>OZ004704.1:190533921-191733921 GCA_963924515.1 Vespertilio murinus
TGCCAAGCCCCTGTGAGCTTTGGCAAAATAGTAACTCGTTTAGATTGTCGTTGGATTATGGCTTAGGGCTGCAGTCACTAACCAAGGCAATGTGAAAAGCACACACACTCCATTTATTGGCATGTTTTGTATTACATATTACGATTTTTGTGGGGAGGGGAGGCGGGGGGACAGGTTGAACAGATGCGTTTCTAGAAGGGAGTTAAATTTTCTGAGCAATAGGAAGTTCAACCCCAAAACGTATTCTCTCGCAACATCCACGGGATATGGGGGGCTGTTTCCCTCCCCATTTTTACAGATGACAAAACTGCCTTAGGTAGATATTCCTGCTCAGGGGCAACACACTAATCAATCAGCGATAGAGTCAGGATTCACCCCAGGCAGCTCGTCCTCACAGGGCTACACAGTATATTGCCAGGGGCAAGGTCAAAGGCACACTATCAGGAGGAATTAACCTTCCTCGTATGTTTTCTATAAGAACTTTACTCCAACTTTGAAAACAGAAGAGAAGCAGTCCAGAGACGGAAAACGCTTGATGACGCCTTGCCGTAATAGCAGTCAGCAGCTGTGCGTCACTGCAGGTTGCCCAGGACCAAACCAGAGAGGGTTGGACCTACATTACTACCATTTGCCCACCATCCAGAACTGAAATATCATTGGTGACATGTACACAAAAGAGAACTGTTTGACATTGAAATTGGGTCTCAAGAGAACTGAAAGAAACTCACTACAGACTGATTCATATGCCTTTCAGCGTAACGATTATTGCTTATCTCACTTTTGATTCTTATATTTCCAGTAGGACATGATCTCACTCATTTAGGGGAAATGGTGAACAACATATAGACTGATGAACACGAACAGACCCAGAGATAAGGAGCCATGGGTCAGACTGTTGGACCTCAAAGGGAGGGTGGGGATAAAAGGGAGAGATCAACCAAACAACTTATGTGCATACATATGAGCCTTAACCAGTGGTCAAGGACAATATGGGGGTGAGGCATGACTAAGTGGGGGTGGGGGATTGGGATGGGGGTTTGAGGACAAATATGTGATACCGTAATCAATAAAGAAATTTAAAAAAAAGAACAATTAATGATAAATTATAGTTCGTGTTGGAGAAACACGCTTGCTTCTTAGGCAAACCAGTGAGAAAATCAGCCGAGCCTCTCACAGGTGGGAATGTCCTTGGGGACTGGCTCTCATCTCTGCTCTCACTCTCAAGCACTCGAATGATTCTCAGTGGGATTATTGGCATTTGGGATGGAAAAAAGACTGTCCTGATCACTGTTGGATATGTAGCATCCCTGGCCCCCAAGGACTAAATGCCCGCAGTGTGCCAGTTATTCTGGCTGAAACAAGTGTCCCCTCCCCATGTCCCAATCCTCCCACTCTGCTTAAGAGCCAACAAGAGGGCATCTTGCTGACAGCTGAGATGCTAGGGTCCAAGGGGGGATAGCACCTGCTCCTGTGGGGAGGGGTGGAGTTTCTACTCTACGGAGGAGGAAGGAGGAGGAAAAGGCTGGCTTGGGGACCTGAAGGCAGGGGGCTGCATGGAGGGGGCTGCATGGAGGGGGTAGGGATGAAGAAGGGAAGAGAGCGAGGTCTGGAGCGAGGGGTCTTATGACAAGATCAAGTGGTGCGCAGGCTCTCCTTGTACCAGCTAAAGGAGGCCCCTGCTTTCCCTCGGCTGCTGCTTTCTGAGGCTGTAGGCTGTCTCTGGGCTCGACCCAGAGAAGGCTGAGTGCGTGGAAAGCATTCTGGAAGGGGCCACAGGTGCTGCCCACGCTGTCTCGCAGTGGCTCCAGCCAAGAAGGAATGAGCAAACCCCCTTCACCTCATGGCAGGATCACCTCTCAAGAGACTTCATCCTGCTGTGACCGAGGGACCCCTCTATGGGACAGGGGCATTGCAGGCATGGCTCAGGGATTTTAGGGAGGTTGTCCCAGTTGGGAGGCCATTTCAGATGGAAAGTCCCTTTAACACTGAGTTATGTACTCCTTTTAGGCTAACCTCAACACAGTTGCCAGAGTGATCCTATCTATAATAATCTATAATAATAAAAGGGTAATATACTAATTAGACCAGACGTCTTCCAGATGTCCTTCCTGACAAAGCAGGTTGGAGGGAAGCCAGCCCGGTCCAGGGTACCCTCAGGTCATGAGGATGGAAAGCGGCCTGAGTCCCAGGTGCTGGAGGGAATCCTGTGCCTGTGCTGGCCATGGGATTGGGTTGGGGGGGAGGAGTAAGGCCTACTCTTGCACGGAATTTTTCATGCATCGGGCCTCTAGTTAAAATATAATTCTGCTCAAAACCTTCCAATGGTTCCCCATTTCACTCAAGTCAAAAACCTGAGTTCTCACAATTGCACCCAATGCTCTGCACGTTTTGTCAATGATTACTTCTCTGACCTTACTTCCTTATGCTATCCCCTCTCATTCCCTCTGCTTCGGCCACATTCCTCTCCCTAGAACATACTGCTACAGCCTCAGGGCCTTTGCGCTGGCTGTTCCTCTGCCTGGAATGCCCTCCTCTACATCCTCTACATACCTGCATGGCTCATCCTCACCTTTCTAAACTCGACTGGACATGTCACCGTTTCAGGGAGGCCCATGCTGACCACTCTTCCAAGTAGCATACAGTCCGTCCCTGATCCCTAATCATTCTTAGCCTTCTTATCTTACTGACATTTTCCCCCCCGTGGCAGCTGCCTCCAAAATCCAACTTATTATGAGAAGACGTATTTGTCTCTGTCCCCTCCCAGGGACACGATGTCCATCAAAGTAGAATCTTTGTCCGGCTTGTTCACTGATGTATGCAGTGCCTAGAACAGGGCCGGTGGGAGCTTAGTCAATATTATTGAATGAAATGCTTCTCTTAAGTTGGAATTCCTTTGTAGAAAGGGGCTCAAGAGATCGAATTGAAAGCTTTTGAATGCTTCTCATGTTCACACTTGCTGGTCCTTCTTTCAACGTGCATGCTTTCCATTTGATCCTCGTACAGCCTCAATACCCAAGACTCTAGATGCCCTCTGCGTAACCTTGACCGCTTGCTCTGCTCTGCCGATTGGGTTGCACTGACCCCGTGAGCCACCCTTTGGAGCTCACCTTAGCCAGGTTACACGGTTGCTCTGTGGAACTCTGCAGCGGTCTCTCCCAGCCTGCATTCTCTGGGCTTCCTGGTCTCCTGCCCAAGCCGCTACCTGATAGTACATGAAACAGAATCTACCCTCCCCCGCCCCCCCCCTCACCCCCGCCCCATCCTTGAATGGGCGTTCTGGGTGCACACTCCTAGCTCTCCTAGAATCTGTCTTTGTTTTTCTCTTGAGCCAGAAGTTTGGGAGCTGAGAGGCAGAGGCGGATGAAAAGCAAGGCGTGCAGCCACACACTCCTAGACAAGAGAGTTAAAGGATTTCTTCCAGGCCGGGGATGAGATGCTTTGTGTTACTTTAATGAAAATGACACAGAGGGGCCAGAGCGAAGACAAGAAAATAATTCAGAAATTCCATAAGTTAGAATTGATCAGCGAGTTCAGAATCCTTTAAAATTCTAATGAGCTTTCAGCGTTGGTGCTGTTCGCTGGGCTTAAAGAAGCACAAGAAAAACAAAGAACAAGAATTGCTTTTAGGTAGGGCGATGATGTCTAATGCATCTCTTTTCCTCGCCATGTTCAGTTTTCATTTCATCCTGAGATCCCACTAAACTCGGGAGGTTGCCTTTGGGTTTTCAACACTGCAGGGGATGATCTAAATCTAAATAATAATAAAAAGCCACTGCTTTTATTAGACTTTTATTTTATAAGTTGATGGAAACATTTCATATAGGCATTAGGTTTTGTAACCCAATCTTGGTACTTGCTGAATCCCAGAGGGGCTGTTTCACTACCTGGGAGTTCCTGGCGTTTGCATTATTTCTCCAAGGCAGAAGGAGAAAATGCTTTCAGGGAAGGCAGAGTAGTGTTTTATTTGAAATAATTCTGTTTAAGGTACACACACACACACACACACACACACACACACTAAAGGTTCTCTCTCTCTCTCAAGCTATATTATAAAATTATAGAGTTTTGGAATTGAAAGGACCTAGAGATAATCTGTTCTAACACTGGCATGTTACATATGAGCAAGCTTCTGCCCAGACAGGTTAAGTACCTCATCCAAGGTCATTGGCACCTGGTGGAAAAGACCAGACTACAATTCAGGTTTCCTGACTCAAGTCTAATTTTCTTCCTGCTACACCACATTGCCTCCAAAATAAGATAATGTCTATGAAATCATTTTGGAAACTGGAATCCATTATACAAGTATTGGTGGGTAGAGGGAGCATAATAATGAGTTTCTTTCTTCAGAGACAGGCCTGAGGAGCTCAGGTCTTTTTCCAAATGAAGTAAATTCACGTTACGTGACTCACACGTCAGATTTCTAAATAGGTTCCTGGGAATGGCCTCCAGCGAATGAGCGTCAGAGAGGTCAAACCAATGCATTCTTCATTCAAACAAGATATACAGTATCCCCCTTTACCTTCCTTCTCACCCTCTCTATCTATCGCCCTCTAGTGTCCATTTTTAGTTATTGCATGTATGTCAATAGGCTGTATACACTCATTACAAAATGTTATGTGTTATTTATTAAAATTAAAATTATCTGGCCTATTTTTTTTAATACCAGCAGATTTTATCAAGAGCAAATGAGAATGTTTTTACATCAATGGGAATAATTGGCTAATATAAAGAGTTGGATACTATTTTTAAAAGTCTTTAAAATAGTTTTATGATTGGAATGAGGACATATTTAAAGTTTGGTTATTAAATTGTTATTAATAGACTGAATCATATAAAAATCCTTATAATTAATTTAAATATTTTAATTATGAGGAAACATTAAATTTTTAAGGTAGAAGGACAATTAAATTAAATAGCATGATTTATTAAAAGGGTTAATTACTACTTTAACTACTTGGGATACTGAGAATTACTAAATATTGTTGCAAATGACTTGAGGGAGTGAAATTTTATTTTGGTGCTATTAATAGACTAATTCTCTAAATTATTACAGTAATGGTAAATAGTATTTTATTAGTCTTATGTTGCCCTTTCTCTCTCTCTCTCCCCTCTCTCTCTCTTTCTCTCTCTCTCTCTCTCTCTCTCTCTATATATATATATATATATATATATATATATATATATATTTCCCCAAATGTATACACACCCTAGAGTAATTAGAAAGGCAGTGTTTATTAAAATACATTTCATTTTCAAAATTGAGCTATCAGTCCTCCTTCATTATAATTTCTTCTTTTTTTCCTTGAAAGAAGCTTGTCCAACATTTCCTATTCTAACCTGACCCCTTGTTAGTGTGTGAAATATTGGCAAGAATGCCCACAGCTCACCGGAAGGAAAGTCTTTGGTCGCCTTGCCTAAAGCTCTGGCTCCAGGAAGACAAATAGGTCGCTAACCAAGTCTATAAATCCAGACCCCATTTTCTGACTTTGAAAAAGTCCATGCAAAAGTCTGAGCGATGTTTACAGCTAAAAGCCGGTGTCCCACCAGGCGCCCAGCTCCTGTCAGCCCGTGACAAATCGGCCAGCGCGCAGGTGAGAAGTGGGACGGGCCTCTCCCTGCACCCGGCGCTCCAGCAGACAGGAGCCGCACGGCGTCTGACGGGGAGGCCCCGGAGAAGGGAGGGCTGACCGCTGACCAACTGCCCACACAGGGCTGTGCCACAGAAGAGGAAACGCTTTGGAAGATCAAATCTCTGACGGCAGAGGCGGAGGGAGGTATGGAGCTGTTAACAGACGGAGTGTAGAGTACAAGGAACAGGACATGGGGGTCAGAAACTACGAAGTCGCAGCAGATGTGGCCGGCAGATGGCATGTCAGGCACCCAACCTGGCAGAGGGGTCCTGCGGACACCTGGGAGGCCGCACCCCGAGTGTCTGCTGCACACCCACCACACCCAAGCAGCGCAGGGCTCTGGAGAAGCACGGCCTCCCGAACTGGAGCCAGTGCGGGCGGCCAGGCCGGGCAGTACTGGGCAGAGCGGGGCTCTCGGGAGAACTGGTCACGGGAGGACGAGGCAGGGCCAGCCGGAGACCTGCACTCACGGGGCTCGGCGGGGTATCTGGCCGGGCACCTCGGATGAGGCGGCAGCCGGTGGAGACTTTTCTCTCTCCCTTTACCAACACGAGAAGAGAGGGAGGGCTGAATTAGTGGTAGAAGCAGGTACCTTTTCTGGGAGCTTTTTAAAAAAGACACAGATGTGTGGCGGCTACTGGTGTCACCCGGGATTTACTGCCATAAATGGGTCAGGTGTAAAAAAAAAAAAAAAGGCTGTTAATGGATGCTGAAGAGCTGAGGAATCTTTGCGTAAGCCCGGAGCTGCTCCACCTGGGTTGGGCTATCCATTCTAAGATATGACTGAAATCACAGGTCAGCCAGTGTCTTGCCTGGGATGCCTCTGAGGAACCCTAAAACATCTTCGGGGGGCCTGAGGGTGGCTTTAGATTCACCCTCCACTCCCGTCAGCACATGGTGGTGCTCCTAGAAACAGGTCGGCAAGAAAGTCCAGGCTGAGGAGTGATGTGCGGGAGATGCTGGTGCGGAGGAATGCTGGGATTTTGCGGGCCCAGTATTTCGGCCGTGAGCGGTCTTTGCCATAGGCTACTTTGCCACAAGCAATTTCGCCACCTAATTGGCCATAGGCGATTCTGCCTAAAAAGGAGAGAATCATAACTTTATTGAAAAATACAAAAGGTGTGAATACATTTAAAGTGTGTGCTGACTCATAGCAATCCTGCTCAAATAACTGAATTTATTTTGGGTTGCACTTAAGCACTTCTCGTTGAAGTCTTCCGTTACATAGAATTTATTGTGCGTTGTTTTTCTTGATACATTTCCTTCTTCAGCATCACGTTTTTCTCTTTTTTCGCTAAAATTTCTTCCTTCATTAAGAGGCATATCGGTGTCCAAATGCCAGGATGTGTGGCTGTAACAGCTTTGCATTGCGTTGCGGAAGCCCCTCTGCCCTGCTTGTTCTCGGCTCGTTGTCACGTGGCCATTGATAAACGATCCCGAGGCCTCTGGGAAATGTGGACTAAGATTTATATCATATAAAAATGGAAGCACTTCATCAATGGAGAAATGAAACCAAACTGTCAGCCAGTTATTTTATCTTTTTTACAGCAATTGATTCATCGGTGGAGAAATGATAGCAAATAAGAAAAACCCCAAAACTGTTATTTTATATTTCTTATGGCAGTCAATTCGTCAATGGAAAAATGAAACCGACCAACCGACCAACCGAACAGAAACCCAAACTGTCAAACAGTTGTTTTACTTTATTTATTTATTTTTTTACAACAAGTGCTTGTGGCCAACGCTGTCCGCGGCAAAGATGCCACACAAAGTCACCCGGAACTGTGATTTTGGAGCAAAGTAGATCATCTCATCTCCTTTGCATGGAGGGTGCGGTCCCTGGGGCGACCCAAAAGCAGAGAGGGACGCGAGGCTCGGCCAGTTCTCTGAGCGAGTCCTTGACAGGGCAATAAATCCACCCGGCTAAGAAAACTGTTGACTGATAGCACCAAACCAAGCACGTCGGGCCTTAATAGACTGAAGCTGGTTGGCTGCCTCCTTTCTTGAATTTGGTTCTGTTCACAAAGTACTGATTTAAGGCACTTCTCTGACTTTCCAAACTCCTCTCACCCCTGCAGGAGGAGGGGGTATCCCCTTGGCTTTGAGCAGGAAAGGCAACGGGAACGAGGCCTGGGGAGGCAGTGAGGATTTACTTCCAGGCCCCAGAGAGTGCCCTCCTGGGGTGGGTGTGTCTAGAATGCACAGGTGGCCTGGGGCTTCACAGAGAGAGACCTGAGTTTGAACTGGCACCAGCTGGGGGTGTCAGCGGAGTAGAAGGCGCGGTTCTTGCCCTCCTGGAGCATGTAGTCAACTAACAAATCAACAACAAACCACATCAGAAATATCTAGAAATGTTTCCTTTAATGGGCGCAAGAGAAACTCTAAATGAATGTGGCTTGGACAGTCCGGGAATGACTGAGGGGGGGAAGAGGAGATGCCCGGAAGAGAAGAAGGATCGTCTGGGCTGGGCCTCTGGGGTGGGGTGGGGGAGCTTGACTTAGGTTTATGTTTTGCTTTGTTAATCCTCATCCCAGGATATTTTCCCCCCCATTAATTTTCGGAGAGAGTGGAAGGGAGGGTGGGGGAGGGGAGAGAGAGAGGGAAACATCATTGTGTGTGTGTGTGTGTGAGAGAGAGAGAGAGAGAGAGAGAGAGAGAGAGAGAGACACATATGGTTGTTTCCCCCTATGCACCCCCTACCGGGGCCTGGGTTGAATCTGCAACCCTAGGTACGTACCCTTGACTGGGAATCAAACTTGTGAGCCTTGGGTGTGCAGACTGATGCTCTAACCACTTGGAACACTGGTCAGGATTTGGCTTAGGTTTTAGAAATGAAAAGAGAAGCTGGCGACATGGTAGCGCCCGAGACGGTGATGCTTTCAAACAAACTGAGCCAAAAAAGTACAGGGCTGCCCTGAAGAAGGAGAAAGAAAAGGAACGCTGGCAGGAACTTGCTTGATGGAGAGACTCAGGACTCTCACCGAAGGAGGAGGAGAAAGCTTTTTATTGAACAACAACCAGAAAAGCTGTTGGAGATAGAGAGGCAACGATCACATGAGGAGTGGTGGCTGTGGGAGCAGAGGCATAAAAGGAATTCAGAATAAAGAAGGAAAAGGAGAGGCAGCTAGGAAACAGCAGGCAGAACAGGAAAGTTAAAAGGAGAATGAAAACGGTAGAGAAAGAGAGAGAAGAGGAGCGAAGCTACAGGAAGAGAGAGAGAAGGCTGGCGTGGGTTGAAAATGCTGGAAAATAGAGTAAAACCCAGAACCACCTACAGACTGATGAATATGGTGGGGAAAGGTGGAGCTGACTGTGCATTCTATGGTTAAATGGGAGCTTGCAGAGTTGGAGATAGGTGTTTAAGTAAACACAGTTTCCCAGCATCAAGCCCCACCCTTCTCATCAGAAGCTCGTTTACAGTGTTTGAATGGAGCTGAGCTGAAGGGATGACTGTGACCCAGACTCTAGCCTGGAGGGCAGCGAGGAGGAGACCTACCCTCGAAAACGTGCTCCAGAACTTGGGGAAGGTGATCCAGTTCAAGATCAACTGCAACTGTGAAACCTCATCTGAGAGGCAATGCGTACGTTCAGTTTAATGGGTGATGGTATGCAGGACGGCAGCTCATGCGACTTTCCTGCCTTGTGACCCACCCCATGGAGAATGGCAATGTGTGATTTTTTTTTTAAATATATTTTTTATTGATTTCTTACAGAGAGGAAGAGAGAGGGATAGAGAGCTAGAAACATCGAGGAGAGAGAATCATCCATCAGCTGCCTCTTGCACACCCCCTACTGGGGATGTGCCTGCAACCAAGGTACATGCCCTTCACCGGAATCGAACCCGGGACTCTTTAGTCCGCAGACTGACGCTCTGTCCACTGAGCCAAACCGGTTTTGGCTACAATGTGTGATTTGTATGAAATACAGCAATGCCCAAGAGCTCCCATATGGAGGTTGTTTCGTAGATGGTGGAGTGCTGGAAACCAATCATTGTCTCACTGATAGAAAGAGGCTGGTCAACCTTGAAGCTCTGAAAGGTCAGAGCCAACCACTCCCTATCTAATTGAGACAATGGTAACTGAGGCAACTTCCCCATCTTGTAATCATGTAAATCCTTACTGATATGATAATCTGCTTATTACCTGCTTAAGGGCTAATGGGGTGTTTCCCAAAGCTGCTTAAGGGTAATGAGTGTATCCCATAGCCTCAATAAAAGGGATAGCAAGGCCAGAGTTTAGCAGTAGTCTTCCCACTGGTTGACTCCCGCCTGGCCCCTCATTTTCCCAAATTAACTTTTCTAGTCTCTCTCTTCATTTTAGTGTGCGGCCTCCTCCAGAAACTGGACCCTGAGTGGGCCCTGAACCACGCGGGTCGTGTTAAGGGATCCCACAGTGGAGGGGAGGTAATGTGTCGTGCAAGCATGCGCGTGGCTATCTCCTGGGCATTTGCAATTTCTGGCTATAACCTGAGCTGCATATGCCAGGAAAACTCCATGGAGACTAGGCAGCCCCGCTGTCCTACACAAAAGCCTCTTGGGATGGGAGAGAGGTAAATACTTCTCATTCTTTGACTCCCACGGAAGCAAAAACCAGTGCAAATTAATGCTTCAGTAGGTTATTCTGCTCCTATCTATTTGCACCTGGGGTTGGTAGAATGGTTTCTACCTGCATCTACCTAGTCATACAGAGACAGCGATACTTGGGGGAGAAGAGATCAGGGTCTTGAGAGTGCCTTTGTTGTTGGTCTCATTCCCTTATCATCATCTCTCTCTCTCTCTCTCTCTCACACTCACTCACACACACACACACACACACACACACACACACACACACGTGCAAAGATAGAAAGCTAGCTCTCTAGATCTGAGAGTTTGGGCTGACTTCAACCAGAAAATGACAACAGGTCCCCGGGAGGAAATCTGTCAAGGGCAGGAGTTGAGGCTTTACTGGCTGAGCCTTAGGAACTGTGGCATGTTCTACGGTAGATTTAGTAGGGGGTCCACAATACGTGAGCTGGCATGCGGTGAAGAACACCCCGTCCACATCTGGTGGGTTGGAGTGGTAGTGACTAGAGTGTGTCACAGGTAACATGGCCACAGATGTGGGAGGGGAAGGAGCTGTGCCCTGAGCCTTAAGTAGTGTCTTATGCAGCCTGAAGGCAGTGGTAGAGTCTAGACTGGAGCTAGGCAGCTGGGCGAGCCCCGTTTGAGTAAGCGTGACCTTGAACACTGTTCCAGTCTCTACAGGCCCTTCCCTGTCATGCTGAGCTGGGGTGGTGCCTGAGTAACTGAATCCCTAAGGAAGAGCTGATGAGGGCAGCCTCAAGGGGCCCCTCTGGGGTCTTGGCTCCCTAGCCGGCTGTAGTAGGGTGAGGAACCCTAAAAACAAAAACAAACAAACAAACAAACAAACAAAAACCAGACAAAGACTGGGGATCCTGGTAGGAAATTGTGTGGAGCTGCTGGGCTTTGAGACACTCATACTTACTTGCAATTGTTGCCTCTAAATCCTCAATAGATCTGGTACATTCTCAGTGTCACCGAGTTATCAACAGCTCCTCACCACCCTGGAGAAGGAACACGGGACTGTCGCATGTTCTAACAACTCATGACACTTGTATCTCCGGGGGGCTTCCTCCTAAATTACAGGCTGTCATCCGAAGTATGCGGGACATTTGGTATTGGATTTAGCAGGTGATACACGTAATGTGTTAATTGAGCCTGGGGAGTAAAAGAAAATAGATCTAAATACAAGCATGGGGGAAAGGCTTCCCAACATGAAACCGATGACTAGAGTTGCTTACCAATAACTTCTAACAAGTTGTTAAGCTGGTTGCAATAATTCATTTAAAAACATAAAGTCAACTTTCTCTGAATTTGTATTGCCCATATTTGCCGCTGTCTTCCTCAGTCACAGCTGTCAATCACTTTGAAAGCCAAGACGTAAGAAACTGTTCAGGGCCTCTCTGATCTCCCCCTGGAGGACAATTGCTCCTTCTAGAGTATTCTCCAAGGCTGTCCTAGGACTAGTGTTCAAATGGTCCTGAAATGAAGTTCTGCCCCTTCCCCTGGGAAAGACTATTCCATCGCTAGATCTTACCACAAAGACAAGTTCCCCTTGATATTCTTTTCCAACTTTCTGTTCTAAATGTCATCCTGGCAATCATTAATCACAATGAATAGCCAGTTATAATTAATAGAGGCCCAAATCATTCAAGTGGAAGATTACTCTTTTGAATTCTTGTGTATTTCTTGGAAGATGTCCTTGAGTTAATTATTTAGTATTTGGGATTTTTTCTTTTTCTTTTTAGCCACAGTCTCCTTTCCAGAAAGAACAAATTGATCACAGCACTGTATGTGTGGTGCGGTGGAGCGGATTATATATATAATGTATGCAGGAGACAGATGTTAAAAATAAAAACAGAGCTCTGGGGGGTTTGCTGCCCCCCATGCTGGCTTTTTAGAACAAAAAGGAAAGCTTCCTGGACTCCAAGCTGGGGCAGATCCCAAGGATGCTTCTAGGGCACCAGTGAAATACAACCCAAGAGAGATATGACTATTGCCAGGTTCTCTTCAACGTGGGACAGAGCAGGTGAGGACAAGAGGAGGTTTTTAAGCAGATGGGAGGGTTTGACCACTGCATCTTCCTTGAGACCTGCCATTTAGTACACTGGGGGTCATATCTTTTAGATGGAGCCATCCTGTGCCCCCAGGAATAAAAAACCACATCCACGTTGGGAACATAGGACATCAGGAGCTACCAATAACCTGGAACATAGAGGCAACCATTCATCAGTGAGGCATGTAAGAGTGCGAATTAGAACCACACAGCTACAGGGTGGCTGGTTCTGTGCCCAAGAGGGAGGGGCAGGGAGTGTGGAAGTTTCCAGAGTTTCCACACTGGCCTCCCCTATCCCTGACCTGCTGGCATCGCCTTGGCAACTCAGACGGCTTGGGATCATGTTCCCAGGTACAATTGATATTGATGTCCTACATTACCTTGTTGGTCTCTTCGTGCCACTTGTTTTTAGAAGGGACACAGCTGTGTACTCATTCTCTCAGCAACTACTGGGTTACAAAGCTCCAGAGAGGAGTCCTAATGCATCCGGCTCCTGGCAGTTTTCAGCATCACTCTGGAGTTGGGTTACAATGCCTGGGTCCCATTCCTGCTGACCTAGCTTCACCCTGCTGGCCTCGGGGAAGCCCGATTCACAGGATCTTCATTGTGAAGCGTTCTGTGATGGAGAAATGGAGCAGCTTGGGTATTCAGACTGGAATCCTGAACTATGCAAGAGTAGGGAAGGAATGGTGCTTAAGATAAGTTCTAAAATTCATTCATTCATTAATTTCCTCATCAGGCATTAACCTAATTGGAAATGCAATTTACTGCAAAGTGAGTTCATGTGGCTTTTAAAGAAAATTGTTTCATAGCACTCAATCTTTTCACATTGAAATAATTGTTGGCAGAGATGCCCCACTTCTCCTGCCCCCCATACCCATACATAATTTTAATGTGGCTTTGCAGCTTTCTCCTTGGGAGAAGGAATCTCTCCTGTGTAGAACCTGGGCTGGTTGTGTGACTTGCTTCCACCAGTAGAAGGTGCAGAAATGAGGGTGTGCCAGTCCAGAACCTGGGCCTCAAGAAGCCTTGACCACTTCAGCTCTTCCTTTAAAAGCCTGTCACCTTGACAAGAAGCCCAGGTGGTATTCTCCTCTGCATGAAAGAGTGCCCAGCTGTCTCAGCTTGAGGACATCCTAGATGATCTTACAGCCTGCTGACCTCCAGACTCAGGTGAGAGCCCAGTCAAGGGGAGGAGAGCTGCCTGCTCCACCTATAGCTCTCATGTCAGTGCGTGAGCCCAGCGGAGGCCAGAAGATTTCCCAGCCTACCTGTAGGCTTGGAACCAATAATCAATGTTTACTGTTTTAAGCTACTAGTTTTCAGGATAGTTTGTTACACAGCGATTGCTAAGACACACACACACATACACAGCAGGAATCGTTTATATATGCATCAACACTTCAGTTGGCAAACAAATAGAACCAAGACCCCAATTCCCCATCAAGTATTCCAAATGCATTTTTTAGCAATGAGCAGACAAGGCAGATGCTGTCTACCAAGCCTGAAAGAATTGATTATTACTAGGAATTTCAAACATGCTCATCAGCCAAGGCCATGGGAGATAAAGAAAGTTGTGGCATGATTCCTGAGAAACCAATCCACTTTGGATAGCCCAAACAGGGCTGGTCCCAACAGTGGCCAGACTTCCAGAAGGGTGAGGAGTATGCTATGACAACCAGCATACTCTCATTGCTGGTTTTTGGACAAGAATCCATCAGACACAGCTTCCGTCCTGTTGGCAGCCTCTCCCCCACCCCACTGCCCACCTCTGTGGTCTGCAGACTTGTTCGTGTAGCACAGGGGGCCTGGCAGGCAGCTAAGAGGAGGGTTTGCAGACCCTGGAGAGGAGCTGGGTCTCCAGTGCTTCAGGACCATGAGGCCTGCCAAGTGGACTTGGAGCTGCAGGTGGGCTGGCACCTACCTTTGCACAGGAGCTCAGGGTGAATGAGGGGGCTCAGGAAAGCACCCCACGGAGAGGCTGGCCATGTCCTCACAGAGGGGGTGCTCTCGTTCCCGCTCCTGCAGCTGGACTGTGCTCTAACACAGGCCTAGGTAGAAAGGAAACAGGGCCCGACCATTCGGGAGGTGAGCCACAAGGTCCTGCCTGCTCCAAACCCCGCTGCAGCCTGCTCTTCTCTCCCCCAGGTCTGGAATTCACCATGAGGGCCATAAATTGGCCTTTTATAATCACCACAGTGTGTGTATTATCTCATTTGTATTTTCTCACCTGTGTGAGGCAGGTGATATTGTTCCCACTTTTGAAGAGGACATTGAGGGGTAGGTATGTTGACTAATCTGCTTTCTGTAAGTGACAGAGCTGGGATTTGAACCCAGGTTGCCTGGGTTGAAGGGCATAGCTATCACCCACTGTGCCACAACCGCTCAGACAATCAAGGGGGAGGGACTGCCTTTGAAGGGCTGTTGTATAAGAGGACAGCTGTGAGCCATAGCCAGCCAAAGGGAGCAGGGCAGAGAGCTACATAAAGTCGTTTAGGTCAGTAACTCCTCGCCGTGAAAGGAGATGTGGCTCCTAAAATGTTCAGGATCCGCGTGGGAGCATGGGGTGGTTCTGGCACCAGTCAGGTGCACTTGTTCAGCTCCCACAGCACCTTGCACACCTTATTCTCCCAGGTGTCATGCTGTAGCCCCATTGGTGACTTTCTGGCCTCCGGTGAGAGCCCTGTGAACTTCTAGAGATGAGGGCTTATGGTGGGGCACTCAATGACTGTGGGCCCACGTGCCTGGGTCAGGGGAGGTAGGTTTGGTTTTGCCTAAAATGGCACCCAGCCTTGCATTACCCTTACTCTTAAGGATAATGCAAGGTCTCTAAGAAGAGAACAGCTCACTCTGGAGGAGTTCAGAGTAAGGGGAGACCCCTTCGGGTGGCAGCACAGAGAGAAGGCCATGTAGAGGCGGGGCTTCGGTCTGGGCCTTGAGAGCGAGAGAGAGCATCATTATCCATTCCTTGCAACCTGCCACCATCTGGGAGAGAGGCCCGCTGACTAGGGCGCTGTGGATGAGAGTGCGAGAGAGATTTGCTGCTGGTACAGGCTTCTCTCCCTTCAAAGAATTTTTCAGAACAGAGGGCTCACCAGGTGGCTGTGGTGCCAAGAAATGGAGACATCATAGCTGTTTCTGCCGATGCAGGTGGGTCAGGCAGGAAGGCTCCTCGTGTGCTGAAGCAGTAGGAGGGAGCACTGGGGCTATCCCCAAAGGCTGGCAGTGCTGGGACGGGGCAACCCCAGAGCTAGGTGTGGACCCGAACCTGGAGCAGGGATTCCTCCACGTGGTTCTCAGCCCGCCTGCCTCAGGTTTCCATGGAGGGCTTATTAGACATACAAATCCCTGGACCCCCCCAAATCTCCTACCTCAAAATGAAGGGGGCGGGGCCTTGTTTACCTGTGTCTCCTGGAGATGCTTCCAGCACACTAACCTGGAGAACTGCTGCCGGAGGAGACCTGTCCCAGCCCCGCCAGGCAGCAGGCAGCCTTGCATTCAGGCTCCAAGGCTAGGTGGGCAAGCACAGTGCCCTTCAGTCTTTTATTTTAAGAATATATTTGTATTGATTTTAGAGAGGAAAGGAGAGGATGAGAGAAATAGAAACATCAATGGTGAGAGAAAATCATTGATTGGCTGCCTCCTGCCTGCCCCATATTGGTGACAAAGCCCACAACCCAAGAACATACCCTGACTGGGAATTGAACCGTGACCTCCTGGTTTGTAGGTCAATGCTCAACCATTGAGCCACGCCAGCTGGGCACTCCCTTGGTCTTTACAGTGGCCCTGTTCTCCACCCATTCTCTCTGCTAGACAATTAGCTTCCTAACATATCTGTACACCAGGATTGCAGAGGAAGATCTTTCTAAAACATTGATTTTAAGCCACCATCCTTAATCAACTCAAATAGGATCTCAGAGGGTGGAGCCCAAGCATCTCCATGTGGACTTTGGTGCTCAGTCAAGTGAAGGGATTCCTGGGCTCGACCTTCTCTGGGTCACACACAGGTGTCACCACCAGGTGACCCATCTTTAAATCGGTGTTCAAAGACCATAGTCCATCACAATTATTTCAATGTATTTACTCAGGATCTGAATTTTTTTTTTCTTTTTAACTCAGGGGGGCTCTGAGCCAACTCATTTTTGAGCTTTTGCAAACCAGAGGGAGAACAATGAACGTGAACTTGCAGGAGGCAAACTGAAACAACGTGCCATCTGCAAGAAAATCAGCATAAATTCTCCAAATGGCATCAGGCTGCCAAGACAACTCTCCAAGGCTCCGCTGTCTGCCTCAGTAGAGCACAGGCCCTGAAGAGGTTCAATTATCCTCCACACATGTGTTCTCAGGGCGCCCGGCGAGGGAAGGGACTGAAATGCTTAATAATCAAGTTCCCAGAGTTTTAGAATACGTCAGAACTCAGCTTGCCTTTCTTTTATAGCTTTGATTGCTAATAATTAGCCAATAATTCAATTGCGATGCTTGCATTTTTAACCTAATTGAAAGAATAACTGATAGATGGCTTCATTATCATGGACACACATCACATTTGGATATCCGTTTATTCATTCAACAAGTATTTGTCCACTATGTGTGAAGTACTGAACTAGCCATATGGGTTCTGCTATTGCGTTGCTTATGGGAAGGAAGGTGTAATATTGGAGCGGGACTACAAATTAAAAAGCTTAAGGGAGATGTGATTCAACGTGGGCGGGGAGGGATAAGGACCTTTTAGGGAGGAGATGGAATCTGAGTGTGGCCTCGGGAAATAGGCTGGATTTTGTACAGCATCGGGGAGGAGGAATTAAATCATGAAAAAAACCACAGAAGCAGGTGGGGTATACAATAGGTTTGGGAACAGTGCATTGTTCTTTTTCTTTAGTAAGAGATTGGGGAGCTCTAATGTTAAAGAGATGGTGATGTCGGGTTATAGGATGGCGCCTAGAAGTGGGGTGCTCATGAAAGACACGACCAACTGATCCTGGGAATCTTTTCCATTAACTCTGCATACAGTCTCAGAGTCCTTTTCCACATTGCACTCCTCACAGCCACCACTGATCCATGAGCGTTGGCTCATGAGGAAAAATTCATTCCACACCCCTCTTTGCCCTTTTGAAGTCCAAGGAATTCACATTTCATTTTGGAGACAATGACGGAAGGAAACAGCTCCCCTTGCCTCAGTTGAAGGAATCATACAATCAAACATGATAATTGGATGATTAATCTGACATCAGAGCCTGAAAAGGAATGGGCTGGAGGCAAAGAGTAGTTGAGGCCAGGAGGCCAGTGAGAAGGTGGTTGCCAAAATTCAGTAGGAAGTTGCAACAGCCACAGTCAGGCAAGTGGCAGTGACAATGGAGACATAAAGGAGAGGACAGAAGCAAGAGACCTTTTAAGGTCTGTAGATGATGACTGAAGGCAGAAGAGTAGATGAGATGTTGAAGGGAAAAACTGGAAAGGGAACAAGAGGAGGAGGGGAGAGAAGGAGAGAAGGCAGAAAACAATAGCAACCTGTGTGTTGAAGCCATTGTAGAATGAGTTGTGCTTTTTTTTTTTTTTTTTTTTTATCCTCCTGAGTCTAATTGTTTGCAGCCTATTTGAAAACATCCACTTTCATGTACTAAATGCCTTTGGCAAATATAGCCTCCCTGACACCGTCCCCAATCCCTCAGGTTCAGGAAATGATCTGAAGCCCACACACCAGTGGATAGATATCAATGGCTGGTACCTGGGGACTCTTGGATTTTTGTTGCTCTGCAGATGCCTGACATATAAACACATGTGGAGAGGGACTAAGGACACTCCTGGATTCAGGAGCCTGCTGCTTTTTGCCTTAAAATGCCTCTTGTGGGCCCTCCAGTCTGGATGCAGAGCAGGGGTTCCCAGGGCCAGCTCGCTGGGCTCCAAGAACACACAGCCTCTGCTTCCAGACAGGAAGCCGCTCAGTCCAGTGTCTGCCAGAGGAGCAGCGGGGTTTGTAGGATGGGAAGAGAGTGCCTAGGCTGGAGCTTCTGCACAGGGTCTTGCTGAGGCTTTACAGAGCATCTTCTTTGGCTCAAAGACTGAAATGGGGTCTTCCAGCCAGGCCCCACCCTGAAGCCTGCCGGCTCCCAGAGAACAGACACGGAGTGCTGTGGGCCCTGTCTGCAAATGCTCAGAGACCCTTACCCCATATTTAACCAGTTTAAGCACCTGGATGGTTTGAGAACCAGGCTGCTGAAGCAGATAGCAAGAACATTCTGTGGAGATAGGCTGGGGAAAACACTTAGAAACGAGGTCATACTATGTAAATTCACAGTCAAAGGCAAACTCATATCGATGCCTGAATTGTCTTTAAAGCTCATTGTTTTGGCCATCTCTGCTGCACCCCTCCCCACCCAGACTCCCTCTGTCCTCACTCCTCTGCCTCTGCCACACCTGCCTCGCCCTCCTGCTGCTGTTCTCTTCACAGCATCTGCTTGGCCTCCCTTAAGCTCCCACCCGCTCCTTGGCTTCAGCTCCCCTTTGGGCCAGGTGGGGCTTGTGCACTGCCTAGAGTGGCTGTGGGTGGCCACTGCTTGGTTGGAGTCTCCTGTTTCTTAGCAGGTGATACTCTTGCCCTCCTGTGCAGGGTCACGACTGCTTTCTTGTCAGGGCTGTTAACCATACTGATGTTGCCTTTGTCTTTGAATTAATGATAGGTTTTGCCCTTCTTCTGAGACATTAAATTTTTAAAATTATTTATTTTTAAAATTTCTTTATTGATTAAAGTATTTTTAATATTTATTTATATTTCTTTTTTTCTTTTTTATTGATTATAGTATCACATAATTGTCCTCATGCCCACATTCCCATCCCAAACCCCTCCCTACATATGCCCCCCCCCCCTGTTGTCCATGGCCACTGGCTAGGCCCATATGCATGCACACAAGTCCTTTGGTTGATCTCTTCCCCTTACCCCCACCCTCCACTACTTTCCCTCTGAGGCTTGAGAGTCTGAATGCTGCTTCTCTTTCTCTGGATCTGTTTTTGTTCACCAGTCTATGTTGTTCATTATTTCCTCTAGATGTGTATGATCATGTGATCCAAGAAATACCCTTGTAAAAACCTAAACTGCCACAAGCCATAATGGTTATGCTGAGAGGCAAATGAATCAGTCTGTAGTGAGTTCCTTTCTGGGCCAATAGTTCTTTTGAGTCCCAATTTCAATGTCAAATAGTTCCTTATGTGTACATGTCAGCCATACTATTTCAGATCTGGTTGGTGGACAAATGGTGGTGATGCAGGTCTGAATTTTTAAAAATTGATTTCAGAGAGGAAGGGAAAGAGAGATAGAAACATCAATGATGAGAGAAAAATCATTGATTGGCTGCCTACTGCATGCCCCCTACTGGGGATCGGGCCCTCAAGCTGGGCATGTGCCCCAACTGGGAATTGAACAGTGACCTCCTGGTTCATAGGTCGATCCTCAATCACTGAGCCAGGCCAGCTAGGCTGAGACAATATTTTTTTACTCCTCCCTGATATCAACCTGGAAAGGTGGTAATAATCATTTTTAGGAGCAGCAAGAACTAACACAGATGGCAGTTACTGTGTGCCAGGCAGTGTTTGAAGATCCTTACAAGCAGAACTGACTTTATCTTCACAATAACCCTATAAGGTTGAGGTAGGCACTATTATTATCTCTTTCACAGATGGAGAAACTGAGGCACAGAAGTTAAATGCCATGCTCGAGGACCCGTAAAGCCCTAAGCACTGTGCCTGGACCATGGTGAGCCCAAGGTAAACACTAGCTGCCGGGTTATTTCCATTATTGGTTCACGCCTGCCTCCAACTCATTGTGATCTGAGGAAATGCCTCCTCTTCCTAAGCCTGCTTCCTCATTTGTAAAATACAAGTCACCTAGAGCTCCCTTCCGATTGCAGTCTTCATGCTCTTTGCTCATCTCACTCCTGCTTTTTTGCAGAATGAGTTCTGTTTTCCCGGGAGTCTATCTCTCCAGCTTTTCCTGGATTTTGCACAGGAGTAATTGCTTGAGTGCTCTGGAATCTTCAAGAAAACAGCTTGCAGTAATTCCCTGGGCATTTCATGGGCTCTCCTTTCCATCGGAGGGCTACAGAGTCGCAGCTCCCTCCGTTGTCTCCAAGAGACTTGGTTAAACCAGGCTGTGATACTAAATTGATGTTTTTCAACCCGACACCCCCGCTGGGAGAGGAGAGGGAAGAGACGTGAGAGGCCGGGCAGTCCTCAATCACACTGCTCGGGTTTGATCTTGTACCTCTACCGCCTTGAGCAGACGGGGCCCCACCACCTGGGATTTGACCAGAACAGAGGTTAGTTTCCTTCTCTTAGAAGAACCACGGTCACAGAGGGGGTGTTGGTTTCGCTTCCTGCTCTGATACCATTTATAGGCAATTGAAGTTCGGAGCTCCCAGTCCCCTCAGAGAGACGGGCAGGCCCATGGGCTGGCTGATGGTGTGGGCTTAGGACCCGGATGCAGGCAGGATGTCCTCTGATCCTGTTTCCTAAAGTCCAGGAAAAAGACACGATGGGGACTCTGGCCAGGGTGCTGAAGGACAGGCTGTTAAGAGAGAACACTGTCTGAATCCTGCAGAGCACAGGGCCGTGCCCTTGCCAAGCAACACGGCGGAAGCCTGCTGGGTATTAATAGCAATAGCTAACATTTAAGGAGCAGTTACCATGTGCCAGCTGCTGTGCTAAGCACCATTTAATCCTCACAATGACCCTCTGAAGTAAGTCTTATTATTATTACCGCCATCCACACTTTGTAGAAGGGGACACAGGTTACGAGAGGCTGGAACACTTGCCCAGTCACAGGGCTGAGACCAAAGCCCGTGCGCTTACCTCCTGCATGGCTGGCACTGCCTTCTTCCTGAGTCCTTCTTCCATGCCCTTCTTCCAGGGCAGGCAAGGGGACCCGAGGGCAGCCGCTGAGAGGCTGTTTGGCCCCACCCTTGAAGTGAGTTTGCACCTCAGGGGACCTCAGTCCCAGGTCTGTGTCTTGGTGATAAAGATTTGGAGGGTCTGTTCAGGGGGGGAGGGGGGTTCGGCCTGGAGGAAAGAATTCCTGCTGATCTCAAACCAGATTGAGGACACGGGCATGGGATGTTAGCATTCAGGGTGACTCACGGCA
Organism: Vespertilio murinus; assembly: GCA_963924515.1. NCBI lineage: Eukaryota > Metazoa > Chordata > Mammalia > Chiroptera > Vespertilionidae > Vespertilio > Vespertilio murinus. The sequence goes on from OZ004704.1 coordinate 190,555,299, forward strand.
GCCATCTGTATAGTAGTTCCTCCGGCAGACAGTCTGCTCAGGAGACCACCTGGCAGATGGGGGTGTTGCTCAAGTGAACAACACCAGTGAATAACTTCTCCAGGGAGCTTCCCGCCTGGCTTACTGGTGCTGTCTTTGGAATTCAGGGCACCTTCCCTCTCGCTCATTATTGGTGATGTTCCAATACAGTCTTACCTTCCAAATTTTACTTTCCAAAATTCTCCCCCTCAAACCCCCAAGTCTTCTGTCATCACAATGCTGCTTTAAGAAAAGCCTGGTGGGATTTCTGAGATTAATTTTATTTTACCGCAAGACATGAAAATCCCTGCCTTCCAAAGAAGAAAAGAGAGAGAAGTAGATTAGGAGGCAGGTCAGCTGGATGCCACGGTCGGCTCAGCTCTGGGTGAGTCACGAGGTCTCTCCCACAAGTCAGCCAGTGAGGGGTTAACTAGAAGTGGTCCAAGGCATCCATTTTACTTCTTGGCTTGGAGGAAGCTCAGCATATGCTCCTGCCTGGGGCTGGGATGGAGAGACAATTAAGACCCCCGGATGGAGAGCATGGGAGGGAGGAGCATGCCCGGGGATTACCTTCTGGTAAAGCGATTGCCCACCTGGAGATCTGAGCTTCCAGATCTCATCAGAGCTTCACGGACTATTTCCAATATTTCAGAAAAGCTCTTGAAAATTGTGCAGATAATAATGTATCTGATAACAGGAATGTGAAGTTTCTTTGCCTTTGGCTAGAATTACATTATTAGCTCTGCATGGGAATACTGGTTATCTAATGTGAATCTGAAGTTGGCCAGCAGGCATCAGTATTTGGAATAAATATGAAGGAGGGGAAAGATAATCACAAGCACGTGCCATTCACACCTGTCCTGTCACACAGCAGGTTGCAGGATTTTTTTTTTTTTTTACTTCTGGATTTTTTTTTTTAATCCTTCACAACATTGGGCCATTGAAGGTAAAGCCTAATGAAAGAAGTATGAGGGAATGAAGGGTTGGGGGGCTCTTTGTGGTTTATTCTCCCATCTTAAAGGTAGGTGGAGGTGGAGGTCAGCAGAGGACACCCAGAAGCCCCTTAGTAAGGGGGAAAGTCGGGCTCAGCTTCATCACCAGAGAAGCCAGTGGTGACTCTGGTCTGTAAGATACAATTTTAGTTGGGAGATTCCAGTTCTTGAGGATTTGAATGACTGAACAATTAAAGAACCTAGGTGAGCATGGAGCACACGATGACTTTATCAGAGAGTAGAAAAAAAATCATCTTCACCCCCACGTTGGAGGGGTATCTATGAAGCTGAACCCAAGTCTCCCCCTTACTAAGGGGCCTCTGCTGACTCAGCCTCAGGGCTGACCTGAGAATAAACCACAAAAAGCTCCCCTCCCCTCCAAAGCCTCATATTTCATTCACTACGGTTTTTCCACAACGGCCCAATGTTGTGAAAAGTATTCTATAATTTTAAAAAAATCAGTAATTCAGCCACCTCCAGCTGCTGTGTAACAGGACAGAAGTAAGTGACAGGTGCATGTGATTATCTTCTCTTCTTCTTAATATTTACTGAAAATAAAGATGCCCGCCAGCCAACGTTTCAGGTTAGCGTTAGCTAACCCGTGTGAGTTATCACACTGAGTGGCAGAGGATTGGACGCAGTGCCACAAGGACCTTATCATGTTGTAACCTTTACTATTTCAAAAATGCTTTGGCAGTCAACGCCACACACAACCCTCCCACCGATCAGGCGAGGTAAGTGGGAAGATGCTAATATTCTCACGTAGTAGGACTGCAACAGGTGTTTCTCAGAGGATTCCAGTGAGTTCTTATTACTCTGTGGAAGAGTCTGGGGCCAACCCCGATAGAGGTAGTAAAGGTCATGCTGTAGGTTCCTATGCTTCGCTGACTTCTTTATTTTTCCATCTGCTACCTGGGCCAGTCAAGGACTGGGGAGTCCTACATTCCTTAATTGCCAAGAGGATTGAAAAAAAAATAAAGCCAGCTGGCTAAATAAAGCAGCCAGCACACAGGAGAATCGGGAATCGTCAACTAGAAAGCAGCCTCCTTTTGCCTCACTGATCCCAGCTGCTTTTGTTTTGCTGGTTTGTCTCTGTGCCACTTACTCTCTAGACTTTTCGTTCCCTTCCTGCTCACCGTAGGCTTTAATTCTGGGTTCACGCAGGTGGTCAGTCTCTCCTCAGAGCCTCACTTCCCTTCTCGGTCAGGACACAGGGCTGACCTGGAGGCTGGGATGGACCGGGGTCCTCCAGAGCCTGCGTGTTCGGCTCTGCCAGCCCCAGGGCAGAAGCCCATGTCACCAGCCCAGAGGAGGATTTTAGCTCCTCCTTTAGGTCGGCTGCCAAATCTCAACCCCAGGCCCCTCCACAGCAACGCCCGCCTGGGAGGCCGAGGAAGGAATCCCTTCATTTCCAGGCAGCCGAGTGCAGAGGTGGTGAGAGGCATCGGCGTTGGAAATGCATTTCTCACAGCAAATAGCATTTGTATGATTGCGCCTGCAAATATCACCGTGGCATTTGCTAAGTTAAATAGCGAGCTTTTGCTTGCCTGACCTTCACCTTGCTCCAGCCCCAGGAGGTTCCTGGCACCCAGGAGCTCACCCTGGGGAAGGACTCTCCCCTCAGCTCTGCCCTCAGAGGGCATGGCGGCCCCTTCTTGTCCTGGGAGAATGAATATGTCTCTTGCAGGCATAGAATCCAGGTTTTGAGTTGATGTTGAGCTGGGTGCTCCTGATCTGCCATGGAAACAATGACAATGACCCTTAAAGTTCCTACTTTTTTTTTTTTTTTTTTTTTGCCTTGCATAAGCCTACAACATAGGGGATGATAGGCCCTTTTAATGTATTTTTCATTGTACGACTCTTGTATAATCTTTCCTCCTTTGTCTTCTTTGTCCTGGTATTTTTGCAGATGTGCATTCTCTCTCCCAAAGGATGACAAGCTTCTGGCAGAGACTGTCTTTTCCAATGCTAAGTCATCTATGCATGTGGATATGCTGTGCTTAGGTGTGTGTGCATATATGCCTAAGATCATATGAGCATAAGAAAAAGTATATGGAAAGGTACATATTAAATTGCTAATGTGGATTATCTGGTGGCTAATATGGAAGAAAAAAAGAAGAGTAGGAGGGATGGTTCAACAAATTAAAAGGACAAAAAAAAGACTATACCTAAAAAACATTCCTGTGGCCAATCAGTTCAACTTTGGGGTGGGGGAGGGGGTGGAGAGCCAAAATGAAGAATCAGCAGACCACATTTATGCATTTATATGAAATTTTACATATGTATGCGTGTCAATAAATTAATATAGGGTACAACTAAGGAAGAGAAAAGAAGTACTGGACATGTAACAAACATTTGATAAATATCTGGTGAATGCATGAAGGCTGAGTAGTGTGTGGTATGTGATCATGTTGTACATTTGGGTTTTTCAAGGAGCCGTTTCTTAGATAATATTACTCTGACATTCACAAGGCTCACAGTGTATTCTCATAATCAGAATCACTGATGTTTTCTGGTTCAGGGGCGGGACCACCTGCTTGGGAGAGTCCCAGTTTACTCTATGGTCACTTTGTTCATTTACTAGTTGACCAAATCAGCTGGGTGATATCTAAAAGTGGAAATGAGCCAAAGCCGGTTTGGCTCAGTGGATAGAACATCAGCCTGCAGACTGAAAGGTCCCAGGTTCGATTCCGGTCAAGGGCATGTACCTTGGTTGCGGGCACATCCCCAGTGGGTGATATGCAGGAGGCAGCTGATAGATGTTTCTTTCTCATCGATGTTTCTAAGTCTCTATCCCTCTCTCTTCCTCTCTGTAAAAAAAGCAATAAAATATATTTTAAAAAGAAAAGAAAAGTGGAAATGACAGGGCCCCAGCACTGGTGAGCTGAAGTAGCATGTAAAATTGGTGCTACATCCCTAGCTGGTTTGGCTTAATGGATAGAGTATCAGCTTCTGGACTAAAGAGTCCCAGGTTCAATTCTAGTCAAGGACACATGCCTGGGTTGCGGGCTCGATCCCTGGTGAGGGGGCATGCAGGAGGCAGCCAAACACTGACTCTTTCTCATCGTTGATGTTTCTATCTCTCTCTTCCTCTCTCTGAAATAAATAAAGATATATTTTTAAAAAATTGGTGCTACATTCATTCAACAGCATACTTACTAGTAATGCTATCTTATCACTCTCTGCTACACAACACCGTGTCATACTGTGCCGTACTATATAATAGTAAAATGAGCTGAAGCTACACATGCCAACATGGTCAATCACTGAGCAAAACAAACTCTTGCAGCGAAATGCATGCTATGCAAAACCATTTACATAAAGTTTAAACTATGTCACACCACATTGTGTAAAAATACCTTATACAGTAAACACACACACACACACATACACACACATACGTGCTGGGGGAGGAGGTGGGTCAGGGTGGGACTAGGGAATCTGCATTTGAACAAGTGCCCCAGGTGATTTTTACGTTCATTAAAATGTCAGAACCCCTGTCCTCGGCATTGCCAGCTGCCCATCTGGTGCACTGCTTTGATAATGAACTCTTCCCCAGAGAAAAACAAAGATTTATTTACCGTATTTTAAAATGATCATGCCTTGTTGTCTGACCTTCCTTTGTTTTATTGCCAGTATTTAAAAAGAACCAATCTATGTGAGCTTCCTAATGTGTAGAAAGAACTCAAATGAACCCAGCCATCTAATTGGAGGAAACCAAACTCCCCCGAATTGCAAAGTATCTTGGGTACTTTCCCCTGTGCCAGCTTTGGGCAATGGTGACCTTCTCTGGCCAGAGAATCTCAGGTCTGTTGTCATTCCAGAACAGATTGGGATATATCACACATAAAAAAAAGCACAGAGCATAACATAACATCCACACTCTTACCACTCAGCTGTATCCAGTCCTAACATTTTGCTAGGCTTTCTCCAAATCTATTTTTTGGTAAATAAAACATCATGTGAAAAATGATGTAGCTCTTGCTTACTCATCCTTCTTTCCCCACCCCCAAAGTAAGCACTGTGCCAGATTTAGTGATTTTAGCCCCATAAATATTTGTGTGTGTGTTTTTTACTCTATAAGGAAGGTATTTTTCCACAATTTGGTGTGACATAGTTTAAACTTTATGTAAATGGTTCCACATAGCATGCATTTCTCTGCAAATGTTTGTTTTGCCCAGTGATTTGCCATGTTGACATAGGTAGCCCCAGCTCATTTAACTATTATATAGTACGGCACAGTATGACACAGTGTTGTGTAGCAGAGAATGATAATATGGTATTACTAGTAAGTATGCTATTGAGTGAATGTAGCATCAGTTTTATCTATTCTTTTCTTAAAATAATTTTTAATTTTCAATTACAGCTGGTGTCTAATATTATATTAGTTTCAGGTGTACAACCAATAAATCTCCACAAATCTAGTACCCACCTGACACCATAGGCAGTTATTACAGTACTAGAGGCCTGGTGCATTTAAATGCATGCACTCAGGGGAGTCTCTCAGCCTGGCTTGTACCCTCTCACGGTCTGGGAGCCCTCAGGGTATGTCCACCTGCCAGCTTAGGCCTGCTCCCTAGGGAATCGGGCCTAAGCTGGTAGTCAGCCATTTCTCTGGTAGCCCAGGAGCCCTTGGGGGATGTACAGCTGTGGCTTAGAGAGCGGGCCTAAGCTGTAATTGGACATCCTTAGTGCTGCCATCAGCCTGGCTTATGGTTGAGCAGAGCTTCCTCTGTGGGAGCGTACTGATCACCAGGATGGCAGCTCCTACATTGAGCATCTGCCCCCTGGTGGTCAATGCATGTCATAGTGACCTGTCGTTCTGGTTGTTCTGCTGTTAGGGTCAATTTGCATATTACCCTTTTATTATATAGGATTATTGACTTTATTCCCTATGCTGTACTTTACAGTCCCATGATTATTCTGTAACTACTAATTTGTACCCAATTTGATCTATTCTATTGCTGATAGACATTTAAGTTGTTTTCTTTTTTGTTTGTTTGTTGCTGTTTGTTTTTAATCCTCACCCAAAATATGTTCTTATTGATTTTAGAGAGGAGGAAGGGGGAGAGAGAGAGAGAAAGAGAGAGAGAGAGAGAGAGAGAGAGAGAGAGAGAGAGAGAGAGAGATCAAAGTAAGGGAGAAACATAAAAGTAAGGGGAAAACATTGATCAGCTGCCTCCCTTATGTGTCCTGACTGGGGACTGAGCCCACAGCCTAGGTATGTGCACTGACTGGAATTGAACCTGCAACCTTGTACAGGACAGCACTCCAACCAGCTGAGCCAATTGGCCAAGGCAAGTTGTTTTCATTTTTTAAACTATTATGCACAACACTGAAATGAACTTTTTTGGTAAGTTTCTCCTGCTGTGTAAGGATTTTATGCATCTTGCAATGGACTTGTGAGTCTTAATAGATGTGCATCTTCAGCTTTAACAGATAATGCCAAATTGTTCTTTGAAGAAGTTGTACCAATTCCCATAACTACTTCCTGAATATTTTATCAAGTCTTCCCTTTTGTGGCTTCAGATTTAAGAGAAGAAAACAGAAATATAAATCAGGGAAAGAAAAAGCTTTGAGAACACATTGAATTATCAGTGGAACTTGCTTCAGAATGTACTTTTTTCCATTCTGAAGGTGTTTCTTCCATAAGACCACTACCCTTCAAGTACAACTGATGCACCACCCAAGTCAAATCTCCTTCCATCACCATTTAGGCTCTCATACCCTCACAATGCAATATATAAATGATGTATTATAGAATTGTACTCCTGAAACCTATGTGATTTTATTAACCCATGTACCCCCAATAAATTCAATAAAAAATACAATCAGTGCATATTGGTTAGGCTCTGGTGAATAGGTATATGGGAGCCCAGATTCAAAGATGTACATGCAAAAAGACTTATTTTCTGAGAGCTTAAAAACTATTAGGAAGCTAAAGCATAAACTGTAGATTAAAAAGGTTATTTAAACAAAAATTTTATAGTAAGTAAGAAAAGATGCCATTAAATAATGCAGATTCGTCATTGAATAAATCATGCCTACATTCATTCTATAGGAGTTCTCCAGATAGGGAAGTCAGAGCTCCTGTGATTCTAATTTGCCAGACAATGGTTTCCTAGCAACCATCACTGGATGAGAATCAGCTAACTCTGCTTTTTTGACGTGGACTTTATTCCCTTAGAAAAACGACTTAAATAAATACCAGTTTAAGGTAGAATTTTTTCCAGGTAAAACTATATTTGAAATATATGACTTCTGAACAAAGATCTAAAGTGGTTCCCATTCCCAGAAGCTAACAAAGGTGGATGTGTGGAAATGAAAGGGGCACCAGATTTAGGGACTTGAGCATCTTACTTTTCCCAGAAGTTGGAGTTAGTTGGACAGTGATGAGTGAAGAGACAAAAAACAGACTCAGGGAGGAGGGAGGGGCCACAGAACCCCACCCTTGAATGTTAGAATGTGGCAATTTTCTAGGAACACATGGCCCAGGAAGTTTTAGAGTTTCTTCCAGGTAAAGGCTGCAAAAATGAATCATTTGGGCGAGATCCCTGGAGACTTACTCCACATCATCAGAGTCTGCTGGTTAGCTCTAGGAGACTGCACATCGTGTTTCCTGACACAGAGGAAGCATTCGCCTGGTCATTCACCTCTGAAGGTGACTGTCTGACTGGAAGAGGGAAAATCATGTGGGATTCCCAGGAAGAACACCCACGATGGGCCTGTTTATATTGAGTTTACTGTGCCCTCGTTGTCACAGTATGAACCAGAACTTGATAGAGGAAATGATCATCGTTTGGTTTCCAAACCAAACTCGTTTAGCACCACAACAGAATGACACTTCTTGGGCTTTCAAACAGAAATGGAGACAAGAGAGTTCTAGAGCTAGAAGCGACTTTTATAGATCAAAAATATAGAATATAAAGAACTGGACAATTCTGCCTTGTGTACAGTTATATTTGTACCTGACTTCTGGAGAGGAAACTGCCTCTTCACCTTCCTCCTTTGCACAAAAACAAATGCTATCAGATACTCTCAGAGACATCTATAAGAAAAAACATAGTATCTTAAAAGTTCAGTCAATAAAGAATACAATATAAGTTAAGGGATCCTGAAAAAAAATTCTTATTATTTTTAAAATCGCCTTAACATTTTTAGTTAGAGTTATGATTAGAGTTCTGTTAATGAATCACTTTAGAGCAATTTTTCAGCATTGTAATTTCTACTGCATATCAGATGTTACTGAACGTCTTTAGAAATCAATATTCTGCCAATTGGAGAACTTAACAGACAAATATTTTATTTCAAGGTACTTGACTAAACCCATACAATTATCCTTTTGGTGTTCCTTTAAATCATTTAAAAATATATATATTTTATTGATTTTTTACAGAGAGGAAGAGAGAGGGATAGAGAGTTAGAAACATCAATGAGAGAGAATCATTGATCAGCTGCCTCTTGCACACCCCCCACTGGGGATGTGCCCACAACCAAGGTACATGCCCTTGACCGGAATTGAACCTGGGATCCTACACTCCACAGGCCGACGCTCTATCCACTGAGCTACACTGGTTAGGGCTACATCATTTTAAAATATACCATTTTTTATTACATGTAATTTTTAATGTAATTATGACACCAGATTTAAAAAAAATGTAAGACTCAGCCCCCACCAAAGTTGGTGGGTCTTCTGGTTTCTGTCACCTGAAGTTAGCCTGTTCCAGTAGATGCAGGGTCATGTTGGGTCTGCCTCTCTTCCCAAACCCGTGTTTAGCGGTATTATGTTGGTACCTTGGAATCAGCCACAGAGGGAGTATTTGTAGCACTAAAAGTAGTAAATACTACAAATCAGGGCTTTTATTGGAGAGCCATTTGTTACACTTTTATCAGCACACCCCTGGGCAGATGTCACTCTGTCATCACAGTGACATGTGAATCCTAGGCCAATATTCTTTCTACCGCTATTGCCACCTGGCTCATGTATGCCCAGGGAATAGACTTAATTTTCCTATTCATCCAAGCAAAAATACAATCAGAAAGGTAGTCTATAACCACTTCTTAATTTTTTTTAAAAGTTAAGAGCAAACAATCAAAAAGCACGATAGAATACATTCCCATATCAACTGGTAGGTTTAACATTTTGTTTTGTGCGATTAGCCTTACCGTTAGAAACCTCATTCTTGTAGATATGAAGGCATCTCTGGAAAGCCAGTTCAGTCCTATTAAATATTCCTTATTTATCTTTCACCATGGGCTCAGTCTAATGGTCATTCTGCCTGTTGGGGAGCTTCCTTCTCCAGCAGCTTTGATGTGAAATCCCTTCACTGACCCCCGAGGACCAGAGACTCCCAAGTGTCTTTGATTCAGGCTTTTCATTAGCAGCTTAACTTCTTTAGTGCTAAGCGTATTCCTCTCCGCTGGTTAAACCCTTGTTTTTTCCTCTTGGCTGCACTAAGATCATCGCTAAATATTTATCACACATGGGCAGTATGCTGTGTACTGGTCTGTCTGAAAACCAACATGTGTGTTTTGTTTTGTTTTTTTCACTAAAGCTCAGAAATAATCCAGATCAGATGGATTTAGAGAGAGGTTAGAAAGAGCCCAGGAGACAGGTATACTAGTATGAGGAGAGATCTGTCCTGGTCCCATTGGATGACCAGAATGGCTGATACTGAGAGGCCTGTGCAAGTTCAGTATTTTTGGTACATTTACTTAAAAAAAAAAAAAAGAGCCCGATCAGTGGTTGAGCATGGAATTATGAACCAGGAAGTCATGGTTCAATTCCTGGTCAGGGCACATGCCTGGATTGCGGGCTTGCTCCCCAGTGTGGGGCATGCAGGAGGCAGCCTATCAATGATTCTTTCTCATTGATGTTTCTCTCTCTGTCTCTCCTCCTTTCCTCTCTGAAATAAATAAAAAAATATATATTTTAAAAAATTACTGTCACTTGGACTTGGGGGTTAAGTCTCTTTAGGCAGACTAGATAATCTATTCATCTATTTATCCATCCATCCATCCATCCATCCATCCATTCATTCATCTCATAATAATTATTAAACATTATAAAAACCTAGGGCTCAGCTCAACCTTGGATGGACAGGGATAAGGGTTTCAGAAGAAGGTGGAGAACCCACCTATTACCAATTTGTTGCCTTTTGCATGCTGGTTATTGTGGGTAACACCAAAGAACAAGAGGTCTTTTCTTGTGAGGACTTTATGACAGCAAAGAAGCTTGTAATCTAAATTGTTGGCCACCATGTTATCTGTGGTGACAGGGGTGAAGATACAGATTTCATACCATCTGCACATTCCACGTCCTCTAGTCTCTAAACAAGGTGACTTAAGAACTAAAGAAATATCAAGTATAGAAGGAAACACTGGTGCCAACTTTTAAGCCCTGCTAGGCCCCACCCCCCTTCCCCAGTTTCACACTGAGTTGGGCTTCCCTGTTTCTCAGGAGGGAAGAATGAACTGCAGCAGAATCACATGCTTCTGCGTCACTCCAGGTATGTGCTTGCCCCTCACACTTGCTAACTTACCACATCTGGAGGCACAGGACTACCCAGCCTCTCCATATAGCTGCCGTGTCAGAGACTGTGTACTCTGTTTAGTGATGCTCAGGAAAAACCCAAGCAGAAGGTGCAATTTGGTGGAAGATCACGTTCCATGACTTGAGTTTCATGCTGTGTTAATCCTTGGATGCAATTAGTTACCCAACAGCCGAAAGCTTGTTCTGTGGTTGGCAGGTACCTTGGCACATTACCCATGGAACAGATGGCTACTGGTTCCACAAATTAGATTACCAGATGACTGTATAATAAAGTCAACCAGCCACTCCTGCCTGACTCTTCCTGCCTGGCTGATAAATTGGAGCGAGTCTATGTAAATGCACTGACCTTTCACTAATTAGCCATTCCTCTGGGTGGGGACACAGTTGACGCAGGGTCTGAGGAAGGGCAAGGGAGTCTGCTCTTTCGAGACATTTAATTAATCTTCAATGTGCATGTCTTCTTGCCCTTTCTTTCTAATTCCATTCCAGCATTCTCAAGTGTTCTATGCACTAACTGGAAGGCATCTGATCTCCCTTCAATCAGCTTTGCTGACCAGGTTAGAAGGGATTTATTGCTACTCTTCTGATTCACATTGGTGTGATACAAATAAGAATCTTTCCCCAGTTCTAAGAGGTGAACTGGAAGGGGTCTTCTGCAGCATGGCTCATCAGACCTCTCCTTCCCGCCTCCACTCCCTTCTTAGAGGAATTATGTTACCTCAACCCAGCCAAGTTCTTCTACTGTGTAGTCTCCCTCCACCCTAAGGGCAGTTCAGTTTCTCAGAAGCCAACTAGATTTCTTCTCTTGAAAAATGCAGAGAGAGGGATCAGGAAGCGGAATGGTGCCAAAGCACAGGTGAAGGTCTAGGCATTCTTGCAGAGGTCCTCTGCATGGATCTGGCTCCAGAATTTAGTTAGCCCACCTTCTCCTTGGACCCTTCTTAATCTGAATCTTTTGAATACATTTACCTCTATTTAAATTTGCATATATGGTTTCTCTGTATCCAAAAGATTCCTCTCTGGTACATCCCCTCACTCAGTTTCCTTCACCAAAGAAAAAAACATGAAACCACGTGTCTGTCCAGACTTCGACTATCCCCCAAATCCTAAAATGTCAGATGCCCACCACTCTACTAGGCAAACATTCCCCAGCCAGAACCAGAATCCAGTTCAATTATGAAAGAAGAGGGACCTTATCCAACGGCCTTTGACTTGTGCTCTACCCCCTAGCGCAGCTCACATTGACCAAGTCTTGAAACCATGACACCAATGTTCTTCCTCCTAAGCTGCACTCCTCACTGTGGGCTAGCACACTCAGTGGTGTTGGGATCAGCATACTAATTGGACTGGGTACCAATTGTAGCCCTTGAATTTATTGCTTTTATATGAAGGTGGTTTGGAGTGGAGAGAAGTAGTGCATTTCATGAGAGAGGTGAGTTGGGACATGGATAGTCCTCCAGCAAGGAAGCAACTGGGCTCAGGCTCAGGGCCAGCCTTTGGTGGAGGAGAGCATCTGGAAGCAGGCCTGGGAAACACCCAGTGAGCTGGAGAAGAGGTGTATCCTTTGGTTTTGTTTATCTGGTTTAATTGCTTCTGTTCACCGTTTCTTGTTTTGTTTTTTCACATTTTTAACAGACCTGTCAGCTCGGGTGTGTGCCAGGAGCCCATTAGACTCAGTCTTCATAAACGGGTGGTTGGCACTGTGGCTCTGATGAAGGTGATCTTCCAAATTCCCTGCATATGAGGAGAAGGCAGGCTAGAAGCATCACTTGCATCCTTATCTCAGGCTCTAGACTTGGGATCTTTGAGGCCAAGCTCTGGTCAACTTAATGAATGGACACTGTCCGTTAGCTGTGTAGAGATAGTCCTGACATGCACCGTTGGGGAGCTGCTAGCCAGCACTAAGAGGGACTTGGGGTGAGCAATATATCTGCTGTCGTACTGTATTGGCTAAAGGCACACTGAGGGAGAGTGACTGTGGGTGATGGGTATGTTCCTGTGTTTGCAGTCTGTTTATAAGCCTGCTGACCACCTGCTGCTAGTGAGGCCATTTTTAAAGGATGTGTTGGCCAAGTAAATCATCCCCTTTGGCCAGAAATGTGTGAATTTGTGGTTTATATAAGACAAGGCAGTGAAATCTGGCCATAGGAAAGAGGCCAAGTAAACTGCAAAATGATCATTTCCAGATGTGTCCAATTTTGGTATAGATCCAGCTACCTCCTGCAGTCAAGCTGGTGCCCCCATGATACCAGGCTAGCTGAGTCTTCAGCAGGAGGTGGATCTTTTTTTCCTGGCCTGTGTTCATTTATCTTCTTTAACTTCAGGCTGACCTATTGTTTTCCTCCTTGAAATCCCTGAGATCTTATAACCAGATGATTATAAAATTTAAATAAGCATACACATGGAAAAATGGGGGAAAAACATCAAGACTCAGACCTCAGGCAATGCCGGGGAGCAGGCTACCACCAATCAAAAGCAGGCTTCTCTGCCCCTTCATGAGCATCAGACCATCTCTGCTTGGGGGCCAGTGGTTTGCCCTGCTCTGCTTCTTGGGTGAGCAACCATAATTTACCCTTTTATTTTATTTTTAATTAATTAATTAATTTTTTGCATAGGAACTACTTTTGACTTCAAACCCATGACTCTTTGGAGTGCTAGCAATTTAGAAAGGGTTATCTCTTTAACTCACTACCTGAATGAGCAACAAAATCCTAATGGCATGATTAAAAAAAACAAAGACATAGTCAAGGCAAAAACATATCAAAGGATGAATAAATCACAGGGTCTGCGGTACTGGTAAGTGCAGGGAGAGATGGTTTCATAGGAACATGATCAAGCCCCAACCCTTCTGAACAGTTCTTCTCACACAGCACTATGCATTTCAGGACTGACATCACATTGATATCTTCAAGGCCAAATCAGAGTCAAATAGTGTCTATTGGGTGTTTGCTCTATGAAAGACATAGGATTAAGAGCTCAGTGGGGAAAGAGAAAAAGGAATAGAAGGACCTGATTTATATGTACAGAATTGGGAAATATTCTGCAGGTCAAAAAAATTTGAAGGGAGTTCTCTGAAACCATAAACTACAAAGTAGCATAAAGGATATCAGGGAGGGGGGGGGAACTGAAAATTCATCTATCTTATCTGGGATATTTCATAAACACATTCTGTGATAAGATACACCCAATGAAGTCCTGGATCTAGCCATGTGGATGTAAATCTCACCTGAGGGTCTCTGATCTGCTCGGCTGCTCAAATGCCAATGATGGCTTAGCCAATGTTTCCATCAACATTCTTTTCACCAATGGGGCTATTAATCAAGAGCTCAGTGTTCGTCACCAACTCTTTCCCCTTTGAAGTCTCAGGAGGTGAGATTTTATTCCTTGCCTTACTGTGATTGGATGGCATTGTCACATATCCAGGGGTTGTTGTCACCCTTTCTCTGAGAATGTGAGGTTAGTGTGTTTGTTGGGTATAAAGGGCAACCTGCGTGCTCTCTATATGTGATAGGATAAATGACCCCAGTAATACGTGAATGCTTTGACTTTAACACTCGCCTGCACGTGGCTGTTTATTTCCTCCTTTGTTCTTGGCTGGCAATTCACGGTACCTGGCACCACATGGGCCCTGGCCTGCTGATTCTGGCCAAGCATGCAGGCCCCCAGGAGGCCCCACTTACTTAACCAAAGTGAATAACATGCTTTGCCTCTTATTTTCAAAAGCACTTTAAAGGAACTGTAGTCTTTCATTAAAACGACTAATCACATGCATTTTCTAAAACTTTGTTGCTGACTTTTAAAGGTGATTGAATTTTAGAGCAGTAATTAAGGAAAGGATCAAGAACCTATGTATGCCCAAACCGGTTTGGCTCAGTGGTAGAGCGTCGGTCTGCGGACTGAAAGGTCCCAGGTTCGATTCCGGTCAAGGGCATGTACCTTGGTTGCAGGCACATCCCTGGTAGGGGGTGTGCAGGAGGCAGCTGGTCGATGTTTCTCTCCCATTGACGTTTCTAGCTCTCTATCTCTCTCCCCTCCTCTCTGTAAAATATCAATAATATATATATATATATATATATATATATATATATATATATATTTTAAAAAGAACCTATGTATGGGTCACACGATGGACCTGTTTAACAAATCTTGGCATATTGGTAGGGGGATGCCCTGAGAAACGTGAAAGACAAATCTCAGCCAAGTAAATGAATCAAGATATCTTACAGTGAGGATATGGCGTTTGTTACTCAGGAAAGAGAGAATAGGCCCCAAATGAGAGTAACTTAAAGTTTTAGGTCAGTTCTTGGGTTAAAGATTGATAGAAAGACATCTAGGAAAATGGAGATTGGACATATATAACTACAATGTTTTTTAGATGAGAAAGATACAAAGATCTCTGTACATTCCCTCCACCCCGCAAAAAAAAAAAAAAAAAAAAAAAATCAATCTTCCTTGGGGTCAAGTTGGGGAAAGAATGATGGCTGATCTAATTCAGCATGGACCGCCATTTATATGGGGCTGACAGCAACTCTCGTCACTAAGGTGCCGTGTAATGCTACATATGACCTTGTCTAAGGCAATTAAGAAAGTAGAGTCAATGGCATGGCTCTTACCAGCTTGCTGCCAGCTCAGTGAGGCCCAGCAGTGTGATAGGCCTGCGGAGTTCATGTAACTTAAACTGCATTAGAAGAAGCCTGGAGACTAGAATAAGGGAGAAGGTAGTCTCGTGGCATCTCTTCTAACAGATCGCTTTCTGAAATAATCTCTTTATAAAAATGCAACTTGGGTGCCAATGAGGTTACCAATTTGAGAAATAATGCCTAAACACTTATGTGTAATTTGTTCATACTCTAGAGCAGTGGTTCTCAACCTTTCTAATGCCGAGATCCCTTAATACAGCTCCTCATGTTGTGGTGACTCCCAACCATAAAATTATTTTTTGTTGCTACTTCATAACTGCAATTTGGCTACTGTTAATGAATCGTAATGTAAATATCTGTGTTTTCCGATGGTCTCAGGCAACCCTGCTAGCAGTTCTGAACCTGCGGGTCTCGAATTTAGAACTGCTCTAAAGTTCTCAAAACATTATCTCACTGAGCCTCAAACTCCATCTATGATTTAACATTATCCCCATATTGCAGATGAAAAAAATGAGGCCCAGAGAGGGTAATAGGCTAGCTAGGAGGAGGTGGTTCCAGAACTTAAAAACAAGCTCTCTGGCTGCAGGACTGTTGTTTTTCTATTATCCCATCAACTAACCTCAACAAGCCCAGAGCAGGGGTCTGGACTAAGGATTCTGGATGCCACATTCAAGAAGGAGCTTTGGAAGACACTTAAGATGCGTGGCCTGAAAGACAGATGCTTTTTAGAGGCTCTGTGATAGCTGTTGTCAAATATTTGAAACTGGCATAGGAGGATGGAGGTGACTTCTTTATAGATCCACAGGGCAGCAGTAGGACTAATTGATTGAAACGATGCATGAAGCCAGAGGGTAATGGCAACAGCATGTCGGAAAGAGTGACACGTGTTGAGCTGCGGAACTGTGTCCAGATAGGTCAACGTAGCAACGCCTTCAGAGCAACAGAGAGCCAGCTGGTCACCTAAGCAGATGGGGGAGGGGGGGGCGGTCATCAGCACAAAGCTCTGCAGCTGGGGCTTTGCCTGCAGTGCAGGCAGGCAAGTCTGTCTAAAGTACCACACAGTTTTGATTCCACTTGAAGCAGTGTCCCCTGGTGTGGGGTCCTGTCCCAGAGGGGAGCCCGGCTGGTCAGTTTGGAAAGCCGATGGTTCAGAGCTGACCACAGAACCCTTACACTTCCGGCTGCTGTTCTTGACAGGCCTGCACGTGCTCCCACCTGGGGGCTATTTTGGGGTTTTCCTGTACTGGTTCTGTAGCTGCCTGTGGCTTCCCCTCTGTTTCTCCAGGTGCTGGGAGCAGGGCTTGCTGTTGATGGCGGCTTATCCCATCTGGCTGCCATTTGGGGTTCGTGAGGATAACTCATTCGCTAGTTTTGTGGCGAAAGTTGTCCATGACCAGACTTGTTAATTTTGCTACTTAATAGCTCTGTCTGTTTCCATGTGGAGGCTCAAGAAGATCCAACCTATGAGGCCACCTCGCCGCCATCATGCCAGGATGCTTGGGCCTGCTGCTGTTGCTTCAAGCGCCTCCTCCATGGCTGTCTGGCCAGGTGTCCGCTAATTCAATTATTTCCTATTGCTCTCTTAGAAACCTCCATCAGCGTATAACAAACCACAGCACTTCTGTGAAAGAGCTTGGCGAAATAAAATAAGTTAAGCTCTGCTAGAACGTAACTTAAAGAAGAAACTCAAGAAGATTTGAAAACAGATATAGAGGATTTTTCCCCTGTGAGTTATGGCCCTGGGCTGGGGAGATGTGCTGTATGTCCACATTTTGCCTTCTTTACCCCAGTAGAGCACGATTCTCACAGTTGGACGTCTGACTCAGTAATCTGTCGGTTTTGCCTGACTAAAGTCACATCATTGATTGATGCCAAATCTTGCTCAATTAAAGGTTCATTTTTCTTTTGGCTGTTGGCAAGTGCGACATTGATTATGGGTTATTAGCATCCACCCCCTCAGATTTGGAAGGCTCCGGGAGCGGTTGCCTGCATTCCAACTACCCCCAGCAGCGGGGCTCCAGCCACCTCTGCATCCTGGGCCCAAGGACACCTGCCAGCTGTCTGACTATGGGGGGCTTATCTGCACAGTCGGGCCCTTCCCAGGGAGGTTTAAAAAAAACAAAACCAGAGGCCTTTACCCTATCGCTGTGGTTGGCAAACCACATGCGGCTCTTTGGCCCCTTGAGTGTGGCTCTTCCACAAAATACCACCGCCTGGCCGAGTCTATTTTGAAGAAGTGGCATTAGAAGAAGTTTAAGTTTAAAAAAATTTGGCTCTCAAAAGAAATGTCAATTGTTGTGGTGTTATTTGGCTCTGTTGACTAATGAGTTTGCCGACCACTGCCCTATTTCCATCTCACTCCCAGCTAGGCAAAACAGTGGTATCTTGTGATAACGTTTAGGTACTTTATACCACTCTATTTATCCATTCGGTCGTTTGTCCATTCATTCATTAAGTGCTCTCGAGGACTGGCTGGTGGGGCAGATGAAGCAATTGCAGAGACTGCAGAAGGACGAGACCGAGTCTCCTAAGCTGCGTGTGAACAAAGTGTCCGCGTAATCGCAGAAGTTCCCAGGCAGGATGTGTAAACTGAGCCGCCCACCACGGTTACACCTGCTCGGCAGGCCCTTCCTCTGAGAAACCCCAGAGGCCCTGGCCTGCCCAAGGACGTTCAGTTCTCACTCACCATCTTCCACTCTGGAGGCCCCTCCCTCAGCCCTTCAACTTGCTCTGGCCTTGAGCTGTATCTCCATCAACAGGGAGTGTTTGCCAGGATGAAAGGCAGCTGCTCTTCCCTGCAGGGCTGCGACCTCCGCGGGCGCCCTGTGGCGGGATGGAGGCCTTGGCCAGACCGCCCCTGCAGAGGTTCCTCTTGAGTGCTTGCCTCTGCTCCTGCCTGGGCTCATAGGTCTCCTTCATCGCCCGGAGCATTTGTGTCCTAGGGCAGCTGGGAAAACATTACTCAAATTTAGTGATTAAAAATAGCACATTATCTCACAGTTCTGAAGGTCAGAACATGGAACCTTCCAGAGGCCCCAGGAGAGAGCTGGTTCCCTGCCTTTCCCAGTGTCATGAGGCCTCGCTGTTCCTTGGCTCCTGGACCCCTCTTCCCATCTTCAAAACAGTAAATAGTGTTTCTCCTCTCTGACTCTGCTTTTGTCCTCACATCCTCTTCTCTTGCCTCTGACCCTCTTCCTCTCTCTAGTCAGGGCCCCAGTGACTGAACTCACTGGGTAACCCATGATCATGTCTCTGGGGCTCTGAAGTGAATCACATCTGCAAACTCCCTTCTGTCCTGTAAAGAAATATTCACAGGTTCTGGGGATTAGAAAGAGAACATTTTGTGGGACCATTAGTTTGTCTGCCATACTCATATCCTTTTTTTGTTTCTTTTAGTCCAAAAAGGGTTAAAAAATGTATTTTTTTTTTCATTGTGGTAAAACGCCATAACATAAAATTGACCATCTTAACTAGTTGTAAGTATTCTGAACAGCTCAGTGGTATTAAATACATTCATCATGTGCAAGCGTCACCACCACCCATCTCCAGAATGCTTTTCCTCTTGTAGAACCTTAAGTCGGTACCCAACTCCTTTTATCCTGACCATGTCAGCTCACTGTGGCATTTGTCAGAATGATCACAAGGAGAGCAAACTTAATGAGCGCTTGCCACACAAAAAATTCTATATAATAAAACCCTGATATGCAAATTGAATGAATGGCGGAACAGAACTGGCCGCTGTGACACACACTTACCACCAGGGGGCAGACACTCAATGCAGGAGCTGCCCCCTGGTGGTCAGTGGGCTCCCACAGGGAGAGCGAGGCTCAGCCAGAAGCTGGGCTCACCACTGGTGAGCTCAGCGGTGGTGGCAGGAGCCTTTCCCATCTCCACAGCATCGCTTAGGACCCCTAGGGGGATGTCCACTTGCTGGGTTAGGCCCGCTCCCCACGAGAGGGTGCAGGCCAGGCTGAGGGGACCCCCCCCTCCCAGTGCACAAATGTGCACTGGGCCTCTAGTTGTTAAATAAAAATGTTCGTTAGTTGAGGTTACTGAGGCCCAGGCTTATAGCTTGCTCAGGGAGCAACCCAGGCAGGCAGCCTGACTCCAGACACCTACCACCTTCCAGGTTTCCTGGAAAGCTTTGTTCCCAAATGTTGCCTGCAGCAGCGGGACTTGAAGTATCTCACACGCGAAAGACAGAAGATAAAACCTCTCCCATGCCAGTGTGGCCAGTGTCAATTAAACAGCATCTCTGCAGGAGGTTGTTAATCAGACACTTCTGTCGGAAAAAAAAAATGCTGCTGAAGTAAGCAGGACTGACTTCTCTCCAAGTTATAGGAGCGCTGTCATACTTGTTAGTGGAAACCGCCCCCCCCCTCACCTCCCCCATGTAGTTTGCTGCTGATGCTGCTGCAAAAATGCCTGCGAGCGCTTTGTCAGCCCTGGTCTCTAGCCGGGTTTCCCATCTCATTGCTTGCCCTTAGCAGTGATGTTCCTGTGTGTCTTCCGAAGCCCAGTTTTCTTTTTGGAGAACTAGCAGATCTTCTCAAGAACTCCGCAGCCCTATAATCCAGCTGATTGCTCTGTAAAATCAGCCATGAGATTAGAGTTTAGGGTAATGAAAAAGGCTCACAGCCACTCCGCCCTGAAGAACAGGAGCCTACGGAAACTCCGGGAAATGGAAAGAACGCGCCCCGTTTGGATGTGGAGCCAATGAGACAAGTCCTGTTGGTGGTTTGGTGTTAAACGATGCGGTTACTCCCCAGCTCTGGGGACCTGGCGTCGCCGATGAGTGTTGATCAGCTTGGCTTGGTCTTGTTCTCTGCACTGACGTTCAGGGCCATTTGCAGGCACAGCAAATACTTGTCCTGTCAAATGGCATTTGGCTACTCACATGTCTTCTTTCAGAGATAAATGTCAGAGATCTCTCTCTCTCCCTCTCTCTCTGCCTCTCTTTCTCGATCTCTGATGTGAACTACAAGGAGGTGTTCGCACATCAATATCGTTCTTACTTCCCCAAGAGAGAAAGGATGTACTTCAGCCTCAGATGAAGACTGATCTCTCCAGAGAGCTCATGTCCTGATTAGGGTTGTGTCAACTGAAGGGAAGCCGCCATGCCTTGGTGCTATACCACACACACACACACACACACACACACACACACACACACACGTGTCGCAGAGAGCACAGCCTGTTCCGGACCAGAAGCAACCCAGCTGCCAGTTAGAACCATTAACACAGTGTTTTCATACTTCATCTCTTGTACTCTCAAAACATCTTGTGAGTCAAATGTGTTTAATACCCATTTACTTAGCTCATTTATTCCTTACATCGGCCTGATGGGATTTTGTCATTATTCTTAATGCAGAGATGAAGAAACCGAGGTCTAGCGAGGTGAAGTAAATCAGTCGCTCTGCTCGTAGGTGGCTGAGCGAGGTTTGAACCCAGTGTCCTGTTGATGGCAAATGAAGCTGGACCCCCTCTCTAAGCCACATGGCAGCTGCCAGGGTGCATAGTCAAGTCCACGTGTGGTCTCTAGCGTGTCTCGAAGACCTCCCTGGAGGTGCGGTAGCCCGCTTCTGTGCCTGCAGCACATCCTTTCTCTCTCCCTTACAAACCCTCCCTGCACAGACTGCCTCCCTTCCCTGCCTGGTTTCCCGCTTTAGATGGTTGGCACTTGCCCACCCCCTTCCCCGCCTTGATGCAGAACATAGCAGCTGAGACCACAGGGACTGACAAAAGCAAATGACATCACAGTGGCTGCTTTTGCTGTTTTATTTCAGGACTGTGTCTGCATTAAAAATGGGCTTTTTTTCCCCCCCTCTCCCCCATACAAGCCCCTCTGAGGTTTTACTCCATTTACCGGCAAACAATTTCCAGAATTGGGACTGGGGTCTGAGCTTTGGACCTGGCACAGGCTGGGCTCCCTAGTGTCCTGAGATCCCCACTTCTCCCACGTCCCAGTGGCTGCTGCACCTGGCAAGAACTCCGCACAGGCGGGAGTTAAGGCCCATGTGGAGCTTGCTTGGCTCGGGGCTCCTGGGATTTAGAGCCATTAAGGCTGGATTCCTCCTGTTTCCTCTGTAATCTTCCTTGTAACTTTCCAATTTGAATTCGTTTAAATTGTCACTGGATTGTAGAGCCTTGCCTCAAAAGACTTGTTCCATTGTGAAATAAAAAGAGTTTTCTTAATATGCAAATGATTATGCAAATCCTGTCTTTCCACCACCAATTCCTCCTTCCTAATCCAGGCCCGGCCTCAGACTGCTGCAGGAGTTTAGAGCCTGCACGTATGAGGTCACCCAGGAGCAGGAATCTGGGGCGAACGTTACCATGACTACCGCTTATTGAGCACTTACTCTGTGCCAGGAATGGTGCCAAGCCCATTATATGCATTATCTCATTTCCCTTCACAACAACTCTTAGGATTAGAGGTTATTAATATTCTTATTTTTAATATATTTTTAAAAAAAATTGGTTTTAGAAAGAAAAGAGGGGAGAGGGAGAGAAGGAGACAGAAGCATTCCTCAACTGGGGATTGAGCCTGCAACCCCAGCATGTGCCCTAATCGGGAGTAGAACCAGCTACCTTTTGGTGTGTGGGATGCTGCTCAACCGACTGAGCCGCACTGGCCAGAGCAATATTCTTATTTTAATAGAGAGATTGAGGAAGTTGCTCATGAGTACATAGTTCTTGGCTAAGGTTGTACCCCAGTGCTTCCCAGCAAAGTGTTGCCTTCCCCAAGGATAATTTTTTTGCAAGGTTAAAAAGTCATACATTTATATGACTTAGTCATACGAATATAAATATGTGAATATGTATTAAGTATTTTATTTAACTTATTAATGAATGAAGAAATCAGTGAAATGTTATAACTGGTTCAAAGGAGAATTCAAAGACCAGAGACATATATAGGTCTTGAATTAAATTTACAAATAAATGCAAAGCTGGCCTTTTTTTTTCCATAATGAAAGGGAGAAAGGGATCAATTGCTCCTCCACCACAGAACTAATTTGCGTGTCTATAGATAATAATTATTTGCATTGCTATCATTTTTAAAAATAACTTATAGAATTATAAAATAGCTCAAGGACAATTAAAGGTTTTAATACCATAGAATTAGATAAACCAAAATGGTATGCTCTAGATAATACATACTTTGGGGTATATTTCAAAGTCTTTCACAATTTTTCTGACAGTCTCTCTTCCTTCCATTATGATTATAGAATCTCAAAGGAAGATTACATAAAATAAGGCTGACCTCAATAGGTCTGGTCTGATTAGCTCAGAAAGGGTGTTCATTTAACATCTAGGCCTCCTTAAGTTTGCTTTTCAAATCTTGAGTCATATAATATTAAACAACTAGTAATGTCACAAAATTAGCTGCTATTTGGGAGTTTGCATAAGAACTCTCAGATGGATCCAAAAGCCTCTTCTATTTACTATCTTGAGAGTAGGATATAAATCCTAAGAAACTCTTTCCACCAAAGTTCACCTGCAGTACCTATGAATTTAGGTGAATTCCTCTCATCTTAAGGACCCCAATGTCCTATGGTTCCTGGTCTGCCAGGAAGTGAC
The DNA here is from genome assembly GCA_963924515.1 of Vespertilio murinus. NCBI lineage: Eukaryota > Metazoa > Chordata > Mammalia > Chiroptera > Vespertilionidae > Vespertilio > Vespertilio murinus. The sequence continues at coordinate 190,578,083 of OZ004704.1, forward strand.
CTTTCTAACCATCTGAAAGGTGGGCACCCTGCCAGCCAGGAGCCAGGCCTGCTTTCCTGGGAAGGTTCTGTGTAGACATTAGTCAGTTCCATAAGTACAGCAGACCTCTGTGTCTTAAAAACATAGTGGTAGTTATATCTAATTCAATGAGCAACACTCTCAAATATAACACTTCAGATAAGACCTATATGGCACAGTCAACTTGCCTAATTATATCCTGGTAAAAAGGAAGACTAATTCTTATTGAAACGATGCAAATAACTATATCCTATATAATAAAAGGGCGATATTCAAATCAATCAAACAGCAGAATGGCTGGTTGCTATGACGCACACTGACCATCAGGGGGCAGATGCTCAGTGCAGGAGCTGCCCCCTGGCGAGCTCAGCAGGGGTGGCAGGAGCCTCTCCTGCCTCCGCTGCAGCACTAAGGATGTCAGACTGATGGCTCCCAGGTACAGGCCAGGCTGAGGAAACCCCACCTCCCACAGTGCAAGAATGACATGCACCGGGCCTCTAATCACTATATAATGCGAGGCTCTTTGAGAGTTTCTGAGTTGAGGGACCCAGTGAGAATCAGATATCATTTAAAATCTGTTTCATTTCAGTTATCAAAAGCAGAGTTTATTAAATGGTTGAGGGTTATATAAGAGTAAGAGGAAATGAAAATGGCTTATTAATAGATCTAGAAAATAGAACATTAAAAAAAATCAACAATATTCCAGATAACAATAACAAAATTTCCTCCCTCATCAGTTTATTCAGTCCTACAATGAATTCTGGTTACCCCGAATCTTGGGTTAACAGTCTCATCAAGCCATCTGCTTCTCAACTGAAAAGAGTTCTGGAAATCTTGACTCAGCCCATTGGTACAGTCTGGCAGTTGCCTAAGGGATGTCATCGCAGAAGACGGTCCCCGAGAGTACATTCTTTAATATGTCAGTAGTTGGAAGCACTGGGTAAAGTCTTTTTCAATGAGATTCTGAGACCGTTCTTTATTGAAGACATAAACTGTACTCCAGCCTTCATCTTACAGCATCACCTCAAGGAAGCATTAGAATAAAACAGAACCACCTGTAGAAAACAAAGACTTAGGAATTTGTGGTTAGTTTATTACTGATAACTTGGACTGTAAAAGGTTTGATGATGGGGGAAAAAAGATAATAAAGTAATTCAAAATATTTAGACAAAAGATCTGTAAGTGTATTAATTAAACGTATTTCTAAAGAGGTCAGTGGAAGCCACATTTGGCTTATAAAAATGCATAAATACAATTTTTATAAAGGAAAAACAACCCTGAGATATAGCATACAATAATTATAAGACATATTATATACAATATACCAAGAATATATCAAGAATATCAAGTAAAGACAACCAATAAGTCTGGATCTTATTTTATATTTTTTACTAGAAGCCCAGTGCATGAAATTTGTACATGGGTAAGATCTTTAGGCCTGGCAGGCGATTAGGGCCAATCTGTGGGGTGACTGGTGGAGCAATTGGGGGGCCCCTGTGTGTACCTGCCTTGGCTGGCCTGGCACCACCTGCTCACTGGCCCCACCCCCTGCCACTGCAATAGGTCGCCTCCCTCTGTGGGGCAACTGGCAGAGTAATTGGGGGGCCCCCATTGGCACCCACCTTGGCTGGCCTGGGCCTGTGAGCTGTGGGAAGCTCCTGCACTGAACATTTGCCCCCTGGTGGCCAGTACTTGTCATAGCAACAAGTCATTCCACCATTCAGTCAATTTGCATATTAGGCTTTTATTATATAGGCTAAAACATAAATGAGTTTGTATGTGATCATTTACATGCCCATATTCTATGGAAAAATCTGATGCATATTTCTGACTGAGAATCAATGGTTTACAAGCCTCTAGATTAAACTAAAAAGTAAGGTTTTGACTAAGTAAGTATTTGAAATAATAACTGAATTATATGACTGATAACACAATACTGCCATGGACTAATATCATTAAGTAAAGCATCTCCAAGAAACTAATAAATGTAGGAAAACCTGAAAGAAGCTATTTCTTAAGAAATTTGATCAGTGTTTCCCCTGAGGTAAAAACATATTACAGAAAGCAAGAACACTGACACATTTCCAGGGACTTTCTGCTAAGCATACCTTTATATAGTGTTTATTTTAATACCATTTAATTTATACAAATTTAAGCTGGGACATGCTCAGTGTTTCTGCTGATAGTTCTTCCCAAGTAGTCACATATTAAACAAACCTAATCATTTCTAGTACCTCTCTTCTTATAAAAAAGAAAAAGTAACTTTCTAGGGGCTCTCTGGGAAATTTCAAAGATGGTTTTAAGATTAAAAAAAAACCACAAAAAAAAACAACCTGACAGTTTTGTTTTTTCTATATTTAGGATCCCATTTTGGGAAGGCAAAGTTAAAAAAAAAAGTTGTCAAAGGAGGTTAGATGATTGATTAAGCTAGGCTCCTGGATGCCTGAGAAACAATATTTATTACCCATCTAATCAAAGTGACAATAAAATATTTAAAGACACACATCAACAGCAATGCAATTGGGAAGAATGTTACCTTTTCATAATGAGTCTTTGTTCTCCCCCCACCCCCTGCTCAAATAATCAAGGACATAACAAAGTCAGTGTAAAACACAAAAATTATTCTAGTAAGACGTGGAATATTTTCTAAGCCCTTTGCACAGAGAGTAAAGAATCACCATTCATCTTGTAAACAAAGGCATTCATCAGTAAGCCCGGGAAGCAAACCCATCAACATAGAGCTAACTTCGCCAAGATTCTAACATCTTTCAAAACTTCCTTTCAGACTTAGGTGTATCAACGAAGGCAAATAGAATTTATATTTTTGATTTTTGTTTTGGTTTCATTGTCATCTTTTAGATTCTGAAGCAAATGACACGTTAGGACGGATCTCAGGGGATCCACAAGATCCAGATACATTTTTCTTCCAATTCTGAGACGCTATTCATGTAAACAGGAAATTTCTTCATTACTGGTATCTTGAAGTTAAATAATAGACCGGTATTTTTTAAATTCTCAATTTTAATTTTTAATATGACATTGATAGTTATAACTCACCTCAACAGAAGCTCTTTGGGGTTCTCAACAAGTCCTAAGAGTAAAATGGTCTGAAGACCAACAATATTGAGGGCTGCTGCTTTAGGATAAAACTATTCTTTTTCTTGGAAAAATCAAGACGTACATACAGTCGGAGTTCTCTATCACTATTGTTCTAAGTGTAGTTGCAGCCAGTCACATTCATTATAACTTTTAACTAAAGCAGCAGTGTGGAGGGGGTAACTGAGAACTTCCTGCCATACGCCCGCATTACAGCCTAGTTACTAGTTACTAGTAGAAAAGCCCGTTAGCATACTTTGCTATAGCCACACACTTCTCTTCTACAAGTTCTTAACGTCACAAAAACGAACATGCGCACTAACACGACCCATAGATACAGCCCCACTAGAGCATATGATTAATTAATTAAATGTCTCAGTATTCTATCTTGCTTAGAAATTATCTAGATATATAATGGCTATACATTCATTAACTCAGTTTAATACCAGTTTAAGGTTTTAAGCCACTGAAGAATCTTGGAAATGATCTTTAAGCTAGCATACTACAGAACACAATTATTCTTGAAATAAAGTTATGAAAATCATGGTTCAATTTTATTGAACACAAATTTACATTACATAAGAGTAATGGTTAGTTAATTTAATCAGTAACCTGTACAACGATAGGAAAAATACACTCAAGTAGAATAAAATGTATGCTTCATTTATATTTAACACTGATAAATTAGATAAGGTACAACTGTTCTATTAAACCAAACATATTAAACTAGTCTTATTTGCCAAAGAGTTGCCTTAATTATGAGGATTTAGATTCTTAAAATGTTTCTGAGTTAGTTTCTGTAATTTTTTCTAGTGCAGCACATTTAAAGCATTGAAAATTAAATGTTTTCATTTTATTAAGATTTTAAAATATTTGATTTATGTAAGTATTTATCTAAATAGTCAGAGTAGAGCTTCTTTAAAGATACTTGATAATCTAATTTATTAATACCCTCTCAAGTGAGGAACATTTCACACTTATACTATAAGAAGTAAAGGCCTGCCTAGCCAGTGTGGCTCAGTGGTAGAGTCTTGACCTATGAACTGGGAGGTCACAGTTTGATTCCTGGTCAGGGCACATGTCCTGGTTAAGGGCTCAATCCCCATTGTGGGGTGTACAGGAGGCAGCTGATCAATGATTCTCTCTCATCATTGATGTTTCTCTCTCTCTCTTTCTCTCTCCCCCTGCCCCCTCCTTTTCTCTCTCCCTTCTTCTCTGAAATCAATAAAAATATATTATTAAAAAAAATAAAGGCCTGAATTATAGACACACACACACATATATATAAAGGTACAAAAAGATTTAGAGCTTCAATTCTACAATTTTAGCCAGGTTAAAAGACATAAGAGGCACAGAAACACAAAAATTCAGTGGTCCCAATATGAAAGAGTTGCTCTTTTTCTGGTGGGCACAAAATTCTTTGAGCTCAAAATAAATAAATCTACAAACAAATAGGACTGACCAACAAGATTTTCTGTCATCTCTTTATTCAACAGAAAATGAATTTCTATAATTTATTAATTCATGTACAGAAATCCTTAAATGGTTGGACTATAAAACCAAATTCCCAATCATTGCCATCACTACTAGGGAATGATTTCTCAACCATAAACAAAACAAACAAAGGGAACAAAACAAAACACAAAATTGGTAGAGAGAACAAAAACCTAGAGAAAATGAAGCGTTCCATATTTAAAAAAGAAAAGAAAATGAGAGTCAATAAAATTCTATTGTGACTTCAGGTTCACCTCTGGGAGTCAAGAGATGACACACCCGGGCTTCAGCTGCTCCTGGGATGCACTAGTTCACTAGTTCAGCAGAACAATTTCTACTGGTCCGTTGGGTGAATTCACTGGGTACCTTGAGAGAAGACCACTAACACTGATAAAGAACATTTTTTTTTTTAAAAAAAGGTAAAACCATAACTCTCAGGCAAATATAAAATGAACAAATATCAATAATTTTATCTAAACTCGTTCATTAATAAAAGAACCAGTAAAATGTTACAACTGATTCAATAGAGATTTTACAAAATAGAGACACATATAGGCATTTACAGGAGTTTACAAGTAAATGCAAAACTGCCTTTTTTCCACAGTGAGATGGGGAGGGGAGTCAATGGTCCTTCTGTTATCCCTGGAAGTGGAGTATTTGGGGTGCTGCAGGGAGAAGAATTTCCTCAGGATCCCAAGGGAAGATGGGGTTTTGTGGAAAGCTTTATTGATGACGTTAAATTAAAGGAGTTCCTCTCCAATGTCCTATCTTTGTTCATCTCGCGTGGAAGAAGTCCAATCTTGTCTTCAGCAGGGCCAGGATTAAGGCCACTGCCCAGAGTTCCTGTTCTATAGTAAACACCAGTCCAGCGCAGGATCTGGCCAGCTTAGCTTGTGTTCCCAGATGCAGTCCATTGCATGGGCTCTGCAGCTTCTTAAGGCCACATGGCGGGCGAATGCAGGCCACGAAGCAAGAGTGAATAAGGAGGAACCGGAAGACAAGAGAGAGCGAACTCTTTGGGAATTTTAACCTTTCAGAATTTGTGTGCCTGCAGTGGCTTCACCCTCCTAGTCAATGATCTCCTTCCCCAGGCTAGACTGACAGGCAAACACCTTCCCTAGTCACCTCCACTTCATTGTGCATGAACCCATCTCCCTCTTTGTTCACTTCCTTCTCCCCACCCGGGATTTGCAGGGAATGGGCTGGTGGGTCCCTGGGGAGTGTGAAGGTGAAGCTGTAGCTTCCTGGTGACGCTGCCCAGATGACCATGCTTATTATTTGGCATCCACCTTGCTCTCTTCCCATTATTAATATTAACAAACTAGCTTGAATTATGATGATTATACTTCTATCAGACAAAATATATTTTCATGTTTATGGACCAGAATGATTTGCATTGTTTTCAACTTCTACAATTTACAGAGTTGTAAAATAACTCAAAGGCAATGAAAGGTAGACAATATATACATTTCAATTGCAGATGTACAATAATCTTTTTTTTTTGGGGGGGGTCCATTTCCAAGTCTTTGACAAAGCTTAAAAATATAAAACTTGTAAAGATCACACAAATCTTTAAAAAATTCTGCAGCAAAATAGTTACATTAAATGTAGGCTCTAGGTAGACTTTAACACTTTTGACTTGATTTGATGTGGAGTAGAATGGAATGGGGTCTTTAAAAGTGAAAATGCCCAGGATCTATGAAGGTCTTCTTGATGAATAGATGCTAGCATTGCATTAAGTGTGTGTGTGTGTGTGTGTGTGTGTGTGTGTGTGTGTGTTGGGATGGGGACGGTGAGGTTTATTGAGAAAAAGGAAAATTTAAGGCAAGACTTCAAGAAACTTATCATCTATATAGTATACAAAAATCAAGTTCATTAATTAATTGTACATATTGACACACAATCAAGAAAATGAGTTAAGTTCAGTAACAAAAGGATTGAGTAGAGGGAATGTGATTAACTACATAGGGTGGTATGGCAGACATTGTTGGTTGCTGACTTAATAGCCATCTCTTTCTTGAGAGCAGCTCACCAATGTTTTTCAGGCATAAAGTCTCAGGGTGTGTAGGGAAGGTAGGCTCCTCCCTCAATCCCAGGCGACAGTCAAAGGAGGTCATAATTTCAGTCCCCAGGCCTTTCTCTCCATTACCACTGACATGACTCTCTTTCTGGTATTTTTGAGTTATTGCCTGCCTCTGCTGTTGTCATTCTACAAATCATTTTATTTCTTTTTTTATTAACCTATTTCACATGGTGAACACCTACACTGCAAAACATACAAAGCAAAAATAAAGAATATCTTTTTATAAAATAAGCATCCATAGAACCATTACCCAGGTAATAAAATAAATATTGTCAGCAGCCCCCAATCCTTCCATTTGTCTTTATCTGATTGCACCCCTCCCTCACTGTCAGAGACAATCACGGACATGATTTTGTGCAATCCCATCTAGCCTTTTCTTCATGTTTTACTATCTAATTTCCAGATCTCAGTTTCTCTAATAAAAAGAACGAGTGTTCCATGGGGAGAATAGTAGGTTTTACAATTTGAGCAGCGAAAATGCAAAAGAAGCTTGGAACATCTTGCTTTACCAGAAAAAAAGGAAATACTTAAAAAAGGATAGGGTCCATAAAAAAGACGCAGGAACCCAACTGAAGTACATCCAATGACCAAAGTTGGCACAATTCTAGTACAAAATAAATAATAATAGAACTGGCTTGTAAGCTGTAAACTGAAACAAATAACCATGAATCTATCAGGTAAATAGAATAAGTAAATAGAAGGGGAAGAAGAAACAGCTTTTCCTTACAGAATAATTCTACACCACTCATGGATACAGGCATCCTTGAATTACTAGGTATGGTAAGCAGAAAAATAGTCCCTCAAAGGTGTCCACATCTTCAACTCCAGAATTTGCAAGCATGCTACCTTATATGGTAAAGGGACTTTACAGATGTGATCAAATAAAGGACTTGGAGTTTGGGTGATTATCCTGGGTTATCTGGGTAAACCCAAGGTAATCACAAGGGTCCTTGGAATTAATGTTGTATCTATAAGGAACTTCCTAAAAATAATAGAGCAACAGGTTATAAAATTAACAAAGTGAGGGGAGACAGTGGAATTGTAACACAAACAAAAATGTTGAATCCTAAAAAGGATAAAGAAGAAAATAAAAAAGTACATAGAACAGTTGGAAAACTAGAAATCAGGCAGTAAAACTGGTAGATTTAAATCCAACTCAGAGAATCATAATCATAAAAGCATAATAAGCTAATTAGACCCGACAGCCAAATGACCTTCCAAACGACCTTCCAGACAAAGCCGAGGCTGCGAAGGCCAAAGCAAGCCACCATAGCTGTGAGGGTAAAGCCCCTTGCATAAATTTCATGCATCAGGCCTCTAGTGAAGTGATCAAAGCAAGGCTGCTGGACTACGTGCATCTTTTAAGAATTTTCTTATAGGCTTGCCAACTCTCAATGGTCTGGAAGAACAGACAGTGTTCAACTGAGGTCTCCGTCAGAAGCAAAGCTGCTCTGAAGCAAGGCTGTTCATTATGTAGCTGCATTAGACATTTCTGAGCATGTGCATGTATTACATTTCCAAGTTAAAAGATGGCTAATTAAAGTAAATATTTGTTAAATGAATTAGAAAATTTCATTGAGTAGACTTATCTTTTTGGTTTAATTTTAGATTTTTTTTCTTCCCTCCTCCCCTACCCAATCTTTTCTCTCTTTATCCCTTCTCTTCTTCTTTTAATACGTTGTGCCTAAAGGGGGATTAAAGTGACTCCATTCAAATATTGCAAGTTGAAGAGCACATATTGCACACCACCTTTTGTCTGAGATGAGCGTTTTCGGTAGCTGCTCTTCGTGGATTGGTGCAGGAGGCTGCTTCACCTAGGAACGGGCCCTGCCTCTCAGTAGCCAGGACACTGTTTCTTCCTTAGGATAAGCTTGAAATCCTCCTGGGTTGTTGGGGTGGAGGTTCGTCTCTAGTGACCTTAAAAGGCCAAACTTTTGTGTGTGTGTCAACTTTGTTCATTCAGCAAGCGTTTCGTGGAATGTACTAGTATACTATAAGCCACAGATATATCAACAGTGTTTGAGGAGGACAGGAAAAGAAAGAATGCCCATTAAGAATTTTATAATCTCATCTTCTCACTGGTAGGCAAATGGTGTAGCCTTAAAACAACTAGGATTCCTATAATTAATCACTTTCATCTCTATTCCATGAGACCAGTGGCTATACAACAGGACTGGCAAACTCAAGGCCCTAGCTGACTCATGGCCAAATCCAGCTCATAGCCAAATCTAGCTCACCGATCAAATCTAGCTCACTGTCCTCTCTTGCTATAAATAAAGTTTTATTGAAAGGTAGCCACTTGCATTTGTCAACATAGTGTCTATGGTTGCTTTGATGTTTAAAATGGCAAAGTTGAATGGTAGCAACAGTAGCTGTATGGCTCTCAAATCTGAAATATTTCTTCTCTGGCCCTTTACAAGTCTACTGTTATAAACTCACCCAGAGCAAGGAACAGTCCAACATGTCATTTGGAGACACACTCAGGACTAACCCTGTCTTTTAAAAAAATATATATTTTATTGATTTCACACAGAGAGGAATTGAGAGGGATAGAGAGTTAGAAATGTCAATGAGAGAGAAACATTGACCAGCTGCCTCTTGCACACCCCCCACTGGGGATGTGCCCACAACCAAGGTATGTACCCTTGACTGGAATCGAACCCGGGGCCTTTCAGTCCGCAGGCCGATGCTCTATCCACTGAGCCAAACCTGTTTTGGCTGGACTAACCCTGTTTTATTAGGGATTAGGAGGCAGGAAAATTTAGGGCAATGTATCTGGTGGTCATTTTAGGAATGAACCTTGGCATACTTCGGTGTACATTTTTTTTTAAGGAGACTTCATGCTTCATAGTGGTGCAGGCTGATGGAACTTAGCAATGCGTAAGGGCAGAGCGGGTTCTCACCACACCTGCTTTTCTTGGCAATTGGACAGCGGTGAGTATGAAAGAGGATGGGTAAATGTCATGTTCCTACCTGTGAGTGCAGCAGCAGCTGGGAGCACTGGGTTTGATGAGCACCCAGCTACATGAATAGATCATAGTAGTAAATACATATTTTGTGAGAGAAAAAAAGTAGTGAACAGAATGAGATCTATAATGCTAACTGTTTAGGCCAATTGAAATATATGCATACATATCAACAATTTGCATCTTGTTATGCTATTATAAGCAAAAAGTATTCACCAAACATGGAAATTACCTTGTTGGGGAGGACAAAGGGAGTGGCTTTGGGAATAAGAATGGATCAATTAATAAATAAGACAATTAGAGAGGCCTCAAGGACAAATTATGACAATGTGCCATGAACTGAGGAATTTAACAACAAAAATAACAAATAAAAATAGGAAGGAAGGAAGGAAGGAAGGAAGGAAGAAAGGAAGGAAGGAAGGAAGGAAGGAAGGAAGGAAGGGAGGGAGGGAGGGAGGGAAGAGGGGAGGGAGGGAGAGAAGGAGGGAGGGAGGGAGGGAGGGAGAAAAAAAATAAGAAAGCAGGAAGAGAGAGAAAAAACAAAAAACAAAACAAAACAAACAAACAAACAAACAAAAAAAACAGGGGAAAAGAGGACCAAGACTGAAAAAATCTGGAAACATATTCTGATTCTGTTATAGCTCTGGCACCTAAATAGATTTGTGACTTTGTGATAAGCTATCAAGACTCAGCTTCCAAATTAGCCAAAGTCTAATGGTGGAGGCAGTGATTGTGAGGACAATGGTGATAATGATGGTGATGATGATGATGATGATATACATACATATATAGGGTAGGGAGGTATCAGAGCTGGGGGACTCCAAACCCATTGGGTGAAGTTCAGTCTTCAGGGAAGGGGTTTAGTCTAGGGTGAATAGGCTCTGAGGGAAGGTGGGGTCAGACCTCAGTTGGCATCCACAGCCGAACTGAGAACCTGTTGCTGTAGCACTGAGGGGCACATGGTGCAGGTCAGGGGAGAAGGCTGTCTTTGGACACTCACTTCAGGCACGTTGGGTCTTAAACTTAGTCCATTCTGGGGAGCGGGCGGGCTCTGAACACAATACTAGTTTCCATTGGCTCAGGGCCTGAGCAGAAGCCTTGGGCCACGATGGGCAAAGTTCATCAGAGGTGGCCTTTGGCTCTTCATCTAATGCCCTCATCCTTTTGTACTTAATTTCCACAATTTGGGATTATAATATCTGTTCTGAGTACCTCATTGAATTGTTTTTATGAACTGAGCAGGTGATATAGGGAGGACGCTGGAAAAAAAAAGACTCCAGACCTTAGTTATGAATATATTTAAGCAAATCCTCAGAAAATAATTTCTTCTTGTCATTCACCCCATCAGCTCAGTTTGCTGGGTAAAAAGAAATAAAAAGGGAACTGGTTATTGCTCCAAATAGCCAATTTACTCTGAAAGACTCGAGAGAAAACATATTAGCTTTTATGTTATTTTAGTAATTTCCTTCAAAAGAAACATGCATTATTGCACCCAACTTCACCCTTAAATTCTCAACAATTAAAATAGTGCTTTCCCATAGTTTTTAAACATTTCCGAGGTATACCTGAGGGCTGTCCTGCTTACCGCTAACTCCCAGCTGGCTGTTCTAGCAGTGAAGAGTGAAACTTTATCCAGTAATAATCCCTCAGCCCAGGAAAGCAAGAAAAATGGGGACATTTTTAAAGTTCATGGACCAGTGGACTTTATGTATAAGGAAAGAAATGGAAACCAGACTGTGAGAATTGTTCTTGTGAACTCAACGAAGATCATATTTTTAGAGAATATAATAAATATGTTAGTATCATTTTCTACTACCCAATAACTTAGGTATATTTTTAAAATAAACTCTCACTGAAAAAATAATTTGGAAATTACAGTAGGGCTTAGCAAGAGAGTAAAATTCACCTGGTATATAATATTTATTTATTGCAACATCAGGTTCAAACTACATAGATAGCTCAGTGTTCTGCTGCTTTTTATACCTTCTTTATATCATTACATCACTAACACCTTTTTTATGTAACTAAATGTTCCAAATTTTATGTTACTAAATTAATATTATTTTTAAAGTACAAAATAATTTCCCATCATATGAATTTGCCCTGGTTTGACATTTTCTATATTTAGGTTACCTTTAATACTTTTTTACTATTATAAATAACATTTTCAGGAACATTCGTTTACATAAATCTTTAATAACATCGCTGGTTGTTTACTAGGATAGATCCATGAAGCTGGGATCACTAGGACAGAGCATACTAACAGTTTTAAGTTGTTTTTTTTATATAAAATTCTAAATTGTTCTTCAGACACTTTTAATTAAGTCTCTGGATACATAGTTCCAAACCGTCTTTCAGAACCACTTTAAAATTAGTCTCTAATCAGCAGTTCAAGTGAGTGTGTGTCTTATCATACCCTCATCGGCATGGAGTTTCATCTTTAAAAAAAATTCCTCGTCTATTTGAAAGGCACAGTGAACATTGTTTTGTTCTCCCAGCATTCCCTTCGGGGAGCATTCCTCCTCCTGTTCACAATTATTCAGCTCAGACCCTGGGAGCGTAAACAGCAATCAATGATGGCACGTCTGTTGTATGCCTCCCCGTGATGACACCACATATTTTATTGCTTAAATTGGCTTTGCATTACAAAAAAGGGAAGCTGCCACAATCCATCTTGACTTTTTAAGAAAATGCCTTATGCACACAGCGTCTTGCACACACGTTGTTATTCTAGAGGAATCCAGGCCTCCCTGGGTCATTGCTTCCCTTTCAGTGATAAAAAGCTCTGCAAGCTTTATTTTTGTGTTGGATTTCTGGCTCTGCACAGAGTTAGCCCTGATGAATCCTATGCAAATGACGGTGTTTGAAACGTGCAGGAAAGCACAGGCTCCTGCCCAGTGTGAGGCAGGGGGGACAGCGTTGCACGATCCCACCGAAAAATGCTGGAGACGGAAGAAAAGAAGGCATAGCAGGAAGCAGAGAACGGGGAGCGGGCGTGCTGTGCTGTTCGGGGCTGGAGAGGTAGTTTACTTTTAAACAAAAGCAGGTGCTGACAGAAAAGACACATTGATTTTCACTGCCCAGCTTTGATTGAGGAGCAGGGCAGGAATGAACTAGGGACAATACCAGATGCCTTGTGGGGAGCAGGAGGAAGAATCTACATGCAAAAAGGCCTGGACCCGGGGATTCAGCTTTAAGAAACCGCTAGTTAAAGTCTCTGTACCTGATGAGGGTGGCTTCTACCTGTAATTCACCTGCTCACATATGGCTCCTGGTCAGGCATCAGCAGCAGAGCCAATGGTTTTGTTGCTGTTGTTATTAGTACAGAAGTTAAGTGCCCAATGCAGTTGTTTCATTAAAGAGTTATAATGGTGTCGGAAAACACCACACTTCGGTTTGGAGGAGAGTGCTTAAATCTCTCTGTTAGCTATTCATAACTCAGGGCTCCATGGCTTCTCTTTAGAAGCCCCTGGAATTGTTTGCATTAAATGTGGGTGGAAACAGTCAGTCTCTGTAGAGTCCATGCTGGCAAACATTATGGAATAGTTGTTTTTGAGTCACAGGCTGGGAAGAGATGCTGAAAGGGAAAGAAAAAGCACAATCTAACCATTACAGGCTAAATAAAACACTCCACTTAATTTATTGCTTTAGCAAAAGTTAAAAGTGTGCACTTTCTAACAGCCACTATGACACGCTGTTCCAGCCATTAAGCTATTGTCTCTAATTCCTAAGCCACCCTTCTATATCACATTCTGTGGTGCTGGGGTTGAATGGAACTCTGCAAAGCACAGTTCTGCTTTGGCAGAGGGCTTTGTTAGGCTTTCCAATAGGGGGCGCTATAGGGGGACCGTGATGCTAAGAAACGCATTTCTATAGGTTTCTTGTTCCTATCAGAGTCATCCTAGCCAGTGAGGCAGGGGCTGTTTTCTACCTAACTAATGATGCCTTACATTTCATAATTGATGTGGGTCTGACTTTTCACTGACCCATGGGCTTACTTAGTTCCTTATACACAATTTCACGGGTGAGTGGGAAGGTACCGGTGTCTTTTTAAAAAAAATTATTAATATATCTTATTGATTTTTTACAGAGAGGAAGAGAGAGGGATAGAGAGTTAGAAACATTGATGAGAGAGAATCATCGATCAACTGCCTCCTGCACACCCCCACTGGGGATGTGCCCGCAACCAAGGTATATGCCCTTGACCGGAATCGAACGCGGGACCTTTCAGTCCTCAGGCCGACGCTCTATCCACTGAGCCAAACCGGTTTCGGCCCAGTGTCTTTTTTTGACAAGGTGTTTTGGCTTGTCTGTCAGTCACTAAATATGTCCTTGCTCTTAGTGTGTGCCCACTATGGAACTAATCAATGGGGACATAGTGATGACAAGAAAGGGGCATTGCCGACAGACACATGTGAGCAAAGCTTGAAGGTCTGAATCAGCACCACACATCTAGGAACCTAAGTGGTTCTAAGGCAAAGTGGGCACCAGGTGGAGGGTAGCAATGGGGGTGGGGGGAGCTGGGCTTGAGCACACACCCCCCCTTTAAAAAAAAACACAAAAAACTGAACAATGCTTCTCTTTTCTCTCAAGCCTGTCCTTTGCCTCCAATTCCAAATTCCAATGTAATCACTTTTTTTTTTGTCCTAACTGGTCTCCTTAGCCAACCAGCCAAGCTTTCTCCTTTTTTTCTTAATATCTCCCATTTGTTTCTCATATGATGGCATTGTTTACTTACTATTCTGCAAATCTGTTACCTTCTGTTAAGCTTTTCCCACAATTATCACCAGTTTTGCAAAGAGCCTTCTGGCACACCTTTTTGACTCGTTAGCCCTCTAAACATCCAGGGGCCAGTGTGATGCCCAGTTCCACTTTCTGCACTTGACTAAGGACAGGCACTTATTAGTATTTAAAAAATGATACATTCTGAATTTCATCCTTAATGCTTTACTCTAAGCCAGAGGGCAGAGCACAGGAGCCCTGTGACTAGACATTCATTTGTGGTTCCTGGAATCTCCCAGGGTCCAGTGGCTTTTGTTCAGATACCAAGTTTGTCAAATGAACAGTGTGGTCCTTTTGCCCAGAGCACTTTTTAGATTTTACCCACAGTGACACTGGTGCTTCGTCATTTTAGACACGGACACCACACTCCTTGCCTCTGGAACTGTGGAACAAACACATCTGGCCAGGAGGTTCTCTCTGCCGAGGTATCATCTCATCCAGGTAGTGACCAAAATAAGACTGTTTTGTGGAGCGAGGGGAGTAAGAAGAGAAGTGGCAGGTGGCAGAGAAGGGAAACAGACAGAAAGTCATGGCGATCTGAAGAAAACAAAAACAAAAAACAACACAAAAATGGTGGTGTTGGTGGGCGGGGTGGGGAGTTCCTGCAGAACCCAATGCAAACCAGTTTGTGCCAAGACGAAGGTACCTACAATGAGGAAGGTCTGCTATGGCCTTAGTGCTTCGCTCACTCCTAACGCCAGTCATAAAAATTCTTGGAATGATAAGAAAAATGAGGTTGACCTTTGTTGGGGACTATATTGGGGTGGAATGTGGCTACCAGTGTCAGCCGATGTGACAGTTCAGGAGATTCTGGGACCGGAAGGCCACTGAGCTTACCATAGTCAGCCTGATGCCCACCTCGGTGAGGGGGGCTGTGACCGCTGGTCACCGACGCTGTCAGGCTTCCTTAAAAGATGTCACTTAAGTACATTGCATTTAATAGCGTGCCAGCATTTCACTTTCAATGTGCTTTCAATATATATTCCCTTCACAATCATTATCAAAGGTTAGTCATAGAAATTAACGTTTCTCTTTTAGTTGGGTCCCTGGCAGACTTTGTCAGCATTATGGAAATGAATGTTTTCTTTTCTAATGGATTTTGAGAGGGAGCGATGAAGCATCAGGCCCATCCTGCCTGTGTGTGGTGAGAGCTGGGCCTTCCAACCTCACCTGCTCCCACCTCTCCAGCAGCATTCTAGGACCCATCCTGACTGCCCTACTTACCTTATTTTTATTTTCCTGCAAAATAGATAATTCTGATCATCTCGTGGATCTCTGGGCCTGTCGAGCTTGTATCACCTTCTAAGGACAAAGCCTCTGTGCAGGAAAGGGTACCATGACTTCCCTTCATCTTTCTTTTCCTTTAATGTCCTCTGCCCCCAAATCCTCCCTCTTCCCAAGAGCAACAACACCTTCCACTACCAGACAAGCACGAAATGATTTACCTGGGCTGGGGACTATCCAGCCAGCAGGATCTGAGTCTCTACCCAACCCGCCCAACCTCCTCTCTATTTACCATCTCTGCTTTTACTTTTCTTTAGTCTTCACCATGAAATAAACTACCCAGGTGTGCCCTGATCATAGACTCAGTGCCCGGCATTGATTCTTCTCACCGCCCAGCTGAAGGAGAAACTTGAAGGTCCAGTGTCTCCCTGAGGCCATATCGCTTTTCCCAGGGAGTTGTTGACACAGGATTTCTTTAATTACCATTTAACGGCTGCAGTCCAGTGTGGCCCACTGGGGAAGTGAAAATCTTATTTTTGAGTTTCCAATTAATATTCCTTCTCACCTGCCAGGGGGTCCTCCTCCAGGCCACCCCACCAAGTTCTGGTTGGAGTGCAGCCTGTCTCACCAGGAACGCTGACCTGAAATGTTGGGATCCTAGAACCGATGCTGGTTGAGTTTGATAATGAGCTGAGTCATGTAAAGTGCTGAATTATTTAGGAAGCTTTTCTACTCGCTGGCAGAAGCAACTGAGGAGGCCACTGGGAACCATCGAGAGGAAATACAGACAATGGAGGAAGCATTATTTTACCTAGCAAAGTTATTTTATCCCGTCTCCCCTTGCTCCGGTGATGCCCAGAATGAAACTCTCTGCCCTTCCCACCTCCCCAGCAGGAGAGATTCACTGGACAGCTATGGTTTTATGAGTGTTTCTCATATGAACCTTATTAAATTTCAGATTCCTCGGGGTGAACAGCAAATAGGGAATGAGAGTTGCCTACCTGGGAGATCCTGAGGCTAAATACTGAGCAATAAAGCCATTCACCGAGTTCAGACTTCTTTTTGTTGTCTCTTTGGCATTCCCTCAAGCCTACCTTCTGTGTGCCTACTGCTAGCCAGTAGAATATGGGGATGTGGGGGTAGGGGACTTGGGGGATGGGATGTGAAGTCTAGGGAAAGCATACAGGATGGGAGAAATTGGTAGACCCTGGCTTCTCTTACTTATAATCCCAGGAGCATCTACTTGCAGCAGGCTCTCAAAGTTTGCCAAGAGGCAACAGGACAAAAGGGACAGACCAACATTGCCAAGCTGGATGTCAGGATGACTCTCGCCAGCAACATGGCCTTTGCAGGATGAGGCCTGGAGATCCTGGATCGGAGGCTGCCTCCCACTGTCTAAGGCAATGATTCATGGAGGTAGCAAGACCCATGGCTTCAAAGGTGTATGGCAAGCAGTGTCTTACTTATAGCACTTATAATGAAATGTGCTGGTTCTTTACTTAAGAAAATAAATAAAATCTTTTCCGTATTATCCCTCGAATAATGTCCCTGACATTTCCCTGCATTGGATATGCTTTCCTGCACAGGAGTGAGAATGGCTGAGGTGTAACCACCATACTGGGTATGTGATGATGCATGTGAGCCTCACCCACTGGGTGGTGAGGGCTGCTGATCCAAGGTGGACATTTCACTAGCCACCATCCAGGAGACTGAAAATGAGAAACAACAACAATAAACACAACCACATGTGCAAAGGCCAAAATAGTGTGTGGGATTCTTACTTTCACACCAGTTTCTATGGGTAAAGGCTGCATGTGCAGAGGGACTAGGGGCCGTGCCTGAGCTCTATTGGTGATATCTGTAATAGGTGAGGGCAGGGGTCAGTCTCATGTATTTGAAATGCGCAAACAATAGACGGACTTTCATAACCAACTCCGTTTCTGCTTTCCCTAGTCCCTTTTCTTAAATCCCTTCCCCAGGAAGAGGACAATAGAGTGAGGTTCCCAAGTGTTTATTTCTGTTCCCACTGACCCAGAAGGAAGAATTCTCATGCTTCTTGGTCCCTTCTGCATTATGGTAGTATGACAAGGACCTCCCAGGCCACTAGGCAAGTCCTTGGTATTCCTCTCATCCTCCCTCCCTCCACCTCTTGTGGATGTGTGATAACTTTTAATGAAAGCATGGGAACAAGTGCACCTTCTCTTGAATTCCAAAATATCCCTCTTATCAGTATAATCCTGAAGAAATTGGTATCCTATGATAATAACTGTATACCGAGCTTAGGAAAAGACATTTTGGTTTTTATTTATATCACACACAAATTATATGTTCATATTTTAGCCCTAGACTTCCTTTGCTAAATTCCCTGAGAGAGATGGAAAAGGGCAGGGAGTGATAGATTGCTCCAAATACCTAAGAACCTCCAAATGCCTCACTAGATGAAAAGCAAATTAAGGATCCTTGACAAGTTAAAATCAAGTATTTGGGGTTTCTCCACTGGAGCAAATGAATTTCCAGCTTAATAACTTTCTTAGAATTCCCCCTGCTGCTCTAGACTGTGACCCTTTCAACTGCCGAGCTTTTTCCTGGTATGTGTCACGAGTTTTAAACCTGACAGTAGCGTTTAATTAAATCCTTGTTTATCATTCAGTTAACGGGCTAAGACTAATGATGAAAGGAAAACCAGGCTTTCAGTGATTTTCTCACCCATCATAGGATACTTGAGAAAAATAATTAAGTGATTTACTCAAGGGTGAGTTGGTATAAATGCCATATCCCTGATTTGTTCTCCTATATGATTTCTGGAATGATTTGGGACAGCCAGTCACTCTGCTTGGGTACATCAAGAAATTACTATAAATCTCTCTGGAGGAGCTTACCAGTAGACACATCCAACATCTCCCTCTTGCCAGGTCTGGGCACGCTGCCATCTGCAGTGTGATCCTTGAAATTTAAGATGACAGATCTTCAGGGTCACCTTTCTCTCTTTTTCAAGTGTTTACTCTGGGAACTTTGAGCACATTCTTGTTAAAAGTGCACCAGCCAGCCTGATTTACCTGACCTCATTCCATTGTCTGCCTTCTCTACCCCTTCCCTCCACATTTCTCAAGAGTAAATAGGATTTTTGAAAGTTGGGAGCCCTGAGTTCTCTTCCCTGGGGCAGTCACTCAATCACTTTGCACCTCATTTCCCCCACCTATAGAGCAGGGATAATCATACTATTTACTGAGCTATCAAGATGAGATATTGTGAGAATCAGTTATAGAAGTGAAGGTTTAAAATGAAAGCAAAAGAAGAAACCATGAGTCTTGGCCAGTGTGTTTCAATTGGTTGGGTGTCATCCTGTGTATCAATAGGTTACCAGTTGGATTCCTGGTTAGGGCACATGCCTGTGTTGCAGGCTCAATTCTGGTAGGGGGCATGCAGGAGGCAGGTGATTCACACTACACTCTCATATCAATGTTTCTATTCCTCCTTTATTCTCTCTTTAAAAATCAATTATCCTATCTAATAAACGAGTAATATGCAAATTAACCATCATTCCAACACACAAGATGGCTGCCCCCATGTGGACACAAGATGGCTACCAAAATATGGCCAGCAGAGGAGGGCAGTTGTGGGTGACCAGGCCTGCAGGATAGGGCAGTTGGGGGGACCCAGGCCTGCAGGGGAGAGGAATTAGGGAGAACTAGGCCTGCAGGAGAGGGCAGTTAGGGGTGACCAGGCCTGCAGGAGAAGGCAGTTAGTGGTGACCAGGCATGCAGGGGAGGGCAGTTAGGGGTGACCAGGTCTTCAGGGGAGGGCAATTAGGAGCAATCAGGCTGGCAGGGGAGCAGTTAGGATTCAGTCAGGCTGGCAGGGGAGTGATTAGGGGGTGATCAGGCTGGCAGGAAGAAGCATTCAGGGGCAATCAAGAAGGCAGGCAGGTGAACAGTTGAGAGCGAGCAGTCCTGGATTGTGATGGGATCCCAGATTGGAAAGGGTGCAGGTTGGGCTGAGGGACACCCCCCACCCCATGCACAAATTTCATGCACCAGGCCTCTAGTCTATATATATATAAAAGCCTAAGTGACTATCTGACTGTCCAACTGGCTGACTGGCCAGTAGCTATGATACTCACTGACCACGAGGGGACAGATGCTCAACACAGGAGTGGAAACCACAGGCATGGAAACATGGAACAGACTGATAAATTTCAGAGGGAAGAAGGGAAAGGGAAGGTGGTAAGAGATTAACCAAAGATTTTATATGAATACTAGAGGCCCAGTGCATGGATTCATGCACTGATGGGCCTCTTGGCCTGGACTGCATGGATTGGGATGAAACTGGCTCTCCAACATCCCCTGAGGGGTCCCAGATTGTGTGAGAGGGTTCAGGGCAGGCCACGGGATCCCACCAGTGCATGAATCCATGCACTGGGCCTCTACTATATATATATCATGAGCCTCTAACTATCCAAGGATATACTGGGACATACTTTCCTGAGCCCTGGGTAGGAAGGTACCACATGGATACATAGATATGAGATGGGTGATTGGGGTGCTCATGGTCATTAAAATAGGGTACATAGAACACTCAATGACTCTCAGGCACTATAGTGAGAACACATCAGAAGTTGAATTTGCCAGTTGACTATCATGGCCTTCAAAATGTTTCTGGTTCAGGCCGAAACCGGTTTGGCTCAGTGGTAGAGCGTCGGTCTGTGGACTCAAGGGTCCCGGGTTCGACTCCGGTCAAGGGCATATACCTTGGTTGCGTGCACATCCCCAGTAGGGGGTGTGCAAGAGGCAGCTGATCAGTAGATCATTTACTTGATTGGAAAGGCCAATCCAATCTGAGGATTTTGAAGATCCCAGATTAAGAAGTCCTCAGTGGATGGACTGTGAATTCAAATGGGGAAAAAACTAGATGTTTATTTCTGCTAAAATTTAATGGAAAATAAGTATTTTCTTCAGTTATAAATGTGGCCAGCAAGCTACAGTAGTATGAGTAATAGCTGTGTCTATGTTAACATCAGAAATTAAGGATATTTTCATAGGATATTACCATTGTTGTACATACCTTAAAATACAATTTTCACTGATCACTGCTTAGAGATTGCAAGAGTTATTAGATCAGCTGCTAGAATATTGGTTTAGTTAATAAAGAAGCACATGTATAACACTGCATTGCACATTTGATTAAAATACATTCTTATGGATTATAATTTGTTTCTTTTGAAATCCTATATGTTTGATTGTGTGTATTTAAAAACATTATTCTGCTAAGGGATCATTAATATTCTGCCTGCCCCAGACTCTATCTGATGCTTCCTAGGGACTGAGTCAGCCACTGAAAGGAGCACAGAAGCCAGTACTCCCAGTCTTTATGCCTTGGGGTCTGAGCCCTGGTTCACCTCTGTCTAGCTGTGGGGTCACGTAGCTTCTCTAAATTTCCATCCCTGTGAAAAGGCAATGACAATAATTTCCCACATGTTTTGTGAGGAGAGCAAATAAATACTAAATGTCAGGATGCTTTGTAAACTGTGAAGTGCTTTGCAGATGCTAGATATTAATATTCAGTGGTTCCAGACACTGCTTTTACTTAGCATCTCTCGAATCAAACCAGTGATGAAGGGGAAATGAAAGAAAACAATCAGGGGGCCAGATGTTTTGTGTGCTAGAGACTGGAGGAGAAAAGTACATTTGCGATTTGAATTATGTAATGCTTATGCATATGGTGAAGAATATAATGGAGTCAAATAGAAATGGGTAAAAATTCCTGCTCAGCCACATACTAGCTGAGTATCAGGCAAATTATTCAACTTCCTGAGCATCAGTTTGCTCATCTGAAAAAGGGGGATAATAGCTACCTTATAGGGTAGCCAGTAATGATTAAATAATTCTTATTCTTGTGCCAGCATGTAGGGCTCAAGATCCGTGTTTGTATACTTTTCCAGACCCATCCTTTCTTAATAATTCAAAATGCTGCAAATGAGAGAGAAACAGAGAGGAATACAAGAATTGTCTGTAGACTTCCTAATGAGTTGCTCTGTTTTCCAACAATGTGCTTCAGCTGAGTTTTACCAAGGATTTTTTTAGTGCCCACTGATGAGCCTGGCTTGCTATCTGGTGAGCTATAGAGGGCACAGAGCTCCCTGGATGCCACTGGTAACCTTATACTAATCTACATTGCTGTCCAATATGGTAACCACTAGGTCCATGTGTTTTTTTAAATTTTAAATTAACTAAACTCAAGCAACATTAAACATCCCATTCCTTAGTTGTGCAGGTCACATTTTAAGTGTTCAATAGTCACAGATAGCTTGTGGCTACCGAAGAATATAGAACACCAGAGGCCCAGTGCATGAAAATTTATACACTGGAGGGAATATCCCTCAGCCCAGCCTGACCTCTCACAGTCCAGGAGCCCTCAGGGGCAGGAGGCGACTCGGCAATCAGGGGAAGGCAATGCCCCATCACACCTCTGCAGCTGCCACTGCCAGCAGCACAAGCCTTGGCTGGCCCTGGTTACTTGAGCCTTGGGCAGCCCTGGGCGGGCTTGCCTGCACCTCAGGCCAGCTCTGGGTGGCCAGGGGGATGAGGGGACTGGGGGACTCCAGAGGTAGGCCACACACCTGCTGCCCTGGTGGGACTGAGGGGACTGGGTGCCATCATCTTTGAGGGTGGGCAGTCAATTAGCATATTCCCTTCTTACTGACTGTGAGTGCCACCATCATTATGATGGTATGAGGGTCAATTAGCATATTCCCTCTTTATTAGATAGGATTGTTGTCACAGTGCAAACTCTACCAAATAGCATTGTGACTGGCTGTGAAGGACTGGATCTTTCCTAACAACGGTAATGTAGGTAATCTATGGTACAAATAGCCATATGGACTCCAACACAATAGACTAATAGAATACAACTAGCCTGATGCTATACCAGACCCAAACTAGAAACTTTGGAATGGAAACTTTGGATACTAGCTTTGCTTTTAGCTCTACCAAAGCCCCAGCTGTACATCTTTCAGAACTGGTTTAAGGGAAATGGGAATTAGAAAACCCAGAGATGTAATTCCATGCAAATAAAAATCACTCATCCTCCCGTGCGAGTCAGGAAATTTTTTCCCCCAAGATAGCATAAGGACCCCTCTCCCAGCACCCAGTGGGGAAGGGTATAGCTCACTCCCACCAATAACATGACCTTGTGGCCATCCATAAGGGATGGTCTGTGCAGGAAAAAGGAGCCTGCTTTCTGCTCTCTGTTCCTTGTTTCCTACTCTCTCCACCCTGTTTCTTCACACCCTGGTCTCTGATTATTCTGGCAAAGAGCTGTGGCCCCATCCTCTGTTAACTCCCCTATCTCTGGATGTATCCAGTTAGAATTTAAGTTGAGAAAGGATAGTAGGGAAAGTGGTGATTCCAGTTGGAGCTTTCTCTTTGTGTGCATCACCGGAGAGGAGAGCTGGTACCTACTTCCTCTGATATGGTAATATCACTAGTCTTATTTGCAAAAGCTCATTCAGCCAGTGGGATGGGAGTCACAAAAGCAGCAGCCCTGATTTGATGGATTTTGCCACAAAGTTAAGCACCCATTCTGCCTCAGTTTCTCCTTTATAACATGGGTATGTCTCTTCCTATCACTCATCATCTTCCAAATCTACTAGAAGCATCATAAAAAAGACGTGGTTTATAAAATCATTCTTACTTATTAACTAAGAAGCTTACAATCTCTAGGTTCTTTTCCCTTACTCCCCCCTCCCCCCCCACCCCCGTCTTTATCAACATATTCTTGGGAGGAATAACCTTCCCTGTTACTATCTTATCTGTTACTATCTTATCTGTTTTCTAAAAGCAATTAACTCATTTCTGTTTACTAAGAAGGAATTCTTGTCGAGTCAAGATATGGGTCATTGGAAGGGTGAAGGAAACCAAAACCTAGGGAAATCTGTCACTGTCCCCTTATAGATATCAAGATGCAATTGTTAAGGTAATGCTAGCAGCTGCAACAAACCCCCAAGGAGCTAGTGGTTTAACACAATGCAAGTTCATTCCTTGCTCTCATAAATCCTCACCCCGTGTTTCCATGGTGAGTTTTGCACAGAAGCACCTTCTTTTCTGTCTCTACCTGCTAGATCTTCTGCATCAGCCAGCCGATTGGACAGTGAGAGTGGGACTCAGGACTGTGCAAAAGGTTGCTGTGGGGGCATCTATAGGGAGCAGACAGCAAATATTTGCCGAATGTGCTGTGTGAGTCTGATCTACCACATGAGGACTTCTGGACTTGTGACCATGGCTGCCTTTGAGTCACAGTTTTCCTCTTTTGCCAGCACCAGGGATGGGAGCGCTTGTTAAGCCACCGCCAACAGCTGGGTGGAGTTGTTAAGACCCAGGATTGATGATGCAGCTTCCACCTCCACAAGGGAATCCTTGTCCTTGGCCTATCATGGAGACCACATCCCTGCTCTCCAGTTCTCTGCCTCTGGACTCATCATTTCGATGCGTTGAGTTCAGAGAGACAACTGTCCTTGGTGAGTGACAGACAGTGACTCCCCCTGAAGCTGATGAGTGATGTCTTTGCCACCCTCCAAGTAACCGTTCATAAGAGTGAGGGAGTGGAGACCTCAGGTAGCTCTCAGATCTTTGAGGCAAATCCTCAAAGCCCACCAGAGTCAGCAGCACACGATTCAGGTCAGATTCATTTTCCCTTCCCCAGGACTCTCTCCAAACATCTCTCTCTCTCTCTACCCAAGCTCAGACAAGGCAAACACATTTTAATCCGAGAGCAAGGAAAACGTAATTAAGAAGGTAAATCTGTTTTCCCCAAAAGCATACAGGGCTCTGTTCACTGCACATTCTTTTAAGTGTCCGTAAAGACAAAAGCCATGCAAATATCAGTGCAGACACAGCTGGTGTGTTTGTGGAGTTGGCAATTAAACACCGGCCTCTGCTGCCCAGTGCCCTCTGTTTTGGAGGGCAAGAGAGCAAAGGAGAACTTTAACTCAGAGCGAAGAGCAGAGGGACGTAAAACCCTGCACAGGCATTGGATTCACTTGGAACACGAATGTGTGGGCTGGAAAGATCTAGGATCTAAAGCGTCCCCTGGGATGGGGCTGCTTTGTGCTTGAGGTTGTCTCGGTGCCCTCACGTTCCCCTGAAGAAGCCAACAGATGCAGACGGATGACCTTTTGAGTTGCCTAAATATTTAAAGGCATTAGCAAGCCTGTGCCTTTTCCTGGAGGCTGTCGTTCAACTCGGCTGCAGCCTGGTGCACGGCTGTGTAAACACACCAGGCCCTTTGTTTGGGCAGGTGTGCCTAATAGAAATGGCAGGCTTGGTCACCGGAGCACGGGGGACCGGCCCGCTCAGCGCCCTCTTCCGGACGACAGGAAGCTCTTTAGTATGTCCTACTCAGCCCGGAATGCAAAGAAGGTCGCTCTGTTCCCAAGAAGCCGCTCAGTCATAATAGATATGGTTGGAGTGATAGCCTAGAGGCCATGGGTTAGAAAAACACATTTATCAGAGCAGGCCCGGGACTGCAATAATTAAGTGACACGAGTGAATGCAAGTGAATGAAATCTCAGTCAGACTGCATGTGCTCCACCTCTCCCCCTGATGTCTCTACAGCAGCCCGGGCTGGAGAAAGCATCAGGAAAGGAGGAGTTTTGGGGGTGGCTCCCTCCAAAACTATGCTGGAAAGTTAGTCCCCGGGTGGGGTGGGGGTACAGCAAGGACCTGACCCACAGCGCCCTGTCCCCAGACTCAGCTGGCAGCTGTGTGTATAACTTGGGGATGGGCTTTTATAGATTTCAGTTTCAAGGTTTGCCAGGTCCAGAATCCTTATCCCTGAGATATTTTGAGGAGAACAAAGTGATTCTTAAAAAGCATTTAAACTACAATAAAAAAGCACCAGAGATGACGGCAATGACACACTTAGAGAGTTTTATCTTCCATTCACTCTTTTAACGAAAACTGATTGAGTGCTACTGTGTGTCAGGGGCTGCGCACATAGCTGTAAATGATAATAATGACGAGAGTGATGATCACATCAGCAACAATAATCATGACTAACTCTTGTGCTTACTGTTTTCCAGGCACTGTTCGAAGTGCGAGTGACATGCCATTTACCCATTCTTCCTCGTTATAACCTAATACTGCACAAGACAGGCCAACAAGGCAGAGATCGGCCTGGGAAGACCATGAAGTGGGTGAGGCAAGACCTGTGCTGGGCGAGATGTGGGGGCTGAGAGCACATGGGCCCAGGAACCCAGTGAGGACCTCTCAAAGGCGCACAGGCTGAGGAAGAGGTGGCCTCGACCTAGGAGAGCATGCCTTGAGGGGAATCAAGGACAATAGTTCTGCTGGTAGAAGTTTGGGGTCATGGTAAGAGATGTTGGGGGTGGAGGAGAGGGTAGAAAAGACTTTTTAAACCAGGTGACAAGAGTCATCCCCAGAGACCTGAAGGATGCCTGGGAGGGGGCCAGCAGGGGGTGGGCACGGCTAAGATCCTGGAGGGTCTGAGCAGAGGCTGGACAGGGCCCAGGCATGGGCAGCCATGCTGTGGCTGGGCAAGAGAAGAGGCCGAGGGTGGGCAGGGACAAGGCCATCCCCGCTGTATTCGGGATGCAGCGTGTCATTCTGAGGGCACAGCTAGATTCCCCACTGAGGACGAGCACGCTGGCTGCAGGGTGGAGCATAAGTGACAGAGGAGCCTGGGTAAGCCATGGTAGTGAGCGACAAGGGCTGAGGCAGGAATTATATGGAATTAGGGGAGAGAGAGGGCAGATCCTGGGGGATTCCTGGTAACCCCACATATGTTCAGAGCAGCAACCGTGACAAGGCCAGGGAAGGAACCTGTGAGCTCTGCAGCTGCCTCGGCTCAGGTTTGCTCTGCCCCACCATGCCACAGGGCAGCCAGCCTTCTTCTCCAAGGGGGAGGGCTGCTACGTCTTGCGTTTCCTGTTGTCCCCTCCTCCCTCCCTACTGCACTGCCCACCTTGGTCCTCAGAGTCTGCCGCACCGTGGATTTGGGCACCCACAAGACTCTCTCCACAGGGGGGTCCCCTGTTGGATGCAAGCTACGTGGCAGAACCAGGCAGTTGCCCGGAGAGCTTCCCAGGGTCCCGCTGGCTGGCTCAGTGCTTCAGCAGCATGCACGTGCTTCCAAATCTTTCCTGACTGCAACTCTGTAGTCCACAGACTTTTTATTCCTCCTATGAGAAAATTTTAATCTGGGGCCTTTGCTCTAGCGATGGGCTTTGGGAGTTCAGGGTGAGCCTGGAATTCTGTGTAGAGTTTTATGTGTAGGTGTGAGGTTTTTCTGGGTCGAGCTGTCAGATTCTCTGAGCGATTTATGATCCCCAAAGCTTAATAGCCATTGATCTGGGCTTTGCTTTCAAGGTTAAATTTTTCCTGGCCAATTTTCTCTTCTTGTGATCACCATCGCCTCCCAATGCTGAAGTCTGGGGACGGAGTTCACCTCATCTCTTCGCAGTCTGGCCAGGAATTCAAAATAAGCATTTGCCTCTTAAAGCCTGCCCCCATCTTGCTCTGAAAAGCCTCCACTACCCTTCATTAAATATTTCCAAATACTCGCTGTACCTAGGTATATTGTATGGTGGAAAAATCATTATGTGAGGTCGTTTTTCCAGAAGGTCCCCATTGCTTTGGGAGGGGAGGAAGCTTGCTGTGTGTTTGCCTGATTTAGGCCTCCTGACTTGACGAACCCGTTCCTGACAGCAGCTAGCATTGATTGTCAGGCACTGTCCAAGCACTTTACTGGTATTATCTCACTTACGGGTAAACCTCTTAAGAGTGCTGGGAGACAAACACTAGAATTATCTCAATTTCAAAACAAGGAGACTGAGACAAAGTATGAGTAGCCACGCAGACCCAGAGGTCACACGCAGGCAGTTGAATTCCAGAGGCCTTGTCTTAGCGGACAAAAGTAGTGGACAAAAACTATTCCATAGAGGAAGCAGTAGTTTGTTAATAATAGAAATAGCTAGACTCAGTATCTCTCACCAGGGAGTGATTTGAAAGGCCAAGAAAGGTTCTGCCATCCCTCCAATATTTCCCTATCCTAGAATTCCAATGTCCAAAATTCCAACTTTAGAGGTTCATTCCTTTAGGTTGCTTTTTCCTCAATCCACTTGAGCTGCTTAAAAAAAAAATAAAAAATAGGAACAGCCCTGTGACTAAGTGGTTGGAGCGTCAGCCCCAGCATCTAAGGGTCATGGGTTTGATTATTCGTCAAGGGTACGTACCTGGGTTGCAGGTTTGATTCTGGCCCTGGTTGAGGTATGTACAAGAGGTCAACCAATCCATGTGACTCTCTCACATTAAAGTTTCTCTGCCCTCCCTCTCTTCCACTATCTCTAAAAATCAATGCAAAAAAAAATAACCTCAGATGAGGATTAACAACAACAACAAAAATAGGAACAGCCCTGGGAATATTAATTGGGAGTCTCATTAGCTAGGGACAGCCCTGAAAGATCTGAGGGCCAGAAGATGTTCAAAGAGGGAAGAGAGTACATAAAAGGGAACTCACTGGAAGTGCTGCCAAGGGCCAACCCTACACATGGCCCATGCCTTGTCACCATGTTGGCAACAGGTTTATGGACTAGGCTCATTACTGGATCTCCAACAGAAGACTCTGTAGAGTCTTGACTGGTTCCTCCACATCTGGACGAGTCTGAGGGAGGACAGTCCAGCACTGTCCAAAGCTCTTGAAGGTTCTCTTGCATTTCCTCTTTGTGGGATTGGAGAGCAAGTTAAAGCAAGGTGACTTCCTGTCACCTCTAGGAAGTCAGCCAGTGATCTAACATTACCCGATGTTAGATGGATCAGCTTTGGTATCTGTGAGAGGTGCTTCTACAGTTATCATAGGGGCAACATTACCCTCAGGGCCAAATGCAAGTGGTCAGCTAATGGCTTGAGAACAGCCCACGCAGTCCCTCCCCTGGGTCCTAGTATCAGACATAGTACTATTGGTATGGAGACCATTGGATTAGAATCTGGAAGAGGCCCTGTTATAAGCTGAATTGTGTCTCCCTCCACCCAAATACATCTGTGAAGACCTATCTCTTAGTCCCTCAGAATGTGACAGTATTTGGACTTAGGGCCTTTGAAGAGGTGATTATGTGAAAATGAGGTTGTCAGCTGGGCCCTGATCCCATCTTACAGATATTGTCACACAGAGGAAATTTGCACGCACAGAGAGAAGAGGAAGCTAGAGGGTGGCCATCTTCAGCCAAGGAGAGAAGCCACAGAGGAAACTTGTCCTACTGATGCCTTGATCTTGGATTTTTGGCCGCTTAAACTGTGAGAAAATAAATTTCTGTATTTTTTAAGCCAACTAGTCTATAGTATCTTCTTATGGAAGCCCTGGCAAACTAAGAGAGACTCCATGAAATTTAGAGCAAAATTCTCCAAAATAACAGATGACTCTTTGGGATGAAGGGAGAAAACATTATAACATCTATGTCTATTGATTTTCATCTGGTGCTATATGCTGATTTCAATTTCTCATATGTTTTTTAGATTAATTTATCTTTATTGTTCAAAGTACTACATATGTCTTCTCCCCCCCCCACCCCCCCGCTTTACGTATTATATATGCCGCCCCCCCCCTTTCCACCCCACATCCTCTAGGCATACCCCCACACTATTGTCTGTGTCAATGGGTTATGCATATATACATATATATTCTTTGGTTAATATCTTCCTGTCCCCTCCCTCCCCCCTTCCTTTTGAGATTCATCAGTCTGTTTTATGCTTCCATGTCTCTGTATCTATTTTGTTTGTTATATTCCACATAAAAGTGAGATCATGTGATACTTGACTTTCTTTTACTGGTTTATTTTGCTTAGCATAATACTCTCCAGGTCCCACCATGCTATCTCAAAGGGTAAGAGATCTATACATAATAGATCAGTATAGTAGGACATGCACATAATATGTAACATATTGGGGATGAGTGCTTAAAATTTTTTTTTAACAGATGGGATAAATAATAAAAATGTTTGGAGGCCAAGATGGTGGCTAACTGTGTATCTCTAAATTCTTAAGACAAATAAGAACAATTTCTTTTCTCATAATTACAAGTGCCCTGAAGAGTTCATCATCTGTACCATACTCTTTCCACAGCTTATTACTCCCTCTCCTGTATCAGGGAGATTTATGTTGTCATCACTGTAATTGTTATCTATGAGTGCTTGTGAGCAATGACTCATAAAAATAGATGCTATTGAACAGACTAGAGGCAACATAAAATCAATTCATTAAAAACCATGCTTTTCTTAAACTTCTCAATTAAGCCCCCCTTCCCTTTCCCTTTCTGCTCTTGACAAAGAGACCCAGCATTTTAAGATCCCGAGGTAGTCAAAATTACTAAGCACTTATAATATTAGGGAAATGTGTTTGGCATTTCTCTGCAACTTTCCCTTCCAGCCCCATCCAGTTGCATTCAGCCCTAATTCTGGTTCCAGATCAGTCCTTAACAAGGCTGGCCAAACTGAGGAAGATGGTCTTACCAATTCCCACCTCCAAACCCTATCTCTGCTTGAACACCGACTGTCAATACAGTAAGTAGCTTAGTGTATACACCCGCAAAATTTAAAAATATAAATGTGGCTCTAAGACCCTGGAACTCAAAGAGAAAGCTATCCAGGTCTCGTGATCCTCTTAGGGATGGGCAGTGACCGCCTACCTCAGGCCTGACAGCACCTTGGCCAAGTTCACTCTTTGGTTTGTGGTTAGGCAGGAACAATTAATCTTCATTTAAAGGGAGAAGGATGCCCTACCCAATTCCACCATGTACCAGTTTGGCCTGGCTCTGCTGAGCTGGCACTCACTCCGTGGTCTTTCAGTGAGAAGCGTCCTGGAAGTGACATCCCCTGGCAAACACTACTGCAGTGTGAGAAAGGATATTTTTGATGTACATGGCAGCCCTGCATGAACTTATGCCAGCAGGATGTTTGAAGTAGAAAACGTCAGTGCTATGGTGGTGACATTAAAAATGTCTTTTTGGCTGAGTGGTTAATCTCCTGACATTGTTTAAATGTGCCTACAGGGCCCGAGAGAGTCACAAATCTACAAGAAGGGAACCAGCTCTCAGAATTTGCTGGCAGGTATACAGATTTCCTGAAGGCTGGTGAGGAGGCTGTGCAGCCTGCACATTACTGATGCCATTAGCACTGGGAGTCACTGTGACCCATGTCCTAAATAAGTGCTCCTTTGACAGGAGCATAAGTAGAACTGGTCCCCAAGGGCAAGGCCCTTCGAGACTGATCAGGCCATCTCTACTTGGGCATCTCTATGGTAAAATAATGATATCTAATGTTATTTTGGGACAATGTCAGTCACACTCAAAGCCATGCAAAAGGCTCTAAAGCTTTGCATAGATCACACGGGGTTAGATTTGGCTCTTAGCTTTCTGGAATAAATGGAATGTGATCACGTAGACAAGAAAGGAGGTGCTCTGTAATCAGACAGCTCTGGTGTGGGATACTGACTTTTCTTTTTATGGGTGGGATACCTTGGGAGAGCAATATACTTTCTCTGCTCTCTGTGTTCTCATCTCTAAAATGGGGGATACAACCAGCTGCTCTATATATGTTGTGGTGGTGAGGGCTGAATGTAATCATGCATGCAAAGCACAACAGCACACACTCCAGCATGTCAGTCCCCTCGTTTCTCTGCAGGCAGACAGCTGACATGCTTGGCCTTTATATTATCTCTATTTGCGGTCATCAATAGCTGTGCCTCCTTTTGCATACAGCCCAACAATTGTAAAGCTTCTTTTGGCTTTTTCCTCTCAATATGATTAATTTATTCTTTTATTCAGGATACACATATTTTTCTGTTGCTATACAGGTATGGGGGACATCAGGTTGAGCAAGTTAGATGTGGTGCCTGCCCTTATAGAGCTTCTGGCTCATGACCAAGGTTGACAAAGAACCACTGGTCTGTCTTAGCAGGTTGCCTGGGCAGGCTACTCCTAGGAAGTGAGGTGAGTGATATCTGAAGATAATGCACCAAGATGACCACTTCCCCCTTTCTGTTGACTCATGCTCAATGATGGACACTTGTAAATTGGCTGCAAAGGAGCACTCAAGGCTTATCAGTCAGAGAGCTCACCCACAGCCTTGGCTTTGCTATTTCTGTTCTTTAATCAACTGAGCCAGCCACATCCTCAGTCTCAAGTTTGAAGTGGAATTAGAAAGTGGGACTCAATAAAGCATAGAGTTTGGCAACTGATAATGCACAACTTGGCATTGGTATTTTGCATACTGCTTGACTCAGAAATTCCACTTCTGAAAATTTATACTAAAAGATGAACAACTATTTGCACAAAGATTTGACTACAACAATGTTTGCCAATTTATCTTAGCACAAAATCTGAAACAATCTAGACCCTCCAAGATAGTGAGTGGATTGGGTAAATGAATGCTGGAAAATGCATTCAGAGAAATCATATGCAGCCATCTTACCTAATAATAGAGAAACATGTAAATTGACTGTACCTCTGCTACGCCCACAGCCAATCAGAGTGAGTATGCAAATTAACCCAATAAAGATGGAAGTTAATTTGCATATATACCTGGGTCCCTGGAACCTCCTCAGCACCCAGGTCACTCCTACCCGGCCATCACAGGGATGGGGGCAGGGGGTCGTCCCTCTTCTCAAGCCTAAAGTCTGGGGCAGAGGCTTTAGGCTTGGGAAGGGACTGAACCTGTGATCAGAGGGAAGGGAAAAAAATCAATGGAAACATATCCTCAGAGGATAAAAGTAATAAAAAATGAAATGTCATATCCTATAAAAGACACATCTTGAAAATGCTTAAAGAAAATTGTCATTTTTTCATGATGAAGGGACTGGAGTCTGTGTTGATGAAAATATCTTGGTGGCTGTGGTGACTGGCAATGGCTGTATTAGTGGGGTGATGGAGCTTGTGCCTTTCCCTGATTAGCCCAGATGCCTCCTGCAAAAGGAGGCCAGACTGCAGCTTAGGTCTGCCCCCCATAGGGAGCAGACCTAAGCCATCAGTAGGACATCCCCTGAGGGCTCCTAGTATGTGAGAGGGGGCAGGCTGGGCTGAGGGACCCCTTCCCTGTGCCTGAATTTCATGCACCAAGCCCCTAGTTAAAATAGATGAAAGAAAATAAGTATTAACATGAAAAAGAAGTTCACAATATATAAATATATCTTAAGTGAAAAAGGAGAAGTTAGACATTAGTACAGATGGTATGATTTTTACATTATTTCTAAGAAAAATCTGAAAGAATATATAAAAGTATTATTAGTAAATTAGTAATTGTTTCTGGGTTGTAAAAATAATGATGATTTTTATTGTTGTTGTTTTTTTGTTTATTTCCCTCCAGTTACATATTTACATATTTCCCCAGTTACATATATTCTTTGTGTATTAAGAAAAAATTAGCATAAAAAAATAGAGCTTTCACACAAAAGATGGTTAACATAATTAGTTATTAGGAAAATGCAAATCAAAACCACAATGAAATACCACTTCATACCCATTAGAGTGACTATTATAAAAAAGATGAATAGTAATAAATGGCCTGCAAGGATTTGTAGAAATTGGAAGTCTTATACATTGCTGGTACAGCCAATTTGAAAAATAGTTTGGAAGTCCTATATACAATTAGTGTATGTCCCAACAATTTTACTCCTAGTTATATATCCAAGAGACATGTAAATATACAACCATATAAAAACTTGTACACAAATGTTCATAGCAGCATTATTCATAAAAGGCAAAGAGTAGAAACAACCCTGTGCCCATCAACTGATGAATCGGCCATTAGAATGTGGCATATCCAAACAATGGAATATCCTATATAATCCTATATAATAAAAGGCTAATATGCAAATAGAGCAAATGGCAGGACAACTAGTCACTATGACACATACTGACCAACAGGGGTCAGTGCACTCCCACAGGGGGGAGCACCACTCAACCAGAAGCTAGGTTCATGGCTGGTGAGTGCAGCGGTGGTGGCAGCACTAAGGACCCATTGGGGGATATCTGTCTGCCAGCTTAGGCCTGCTCCCCCTTAAGCTGGCAGTTGTACATCCTCTGAAGGTCCTGAACAGTGAGAGGATACAGGCCAGGCTGAGGGACCACCCCCTAGTGCATGAACATCGGGCATTGGGCCTCTAGTTATCTATATATTAGAGGCCCGGTGTACAATTTCATGCACCGGTGGGTTCTCTCAGCCTAGCTATTGATTGGGACTGATTGCACCATGGGAGGTTGGTTGGCAGGGAGGAGAGACTGCTGGAAGTTGGCCAGCTGAGGGAAGGGACTGCAGGAGGTTGGCTAGCTATGGGAGGTTGGCTGTGCACTGACCACCGGGGGGAAGCTCCTTCATTGAACACTGCTCTATGGTGGTTAGTGCATGTCATAGCGACTGGCTGATTGGTTGTTATGGTCATTTTGGTTGTTCGATTATAACATATAAAAGCCTAAGCAACTGTTACAACCAGTTGACCAAATGACTGGTCGACCAGTCACTATGATGATGCATTGACCACCAGGGGGAAGACGCTCAATGCAGGAGCTGCGCCCTGGTGGTCAGTGTGCTCCCACAGCAGGAGCACTGCTTAGCCAGAAGCTGGGCTCACGGCTGGTGAGAGTAGCTGTAGTGGCAGGAGCCTCTGTGACAGTGCTACTGAGTGGTGGCAGTGGCGGCAGCGGCAGGCGCAGCAGGGCTGGGATGGGCCTGGATACACAGCCACCTGTGGCTTCAGCACTACTACATTTCTCGGGGGTATGTCAGACTGCCAGTTTCAGCCCTATTTCCGCAGTTGGAAATCCCCCTGAGGGGTCCCAGGTTGTGAGAGGGTTCAGGCCAGACTAAGGGACCCCACCTGTGCATGAATCCGTGCACTGGGCCTCTAGTTAGGTCATAAAAAGTAATGAAGTACTGATACATACTACACCATGGATGAACCTTAAAAACATTATGCTAAGTGAATAAAGCCAGACCCTAAAACTGTATAATATAGGATTTCACTTATATAAAGTGTCCAGAATAGGCAAATCCAAAGAGACAGAAAGTAGCTTAGTGGTTGCCAGAAGTTGAGAACAGGTTAAGATTAGTGGTTGCCAGTCATGACCCACAGATTGAGAACCACTAGCAGGGTCACCTAAGACCATTGGAAAACACAGATATTTACATTATGATTCATAACAGTAGCAAAATTACAGTTATGAAGTAGCAACAAAAATAATTTTATGGTTGGGGGTCATCACAACATGAGGAACTGTATTAAAGAGTGGCGGCATTAGAAAGATTGAGAACCACTGCTCTAGCTTTTCCTCTGGCTTCCAGAACTATAGGAGATACAGTTGATATGCATCTATGAACCATGTATTTTCATTTTTATTTTTGTATCTTGAGGTCTTGCTGACTCAGGAGGGGTCTGTCCCTCCCCAGGACTAGCCAACTCCTAGAGGTAGTGTACAACTCACCTGTGAGCACACTTTCGTATGCAAACCAACCAATCCCGGGAACAGCTTCTTTACTGGCTCTCACACTCACGGCCACTATCCCCCGCCCTAATCACCTAGGGCAGTGGTCGGCAAACTGCGGCTCTCGAGCCACATGCGGCTGTGAGCCGTGGTTTGCCGCTCTGTTGACTAATGAGTTTGCTGACCACTGAACAGGGGCTTAATCACAAGGAACAACAACAGCCCATGATTATTGGAATCGAGAGTCTAGGTCAGTGGTCGGCAAACTCATTAGTCAACAGAGCAGCAAACCATGGCTCTCCAACCGTATATGGCTCTCAAGCCGCGGTTGCCAACCACTGACCTAGGGCCATGTACCAGCCACCTAGGGACAGCACCACCACCACAGAGCCTAGTGAAATTACTCAAAGAAGATAATCCTAAGGCTGCTTACTTTGTCTCACCTGCTCCTTCCTAGGAAAGCATAATAAAACAATAGTCCATGTTTCCCCTTGCTCTTGTCTCCCCACTGACCTGGAGCTTCCCCCTGTGCACCAACCCCAGCGAAACCCTGGCACGACATGCTGTGTCTCCTGTCTCTATTGACCTGTGAGTACAAAAATATTCTCCTTTTATGACAGTTCTTTCCAGGGCTGTGTGTCTCACTAACCCTGATTAAAACAAATCCCGGGCACCCTTAAAACAATGCACTTCTGAACCCCGGCCTGACACACTGCTGGAAGTCTCAAGGTGATCAAAGAAATCGGTGCTTCAATGAAGCAACTAGCAGAGGAAGCAGTAATTGATAGTGTCTGAATCTTCCTCCAGGACTGATGGATCCCACAGTTAAAGGCTG
Organism: Vespertilio murinus; assembly: GCA_963924515.1. Classification (NCBI taxonomy): domain Eukaryota; kingdom Metazoa; phylum Chordata; class Mammalia; order Chiroptera; family Vespertilionidae; genus Vespertilio; species Vespertilio murinus. Next base: position 190,614,060 of record OZ004704.1, read on the forward strand.
ATATTTCAAGACCACTTTGTCCACACAAAGTTACCACCCATTTCTATCTCATTATGAGTTTCCCATGGATACCCAGGCCTTAACATTCCCAGCATTTCATCTGTAATATGCATTTTTGTCTCATTAGTCATGAAGGTCTCAGGACCCCAGGGTAGTAGAAACTGGGTGATTTCAGTTTGCTCTGTATTATAATGCTTAATTGGACACAAATTAAAGCAAACCATCTTTCATCCTCTTCCTTCTCAAAGTCTGACTGGCCATTTCAGGTATAAAATGGGATCAACTTTTAAGGGATTGGTGACAATCCTCTTGACACTTGTATTAGTTACCCCAACAATGCAACACACACCACAAGGAACTCATCTCCCCTTCCCTCAGCCACACAAGGCTTTTCATTTTTATTGTCTACTGTTATGAAAATAACAAAGAAACAACCGGAGTGCCCTCGGCGATCCTGGATCTGTCTCTTGCTTCAACAGTGTTTGGACCGAGCCCACCTTCAAAGTCACCTCTAGGACCAGCCAACACGCGTGTATTTTTTTCTACCTTAACAACCATGCCAAACAACCATGAGCTCCCAACTTGGTCAGAATTATTCCATCGAGGTGGAGGCTATGTCAACCGCCTGGCCAACCTGCATCTGCAGGCCCCATACACCTACCTCTCTCTGGGCTTCTATTCCACCACCAGGATGGGGCTCTCGGGGATGTGGGCCACTTCTGCTAGTTGGCAGAGAAGCGTGAGGGCGCTGAGCATCTCTTAAAGTGGTAAAACGAGTGTGGTGGCCGCATTCTCTTCCAGGATGTGCTGAAGCCTTCCCAAGGTCAATGGGGCAAAACTCAGGATGCCATGACAGCCGCCCTAGCCTTGGGAAGGCACCTGAACCAGGCCTTTTGGAGCTGCAGGCTGTGGGATCTACCACGCAGACCCTCCGCTCTGTGACTTCCTGGAGAACCACTTCCTGGATGAGGAGGTGAAACTCATCAAGAAGATGGGCCACCACGTGATTAACATCCGCAGGCTTTTGGCCCCCAAGCTGGGTGAGTATCTCTTCAAAAGGCTTACCCTCAAGCACGACTAGGAGCCTTTGGAGCCCAGATGCCTTTGAGGGGTCCCTCTGCATTCCCCAGGTGCCTGGCTTTTACCTGAGCCTCTTCCCATAACTACTAGCCATTCTTTTTACCGTCCTGAAGCCCTCTCCTATGCAGTGGACCAAATGAAACAATAAAGCTTTTTGAAGCGAAAGAAAGAAAGAAAGAAAGCGAAAGAAAGAAAGAAAGGAAGGAAGGAAGGAAGGAAGGAAGGAAGGAAGGAAGGAAGGAAGGAAGGAAGGAAGAAAAACAACTGAATTTGCTGAGCATAGAAGTAGTAAAAGTGTCCCCCCTCCCCTTCTTGAATAAGTAGATATAGGATTGTACCCCCCAGGAAATAGGGAAGAGGAGAAAATGAGCTTGGACAGAGAAGGCAAGACCAAACTAGAACTAGAAAGAGGTATTTTGGGCTGTGTCTGTTGTCAGACTTCAGCTGATGACCCTTGAGTAGCTTTGCATCTTGCTCATTTTTCTATTGTCCTTGAAGAATCATTGTAACCCAAGAAGATTCACTGAATAGGAACCCAACCCAAGCTAACCAAATGCAATACCCAAGGTCAACAAACCTGTACTGTTCTTGATGAAGATCTTTATTCTCTTCAGACCTAACCACATGCCTAAAGGCTGATGGAATCTGAAACATTAACCAAGAGTTTCTAAGAGCACTTGACTTCAGATCAGTATCTACCTTCTGAGAATGAGATTCCTTATATATAAAACAGGGGTGATAATAGAAATGTTGTGGATATTAACAAGATAATGCATAAAACACCTGACAGGCCCAGCTAGTGTGGCTCAATGGTTGAGTGTCGAACTATGAACCAGAAGGTCACAGTTCGATTCCTAGTCAGGGCATATGCCCCGGTTGTAGGCTTGATCCCCAGTGTGGGAGGTAGCTGATCAATGATTCTCTCTCATCATTGATGTCTCTCTCTCTCTCTCTCTCTCTCTCTCTCTCTCTCTCTCTCTCCTTTTCTCTCTGAAATAAATTTAAAAATATTTAAAATACACAACAAAAAAATTTTGGCATGTACTGAAGCTCATGGGCCCTTATTAGAAAACTGAAATTCTATCTCATTTACATTTCTTTAAAAAATAATAAAGGAAGAAGAAGGTACACTCTATTTTAAAGGATTAGTCTAGTCATATCACTTTCCTTCTAAATAGCATTTCTCCTTCTGGTAATATTTTGGATCCACTGCTAATGTGCGTTAGCTTCCAATTTCTCTTCAGCCACTCTCCAGAAGTGCAATATTGGTTCTTTGTCTTAGGGATATTTCATTTTCTCAGTCATGTTAAATCAAACAAACCTCCCATACCAGCAAACAGAAAGCAGCAGCTCTGGGCCTCTGAACTAATTTGCACTGGCAAAACTGATCGGACCTTCCTCCAGTGTCTTAATTAGGAGTCTTAATCCCTTTGATTTAAAACCACAAGAAATACAGGACATGCTAGGAAACTCTGGGCATATTTATTTAATACTGACAAATAGGGTTTAGAAAGTTCACTTAATATACAGTGTCAACAGAAATATATGTCCCCTTCTTTCCAATAATTCTTCCAGGATAAAGCATGGCTCATGCTCCGATTTGGAACCATCCGTTTTCCTGTTCTCTTTCATTTAAAGAGACAGTTATTCCCAATCCACTCTGTTTCCAGAGACGCTTTGACTGGTTTGCATTAATTTTTCCTGAGACATGCGGGGAGAGTGACTCAGAGGATATATGCAATGATGTTCACGTTGAATTTTTAAAAATGTGATGAACTGGTGGTGGTGGTGGATGGAGGTTGAATATGAAAACAACACGGTGGCCCGGCTGGTGTAGCTCAGTGGTTGAGCATCGACCTATGAACCAGGGAGTCATGGTTCACTTCTCAGTCAGGGCACATGTCTGGGTTGGGAGCTGTAGGGCATGCAGGATGCAGCCATTCAATTATTCTCTCTCATCACTGATGTTTCTATCTCTTTGTCCCTCTCCCTTCCTTTCTGAAATAAAATATATATTTTATTTTATTTTAAATGTAACTTTTCTTTTTTTAAATATTTTATTGATTTTTTTTACAGAGAGGAAGAGAGTTAGAAACATTGATGAGAGAGAATCATTGATCAGCTGCCTCTTGCTCACCCCCTACCGGGGATGTGCCCACAACCAAGGTACATGCCCTTGACTGGAATCGAACCTGGGACCTTTCAGTCCGCAGGCCGACGCTCTATCCACTGAGCCAAACTGGTTTCGGCTAAAATATATATTTAGAAAAGAAAAACAGCACAGACTTGGGGGCAGATCTTCCTGCACAGATGCTAGACTGCTTCTGGGATTTGGTATAAGATGGGTTGTTCTTAAGCCCTAACCAAGGTGGTTCAGTTCTTGCAAAAAACAAAGAATGAGGCCAAGGGCACTGATGTGGCTCTTCCAAGGGCATGGTGAAGTGACTGTCCAACACGTAGCGGGGGGCTCAGATCAGCACCCGGTGATGCCACCCTTTGGTCTTCTGGGCAGCTTGCTTTTTAGAGGACTATGAGCATGTGGGCATTTGATGAAACCAGTGTAAGGGTGTTCATGACGGAGGTGAACCCCAGTTGCTTTCAGAAGGATTTCCTCACTAAGTGGGCACCGTGTCCTGCCTCATCTCCAGGCCATATTCTCCTACAGAAAAGCAATCACAGCCCCAGGAAGCTCGGCCTCTTCAGAGGAGTCCGTGACTTTGGATGCTTCTCAGCTTTGAATCCAATGAGCAGTCATTCATGCCGTCCCTCATAAGATGCCCTAGAAGAGTCTCAGTGCCTTTGATCCAACGTAGTCTCGGGTAATACTTACATGTCAGTGTAATTGGTATGAGATATCAGGGCTTGGTTCACAAAAAAAAATTCCCCTTGTTTCTTTTTATCTTCCCTTTCATGTAAAAAGACAACATGTTTAGATCGAATTGTTTGTGAGTTCTAACTTGATGCATGTGTTGTCTTCAAATAATTAGCTGATCACTTTCAAGGATGTGGAGTAAGCCTGAAAAAAAAAAAAAGGCAAAGCATTAAGAAAAACAATAAACCAGAAAGTAACCATAGGTGTTTAAAATATTCTCTGTAATGTGTGAAATAATTAACTGACTTTCTATTTTTTTATACTTAAAAGTCTCAGCCATGTCGTTTATTTCACTTTTTTTTTTTACCATACTCTGTGAAGTTGACAAGACACATTGCTATTTTAGAGAGAAACAAAACCAATTAAGACAGAAAGCTAAGTAATCTTTCCAGTGAAACTGGACCAGGGTGGAGTTTGGTGCCTCAACTATTAGGCTCTGGAAGGATTTGGCATGAACAGATTGTGTGTAACTAGGCACTTTTAAAAGACCGACAAGCGACATTGAAAAAGCTAATCCTCTGAAATATCTTAAACATTGCAATTTTGTTAACAACATAAGGTTACACTATCCTTTAGGCAAAGACCTGCGTGAGAAATAATCCACATCCCATTCAAACCGTCAGTGAACTCTGAAATTAGTGACATAGCAGCTAAGAAGATCTGATTGTTTACTGCTCCTCGGATACATAAACCAGTACCCACAACCTAAAGCCTGACATGACACGGTTATCCTGTAAAATGGGTGTTTTTGGAGTCTCTCAGGGTTGTTTCTCGGTTCTGCCTCAGATGGATCACAGTAAGAAAATTAACAGCCCCACCTAACTGTGGTTAACATCCCCCGGAGACACGCGGAGGCCCGAGAGAATTTAGGTGTGGAAAAGTCCATTCCCCTCTTTCCCAAAGATGCTGTAGATGAATCTGCTGCAGATCCTAATTGCGGAGAGATAAGCCACACGAGCTTATGAAATAATTACAGATCTGAACACTGCGACAGCTGTCAGCAGAGAAAACTCCAAGCCTGCTGAATAATTATGGCTTGAGCTATTGATTGGGACCACGGAAGAGTTTCTCCCAAATGCTTTTAATTTGCCAAACAGAGGGAAGTGTGCTGCCGAGAGGCTGCGACCAATAAAGGCATGTCTCCCCCTGTAATGAAAGGGAAGTTAACAAGGTGGAGGGGATTGTTTTTAAATCTCGCTGAGCAAAACCGATGGCCATTTGAAAGGTGGTGAATGAGAGATGGAGGGCTGGCCTTAAGAAATGGCTTAAAACAATTGGTCTGAGACGGGCTTGCATCCCAGGGGGGAGACCCTCATCTGGTCAAGGACCCTTGATTCTCACTGACCTGAGGGGTCATGCCATGCTCCTCTGAGAGATGATGGATCTCGGGCTGAAATAACAGCTGGAGGCCAACCAGGGCTGAGGTTGCAGTTTTGTTAACTCTTTGGGTTCCTACACATTTGCTATCCTACTGTGACCTTGGAATATCTCTTTATCTCAACCCTTGGTTCCTCATCCCTGATGAGGAAGGAGAAAATTATTTTACTGGAACTGGATTTAAAAATATATAATTATTAACTGAAGTACATACTTTATTCAGGTTTCCTTGTGTGTGTGTGTGTGTGTGTGTGTGTGTGTGTGTGTTTAAACTTGTTGTTAAAAACGTCAAAAAAGTTCCTGTATCTATGCAAGAAACCATGTTACCTTTAGTTGTCATGTCTCCTAGGCCCCTTCTGGCTGTGACAGACTTTCTTTGTTTCACGTGACCTCGACACATGGGGGAGTAATGGTCAGATATGTCATAGGATGCCCCCTTATTAGAACTTGCTTTTTAAATGATTAGATAGATAAAAAGCACAGGATAAAGATGAGGAGGCAACACTGGCTGGTGTTGCTCAGTGGATAGGGCACCAGCCCACACACTGAAGGGTCTCAGGTTTGATTTCTGGTCAAGGGCACATACCTCCATTGCAGGTTCAATCCCCAGCCCTCGTTGGGCAAGTGTGGGAGGCAACCAATCAATGTGTCTCTCTCACATAGATGTTTTCTCCTCAATTCTTCTCCCTCTCCCTCCCTTCCAATCTCTCTAAAAATCAATAGAAATAATATTCTCCGGTGAGGATTAAAAACAACAAAAAAGGTCAGGAGGCAAAATTAACCATGTACAACAAATGTATTATGCAATAATTCTCCTTCTCCATCCATTACCCTCCCACCCCATCCCTCCACACACATTTGTGTCTTCCAAAGTTCCTAACACCAATTTCCAGCATAGTAATAATCTAATGTTTGCATGGAAAAACAGAGTGATGGATGGATAAATGTTTTTCCCAACTGTACCATCTCTACTTTCCTCATGGAACGCTGTGTTAATATGAGTGCCCTGGTGCACGGATTTGTGCACATTGAAAGGAAATTAATTAGAAGGTGGCCGATGGGGCGGGACTGGGCAAGATGGGCCAAACACACCCTGGAGCCAACCTCCCTCAGTCCCTCCCAAGCCAGCCATGCCTGGGGCAGTGCTGTGGCTTGAAGGGAGTGAGTGTGGTCCCTCTGGCAGGTGGGGTCCCTTGGCCTGGCCTGCAGGGATAGGGCTGAAACTGGCTCTCTGACATACCCCAAGGGGTCCTGAATTGTGAGAAAGCGGTTCTCAGGTGACATACCCTGAAATTGGGCTCCCTCCTCTCTGGTTCAAAGGTGCATCACCTGAGAACCGCTGCTGCCAAGCCATTGTAGCTCCGCAGCTCCTGCATTGGGCATCTGCCCCCTGGAGGTCAGTGTGTGTCATACCTACTGGCTGGTTGGATGGTCACTTAGCCAAATATATATATATATATTAGATGTGTGGTGCACAAAAATCATGCATTGGGGAGGTGGTCCCTTGGCCCGGCCTGACCCCTCTCACAGTTTGGGAGCCCTCAGCAGATGTCCTACTGACAGGGAGTGGGCCTACGCCACAGTATGGCCTCCCTCTGTGGAAGGGGACTGGGCTAATCAGGAGATTTTTAATTGTCTTGGTTTAAAATATCCTTCTGTGCAATCTGCCCAGAAATAGTAGAGATTTCGGCTGCCATGGCTCCTGCCAGGGCTCACAGCTGCCTGAGCCCACAGCTGCCTGAGCCCCGGGCCTTGTAGCCCCTGTGGCTTTGTCAGGATTGACATCTGGATGGATGTCTGGAAGATGTCCGCCCTAATTAGCATATTACCCTTTTATAAGTATAGATTATTTAAAGTCTTTCAAAAGACTTAACCACTCTTCATCCTGACACAATAAATGTATACCAACAGTATGTGTCCTCACTCTTGTTTTAAGTGCCTCCCATGTAACCCTACTGGCTTAAATTAGCCACAATTTTTGTAAGAACCCAGTTGTAGTGAGATCTTAAAATCTGTATAAACTCTCAGAGGGTATAACATACAAAGCCCCTAAGATAACTCCACCTATTTATAGCCACCAAGAATAATTCTGTTCTACTTCAAAAACTGCCAGGTATGCTATAAGATAAAGGGCCCATTATAAAAAGAGTAAAAAAGTTAAATGAGCTGGAGTTGTTTATCCTGAAGAAGAAAAGGCTATGGATGACTCCATTACCATATTCTAGGATTACAGAAGAATGAAGAGTCACACAGATTTGGGCTCTAGTCCTAGCTCTGCCACAAAGTAGCTGTGTGACCTCATGCAAGTTACTTGCCCTCTCTGTGCTTTGCTTCCCTCTCTGTAAAATGAGTATCATAAAGCTTACTTGACAGAGCTATGGTAGGTGATAGGTAGATAAAGTATGTAATATGGTAGGTGATAGGTAGATGAAGTATGTAATAACCAATCATGGCACAGATTGGTTATTCAATAAAGTTTAGTTTTCACTTCTCCTGCTACCATGGTTTTATATATGATAAAAATAAAACCACTCTATATTTTCATGCATCTTTACAGCTTAGAAAACATTTTCTCCCAATTCGGGCAGGGGTGGAAACCTTTTTTTCTGCCAAGGGCCATTTGGATATTTATAACATCATTCGAGGGCCATACAAAATTATCAACTTAAAAATTAGCCTGCTATATTCGGTCAAACATTTAATTAACTCACCCCGAATGTCCTGGCAGGGCCAGAGCAAATGATTGTGAGGGCCGTAGACAGAGCTGCAGGCCAGATGCTCCCCGCCCCGGATGTAGGATGATAAACCATTGTCCTAGCCCTTCAAAGCCCAGAGGAGAGGAAATGGATTTTAATTCAAGTAATAGTGATTTTGGTGGGACAAAGCACATTTCTGAACATCGAGATAATAAAACTCAGAACAAGTAATCTGGGGCCCTGTTGATTTTGTCCTGGGGGAGCGTCAAAAGGGAGTGGGGCAGCGCAGGGTGCACAGCCTTGAGTTTACCTCCGCCCAACAGCCATCAAAATCTGGGGACCGGAGTCAGATGTGGAGCTCTGGGACATGGGAGGCAAAGGAGCCACTGTTTATCCTCAGACACTAAACCCACCTCCTGCCTTTGGGAATCCCCCAAGTTCTGTCTCCAGAGCACATAGCTTCTAGGAGCTGAGCTTAATGTGGTAAAAGTAATTCCTAGTGCACAACCCAGTGTGCAAGAAACACCTTGTTTGTGTATCCTTTAAACAAAATATTTCAGTCGAAACCGGTTTGGCTCAGTGGTAGAGCGTTGGTCTGCAGACTGAAAGGTCCCGGGTTTGATTCCAGTCAAGGGCATGTACCTTGGTTGCGGGCACATCCCCGGTAGGGGGTGTGCAAGAGGCAGCTGGTCGATGTTCTCTCTCATAGACGTTTCTAGCTCTCTATCTCTCTCTCTTCCTCTCTGTAAAATATCAATAAAATATATATATTTTTTAAAAAGAATATATTTCAATCCAACTTTGATCTTCCCAGCTGAGCCTGTGAGAAACTCCATTCCAGCCACTGAGGGCTGTTCCCCAGGGTTGGGCCAAGGTTCTGGGGGCTCAACAGGTGCCAACGTGTGTGGTCGTGTTGAGAACTCCAGGCTGTGTTAGGGGTCCCTTGCTTATCACAATCACAGTGCTGAACCTCCACATTGTAGCTGGCTTGCCTGATGTCCGTTTCCCCTTGTAAAGAGTCAGAAGCTTGAGGGCAGGGCGTGTGTCCTTTGTCATGGGATCCTTAGAACTGGTGCAATGACCGGTATGTGGCAGAGGCTTGATGAATTTGCTTGACTGAATAAACTAATGTTTCTTTTCTATCATGAAGTACATTAGATTTTTTTTCTCCCCCACGACTGTGAGCTTGAATTTCTCATTTTATCTACCATCCGTTGGGTGCTTACTGTGGGTCAGGTGCTATGCTAGGTACTGACGTGTAAATCAGCTCAGTGAATCGTCTCAGCACTCTCAGGAGGCTGGTGCTGTCATGGTCCCCACTGCACAAATGAAGAAGCCAGGGCTGGGGAGGCTCTGAAACTCTCCTTGTGATTCTGCTCACAGCAGGTAAGCCTCGGAGCCAGGGCATCTGCCCAGACTGCCCACACGCCTGCTCCTCCAGGTGCCTCAGGTGCACTCCTGGATTCCAGAGCATGTGGTCTGGGACACAAACGCAAACTATCCTTACATAATGAAAGTGCAGTATGCAAATTGTCCCCTCAACCAGGAATTCATCTGGGAGTTCGACCAGGGGGCCAGGCCCGTGGGAGGAAGGGAGGGAGGCCCCAGTTGGCAGCCGGCAGCCACTCTAGGGACCCTCTAGTGCAGTGGGCTCTAGTCTCCAATGACGAGAGAAGAGGCCAGGACCAGATAAGCAAAATCCAGGGTCAGACCACAAGGAACAAGAGCAGAGCCAGATACAGAGCAGGAGGTCAGAGGTCAGAGGGCAGCTCCAGGGTGATCAGGAGCCAGAACACAAGGCAGGTGGGGCAGAATGGCGCAGGGTGTGGGCTGAGAAGGAGGCAGGGGCCAGGAGCGCCCTGCTAGCGGGGGGGTTGGCTGCGGGGTCAGGGAGAGGCCACCTGGCTTGTAGGTGCTGGTAGGGCCCTGGAATGGGGAGGGGCTGGGGGCAAGTTGGGTGCTTGTATTGAAGCCAGGTGCTTCCTACTGCTTCTCCGCCTGCTGCCCCATCCTGCAGGCTCCAGGAAGAAGCAGGAGAAGCCCCTGGGTGTGTAACTGAGTGCCCTTCAGGCAGGAGGGAGGAGGGAGGAGGCCCGAGGGGAAAGCTTTTCCTCCCCAACCTTGTCTCTCTCCAGCTCCCTCCGGGCTGCAGGCCCACAGTGACAATGCTAATCACGAGGAGCAGCGCCTGCCAAACCAGACTTCCGCACCACAGCCCCACTCGGTCTATTTTCAGAGCTTATGTGCTTTAAAATAGCCTTGTCGGTAGGTGCCCACACCCAGCAGACCTGAAAATTGCTTACCGGGATGGAAAACCTGAAGGACACTGGCTTCCTGAACTGACTCAGAGCTGCAACCCCCTCTCCCCCCTCCCTCACCTCTCCCAGAACACACATCAAGGCACAGAGAGCCGCCCCTCCAAAAAAAAAAAAAGTCCCTAGTAACACAAATCCCTGTGACAACTCTATAAGCTGATCGAAAGAGTCCGAATGGTCTGGCAACAAAAGAAAACTCCATTTCCATCATCCAGGTGCTGACAGGAACTGGTGGTGCTCTCAGGGCTGGAGCACGGTGAGTTTGGATGCACACTGCAGTTTGGAGGCAGGTGCGGGGCCGGGGGATGAGACTCCGGAGGGAGGGAGGCGGGACGGCAGCCCAGCATCCGTTTTCACCGTCCCCCTGCTCTGTCCCCCTCCCCCTCAGAATCTGCAGGCGCCCAGGAGAGGCGGCCATAGGGTGTTTATATCGGGGGATGTCTCCCAGGCTGAACCGGCTGCTTCTACTATTCCTGCCACCAGCAAGCCGTACAGAGGCCTCTGACACTGTGCATGCTTCGGGCCTACAGAAATACAGAAAATGAAAACCACATGGTCTCTGCCTTCAAGGACAGCCAGGGAAACACAAGATTCCATACGCACACGTGGTAGGGGCACCTATGGCCGGAGGAGGTTAAGGAAGGCTCTCTGGAGAAGGTGACCTTGAAGCTGAGACGGGGAGGAAGAACGTGAGGTAGCAGCCAAGTGACAGCACGATGAGTCGGGAGAGGATGCTCCATGCAGCGGGAGGGCATGTGCGGAGGCCCAGGGGGAGAGAGAGCCAGCGTGTCTGGGAGGTCACAGGAGGTTCAGCATGACGGGAGAGGGAAATGCCAGGGGTGGGCACAAGCAGGCTGGAAAGCAGGGCGGGCCCAGAGGCTCGGGGGGCCTTTCAACCAGCTGGCGCTGGAGGAGTCTGGGTTCCAGGAGAGCAGCCTTTGTTTTGTCGACTGCTGTCTCCTCCCAGCGGAATGGGCCACTAGCGGAGGGCAGATGCTCAGTATGTATTTGTGGTTGACTAAGGGGTGAGCCCTGAAAGATCTTGTGCAGGAACGAGATAGGACCGGCTCTGCATTTTGGAATCACCCCCCGGGCCGCAGTGCAGAGAATGGACTTCAGGGCAATGATGCTGGGGCAGGAGGCGGGGATGCCAGAGGCCCTAGCCACAGATGGCAGTGGGGGTGGAGACACAGGGCTTGGGGACTGGGTGAGGGGAGGTGGGGGGAAAGAAAAGCCCAGATGAAGGGCCTCGGGTGAAACTTTATTTGTGAGCGCTGGGCAGGCCGCAGCCCCGAGGCCGGGCAGCCCTCAGGGGCCATGCGTCTGCGCTCTGCTCAGAGCCCGGGCTCCACTGTGCCACCGTTCAGTTCCCTTTTCTGCAAGATGGAGATCCTCCTGCTCACCTTGCAGGAAGAGCTTAGAGGTGATGCAACGTGCATACTGGTGTAAGACCTCCGGTGTTACCTGAGCTGGGTCCTGAGGGTCAGGTGCCCTCCCAACAGCAGGGGGTGGGGCCCGGGGAGGGCATGCCGGGTGGAAGGGATGGGATGGACAAAACCTGTCTTCGTAGGAAAGATAGCAATTGTGCAAGTGGAGTGAGAGGATGAGGAGGACCTGCCACACTCTCCGCTTCTCTCTCTACTGTGCTCCCTCCCTGCGCCTCTGACATCCGCCAGGTCCCTCACCCATCTCCCCACCGTCTGGGCTTGACCTTGATGGGATTTACTGACCCAGGTTATCCACCCGTGGACCTCTAACTAAAGACGGTAGAGTGGGTTTGGACACCCGTGCCCCTGCCCATTTCTGATGGCTCCCAACGTGGGAGCATGACGGTCTTCTCCGTGCCTTCTCTTTGCCTGTCGTGCAGCCGCAGGAGGCAGACGCAGTCCCTTCCTGCAAGCAGGCTACCGAGACTCAGAGCTCGAAGAGCGGTTTTAGCCACAGCAGTGAAACGGTGGGAATCTTTGCCCAGAAAAGAGGACATAGATCAATGTGTGCTTAAAGAACAAAGACCAGACTTCTCCGGAAAAACAAAATGTGGTATTTAATTATCAAAGCCAGCGTTAGTCATCACAAGGGGGGGAACTCAGTGCCTTGACGCTCTTAACTGGGCACCTGCTGGTATCCTTGCTAGGTTACATCCGGGCCGTGGCTGGTGACTGATGCCTGCATCCTTCTCCCCGTGTGCCATCCTCTGCCTGTCTGACCCCAGCTGCTGGCCTCCCTCCTCCGCCCCATCCTTTCCTGTCAGTTGCATCTGCCACTACATCATCATTTGCATATGGATAAGGTAGCAAGAACAGGAGGCAACAAGAAAGCCTCATTTTTCAAGACATGTATCACTTCTTTTTTAAAAAATTATTATTATATATTTTATTGATTTTTTACAGAGAGGAAGGGAGAGGAATAGAGAGTTAGAAACATCAATGAGAGAGAATCATCGACCAGCTGCCTCTTGCACACCCCCTACTGGGGATGTGCCCGCAACCAATGTACATGCCCTTGACCGGAATTGAACCTGGGACCTTTCAGTCCACAGGCCAATGCTCTATCCACTGAGCCAAACCGGTTTCGGCGACATGTATCACTTCTTGCTCAGGCCATTGGAATAGGCTCCAAAGCCACCTCCCTGGCTCTGCTTTTATCCCTCTTCATCCTCCACACGGCTGCTGCTGCTCCAGATAGCTGTCTACAGAGTACATCTGACCCTGCCTGATGCTGGCAGCTTGAAGCGTCCTCACGGTCCCATGCGAGGCCTGCAGGATTTAACCCTGCCTCTCGCGCCCGTGACCTAATCCACCACCAGAAAGTGTGACTCGGGCTTTCTCCATGGGCCCAAGCTCCTGACTCCATGTCCCCTTCAAAGTTTCCCTCGGATCGTGCCTTGCAAAAGAGCTAAGATCTAAGTTCAAGAGTAAATAAAGGAGAAGGGAAAAGAGAAAATCTACCGAGAAAGGATGTGCAATGGGAGGGGAGGGAGGGAAAGAAAATGTTTCTTCCTTCTCTGCCTCCCAGGCTGCACCAGCTTGGTGACGGCGGCAGCAGCAGGAGCAGCAGAATTAGGAATGCTGGTGAGACGTGCTTCCTTTTTCGGCTCCATCACGTTTTTATGCGAGCATAAAATGCACTCAGAAGCATGCATAAATCATAAGTGTGCCGAGAACGTCCGTACACTGAACACACCCGTGTAGGCGGCAGCAGACGAAGACACAGAACGTGGCCCGGGCTGCTCCGCGGCCTCCTGGTGGTCACCACCCTTGCAGCAAGGTGACCCTGCTGACTTCTGACCCCCGAGAGTCAGTCTGTCCATTCTGAACTTACTGGAAGCCCACAGGGTGTATTCTTTTGTGCCCAGCTTCCTCTGTTCACCATTACATTGATACGATTCAACCATGTCATTTCTGTTGGCCTTGTTTTCGCTGCTGTATAATATTCTCTTGTGCGACTATACCATTCTTTATCTAGTTGACTGCTGGTGGGCATTGGGGGCAGTTTCCAGTGTGGGGCTATTATAAAATGCTGATGGGAGCATTCTAGACCATGTCTCTCGGTGAACACCTATGTGTGTATGGTGGGTATATAACTCCGGGTAGCATTGCTGGGCCATGGGAATTGGCTACACTCAGCTTCCGTAGGTACTGTCAGATGGTTTTCCAACGTGACTGAATGGAACCCGTTAATAGAGTGTGAGACGTCTCAGGGGCCCCACGTCCTCTGGTGTGGGCAGTCTCCTTCCCTTTAGCCATTCTCATCAGTGTGTGCTGGCATCTCAGGTGGCTTTCATGAGCTTTTCCCCCTGATACAACCAGGTGGAGGACCTATTCATTTGCTTGTGGGTCACTTAGAGATTCTCTTTTGCGAAGTGCCTATTCAGTATATTTCCTGTTTGTCCATGAGCTGTCTGTCTTTTTTCGTACGGATTTGTAGGAGAAGCTGTGTCTGTTTTAGTTGCCTCATTCTCCACTTTGTCCTCCTTCTATCCATGGAGGGCAATTCAATTTAGCAAGTCATAACCGAGTGTGATTGGCATGACCATGTTAGGTGCATTGGGATGCACAGGAATGTGACCCCCAAACTCACTCTTTGCCCTCAAGCTTGGATCCTAGGATTCTGGAATCTAGTCCTGAGGCTCCTGTGCCGGCAGGAATCCCTAGCAGGGCCTTGGCCTCCTCCTCACGCTCCCATCCTACCCACATCAAGGCACGGCCTGGGGGGCCAGGAGTCAGGCTGAATTTGGGGAAATTCAGTGGAGAACTCCTCTGCAGGTTTCTGGAAGAGGAACGGGGAGAGAGGGTGCAGCCGTTTGAGGCGGATGAGGCGTTACTGACTCTGCCCAGCCTCGTGGCTCCTAGGCAGGTGCACTGCTGAGCAGTCTGGCCGCGGCGGCTCTCCTTTCCCAGGAATTGACAGCAACACGCTAAGCAGCGACAAATTGATATCGATGCTGCCTTGCTTCATGCCTGCCAGCGACAGCCACCACTTTCCTTCGGAAAACACGAGCTTCCCGAAGGACACCTGTTTCGGAATCCTATCGATAAGTCCGAACTGACGGCTTCTATCTCTATAGACTCCTAATGTTGCTGGACACAGACATGATGACTGTTGGAAGGAGGTTCTTCATGGAAGCAGGGAGGCCTTGGATGGCTCTCATCCTGATATCCTTCTGCAAGATGTTGTGCTATCAGAGATCCACAAACTGTGCCCCAGAGACCCGACCCGGTCACTGTGTGACCTTAGGCAAGTTGCTTACTTTCTCTGATCATTTCTCCCTCTGTTCATCTGTCAAAAGGAAACCCCACTCCCTGCCATGCCTTCTTTGTCAGGTTTCTGGAAGAATAAAAACCAGGTAGATAGAAGAAAAGAGATTTTGAAAAAATTTTAAATGCTCCATAAAGGAAAGTATGTCACCCATCAGATTCTGGTCCAGGACTATTTTCAAACACCATTTCCATTTTGCTGGTGTGGTTGGTTCTCAGACCAGCTAGGGACCGTTGGCCGGGAACTCTTTTATGTAAAGGGTAGCTCTTTGGTCTAGATAAACCCCTGTGCTTTGGCATTTCACTGCGCGGCCACTTCCTCTGTGACCTTTTTCTTCCTTTGTTTTCCCCCAGGATCCAGCAGACCTTCGGTCACCTGGGCAGGATCTGCATGGGCAGCCGCCGGGCCACTCCAGGGATTTTAATTTCCCCGCAGCTTTGTTAGCATTTCACACAGTTACAGGTCAGAACACAAGGTTAGTTACTGGGAGTGAGAAATGTCACGAATGTGAGTTACCGGAGCCCCACGATTTCCCTGCAGGTAGGTAGGTGTTCAGAACAGCACAGGCCCCCGCATCGCGGAGAGCGGAGCGCAGGCACCGGCTTCCCCGGCACCTGAGCCCCACGAGCCCCACTCAGGCCCCACGGAGGCCACCAGCCAGGCTGGGAAGAGCCAAGGCATGTGAGATTTGTTTTGGGAGCTCTCCCTTCACTGGCTGCCATCTTGTTAAAGAAAATTCTGGAAGGTTCACAACCTGTTTCCTAACCAATAAGGGAGGGGAATGAAGATACTTATTCACTCACTCAGCTGTCACTCATTCGTCTTGCTGCTCACTCCTGCAACGGTGAGGCCCACCCTCTGATACCGTGGGAGTGAGGTACGCGCTGTGCACTGTTTGAGCTTCTCCCGCTGCTTCTTCCTGCCGCACAGGCAGCGGGGACGGGCCAGGCGGGCCCTGAGAAGGAGGGCCGGCAGTGCTAAAGGGAACAGGCAGCGTTCGCCTTCCTCAGGAATAATAGTAGAACTTTGTGAAGTGCTCCCTTCTTCGGGTGTCTGTGCACTCCCCTCTGCTTGTTCTCCTCCGTGGCTCTCTTCTTCTAAACATGGGGGGGGGGACGGACCCTTCCGGGACCTGACCCAGGACCCTTTCTCCTTTCACCAAGAAGTCCCGCTATTCTTAATGGCTATGAATGCCTTTCACAGGCGCATGCCCACCCCCCTCGACTCCCAGCCCAGTAGCTCTACTTGAGCAGCTCTACCTGCCCACTTGATAAGTCCACTCGGAAGAATCAGAAGCATCTCCACATTTACACTCTCACAGAGAAGATGTCCATCTTCTTCCCATGCCATCAGTGCCGTCACTTTTCTCCACCTCAGCAAATCCAGAAACCCAGTGACAGTCCTGCCATTCTCACCTTCTCACCCCTGCTCCCATCCCCCCTGCACAGCCCTGCCTCTCCCCACCTCATCCCCTCCCATCCCCCACTGCACAACCCTGCCTCACCCCTGCTCCCATCCCCCCTGCACAGCCCTGCCTCTCCCTACTCTCATTACTCTCATCCCCTCCCCTCCCCCACTGCACAGCCCTGCCTCACCCCTGCTCCCATCCCCCACTGCCTAGTCCTGCCTCTCCCACCTCTCACCCTCTCCCAGCCTCCCCTGCACAATCCTGCTTCTCCCCTCTCTCTCATCCCCTTCCTGTCCTCCCCTGCACTGTCCTGCCTCTCCCCTTCCTCTCTCTCACCCTCCCTCCCATCCACACATGCTCCTCAGAGCTGTGCAACCTCACATCCCCTCCTTCCAGAACCACCGCAGGGGCCTCCAAACTGAGGCTCCCCTCTTCCACGTACCCCCATTCTCTGCTGGGAGAAACAGCAGGCTTGAGCTCTTACAAAGAGAACTGGATTCTGTTCCCTCCCCGTGGGGAAGCCTGCCAGCCTGCGTGGCTTCCTGCTGCACTTGAGCCGCACGCTGCTCCAGGACCTGCAAAGCAAAGCCTGCCCCATGGGCCCTGCCCTCCTTTCTCAGGCCTGCCTCCTCCCCCTGCCCCCACCCTCCCACCTCCCACCTCCCACCCCCGCTCATCGCACCTTTCTCAGGTGTGGACTCAGTCTTCGCTCAGTCATCTTCCTCTGCCCCAATCTTCTTCCCTTTACATCTCAGACGGAACGTCACTGCTCAGATGTGCCCTGCCTCCCAATTTATCTTCCAGGTTATTCTTATCTGCATAGTCCTCCAATCGCGATGAGCCATTTATGTGTATGTGCATCAGTGTACTGTCTCCTCCTGTATATGCCCCATGGAGACAGGGATTAATTAGCTTTTTTTTTTTTTTTTTGTAGCATATGTATCTCTCAGTACCTAGCACAACCAGGAACTTGATCAATAAATATTTGTTTAATGAATAAATGTTCAAACTATACAAGGTCAGATATTTAAACTGCAAATCAGAAACTCTGTCTATTCTTTGAGAGCACAAAATTGTCACTTAAAAAACTGGTCCTCCCCTTTGACTCGCAAAAGAGTGACCAAGGGCCAGTGCTTCAGAGGCCCTGGGGGCAGGGAGCCCGCAGGACCAAGGGGACAGGCCTGGCCAGAGCGCCCACCGCCACGAGAGAGGCAGCGCTTAGCCAATAAACATACATGACACACAGTTAAATTAGAATTTCAGAGAAACAAGCACTCCTATTTTTAGTATATCCCATGAAATGTTTGGGGCATACTTAAACTAAAAAAATAAAAATAAAAATAAGAAAATTCACTGCTTATCTGGAATTGAAATTTGTCAGGAGGTTTTGTATTTTATTTGGCAACTCTAGCTCCAGCTTCTAGACCAGATGTAGGCAAACCACGGCCTCTGGACCGAATCTGACGTGTTGCCTGTTTTCGTTAAGTAAAGCTTTGTTGGAACAGAGCCACGCCCATTCATTTATGCATTGTCTATGGCTGCTCATGAGATGCAATGGCAAAGTTGAACAGTTGTGACAGAGACCACATTGCCCACAAAACCTAACATATTTATTGTCTGACCTCTGACAGGAGAGTCTGCTGACCGCTGTTCCAGACTGTTCTGTGCCTGCCCCGGGCTCACTAACGCCTGCTCCGCGACCCTGAGCCCCTTCCAGAGCACGCCGATGGCTCTCCTCTGGCCTGGCCGGAGGGTGTCCAAGGCTGTGGAGGACAGGAGAGTGAGCAGAGTCTGGAAGCACATGGCCACGGCCATCACAGTGAGCTGGGCACCAACCTTCTATCAACCACCCTCTTTCTGCCCAGAACTCTGAGGATTTCAGAATTCTAAACTTGCTCCCTAGGAAGGTAGAAAACATTTAATTTACTATGTATATTAAACTGTCTTATAAATCATTAAATGGATGTCAGGGGGACCTCCCTTAGCACTCTTAACCTGGATCACTCCAATGTCACCTCTGCTTTAAGCAATCAAGGCAAAGAAATGTCACCCCTAGTGCCCTCTTGTGGTGAGGTCTATCATTACCACGTCCAAGCAATGGGACTAGGACTAGGTTCAGGGGCTTAGGAAGGCTGCTATGCCTATAACAAGCAAAGTTCAAAATTATACCGCTGGACCATGGGAGGGTGTCCCCAAATGCTACCCTGAGGAGATATTAATGATATTCAGCATAATTTTCTTCAAAATTAGCAATTCGTGGTGGCCCATAATAACTTCTCATATTTATAGAGTGCTTTCCAGGTTACAAAGCATGTTGACACACGTCTTCCTAGCTGAAGCTCACAACCACACTGTGGGCTCCGCTGAAAATGGAGATTCTTAATGTCCACGACTTGCCCCAGCCTGTCCAGCAAGTCCAATGCTCTTAGCATCCTGGGGGAGCCATTGTGCTATTACCCAGAATGGGGGCGACGCAGAATCTCCATTTTTCTAACAGTAAAGAGGACAGAGGGGCTCCACCTCAGCAAACTGGAACCTTGATGCCCATGTCCTCGTCCTGTGTCCAGGCTGAGGGCAGTGAGAGCAGGTTTCTGAAGGGCAGTGCCATTCTTCACCACAGAGATCTGAGGGATCTCCACAATGAAGAGCAGTTAGCAGGAGTTGGCTCTCTGACCTGTCATTGTCCCGCAAGCAGCTTGGAAAAGCCCCTTCTCTGCTCTGCCGGCAGCAGCCCCCAGGAGTTGCCACGGGACTTTGACCTTGAGTCAGAGGTCATTGGGGGTTAAACGTCACTGCTCCTCCATGGAGCAGAGCCAGGGAGATCTGGAATGCTCAGAAGACTTTTCAGACCTGCCTGTCGGAAATTGGAATCTCATCCAAAGAGATTCCCTCCACAAGGCAGCCGTGAGCCAGGGGTTTCACCAGCCTGGGGCTGACACACACAGCTGAATTTCCCATCCCAGCTGGAAAGACATGGAGGGAACTCAGGGAAGGAGACTAGGAGCTGGAAGCAACACTTTTGTTAAATTATACTTTTAAAAAAGATCAATAGATGCTCCAAAGCAGTCCACCGAGGGGGTTTTTGTGTGGTTTGACGAAAACAGTTTTGCTTCTTGCCTCTGGGAGAGCCAATGTGGACTGGCGCGTAATGCGATTGGTGGAAAAGTAACTTTACTTTGCCTTTCATTGTGGGCTTCTGGGTTATGCAGTGAGCTGGGGGACCAGCTTTATCAGATCCGAGCCTGCCTGCCTGCCAAGTTCCAGATTCATGCATTTATTCATGCATTCAATATATGGTTTTTGAGACACTGCTTGGTAACAAATTAATAAGACCTGACCATGCCCACTTGGCATGCATAGGATCTTGCTGTTGGAGACTCGTGCTACAGGGGGTGGGGGTTGGGGGCAGGCAGGGAAGGCTTTCCAGGGGAGACGCTTGAGTTAGGTTTTGAAGGACCAGTGCCAGTTAGCAAGACAGATGAGGGCGAAGGAAGGAGCTCGGGCTGGCTGACTCCAAGGCCCACACGCTAAACTGTAGGCTTCGTGGCCTCCAGACACCTGTTTTGACAAAGAGCATCTCAAGAAGGGTGTTCACCAAGAGCTGCTCCATCCCTAAAGCCCCAGGCTTCTCGAATAAACACCAAGACTGTGGTTTACAGGAATGGCGAAGGACAGGTCAGGGAGGCAAACAGAAACTGAGGCTTGTCGGGAAACTGAAGCAACCCCCAGAGTCTGCATGTCCCTCTGATCCTGGCCAGCTGGGGGCGGTGCAGGGCTCTTTGAGGAATCCTTAGATTACTTCCTTGGGGTAGGCAGGTCCCTAATGGTAAAGTGAGCCAAGTCCCCTCCCCAGAAGGTTACACCTCCATGTTATTATCCTCACAGTGCTTATTGCTTTCTGAAATGTTATTGTTCATTTGTTTTATGTTTTTGTTTATTACCTCTAGAGCCCTAAACTCCATGGGCAAAGGCCTTCCCTGCCTGTCTTGTCCTCTGCTATATCCCAGGTGGCTACATTAGCAGCCAGCATGTAATATTTTAAATATAGCAATACGTATTTTTAAAAATAAGATTGTGTGAATCTGTGTGGCACTAAGAAATAGGCATTGCAGGAAAACTAAGACCTATGTATTGCTTTTTGCCCCGTGAAAAATTATCTTGACATATGGTTTACTCCGTGTTTGCAAGGTGGGAAGCCATGAGCATGGGAAAGCACAGGAGAGCTTCTTTGTTGGCAAAATAGACACCCCTTTGTTCTGCAGGCCGGGTGTAGCTGTCAGTGCCTGGCCAGGAGGCCATGGTCAGGGACCTGCGCCTCGTCCTGTGACACAGAGGGGCTGGAAGGCAGAGTGGTAACATGAGATACCCGACCCATGGAGGCCATGCCAAGACCAGCAGCAGGGCAGTTTGAGGCAGAACAGGGTAGAGTGAGGAACCAGAAGGTGTGGATGCCAGGCCTGGGCTGTGGGCAGTGCAGGGGAGAGGGGTGTCTGTGCCCGAGAAACATCTGAAGGTCAACCCCTCCCTCGCAGACATGCTTCTTGTGTCCGCTTCCTGCAACCAGGACCATAGAGTCCAAAGTGGCGATTTTCAACTTTTACATGAACTGGGTCACAAAGGGATGCCAGTGTGCCTGTCAGATTGTTCCCCGCCTGTTCTAAGTAACTAAAGCCCCTGTTATGTCTGCTGAGGGCGAGTCCTGGTTAGTCTGAGACAAGTTGGTCTCCCTTTTGCCTGCATGACAGTAGCAATTTATCTTCCCTTCATTTCCTTGTCAGTATTAATGATCTTTATGTCCTGCCTGACCCTGCCTATCTCCTTTCCCCTTGCTTTCAGACCTTCTTCCAGGTCTCCCCAGGTGTCTCAGTCCCCGCAGTGTGAGACCATCTGGACCGGGGGCCGGTGAGGGAAGTGAGCCTCCTGGGTGCCTGGTTACTGCTGAGGAGCCTGCCCCCGAATTGGTCTGGGAGCCATCGAAACCGCTGCCCACTCAGATGAGGCAAGAAGAGGCCGTTTCATAACCCTCTTGCTATTCTGAGAGGTGAGGCAGGGGCAGGGAGTGGAGTCTCGAAGTGTTTGCACGGTGCTTAAGTCCAAACCATTATTCACCCGTCAGGGTTCTGGAAAGGCAGGATGCTAACTGACGCATACGCTAGGCCAGGCTAATGGAAGCCCCACCGAGGACGCTCACGTTCTGCCAGGTGTAACCGATGGGCCCGCGCTGTCCATTTGCTGACTAAGGAAATTAATGAAATGACAGCAGGCGCGCCTGTCTAGATAAATCTTCTCGTTGAGATAAGCAAGCGTTGAGAAAAAGTCATTCAAGGTGCAAGTTGCCAGAGAACATTGCTAGCCTGTGCCCCAAATGTCACCCTGGAGGGGAAGAAACCTATTTATGTTCCCCACTCCGGATGGCAGCATCTCTTCCAGGAAAGCCTTTGACCTTGCCCTTCAGGAGAGGGGAATGATGCCGGCTCCCCACTTATATTTCAGAAATAGGAGGAAGAGAGGCGTGCTGAGCAGGTGTTAGGCAGATCCAATTGTGACTGAATTTTTTTTCTGGCAAGTCTGGGTTGAAGGTAGCACTTCTGAGGGTGAATCTGCTATGACACCTTAGTGAGAACTGAGAGGCTGCAAAATGAGATTCTGCCTAGTGGACATGGGGGAAGGGGCATGTAGAAATCCACTTTGGTCTTTGTTTAAAACATTATTCATGCTCAGAATTCTCCACAGTGCTAAGTGCACCCGAATACCACAAATCACCTTTTTGTGTCTTCTAAGGGCTCCTCCCCTTGAATTTCTGGCTTAATTATGTGAATGAGAATAAATGGGAAATTATCATAAATTATAATCTTGCTATAAATCCTGGTTGAATCCACTGCTCTTCCAAATATACTATATATGTATGTATTCCTAGTCCTCAAGAAACTCCCAATTTAATGCCTTCTAAATAGAAGCAATTGTGTTCAGTTCATCAAGTTTCTGTGAGTGGAAATAGTGCTTTACATGATATAGGTCCTTTTCTCTAATAATAATATCGTAGCAATCTTTATGAAGAGTGAGATAAAAAATAGGGATAATGTAGGAAACATCTGCTCTTTGTGCCTGTCCTGTGTTTGCCTAAGACTCTGGAAGGGCTGAGTGTCAGTCCCATGGTCCTGCCTTCTCTGCCTTAGGGAGGGTCTGAATTGCCCATCACTTTGGACAGTGATTGGTCCAGGGCTGAGCACCTGATCCAAGTAGAGCCAATCAGAGTCCAGTTATGGTGTTGGGCATGGATGGAGATTTCCCCCCTTTTTCTGTAATTACTGGAGGTCCCTTCAGTTATATTGCAGCCACTTGGGAGCTTGAATGAAAATGAAGAAAACAAGCTAAGAGATTGTTCCCAATGACTAGTGATACCCCAAAATGCATGTGTGGGTTTCTGTCAGGTCAGTTAAAGGACTCCCGACTAATACAGATGTGGCAGGTTGGTGCAAATGTTTTTAATAAATCCAGGCCCTGACACTGCATGTAAACTGCCTTGTTCAGAGTTACGCCAGCCCTTCACTCCCCCACTTTTCTCATGATTCCAATTATCTCACCCTGCTAGGCCCCATGTCCAGCTGGACATTAGTAAATAATAAGATATTTTGGATTACGAGCCAACTCCAAAGACAGGTATTAAGCAACAGCTTGCAAAAATACATCTCTATTAGAAGAAGCCTCATTAAAATGCTAGGTAGGACGATGTAGAAGTAAGCTGAGAATCGGGGAGTAAGGGAAGAAAGAACTCCCCCAGGAAGCTTCTCCATGCACACAGCTGTTCCAAGGCAACTGTGGGTCTTACTTCTAGGGGATAAAATTGATGATGCAGAGTAAACAATTAATTTCAGTTAAATACCAGCTAGCTAATGAAAACTATTTTGAAGTACAGGACAATCCCAAGAAGGAGGTACTTATAAATGGCACTGTTATTTAGCCAATCAACCATGTGTACTGCAACATTTGAATGTAATGGGACTGGTCACTTTATGTTAATTAATAGCAGTTGAGATTGTTATGCATATTTGTTGAGATTTCATACCGGTGATTATCCAATAATGAGCGCACTGTTAACACATGTGCCGCGATTCCTCTAAAAGCCAGCTGATATTCCAGAGGAAATGAGCAGCTATGCAAACAACAGTCGAACAAAGTAGAGAAAATGAAGTTGGAGTCTATGAGGCAGCACGGGGAGGGTCACTACTTGCAGCTATGTCACCGTATTGGTGGGTGGATGGTAAGTGGCCAAACTGGGTTATACCCTGTCTTTGGGGAGACTTGGTCATTCAGATGTCGGTGGGACAGGTGAGAATAGAAACAGGGTCACCGCTAACTATTAGGCCAACTCCCAACAAAAGTGTCATTCAGCCTATGAACCGAGAATAAGGAATAGTTTAAGCTTTCTTTGTACATTGAATGGAACATAGCATGGATTAAGCCAAGGTCATAGACTCAAGATGGGATATGGAGGAAGGAGTACATCCAACACCAGACTCCACAGCTGAGTGAACTTGGGTTAGTATTTTGTTTCATTATCTCCCAACTATAAAATAGGGACTAACAATGGTTTTTCTCAAGGCTCTGATATCACAGGTATGGGAAATGCTTTGTGAATTGGGCTAAACCCTGGAAGACTGTTAAGCTTGTTCCTAAGGGCCAGGTGGGATGGCGCTGAGCTGCAGACTGCCTCTATAAGCCCGGCCTGCCTCCTGCAGCATGCTGGGAGCTGCTCCATGCCTTTAAGATGCCACTAAAAAGAATGCTCTCATAGCTGGGTCCACAGCGATTTGTTAGATTTGTCAAAGCTGCTCCAGTCTGATGTCTCTTGTGTGATTTGGTGCCTTCTTATTACCAACCTGGCTTTGGTTCTGTCCTATTCTGGCTCCTAGCCGGGCTCTTCTGGTTTTTGATCCACTCTGCCCCAGACTTTGGGTTTCTGGCTCTCTCCTTCAAATGGCTGAAGCACAGCCCGACCTGACTCTGACCCTTGGATTGCCAAGTCCAATGTTCAGTCTTCCATTGATAACTCAGAAGGACCCTGAGCTCTGTTTCTGCCAAGTGCCACCTATGAATGGAGCACCTGGAAAATTCAGCCGGAATTTTTTCTGCTGCTGGAAATGTAGCTACACATCTGTCTCCTACTAAGAGAAGTTCCGTCTCTAACAAAGCATGTCATGCATTCAATAATGACTCGAAAAGACACCAGAGGAGAGTTGATGGGAACAGATGATGGTGGTGAAGGGACTGCAATCCTGAGGAGCCACATAACCGTCTGCACCTCCAGATCTGAGTTACCCACATGATTGCAAATGAAGAAGGCCGACCCTTAGGTCCTGACCCAGTTTCTGTAGCCGCGAGTATCTGCTTGCTTGGCCAATTAAAGGCTCAGAAGATGACATCTATCCTGCATGTCCGAGTCTCCTGTCTAAGATCTCACCTTCCCGAATCAGGTCACATTACCTGTGTTCTTGGCTCCTGGCCAGTTCCCGAGACTCTGCTCCTCCACCCCCAGGGAAATGGGAATTTTTATCAGACAGGAGGTCTTGAGTCGTCAACTGTGAAATTGCTCCCTAAACACCCTCAATGCCTAGTCACATGCAGTATTTAATTTACTTTTAATATTACAAATATTTTAAGCACCACAGAGCTGAAGCTCAGATAAAGACGAATTTATGTCAAGGTTGGTTTAGGATGAATTTGTGAAAAATTACCTTGGGTTTCTGAGCAGTTCCTCTCCAGACAGCTGCAGGCTCCCTTGTTTGATGTCGAGCAGTTTGCTGTGAATTAATGCAACATATACTCTGTTTTTAGGTGATTTTCTAGTTATTTGATTCTTGTATTCGCTTGTGGATTTTAAAATCTCCAGAGAAAGGGGAAGAGAACTCCTTTGTGAACTCTGTGAACACCTGGGGGCTCAGCATGGCCCTTCATTAATCCTAATCCCACAGAGCGGGTTTCACTGTCCCCATTTTACAGGTAACTAACTGAGGCTCAAACAGGTTGAGCAACTTACCCCTGGTTGCAGAGGGGGACCTAGAGTCAACCCAAGGCTATTTGACCTTTGTCAGTGTTTTTCTGGTTTGGACCTTAGCACCTAAAACACATTGTTGGTCAATAAATGGTTAAATGAGTAACTGCAAGTTCTAATATCTAGGGAATGCTCCTTTCACACAGAGCTTTCAGTCTCAGGATTCTGTAGGGGAGGCAGGTATGCCACACCCTCCCACAGAACAATAAAAACTGGGCTCTTAATGAGCACTCTTGGGGAGTAGAGGGCAGCAGGATCCCAAAGCACTTCCTAAATCCTAAAAAAGAAAAAAAAAAAGAGTCTATGATTTTCAGTTTGACTTGCCATTTTGAAAACTCTGGTAGTTATGAATCCTGTTTAGTACACTGGGGAATGCCCTTCTCGCTGAATTAAAAATGAAAAGAACATCCTGAGACATTGCCATGATTGACCACTGAACTTGTCTGTTGATTGTCTGAAGGTTCATAGGAGCTGTTAGTTGGGTAGAGGGGAGCCAAGGGCCTCATTTGAATCTTGAAGAAATTAACTAAATCCATTTTGGGATTGAATCAGGGCCACCGTGAAGCTCAGGACCCAGTCCAGGCTGTTACTCCATGCCATATTTTGGTGCCATGTCACTTGTTAGACTAGAATTGTTAATACGGTGAAGTTTTTATTAATGTTTGTGTTTATATAACATATCAGCAGTGAACAAAATGTCCACTTGACACTGATCTTCCCCTCAAAAGACTATAATATAGGCAAAATAGATGGATTAATCAATACATATGAACTCATGAATCTTCACTGGTTTAGACACATGCAAGGCACTGTGCTAGCATGGGAGACTGGTAGGTGTATCAAATGCAGTGCTGATCCTCAAGGGGTTTAGAGCATTAGCTGATGGTAAGGCACACTGGCATGGTCTCCACTAACAAACATCAGGCTTGCAAACATCCATGTCTACACGCCAACACAGACACCCTCAATGTCTCTGGATCATACCGCCTACTGCCCATTCTTTGGGAGCATGGAAGTGGAGTAAAAGGCAATTGAGCAGGTAGGAAAGGCTTAAGGACGCTGGGGCTGCTTTTGTTCCATTCTCCACTGTTTCTTACTTGAGCTATGCCCAGCCCTCCCCTCTGGCTGCTACATCTCCAACCCATGCCTCAGTCTGCAACCAGACTTGAGTCATCTGAGCATTTCTTTGCCCAAAGCTTTTCCCCGCCCCCATCACCTACAGAATGAGTCCAAGTCCCTCAGTATGCCTTCCAGGCTCTCTGTGATTCCCCTCACTTACTGGCAGCTCATCTCAGCTCCCCCAGCCCACACTATTGTCTGTGTCCATGGGTTATGCATATATGCATACCACGTTTTTTTGGTTGAACTTTTAAAACTCATTTATAAGTTGTAAAAATGAAAAAAAAAAAACCATGAATAGGACAGATCACTGCCTTAAAACTTTAGAGAAAAGACAAATTACTATGACCTAAAGTATTCAGAAATGGCTTTGTAGGAAATAGAACAAAATTCACTTACTACTTATTGAGTGCCTATTGTGTACCAGGCTTTATGGCAGGTGTTTTGTTTAAAAGATGAATAAAAGATGGTTCCCAAAGAAAACTCCACAGTCTGGTGTACCAGCGAGATAGCCAGGAGACAGGTAATTAAAATGCAATGTGATAAATGCTTTAACGGTCGATATTTAAGTTTGGAGAGTTGACCTAAAATGTGGAAAAGCCATTGGAATTGGGGAATTATAATTGGTCCTGCTTAGGACAAATGTTATCTACTCTGGCTAAAGTATATTTCCTTTGCTCCTTTAGGACTAATGATCATTTCAATCCCTGGATGACATTCATTAACTGGGGCCACCATTATTGCTTATTACTGACATGCAGGACATGTGTAATCATGATATTCATCTGATCTGTGAGTTCAGAGGTGAAGGAGAATCCAACCAGTATCAGGACCGTGACATCTAGAATAGCCCAGGTCCTGCCAGGCTCTCAGAAGCAGGTGTACAAGGTCAGAAGATGCCAAGAGCTCACCAGGAGGACAGAATGAGAAAGAAGGTCACTGAACCTATCTGTGTCATTTGGTATTGTTTCTTTCCCAACCGCTCCCTGCAATGAATCCTCTCCCCTACCCCCACTGTCTTTATCTACTTGCAGATTTGTACTTCAGTTTCAAGATCCAGGCTAAAGAATTCAAATTTAACTTTGTCAGAATGGAAAGTCCCAGAAGGTTTTTGAGCAGGGGCCTGGTGATGTGATAAAAGTTGTCTTCTGGGGGTGAGGGATCTGTTATTAGTGGATAGTTGGGAGATCTTCTTAGAAAAGTCTAGGCTCAAAGCAGCGAGAAACTAGAGTAAGACAATGGCAGCAAAGGTAGAAATTACACCCGTTTCTTGGTTCTTATTAAATCCTTGACTAATAGCTCATAGACTGCCTTTGGACATTATTAATTAGGCTGGGTTCTCTTAAAGTTATATTGTTTCTCCCCTTTAAATTTTTTTGTTTATTTGTCTCTACCATTAGCATGGAAGGCCCCTAAGGCCTGGCCTTGGTCTGTTTTGTTTATTGCTGGCTCCCCGGAACCTAACACTAACAATGTTGATGGATCACTGACCACATAGCAACCCTAAGAAAGCCCGGAAAACATCTCACTTGGAAATCACATCTAAACTGAAAGAGGAACCTAATTTTAGAGATGCTCTCAGCCCATCATGCACGCATCACCATCAACGAATAAGCTTCAAGCCAGGCTCTCATTAAACCAAATTAAAGGACTAGTCAGGCGAACTTGACTTTTGCTGTTTTAATTTTCTCTTCAGTGATTTTAGCCTCCCGGTCATTCGTAGATCACAAAGTTTGACAACGTGTCTCCCGGCCTTTTTTGGATGCTAATTACATCTTTGTTTCTAATGACTTTACAATTCCACGGGGATATTGGCTGGGTTCTGGCAAACGGTCCCGGAGCAGGTTGACAATCAATGTGATCATCATAATTTATTTCTGCTGACGCTCAGAAAGTGCACCAGTTTCCCGAACATACAAAATCTCCTTACTAGAAACAATGAAAGGAAAGAAAGAGGAAAAATAAACTGCCTGGTTCACATTGGTGTCATAACCCAGGCTCTTCAGAGATCTAAGAAAGAGGCCATTTTTCAATACTAGCTTCATCAATTAACATTTTAAGACTCCAAGACTTGGTATTCTGAGGCTGCAGAAGCAAATGTCAGAGGAATCATGTAGTGCATAATAATAATAGCCAACAGTTATTGGTTCCTTATTACTCACCTGGCTGATTTGTAAATACCAACCCATTTCATCATCAAGACAATATGGAGAAATGGGCATTATTATTAACCCTTTTATAGTTGAGGAAACTGAGGCTTGAAAACATTAAGTCAATCATGTCAAACTTGCAGCCCACAGACCACATATGACCCACAACAAGTATCTTTGCGGCCCAGTCAATATAACAGTATGTAAGAAATGTCTTAATAAAAATTTTATAACTTAATTTTTACAATATCATGTTGTATGTAATCTATATTATAAAAAGCCAGTGGCTGTAATGCCAGAATGAGCAAACCACCAGTCAGCAGGAGGTGCATTGATGTGTCCTGCGGTGGGGGCGGGAAGGACTGTGGGTCCCGTGGTGGCAGTGGGCAGGACTCTGGGTCTCATGCAATTTTGTGCGCTATGGCTTTAGTTGATAATCATGAACTGCAATGTTCACTAATGATTACTATAATCATGTTTCATTCATTTCCCTTACACTCCTTATGCACAGGTGCAACATTTCTTTTCACTAATACTAGCAGCGAATATTTTAGCAGCGGATTGCCATGTCATTAGTCTTGTATTGACTTGTTTGGTGGGCACAGCAGGAAATATTTTGCTTTCAAGAACAAGGAAAATAGGTTTATTTGTGTTACACTTATTCATTTGTATAGTTATTTAATGCCTGGTAAGTTAATGTTCAAAAAATATTAATTTTTATTAAAATGTTCTATTACTTTATGTTAATGATTACTCATTTATTTCAGCCCTTTGTATTCAGCATATCTCTATCAAAATAAACCTATATTTCTATGAAAATTGAAGCTTTTGTCTTTTTGCGGCCTGCATAAACTTAAACCTTATTTATTTGGCTGTATTAGCCTTTGAATTTGACATGCTAGCATTAATTAATTTGCCAGTGATATTTCAGCTTGTAAAAGGTGACTCTTGGATTTTGAATTTAGATAGTTGAAGGCCACAAAATCCTTCATATTTGGGAGTCTCCGTTCCCCCCCACTTGCCTTCCCAGGGCCATGTATGAATTGGTCAAAATGTGCAAATTTCCCTGCTGGAGATTCACTCAGACCTAATTGACTGCTAGAGATGCCCAGCTTTAGAAATGTAAGGAGCAGCTATAGGGTCAAGCCTGGGACTGACCTGTGGCAGGACCACCAACAAGTCCCAGCTCGGAGGGCAGAGCTCTCCTAGCGTAATTAAGTCCTCCCTGGCTCCTTCCTAGGTAGCTAATGGGCTGTGGGAGGTGCAGCAAGTGCTGCCAAAACAAGATGAAACTCATAAGAACATTGTAAACGTGTTGACCACTACCCTTGTTTTTCTTTGTGTGCTCTGACTGTAAAAATAAAGACTTGGCTTACACACTGTCTCTCCATCCGAGAAGTAGCGTTCCACTGAGCCCAGGCTGTATGCTCTTGTCTGTCTTCTTTAATCCTTCACTGCCCCTCCTCATGCTCACCGAACCTGCCTGTGCTGGACACAGCACAAAGAAACACTTATTTATGATAAACATTGACAAAGGCTCCTTCCCCTATCTCTTTCTTGGGCTGCTCAGCACTTCCTGAAATGACCTGGCAGGGGAGGAGAGGCAGAAGTATAAGCTCTACTATAAGAGAAAGTGCCCAGGGGGTAGGTTCATGGATATGGGCCTCAAAGCACTGCTTACTTGGCCTCTGAACTTAACAAACTAAAATCTTAGCTGTTAAGGCCCAGCTTTAACCTATGAGACACACTGATTTATCCTCTGGACTTGACCAGCCCTTGCCCTGCACAAAGCCTTCAGTGGCTCCATACTGCCTATTAAAATGCCCATGTTCTTTAAAAAAATTTTTTAAGTAACACATGAAACATACATGTGTATGTTATACAATAATTTTAGAGCAACCATCTGCATCAATATCACCCACAAAAGACAAAAGTGCATTGCACCCTGGTGACAATATCTGCACCCGCTGAATCACAGAAACAGACCCTCAGATTCTGAAACCCACCTGAGGGAATGAAGCCCCAAGGTAAATCTAGCCCAGAACACTGGACCCAAATCTGATGAAACTCTAGATTGAACTGCCAATTTATGCAAAACCCTGGGGGCATTACCTATTCTAGAGATGCAGTCTGCAAAATCCAGACAAGGGAAACTCTGTAGGACAAAAGTAAGAGAGAGAGAGAGAGAGAGAGAGAGAGAGAGAGAGAGAGAGAGAGAGAAAAGGAAACCACTGAAGGAAGGAGCAAATACAACCTAGTTTGTATTCTGATTTGAACAACCCAACTGTAAAAAGAAATTATGAGACAATTGAGGGCTGATTGCATATTTGATGATACCAAGGAAGTTCTTTTAAGTGCAATAATTGTATTGTGCTTATATTAAAATAATGAGTCTTTATTGAAGTGCATTCCTCTGAAATAATGTGCTTCCTGAGATTTGAGTGAAAATTATGTAGTGGAGGTTGTGGTGGGAAGTGGGAGGGGTTTTACATGAAACCATGTCTGGAGATTTGAGGCTGGGTGATGTGCTCATGGGAGTTCATTATACATTCTCTCTACTCTTGACTATGTTTGAACACACAACTCAAATGCCACCTCACTCAAACCAAAGGTGATCTTTTTTTTCTCCTCAGTTAACTCACAGGCTTTCTTTCCTCTCCAATCTCAGCGTGAATCCTCATTTGTGTTTCTTTACACCTAACCTTCCCCTCCCTCCTTCTCCTCAGTTTGCTGGTGTCTCAAGGCAAGAACTTTGTTGTTGTGCTCCCGCCCCATCCCCCCCCCAAACCCCCCACCCTCCGCAAAGTGCCTGGAAGGCAGGGGTTCAAAAAACACACACTGAATTAAGTGGAAAGAGACTCCAGAAAGCATCAAAGATATCTTTAACAAAACTCAGCAGTTGTCTGCGCCCCCAACAACCCATAGAGGAGTAACTGTGAGGCAGGATGATTTCCTTTTCATATGTGGGGAGACTGAGGCTGGAGAGGAGCCTGGGCAGGCTGGGAGTCTGGGATGGGATATATATATATATATATATATATATATATATATATATATATTTGATATTTTATAGAGAGGAAGGGAGAGAGATAGAGAGCTAGAAGTGTTGATGAGAGAGAAACATTGACCAGCTGCCTCTTGCACAGCTGCCTACTGGGGATGCGACCCCAACAATCGAACCCGGGACCTTTCAGTCCGCAGACCGATGCTCTACCACTGAGCTAAACCGGTTTTGGCAGGGATGGGATTTCTTATGCGGCCACTGTAATGCACTCACCACCCGCCCACGTCGGAGCTGGCCCTCGCCCTGGAGTCCTTTCAGGTGGCTCTGCTGCAGAGGCTGCCTCTGATGGACACAGAGCCCTCAGGGAGATTTCCTCCCACTTGTCCTCCCTGGCTTTTCTCTCTGTGTGCCTGAGAGACCAGCGAGAAAGTCCTACTCTTTGAATAAAATCAGGAGATTAGAGGTATTTGGGACCAAACGAGTTGTCACAGGACAATGCTGAGTGCTTTGCCCGGGACCCTCCATAGTTTCCTGGGATTGGCGCACTCTGGCCAGGGGATGCCTCTGCAGGCATCCTGCATCCCGAGAATACCACTCGCTGTCACCAACACTAGGCTATCATCATTCCTTTTCCATGTTCATTATGAACATCACAATCATCATCATCTACTACTCTCAGCCCCATTATATTCCATTATATGTAAATGTGCAGAGCACTGTACAATGGAGACTGGCATTTCTGGGGAGAAAATGATCTGAGAACCACAGTGAAGCAGCAACTACATTAAGGTAGAAATTGGTGTTATTTAAAAGCAAACATGCAATTTGGGGGGCAGGGTAAGAGAAAGCACACCTCTATCTATTGGAGTGGGCTGCTACACTTAATCTTAGATCACTGTATTTTGAAAAGAAGGGATAGCAATTGAAATGTTGCTGAAAAGAGACAGAGACAATAGAGGAAATGCTTCTAATCCGAAGGTTACAAGGGTATTTTTTTTTCCCCGGAGGAAGAGGAGACTGCATTAGGCAAGCTGATTTCTCACCACGGCTAGGGCTTCTCCATCAGCTTGGAAGATTAAAGGAGAAGAAATGGACCCCATCAAGAGAAATTTTAATTAAAAGAAAACTGTGCCCATGATCACAAGCCAGAACACACTCTCAAAAGAGGTAATTGAGCCTCTATTGGCTCAAATCTTTGAAAATAGAATGATTCCTTTTTTCTCCTACATGATCTAAAGACAGGTGCACTTAGGGACATTTGGCTGAATCAGGAGGCTTCCAACTTGAACTTCTACTATTAAATGCTGTCTCTTGCCTAGAGCTTACCTATCACCCCTTTTCTGCCTCCCTCACCGCCCCCCCCCCCCCCCCCCCCACACACACAGCAATA
Source organism: Vespertilio murinus (assembly GCA_963924515.1). Classification (NCBI taxonomy): domain Eukaryota; kingdom Metazoa; phylum Chordata; class Mammalia; order Chiroptera; family Vespertilionidae; genus Vespertilio; species Vespertilio murinus. The sequence goes on from OZ004704.1 coordinate 190,647,281, forward strand.
CTCGTGAAGTTATTTGCTCACAGGGTCTGGGGTTTGTGGCAATATTCTTCCACCATACTGAATGCCACTAAGGCCAGGGCTACTCAAGGCAGGCCCACTCATGTCTCCCTATTCATGTTTCATAAAGAATTGTGGGTTGAAAATAACCTGTAAATTGTTGCGTTTCACCCTTTCGTTTTGCAGATAAACAATCAAATTGGGGGATTGACTTGCCCAAGGAAGGCCACAAAGCTGGCAGATTCCTGGTGCTGCCCAGGTAGCCCCGTCTCCCCCTATTTCCATAGACAGGAAACGGGAGGACAACTCTTAAGAGAGGCAGAAGTAAACTCAACTCCAACCACAGGCAAGAAAAAGAATAAATAATAAAATGAGAGCTTTGCAGAGATGCAGATTTTTTTTCTTTTTTTTTTTTTCCTCAATCCCCTGGGCATATAAGAGTGAAAGAGCTAGACCAGCCTTGTTGGAGAGAAGGACAGAAGTCTGAACTTCTGGGAAATCCAATGAAGATGGATTGAACTGGCAAAGGAGCAGGAGTTACAGCAACCCCATCCTTGCCTCTGTAAGGACCCCAAGATTGAGGAATTGGCCTCCCCCACTGCCTGTTCCAGGATGTGACCTTTAAGGTTAAAGATTAGACAGGAATGAGGTCAGTTCTTTATGGTTGAAGATTAGGCAAGAAAGAAGCCAGTCCCCAGAAACTCCCTACCCTGAAATGCAAAAAGCCAGAATGTAATATTTTATGACAAATCAATAAAAGCAGGGCTAGGTCCCGAGGGAGATTGACCGCTGTGGAATTCTCCCCCTGGGAACTGAGCTGACCACCTCGGAATGCACCTGTCAGGGAGAGACCATCCAGCCTCCTTAACCGCAGGGCTATAGGTATTTTATCTGTTTCTGGGATCGACCTGCAAAAACAGACCATCCGGCCTCCTCGGGAAATGAGTCAACTGTCAACTATTATGAGCCAAATATTATCTGTTAACATAGTTCCCTGATTTACAGACCACCTGCGTGTGGTTTTAGCCTATATAAACTCATGCCCTGCAGTTACTCGGGGCTCTCAGCCAGCCAGCACTGATACTGGCTGCTTGAGAAGCCCCTGCGCTGCGCTTGTACTAATAAAACCTCATGCTTTTTGCATCAAGTTTCGGTCTCGGCGTTTGACATGGGGTCATCGCCCCCTCCGTCGGACTCACCGGGGGTCTTGGGACCTTACACCTCCTGATTTTTTTTTTGCTTACTATTCGTAAAAAAGGACCCACTATGTACTGGGCCCTGTGCCCAATGCTATCTATACTAATAAAAGGGTAATATGCTAATTAGGGCAGACGTCTTCCTGACATCCACCCAGACAAAGCCACAGTGGCTGCAAGGCCTGGGACTCACAGCTATTGTGGGCTCAGGTAGCCGTGAACCCTGGTGGCTGTGAGGCCCGGGGCCCAGTGGGGTGATGGGGGTGGTGTAACTCCTGCTGAAGCAGTGGGATGATGGGGGTGGTGCCTTCCCCTGATCAGCCCGGTTGGCTCCTGCAGACTGTGGCCACAGGGAGTGGGCCTAAGCTGTCAGTAGGACATCCCCTGAGGGCTCCTGGACTGTGAGAGGGGGCAGGCTGGGCTGAGGGAACCCCTTCAGTGCATGAATTTTTGTGCACTGGGCCTCTAGTAATAAATAAAGGTAAATGTAAATTTCTGACTTTAACTATTTTACAGATAGGAGACATACAGAGCCCCACAATGTAAGCATGTAGATACTTAAGGAACTAGGTCATCAAGCACCCCCAGCATTGTGTCTAGGACCCTGGCAAGTCAGAGCCTGAAGCCAATCACCTGGGCATGGCTCAGTCCAGGATTGGGGCAGCCAAATGCAATCATTTGGGGCCACAGATCACTTTGTTTAGTTCTTTTTCTCCTCAGAATCTCAAGACTGGAATGAACCCGAGAGATCATGGAGCCCCCTGTCTTCATCACATGGATGGGTAAGTGGGGAGAGGGTAGTGATGCTAGATGAGTGCCCCTGTAAAGGGAACCCTGGGTTGAAACACTTCACGCTGCGCAGGGAACATGAGCTGCTCCCCTTCAGTCCTTCCCGGATCAATGTCAGTGGCCGAGACCCAGTGCAAAGCAGGTTTTGAAGCAGAAACCTGCTAAATGTGGACACACTGAATTATTTATATTTGGGGTCATAAATAATATAGTGAGGATTAATATCAGATTTATAAATGTATCCATAGTCCTAGGGGTATCAGTCACTGTTCTATTCCTTCCGGAGCTAACAGATTACCTGGCCTTCGTGTGCTTTCAGCCACTAGCTCGGACACCAGCTGCTCTGTCAAGCACTCAATATAGGTGCGTAATAGCGCCCCCTGTGTCTTTGGCCCCCTTTCTTCTGTCTGCCTCACAGCTTTAGAGTCTCGCCCTCATTTTAGGTTGACAATTTATAGCGAATGCATTTTCTCCAGCCATTTTTTTTGGTACCCATTTTACTGCCGTGTAAAGATAATCAAGGAAAGCAAAGGTCGTTGTTTGAAGGTCAGGCATTGAATTGCCTGAGGGAATGATTTTGGGGAAATACTGGTGTCTAACAGATTGTCTCAAGGATTTCCTTCTGAGAGGGAAGGGATGAGAGTAGAAGATCCTGGTCCAAGAGATGGCAAAGGTAATCTAGTTTCAACTTGGTCCAAGCCAGGGGAAGGGAGGTAGGCAAAGTGGTTACTAACTGTCTCTAAGGTGAAAAGGTACTGAGAAAGAGAGGAAGCATGCTCACCCTTGAGGTACTTCAGAGAGGACCTCAGTGTCTACACACAGGGGACAAGGTCAGGAAGAAGGTCATGCCACATGACCCATAACAGGTAGCCAGAGCCTTTGCAGGTCCCATAGCCCAGATCCAACACAGTACAGGGTCCTTCCTTTACTTCTGTCTCTAGGCTCAGAGTCCAATCTTGCTCTTCAAAGTCTTAATCCAAGAGGCAAGAAACAGCCTTTTCCATCACCATTAGAAATGGAGTGAGGGAGCCCATGAGCTGCCCCCTAGCGGCCGGAATGAACCTTAACAATATAGAGGAAATGGGTCCTGCCCATTACCCCCATTTATCTCTAAATCAGAGAAGGGCGATCTAAATTTCTAGTGCCTGGTTATGAGGAGAGGAGCACCCATGCTGGTCAGTAGGCCCCCTGCCGGCCACAGAAGAGGGCCCTTGGGGGCAGATGTGGAGATGCCTCTCCACTCAGGCATCCCCCTGGGCCCCGACGGGGCTCTGCCAGTGAACCCGTGTGTGGTGTGGGAGCCTCTGCAGTGCCCACTCCTACCAGTGGTGTGGAAACAATAACATTATGGCTTTGCTAGGAGGGGGGTGCTGACATGTTGATGCAAATGCTCATTTCCGACAAGACTGAGAAAATGAAATGGCTCAGGAGGGAATGGAGCAGTGTCCAGGGAGTAATAACTATTATGCCGTTGAAAAGCTTCAACAATGGATATCTCTGCTGTGATTTCATCAGCTGAAACCCAATTAACCCTCTCGGAGCTATGCACCACTGGGAGGCAGGCGGGGGAGTGGGAAATGCCTCCAGGGATCGCCTAGACCTCTCCTTCACCAGCCAAGCAATAGCGCTGCGGCCCAAGGTGAGAAATATCCACAAAGGTGCCTTTTAGAGCACACTACCTCACAGGTGGTGCCCTGCAGTTGCCCAGTGTCCACGGTAGATCCCCTCAGTGACCAGGGTGGGCAGGAGCGAGCCAGACTGTCTGATATCGCCAGCTTGGATAACGGGAGATGAGCAAGAGCATTTGGGACAGACAGAACCAGGGTGCCACCCAGAGAAACTGCCCCTTCTACAGTCCCCACTGTTCAGGGGGTCTGTGCTTTACCAAGTGGCTCTGTGCCCCCCCTCCCGCCCCCTTTCAGAGGAACTGACCCAAACACAGCCACCTGGACTGCTCAGACCAAGGCCTGGCGGGAAGAGATGACTGGAGCCCATCAGCGTCCCCCAACCTCAAACCAGAGGACTTCAGAGCCGGGCTTTATACGGGTGGAGCTGAGGTCGTGAGGCTGGGAAAAGTCATGATGGGCAATGAGGGGCAGGCGGAGAGGAGTAGGAACCAGGATCAGAGAGGAGGCCGCTGGAGGGAGAGCTGCTGAGGGGAGGCAGGCAGCCTTGGAGGGAGGCAGAGAGCAGCTGCTCCCCGGACCTCGCCTCCCTTAGGCCCTGTTAGTCCTCAGAGATACACACCCAGCCTCTCTCCACTGAACCTTTGCAGTGACCGCCACCGCCCCTTCCCCCCACCTCTTCTCCAGGCCATGTGAATGAGTCTTTCTTTCTTTCTTTCTTTCTTTCTTTCTTTCTTTCTTTCTTTCTTTCTTTCTTCCTTCCTTCCTTCCTTCCTTCCTTCCTTCCTTCCTTCCTTCCTTTCTTTCTTTCTTTCTTTCTTTCTTTCTTTCTTTCTTTCTTTCTTTCTTTCTTTCTAATATATTTCTTTCTTTCTTTCTTTTTAATATATTTTATTGATTTTTTACAGAGAGGGATAGAGAGTTAGAAACATCGATGAGAGAGAATCATCAATCAGCTGCCTCTTGCACACCCCCTACTGGGGATGTGCCCTTGGCAAGAATCAAACCTGGGACCTTTCAGTCTGCAGGCCCACGCTCTATCTATCCATTGAGCCAAACCTGTTTTGGCGAGCCTCTGTTTCTTGCAACCAAAAATGCCTCCATGAAAACATGTGGCCAGGGGAGGAAAAAACACGTTTCGAACAAAGACAGAAAAGCACATTCACAATTCAGCATGGCGAAGCCTGGCCGCGAGCAGCATCTAGAACAGGGGTGGGCAAACTTTTTGACTCGAGGGCCACAATGGGTTCTTAAACTGGACTGGAGGCCCAGAACAAAAGCATGGATGGAGTGTTTGTGTGAACTAATATTAATTCAAAGTAAACATCATTACATAAAAGGGTACGGTCTTTTTTATATTTTTTATTTCAATAGTTTAGAACAGCCATCCGGCCCACAGGCCGTAGTTTGTAGTTTGCCCACGCCTGATCTAGAATAAGCAAGGAGGGTCGAGGACAGAACTTTTCACACAATACAGGACAGCAGCCCACTTTCCCCCCTCCAATCCATTGCAAACTGGTTTTCCAACCATAGATGCAATAAAAAATGTTTGTAGCTATGTCAAATTGCTGTAAAAACTTCCAGCCACTTGCTCAGGAATCTCACTGCAGAGCAGTAGCACCTGCGCAGGTTGGGGTACTGCTGACTAGGAGTTTGTTATAGGGGAGCTGAGGGGTTAAAGGCTTCTTGTTATTGGCCAGCAGCTACGTGCGGATAGCTGCACAGAGTCGACTCAAAGTGGTAACTCCCCAATCGGGGTATAGCCCCTGCCCCTGCCCCAGGCGCACAGAAGGAATTGTCCTGCACGAGGCCAGAAGCACCTGTTAGGAAACACTGGTTTGAAGCTTAACCATTAGGTCAAGCCCTGCCCTCTGCAGGAAGCCCTGTGGCAACCCAGACCGGTGGCCTATTAACCAGCATCCCTGCCCAAGAACAAGGTGGATCTGGGGCCCAGGAAGGGCAGGCGAAAGGCTGCTGAGAGGCAGCTCTGGGCTCCCAGCCGAGCAGAGCCTGATGCACCCAGGACAAGAGAGAGAGAGAGCGTAACCTTTGACAAACTGCAGTGGCTTAAGAGTTGTCAGCTCAGACAGAACTGCCTGCAGCCGTTTAATTAGATTTTAATTTCTCTTTACACATTTTGGTTTTCAAAGAGTCTAAGAAATAATTGTTTCCTGTATCAAATGATGAGGAAGAACAATCCCCAACTTAGAATAAGCAGCTTAAGGAGGCTTGTCTGATCCCTGTTCAAACAGGAGCGCCTTCCAGCAGCTGCTGGACTGCACCGCAGGCCGCTGAGGCCCGGAGCTGGCAGGGCCAGGATCACCTGGCGGGAGGGGGCAGGTGGAAGGGTGAGAGAGGGGGAGGAGAGCTCCCCTGCCCGCCACCTCTGAGATGCAGAGGATGAAAGAGGGAAATAAACTCCAGTGATGCCACTTGGGCCGGGAGCTGCACAATTATGAGCAATGGCGCCTTACTTGTCTTTTGGTGTTCAATAAAAACTGTCTATTCTCAAATAAAAAGTGAGATCTCCCCTCCCCCCCCTCTCTCTGGATTACCTTTTGGGAGTATCAGTTGGCTTATCATGGAACCCTCACAAAGTGTCTCACCTTAAAGGACACAACATTCAGTTACCTTATTTTAAATCCCAGACACTGGAGAGACTGCCCCAGCTAATGTCATAGAGGTCATCTCTGCTGGACTCAGTTAAAAAGAAACCAGAGGCACAGAAATTGAGTAATTGAGCTCCATTAATCGCTGAGTATGTAATCTCACAATTTTAGCTCCATTACTACGTAGCTATTATTTATTCGTTTTAGCTCCATTTATCATTGTTGAGTGGTAACCTCACAATTACAAGTATGGCCGTCATTGAAAATAAGCCTTTTCATTTATTTTGCATGTTTTCTTTTTTATTCCATTTATTGGGGTGGCATTAGCTAATAACATTATACAGGTTTCAGGGATACTGTTCTGTAATACATCATTTGTATATTGTATTGTGTCTTCATCCTCCCAAGTCAAGTCTTCTTCCATCACCATCTATTCCCCCTTTATTCTCTTCTACTTCCTCCCGAACCCCTTTCCCCCTGCTACTCACCATACTGTTTCTGTGTTTATGAGTTTGTTTTTGTTTTTGCTTAATCCCTTCACCTTATTCACGGAGACCTCCTAACCCCCCAACTCCCCTCCCCCGCAAAAGCTGCCAGTCTGTTCTCTATCTACGAGTCTGTTCTATTTTATTTGTTAGCTCATTTTGTTCACTAGAATGCACATATGAGTGAAGTCATATGGCACTTGTCTTTCTCTGACTGGGAATTAAGCCTTTTTAAGACTCACTTTAAGGAACAATACAGCAAGGGGTTTATAGGTTGTAAAATCCAGAATGTGTCCACCAGAAGTAATAGTTGACATGTCTATTGTCAATTGCTCAGGAATACAGAGCAATCAGAACAGAATGATGGGTAGTTCAGCCCGTTAGCCAACCACCAGCCCTGCCCACAACACACACACACACACACACACACACACACACACACACACACACACACACACTCTCTCTCTCTCTCTCTCTCTCTCTCTCTCTCTCTCTCTCACACACACACACACACACACACGGACAATCTAACTGTCTTGATGTTACACAAATGCATTTTTTATGCCATGGGATGAAATTTCCATGTGATACCTAAATGGGAAAGCTGGTGTGTTTCATTTCAATCAGCGAACTGCTGAGCGGGTGATGTGTACCAGAAGCCTGTGCAGATGTCACCAGCTGTGGCTTTAGGGAAGTGTAAAGGAGCCTGTGGTAGAGGATGCATGTGAAGTTCAACTAAGACTGTTCTGTGGAGTATGAGAATGGAAAAGCAATGTTTTAAAATTAATTTGTTAGTCTGTGTAATGCATGATTTTAAAGGTATATATGTGACTAAATTAATAAGTAAAACAGAAGTAGGTATTCTGGTCATATTCTAAAAACTCACATGTCCAAGTTGGCTAAAACTTGATGGGGCTCCTTTCAGCTGTATTTTCTTATATGTTGGCACATAGCACATTTGATGATTGGATGGTGGAAAGAACGAATGAATGCACCTGACCAGCCCAAATCTAAAGCCTTAGAATCCACTGGGGAGGTATAAAAATTTTGATTTTTAGATACCACCCCAGAACAAAAGTCAGAATTTCTGGGGCAGCTGCTCAGCCCCCGGTGTTTTGGGAAGCTCTGTAACTGATTGTAAAGTGCTCTACAGGTCTATTTCACACATCTACGACCATGTCCTTTTTTTTTTTTTTTTTTTTTTGAGGATATTCAGTGAAGTTTGTGGTTAAGAGCAAAGGCTCTGGATGAGTTCAAGTCCTGACTCTTCTACTAACTAGCTGTGTGACCTTGTAAAAATCACTCTACCTTTCTGTGTCCCAGGTTTCTCATATGTAAAATGGGAAAGAAGAAAGAAAAAGAGAGCAGCAACTCAGTGAGCAATGTTTATGAAGAGCAGTATATTAATGCATACAATGCCCGTAGAATAGAGCCTGGTACAAAATGGGAGCTCAACCCATGCTGGTTGGCATGGTCCCCTGGGTTGAGTGAAGCAGGCACATTTCCTGCTGCCACATGCCCACCCAGCCTCGGTGTGCATGCATCGGCTCTACCACGGTTCAGCTTCTAGCATGACACCTTTTAAAGAGAGGAGACAAGGAGTGGGAAACGGGAGTGGATGGGGAACCTGAAGATTGGGTGCAGGGTTTCAGCACAATGTTACCTGCCAGCACTGGTCATGCCCCCTCCGCAGGGGCTGGAAAGGGGAGGGCCAGGTGGTGTCTGGGAGAAGGAGAGCCGGCTGACAGAGTATCTAAACCCCACACCCCTTACACTTCCTGAGCGGCCATTCTTGCTGTCGTTTATACTCTGCTCAGGGGCAGTGACACCACGTCCATGTTTAGAAGTCCATGCAGAGACCGCAGAGAAAATGGCAGCTAAATAGGCAGACATGTCACATAAATCATCCCAGGGCCAGACTGAAAATACAACTAAATTGAAGAATATTCACCCCAAATTAACAAATGCAGGACAGCTGCGTGACTTATAGCAAGGAAGGATAGAAGCCCATGCAGCAGCCCCTTGCACGTGCGTGCGTGTGTGTGTGTGTGTGTGTGTGTGTGTGTGTGTATGTGTGTGTCCCCAGGTCTACTTGGAGCGACACATGGAGATTCTGGGGATACTGGTTTACATGTGAGAGTGGCTTCCTAGACAGAATAACGCAGGTTGAAAGGTAGCATGTGCCCTGGAGCTCAGCACAGTTCCAAGGGAACTGTCCCTACAGCATAGCAAGAGCCTGGCTAGCTCACACAGTCTTGGGAGCATGCACTGGGAAGCCAGTCTGTGTGGGTTCAGCTGCACCACTCGTTAGCTGTGACCTTGGGCCAGATGCTTAACCCTCTTGTGCTCAGTTTCTTCATCAGTAAAAGGAGTTTTGTGAGGATTAAATGAATTGACATATATGGAACATCTAGAACAATGTCTGGTACATAATATACAATATATAAATACTGGCTGTTATTTTTATTATTTTATGCTCTGAAGATGTCAGTCTCCTATGGAACACACTTTTTCACCCTCAAATTTGATTTTCCTTTCCCTTCAGATCTCACTAAATCTCAAAGGACAGGTCAATGTGGCATCTCAGTCTCATGCCAAGTCCTTCTTCTATGTTTTAATGAAGAGCTCTTAGGGAATATCATTGTGTTCCAGGGTGTTCTCACTCCTAGAATTACTAATTTAATTTAATTTATAATGAAACTCACACTGTCCATTTTTTGGTACATTCTCCAAATATTGGAGGACTTTATTATGTTGGCTAGGACAGAGTAGGAGGTCAAAGCAGATAGGGATCCCACCTGGTGGAAGGGCCATATGATTTCATCAAGTGGGGATAGAGGAGCTGGGGGAAAAAGCACTCTAGAGTTTATATGAAAAAATAAGTAGAAATATGAAGACAGAGAAGTGCCAGAAGTCATCTAATTTGATTGATGTGTAAGGTACAGAAGGGTAGAGTTGGGGGACAAAGTAGATCAGGGCTTTGTCATAAAAGGCCTTAGATTCAAGGGTGTGCAATTTATACATAATTTGTCAGTCAGTGGAGAGCCATCAAGGGTTTGGTAAAGGAATGCCTAATCACAGCTGTGCTTGAGGAAGAATAATTATTCTCACAAGGGAGAGAGGTAAGAGGTATGAAGACTAAAGAGGGGTTCCCAGGATATTCAGATGAGGATTAATGTGAGTTTAAGCAAAGTGGTTATGGAGGGACAAGGAAATGACAGAATCTAGGGTACATATTAAATTGATTGATTTTTATGGGAAAAGGAACAATCAGAGATGAAGCCAAGGTTACAAGCCCAGGGGAATAGAAGACGGATGGAGCAATTGACCAAAATTGTAAACCAAGTGGGGAAATGGTTTGGGAGGCTGGTGAATTAGGGTTGAGGTGCCAGTAGAGATGTAGTTAAAATGGAACTAGAGGACAGAAAATTGAGGCTAAATATTTCACTGGTTCTAAAGCTGTATTGTTTCCTCCTATTTTTGAATCATCTAATTCTACGCTTAAGACAGAATAGGTGCTCAGTAAGTCAATGATCTCAATTAGAGAGTAATCTCCATGGTAGCTGAAGCCCAGGGAGAAGCTTAGCACAAAAAGAACAAAGTTTGAGGGTGGAACTACAAGAAACATACATGCATATTTAGGGATGTGAGCCAGAAAGGAGAAAAATAATTGCAGAGCAATAAAAGTAACATAATGCTGAGTTGAGGAGGTTAAGACAAAGAAGTTTTGAGATAGAGGAGCAGTAAGTAGAGCAGGTTGAAAATGCAAAAGGAGAACCCTAGCAGTTTCCAAGCTTCCATAACTAAGTACCACTAGCTGGGAGGTTAAAATCAGAATTGATTTAAACCTGTGTAATGCATGTTCATCTCACAGTTCTGGAAGCCACCAGGAGTTGTCAAGGCCAAGTTGCCCACAAAGCCTCTAAAAGAGAATTCTTGGGAAATGTGGGCCTTGTATAGCTAAACCTGGTTTCCCAAGATGTTACAAATATGGATTTTTATGTTGAAGTTCTAGATCTTTCAATGTTGCAACTAATTTAAAAGTTTCTAAAAATGTTATATGAGCAAAACTAAAAACTAAAAATAAATAAATAAAATAAAAATAAAAATAGAAGAGAATTCTTCCTTGCCTCTTCCTAGCTTCTGTGGTCCTAGGTGTTTCTTGGCTTGTTATTAGCATAACTCCAACCTCTGCTTCTATCTTCATACCTTCTTTTCTTATAAAGACACAAATCCTATTGGATTAAGGTCCCACCCTACTCCCATATGATCTCATTCTAACTAACTATATCTCATTCTGAGGTTCTCATTCTGGGGTTAGGCATTCAACGTGTGTGTTGGGAGGACACATTCAACCCATTATTAGGACCAAGCACAGACTGTTGGGTTTGATGGTTAGAAGGTGGCTGGTAAGGTTTGTAAAAATGCTATTTAGCCCAAAAATTTGGGATGGAGACCAGATTTTTTGGCCGGGGGGGGGGGAGGGGAGTAATGAGTGAAAGGTAAAGGAAAAAAAACAACAAAAGATGTGGTGATGAGTGGAAAGTAAGAAACAAGGTATGAAGGGCATCTGTCCATGTGTTCTGAAGAAGGTTTTAGTTTCATGCCACCAACATGCAGTGCATTGGTGGTCCTTTCACAGCAGCATGTGCTGCCTTGCGTGCCTATGGGCCTTAATATCAGAGCCTCTTTACCCAGCATTTAGTGGCCAAAATTGGTTCCCATTTTGGTTAAAACAACTTCTCTTCTTGTCAAATCAGATCACCTGGCTGTTAAAACAGGTATTTGCAATTCATCTATAGAGCCCAGCCCCTGAAATGGAGACAATATTACCTGTCTGATTTGGCCCCACTTTCAGTGGAAAAAGAACTGTGTGATAGGAAAGCATTGGAGAAGAACCAGAATATGCTACTGCACGAGTAAAACACAAAATAATGAACCAATATGAGTCTGTAAGTATCTTAATTAATTAGAAAATAGCACTCACAAATTATGACCCACTCAAGACAAAAGTGAAGCCATATTGATAATGCAGTCCTCCCCAAAGTTTTAGGGAACTCTGCATAGCCACTCAGCATATCCACAGGGACAACCTGAGCTTCACCCATGTAGCATGTGTGCTGAAGCAGCTAGACTTCTTCGTAGTTTCCTGGACTAAAATTTTCAGGAAACTCCATGAACTATTCATTTTAGTTCATAAATATCCAACTTTGGTTTTCTGACCATTTTAATTGCATGCTTAGTATGCTATTAATAACTAGCTTATTTATACAAAAAAACGCACCTGTTATAGTGACAGACACATAAATTGGTCAGCAAAGGATCCTATTCATATTATCAGACTGATGTGAATTTAAGAGAGTTGATTGGGAAATAAAATCACATGGTCAGCTCTAAGATAAACTCAGAGCCTCCTCTGACCACAAAGGCTTTCTTTGAGGATTAAGCTCATTGTTCTGGCTCTTATATTCCTTAGAATAGATGATATCTTAGGGCAGTGGTCGGCAAACTCATTAGTCAACAGAGCCAAATATCAATAGTACAATGACTAAAATTTATTTTGAGAGCCAATTTTTTTAACTTAAACTTCTTCTAATGATACTTCTTCAAAATAGACTCGCTCAGGCCATGGTATTTTGTGAAAGAGCCACATTCAAGGGACCAAAGAGCCACATGTGGCTCGAGAGCCGCAGTTTGCTGATCACGGCCCTAGGGCACCCCTTAACAGACTTCTTTCTGATAATCCCATCCATGAATTAGACATGGCTTAATTTCAGGCTTTGGACCCAGCTGGGCCTTCTTGCCCCCCGATATGCTTCCAATGGATTGAAAATGTTCCAAACAATGATGTGAGGACAGGGTAGGGGGATAAGGCAAAGGAGAGAGAGAGTGTGCAGGAGTCTCTTGTCTCAGCAAACACCACTCAATGGCCCACCATCTGAGAATTCCTCCTCCTGCCCTCCCTTTGTAATATTGGCTTCCTCAAGAGAAGCTACACATGGAGTCATCTAGAAGGGTTGGGTATTATTTAGCAAGACAGCTATTTTTCTAGATAGCCATTTAGTAAAGCAAAGGGAAGGTCAGCCTATGAAAACCTTCCCCAGTGAAACTTCTGGAAGATGCAGAGGTGGCTGAACTCTCAGCCTAAGGAAACACTGAATTGCTCCCTGCAAGACCATTTTTCTTCCTTTCCTCTCCATATCTCCTGGGCCCTTTAATGCCTTTTGAAGCCAAATTTGTTTGGATTATGAGGGCAGTAAACAGCAAGATTTATTGCCAGGCTTGGAAGGAGCAGGCCTGCATAATCCATGACCAAGCTGTGGCAGCCCCAGGCCGAAGGTGGCTGCGCTCCAACCTTCAATTCCTTTGGCTGTAAACTGGACTCATTCTGCAAGAAAGTGCCCTGAGACATTCACCAGAGCTACACAGCACAACCAGGATCCATGGAAGAAACCAAGACTCTTCAGCTCAGCTGGGATCATGGAGGATTACAACTTCATCACAGAGTTCCAGTGAGCTGGCCAGGCAGCCAACCAGTAGATACATGTTTATGGGCACAAATGCTTTCTCTGCCTTCAGCTTTGTTTAGTTTCAGAAAGAGCAATTCAAGCAACTTGTTTTTCTCTGCTGTTCTGGTCCAGTGTTCTAGGTTAAGTGGAATACAAGAATAATGCGGTGAGGGGACATTTTGGATCCTTACATGGTCTATTAGTTTCACATGGGATTCTCTCCCCATCCCCTATTATATCTCAAACCATCTGGGCATTTCTTTTTGCACTGTCAGATGACCTTAGGCTTTGAGTTAATTTTGCTCTGTTCGTAATGACTTGTTACATGCTGATGTATTTGTGAGCCCTAAACCATCTCTGGAAGGTGGCAGCTCTTTCTTAGAGGTATTGTCAGTGGCCATTATAAAACCTGAATATGCCGATTTGTGTATAACCCGGATATAATATGTTCAATGTCAGGATAACTGAACCATATATGTTGTGAGCCTATATGACCTTGGCCTAAAGCCCTAGACCCACCACCACAGAGGCATGCTTTTCTACATTGCTCAGCTCTTTTGCAGTTGGACAGAGCCAATTGGTTTACTAGGCTGTTTGTTATATGTTACATCTGGGCCATAACATTTAAAAGCCAGTGCTTTATTCTCAGTTTTCTCTTATGTTTGCTTCAAAGACCTTGGAGACCTTGTCTTCTAGATGGTACAACTGCAAAATGGTACAACTACAGAGTTTTTATCAACCTGCAACTTGATAGAACAGAACTGCTCTGGGGAGCCCTAAGGACAATAATGGACTTTGCATGAGTGGGAAATAAACTTTAAATTTTAAACCATTAAGATTCTCAGTTAATTTGTCACTGCAACATAGCTTAGATTATCCTGACGGACATATCCTTTTATGGCAGTGGTCGACAAGCTTATTAATCAACAGAGCCAAATATCAACAGTAGAACAATTGAAATTTCTTTTGGGAGCCAAATTTTTAAAACTTAAACTTCTTCAAATGCCACTTCTTCAAAATAGACTCACCCAGGCATGGTATTTTTGTGGAAGAGCCACACTCAAGGGGCCAAAGAGCCGCATGTGGCTAGCGAGCCGAAATTTGCCAACCACAGTCTTAAGGTTTAGAGTTTGGAGAATTTGATCTAAATTCACCAACTGATAAGGAAACTAAGGCACAGAAAAAATGAGGTGACTTAATAAAGTCATGGAGAGAAACAGTGACAAAGCTAAAACTGAAACTTCCCAGGTAGTTCCCTCTGCTATCACGGAACATCTTTTGTACTGATTTGTATAGGACCAGAATATAATATTTTCAAGCTCACTTCTCAGTTAACCCCAAATTATTGTTTTACTGGAAAAAAAAATAGACCCTACAAGGCCAAGTACTTGCTTCTTGTTTTTTGATAAAAATCACTATTTCACCAATGATCTTAGCTATCCTGCCCTAATTTCAGAGAAAATAAGACAGTACTGCCAGACTCCATACACATTTAATTTCTTTGTAATGTGTATAGTATAATGCAAACCCTGGGCTGGAGGTTGTTAAGACATCTGGGAAGCTTGGATTCTAAATACCGTGTTTCCCCAAAAATAAAGCATCCTCCAAAAAGAAGACCTACTTACAGGTTTCCTTCTGAGTGAAATATAAGGCATCACCCCGAAAATAAGGCCCCCGGGCTCTGCCTCAGAATGACAATTAATTTACCGTAAACTGGTCGCTAGGGCTGCCCAACTAGCGTCTAGCAACCAGTGACATTACATGGAGTCCTGACATAACTGCTGTGTGGAGGCGGTGTGGAGCCGAGGTCAGAGTGAGCCTGTGAGCAGAGGTTGGAGTGAGCAGTGTGTGTGGGGTGGAAAAGAGGAGGAGACTTTTGCAGATGTGTGTAGAAGAACAGGAGGATTAGAGAAGATGGGACACAGCGAAGGTGGTGAGTGCTGATCTGTCTCTGGTGACACTACCTGATGCTTGCGGCCGCCTTCATGATGACTGAAGGTTCTCAGTCAGTGACAGACCCTGCTCCAGCCCAGATCCAGGCCCCAGCAAGCCCAATGACAATCCCCAGGCAGGCCCCAGGGGATAAATGTCTGATAAAGGGGTAGGGGGATGTCTGGTGAAGGTGTTCAGTGGCACAGGGGTGGGGGAGGGGGTTCACTTAAAATGACACAGGAGGATCAGAGGTGGCAATCAAAATGACACAGGAGGATCAGAGGTGGCAATCAAAATGACACAGGAGGATCAAAAGGGGTTACTAAAATGGTAACCCCCCCTTTGATTCTCCTGTGCCATTTTGATTCCCCCCTCTAATCCCCCCTGTGTCATTTTAAGTGATCCCCCTCCCGCCACCTTGATACCCCAATTCCTTTTTTTTACCCCTAGAAATGAGCCCAAAAAGAAAAAGCTACTCCGTGAAGTACAAGAAAGGAATTGTGGAAGACTCTTGGGGCCAAAATCTTACTGCTTTCTGCAAAGAGAAGATGTTGAGTATCTGATTGGTCCGAAAATGGTGAGCAGAGTATGGTAACCTCATTGAACAAATGGACAAGGGAAATGCTAAAAATCGCAAGTGTGGACCAGGTCGGCAACCATTATTTTCCAAGCTGAAAGACCTGATCTGTGAATGGGTTGTTGACAGGAGAGCAAAGGCTTTGGTTGTGAATAGGGCTCAGATTCAAGAATTTGCCTTTGCAGTGGCACCACAGTTTGACATAGCCCCCAAAGACTTCAAAGCATCACAACACTGGATGGGTAATTTCCTTCAGCAAAGTGAACTGTCTTTAAGAAGATCTACAACATTGTTTAGGTTGGAAGATACTCAAGTTATTAAGCGAGCACTTGCATTCAAGTCTTTTATTGATGATGCTGACTTCTCTAAATACAATCTTTCCAACATGATTGCTATGGATGAAACTGCAGTGTTTATGGGCCAATCATCTCAAACAACAATTGAACAGCAGGGTGCCTCCTTAGTGTACATTGCCTCCATTATGAAAGTGCTCGTGTTTCCTGTATTTTGGCAATTTGTCTGAATGGCACTACAATCCCACCTTTAATCATTTCTAAGGGCAAGAAGGAAAAGATTGAACGTGTTTGGGGCATTTTAATTCTTGAAACTGAAAAAGCCTGGTCCACACAAGCAGTTATAAGGAAGTGTATCAATTTAATGCTGCTGCTTGTTATGCGAGGGAGCCAAAGAGGTCTGCTAGTCTGGGATGCAACCAACACTCACTGCACTAAAGACATGAAGACATTTCTTCATGAAAGAAAAATAGATCAGATAATGATTTCTGCAGGAATTACGGCCTATCTCCAGACTCTTGATATTGCAATAAATAAGCCATTCAAAGACAATTGCGCATGGAAATTAATGACTACATTGAAAATAGAATGGAGAGAAATCAGCGTGGAAACTTTGTAAAACCTAAACTTGCAAGAAGTTGTGACTTGGGTGAAGAATTCATGGGGGGAAAATCACTGACAGTTGCATTGCAAATGCACTGCGAGCAGGCTACCTTGACAAGAAGTACTCATTTAAAGACAGTGCTATTGCTAAACATGAGAGATTTGGTCCACTGATTCTGAAAGAAATGGAGTCATAAGAAATTCACCAGGAAATTCAGGAATTGGATTGTTATGACGATGTTCCAGAAGATGATGACATGATTGTCATTGAATAAATGAGTAAATTCTTAATACTGTAGGATTCACAGTTTGTCTGGTTTGTGTTGACAACTACCGTACTACTATACAATATACAGGTAATAAATTTCCTTTATTTTCATTTAACAATAAATGTGTACCGTATTCTTCTTCATGGAAAAATAAGATATCCCCTGAAAATAAGACCTAGCACATCTTTGGGAGCAAAAATTAATATGAGACACTGTCTTATTTTCAGGGAAACAGGGTATATCTCAGTAACTCTCTTTTCTCACTAGCTAGCTATGGATTCTTCGTGTGTCTGGGTGTGTAGAGGTGTTGCTTACCTCGAGTGCTGATGTGTAATAGCAAAAATCAAATTCTGGGAGAGATCTGAAGGAGAATACAACGTCAGACTACCATATCCAAAGCAAGTAATCAAACCATAACCACACACAATAAAAACTGGAGACAGGGAACAGGATGGAAACTGAAAACTCAGAACTAGAGAGTGAAAGGTTATCTCCCCCTCCCAAACTGGTGGGTGGAGCTAACAACATGACTGACACCTGCCAGGGGGACATCTCCAAGACAGTGAGCCACCAATTAACACGGGCCAAGGTGCCCTTGGGGCCCATCCCTTCCTGTTCCACCCTGGGCCCAACCCCCTCCCTTTAAAAGGAACTCCAGGCAGGACACGTGTGCTCTTTGGAGGGGCACCTCCTTTGGCCCGGCTGGGTTCTGATTTCCTGTCCCCTGTCCCCTAATTCTGATCTTTACCTCGGTGATGGCTCCCGCCCATTACCGGGGAATAAACTCTCTTTAAAACTCCCTGTTGTTCTGTTTACTGTTTCCTTTCAAACCTAACAGAGAGGTTCAGTACAAGTGAGATAAATGGAGGCTTGAAGTTGCCTTAGGACCATAGCCAATGTCCCCATATTTTATATGTTTATAGCATGTGATTTTTGTGGACAGTTCAAATATATGGAAGTGATTCTGACCAATAAACTCAGGTAAAAAACAAAAACAAACAAACAAACAAACAAACAAACAAACAAAAAACCCCACAACAACTTGCTTTAACCCACTCCATGTTCATCTCCTATAAGTTATAACAACCTCTAGCCCACCCTTCTCCTTGTCAACTTGGCTCAGTTTTTCTGAGGCCATTTCTGATGCCGTGGTGCCTGGTTATCAGATATTAACATGGATGATGTTCCCAAGTGTTTCTTAGATTTATTCTTCTCTGGTTACCTGACAAAGGGGGTGGATGCCCACCCAAAATTTGGCTCAGATGTGGAGACTGACGATGGCCTCCATATACCAAGAGGGTATGAAAAGGTTTGCATTAAATAATTGAGGTCTCTGAGGAGAGCAGGGCAGGCCACTCAGGCAGGGCTGGGAGGCTGAGAGAGCAAAGACAGAGGACAGCTCAGGGCTTTCTGTGCGGTTGGAGATGGAGCCACCGTGGCAGTTCCCAGGCTTGCTCAGTTTGACTCTCACCCTCACTAAGGGAGGGAGCACTCAGATTATTAGCTGCTGGGTGTACACGGGGAAGAGGGAGAGTTGAGGCTTAAATGCTGTTAGCAGTCTAATGTCATAAACTGGAGTCAGACTTTTTTTTGCCATAACAATGGCTTCTCCATCAGTATGAGATGGCAGCCCAGGTTTCTGCCTTCAAAGTATGACTCATGTTTTTCTACACGTCTTGTGGTCATCTCCCCAAGTAAACACCCTTCCTATCCTTCCCTGCCTCCCAGCCTGGGTCCTGCCCTACCTTTCTTCCCACAGCATCACTGGCATGGTCCCCAAAGTGCTGACATTGGAGTCAGTAGTTAATTGGGGAGAGCCCTTCCTGTTCATTGTAGGACGTAGTAATTAGAAGAAAGTAAGGAGATTTAATTTTTTGAAGTTTCAAAACAAAGAAAAGTCAAACCTGGGATAGAAAGGTAGAAAAAGAATGAGGAATGCAGAGGGGAAAGGCAGTGGTTAGAAGAATGGAGACAGAATTAGATCGTGTCCTCTCTTAATTGCTCTGGGCGATCAAGCGTCTCTGCTGAACCAGGAGAATTCTGCTTCCCCCATGCTGCAGCCTGGAGGAAGACGGCAGAGTACAGCCAGTGCATTAAATTCCAACACACTCTTCAGGTCTCTTATCCCTATGACTCTCATTTGGCTCCTTGTCTAAAAGCAGCTCGTCCATGGCCAGGCTTTTTTTTTTTGTTCCTGACAGGAACAAGCTCCGGAAACTCTCCCCCATTGAGGGCTCTAATTGGCCTTCTTTTGTGCATAAGTGTGAAGACATTCTTCTGTCTTCCTTGTAACTACTTCCCTTTTCTCTAGAGTGGAGAGATGGCCTGGAGCTTTATAAGCTTTATAATGGATTTTACATGCAGAGAAGGAAGAAAAAGTAATTTTGCCAAACTCTTTTCTCTGTTGACTTAGAACACAAAGAAACATTCTCCTTGGCCAGCATCAATCTCACCAAAGCTAAAACTGGCTGCTTCAGCCAACGAAGCTCTCAGTCAGAGACGCTAACATCATGGGTCCCTGGCTGATTTCCTCATTTTAAGAATTTCTCTTTTCTTCAAACTTGTCCCTTTCCTGCCACCATTTTTACTTCTGTGGGATTTACTCTTTCCTTCATGGCCCCTTTAGTCTCACCATTTTTTTATGTCAGGATAACTGGGCTGAGTTCACCTGTTTTCAGATCTTCTGTTTGGATGTTTGATAAACTGGTGAGAAAGTTTAGAAAATAATTCCTTCATTGGCATAATTACAGCATTTCATGGTGCTCTTAGCACACACATACACACACACACATACACATGATTGTTTAAAACTTGACTCTGGCCCAAAATCTCCCTCTGGGCATCAGGTGATAGGCATGAGGCTAGCAGGCATAAGAAAGGTAGTCTTAATATCAGAGAGAGGTTTGATATTAAAATGGTATTAAAGATGGAGTTTGGGCCAGAAACACATGAAGCTTGCCCCTGTGAACTACTCCCTGCAGGTGAGGTCTGCAAGGGAGGAGTAAGCACAGCACAGCAGCAGGCCAAACAGATACTTATGACAGCTGGGCTGTTATGCAAGGATCAGGAGCTGGATTTGGTCTTAGGGTGCCTTGTTTGTCCTAGGCTAGTGAATTAAATGACCTTATTGTCCCCCAAACCACCCATCAGCACCAGAAAATGCAGAAACCCTCCTTTTGCAGGTTGATTACATTTCTGTTGAAAGCCACTATGAGAGGTAAATCCAAGTGTAGAGTTTAACACTATAACTCATCTAGAATGTTTTTTGTATATGAAGTGAAATAGGGATCTAGAGTCATTATTCTATATGAAGAGCCTGTTGTTGCAATACCATTTATTAAAAAAGACTATTTTCCTCACCGAAATGTTTTGACATCTTTGTTAAAAATCAATTGACCATAGAAATGTGGGTCTATTTAAGAACTCAACTCTGTTCCATTAATATACTTATCTATCTTGATGCCAATACCAACCCTGCTTGATTATTTTAGCTTTCTACTAAATCTTGAAACCATGGAGTGTAAAATTCTCAATGTTTTCTTTTATTGTAAGATTATTATGCTATTCTACACCTTAGCATTTCCATAGAAATTTCAAAATGGGCATATCAATTTAAAAAAAAAAAAAAAGCCTGGTAGAATTTTGATTGGGATTTCATTGAATCTACAGATCAATTGGGAAAAAATGACTTTTTAATAATATTGCATTTTCAAAACCATGAACATTGCATATTTCTCTATGTTTTAAGGTCTCCTTTAAATTTTTCTCAGCATTGTTTTATAGTTATTTGCGTTGGGAGAGTGAGACTGATACCCATTGTTACGTTGTAGCCATATCTGGAAATAAATTACTGATTCTTGTTTCTTAGATTTAAACTCTGCTCTTGGGTTTACCTCTCTAGTGGCTTTACCAATTTCTACAGAAATGCAATCAGTCTGCAGAAGGAGTTTCATTCAGAGAACCAGGGCTGTAAGGGGACTGAGCAAACCTTGCTCTATTAAGAAGAGGGTTCGAATCTATCAGTTCAATATTATTGTATTTTATTTTAAAAATATATTTTATTGATTTTATACAGAGAGGAAGAGAGAGGGATAGAGAGTCAGAAACATCGATGAGAGAGAAACATCGACCAGCTGCCTCTTGCACACACCCCACTGGAGATGTGCCCTCAACCAAGGTACATGCCCTTGACCAGAATTGAACCTGGGACCTTTCGAGTCCACAGGTTGACGCTCTACCCACTGAGCCAAACCAGTTTGGGCATATCAGTTCAATTTTAATGTGGAGGCAACATTTACTATGGACCATGTACTAATATCCTTGATAAATATTCCAGCAGTCATGCTGGCAACTGATCATTGTTAACAACCTTCATTGCTCTGAAGGTCAGAGCTAGTTCTCTCACTCCTTAGTTGAAACATTGTTAGCTGAAGCAGTCTCCACCTGTGTTGTCTTATGTGAATTTCTGTTATTGGAGACTCCTGCCCAAGGGCTATGGGTGTATCCACAGTCTCAATGAAAGGGATAGCAAGGCCAGAGTGGGAGAGTAGTCCTCCCACTAGAGGTGGGCTCCCACCTGGCCCCCAATATCGCCAAATTAATACTTTTCTAGTCTCTTTTCATTTGTGTGAGGACTTCTCCAGAACCCAAACCCTGAACCAGAATCCTGAACCATGTGGGATGTGAAAGGGGCTCCCACACAGTCATTTTTTTATTTTTTTTATATATATTTTATTGATATTTCACAGAGAGGAAGGGAGAGAGATAGAGAGCTAGAAACATCGATGAGAGAGATACATCGACCAGCTGCCTCCTGCACACTCCCCACCGGGGATGTGCCCGCAGCCAATGTACATGCCCTTAACCGGAATCGAACCCGGGACCCTTCAGTCTGCAGACCGACGCTCTACCACTGAGCCAAACCGGTTTTGGCCACACAGTCATTTTTAAATGAGGACATTCTGTCCAGCCCTTGGACAATGTATCCCATTTAGACAACTATTTTGATTGGAGTCCTGATGTTTCCTTCTTGATATCTTAGATTTACTGGCATTCCCCCCCCCCACCCTTTTGATCCCCAATGATTCCCTCTGACTGTGACAGGCTAAAGTGACATTTTAACATGTATATTGGAACATGCACCCCCTCCGATTAAAATTTTCCACTGGCTTCCATTTTAGTCACCTATTGTATAACAAATCATCCCCAAACTTAGTGGCTGGAAACAACTTACAATTTATCATAATTCTGTAGGTCATTAGCCTAGGCTGGGCCAGCTGGGTGTTCTTCTGCTAGAAGTGCCTGGGTTCACACATGTAGCTGCAGTCATTTGACAACTTTTGGGTTTCACGAATATTAACTTCCCCTTATTCACATATCTGTGACTTTGGTGTGGTTACTGGCCAGGCCTTGTTCTCCATACGTTCACTTACATTTAGCAGTCCAGCCTGGAATTTCTTACCTGGTGGCACAAGCAGCTCAAAAAAGGTAACGATGGAAGCTACACGACCTCTTGAAGTTGAGCCTTCAGAATTATCACCATGTTTCTGTCCCATTCTGAGGTCAAAGGAGTCACAAGGCCAGTCCGGATTGCAGATGAGAAAGTACACTCCAACTCTTTTAAATAGAGGAGCTGCAAAAAAAAATTGTGTCCTTGTGTTTAAATTTCTTGCAACCTCCTATTGCACTTAGTATAAATTTCAAATTATTTCCTGTTTGTGGTCCTATATAATGTAGGCCCTGCCTCTTTCTCTGAATTAACATTTTACTAATCTCTCCTCCATTCCCTACAAACAAACAATTGCTCTCTTTGTAGGGCTTTCACAGTTACTATTCTCACTGCCTGGAAGGAACGCTATTCTCTCAGATCTCTGCAAAGCTGAATTTTATTTTGTCTTTAAGTTCAAATGTCACCTTCTCAAAGCATCTCTCCCAGTCACTCTTTACCACATTATTCTGTTTTATTTTCATATGGTACTTAACAACAGCAGAAGTTATCCTATTCATTTCTTCATTACCTATCTTCTCACCAGAATTTCAGCATCACGAGAGCATAGTCATTGGCTCTCTAGTTCACCTCTGTATCCCCAGTGCCTAGGATAGTGCCTGATACCAAGTAGATGCTGGATAGTGATTTGTTGAATCAACTAACCTGGCAGTCTTTATCTATATAGCTTTAAGAGTTCACATTACCTTAAAAGACAGGATAAAAGTAGGTGGGAAAATGAATCTTTGCGAAGTTGGGATGAAAAAACAAAATCTAAAAAAAAAAAAAAAAAAAGGAAAAAAAAAAGAAAAAACAAAATCTACAGGTGCTTTTCCTGCAATTAGCTTATGTTGCCACCAGGTGTCAGTGCCTTAATCATTCTGTACAATCCATTGGGCAAGGGCTTTCCCTTAGATTCAAATGGTTGTTTGCCCAAGTTCAAATGAGCAGATTTATAACAATTTATTTTTTACTTTTAAAAAAAATATATTTTATTAATTTTTTACAGAGAGGAAGAGAGAGGGATAGAGAGTTAGAAACATTGATGAGAGAGAAACATCAATCAGCTGCCTCTTGCACACCTCCTACTGGGGATGTGCCCGCAATCAAGGTACATGCCCTTGACCGGAATCGAACCCGGGACCTTTCAGTCCGCAGGCCGATGCTCTATCCATTGAGCCAAACCGGTTTCGGCTATTTTTTTACTTTTTAATTATTAATTACATAGCATCCTTTTAAAAATTGCTGACTTAAAAGAACAATAAACAATAGAAAAGCACTTTTTTTTCTAATATATTAGTTATTGATGACCATTGAATCAAACTCCTTTACCATAGCCGTATTCTGATTAAAATGTTCTTTTCACTTTGACATGAATTCCATTTTAGAGTCGTTGTGTCTCAGGCTGACCCTGGAACTGGACCTTCAGGCTGGATTCATGTGGCAAAGCTTTGTGGCTCCTTTCAGCTGCCAGCTCTGTTCTCATTTAAAGCCTGCTGATGACTTAGTTCCTCAGGTGTTTCAACTCCCCTTTTCTCAGCACTAGCTCTTTTACTTTCTTCCTGTATCAGAAGTAGGAGGAGAGAGGAAAAACCACCTATTCCTTTATCCTGAACACAGGATTCTGCCCCAGATTCTTTGTAATGCTAAGGAAGCAATTCCTACTTGTCTTCAAATATATCCTTTCATTGAATTTTCTCCTTGGGCCTTCTAGAAAGTAGTGATAATGCACAATAGGACTTATCTTAGCAAAGTCACAGCAACGGTTTCACAAGAGGCAGTTTATACAAACTGTCCTTATTGATAAGCGTTCCTCAGGAACTCATTTTCTAAAGAAAGAGATAGAGCTCTTAAACTGAAATGTGAAGCAACATTGAGACAAAGCACCTGTTTGGGCATTTAGGCTTTCTGCACAGCTCCCCTGAAGAGTGCCTGCCCTAATGGGTGGACTTGTGAGTCAGCAGCAGGGATCCCACTGAGTCGCGTTAAGATTCCTGGAACCACATCCTCCCCTGGGCTCACGCTTCCTCACCAGGCACGTAGGGGTGCAGTACATGCCTACTGAGTATTCTACAGGAGTGATCTAGACCGGGCGTTCCACAGCACAGCTGCTTTACCCGCCGGAGGGATAACTTTTTCTTCTTTTATATGTTTGCTTAATGCTAACAAAACCTGATCACCCTGAGGTTAAATGTCTTTTAGACTATATAAGCAATCAGCACTTGCTAAGACAATATTTGCGTGTAATGAATGTTTGAAGAATGAATTTTTAAAAATGACCTTTAAGAGTTCAGGATTTATAAATGTGTAAATTTGTATCAGTATCATCTGATATTTTGGGATTGCACATCTCATTAGGTAAAAAAAAAAAAAAAAAAGTAAACAACACCTTAAAAAGAATATGTATTCATTTATAAATCATTGATAAATTATTTAAATGTACTATTGTACCTCTATTTTATGTACACAACATACAAAATATATAAATTTAACAGGAATAAGAAAAAAGAAACAAATGATGCTTTTAAATAATTATTTTCTTTTTTTAATGATAACATTTCATTCTTACTAAAATCTTTTATTAATATTATTAATATTCTTGGTGAGAACAATGCAATTGAATATGCTTTGTTATGTTTTATATTCTTGGTTTGGGACTTTGTGATATACTTGTTCAGTGGGCTAGGTCTACATTTGGTTTATATTCTTACTTGGTTATAATGCTGTCAAAAGGGGAAAAGTGATATTTCATAGATGCAAATGGGAGGTTTGCACCATTAGCCCCCTTACCAAATAATGGCATTCATTGCTCAATCATATTCACCAATTATGCAAAGGCTTTTGTGAAAACATAGCTAACACCTTTCTATAGTCCCTGATATCAACATTCTTTTCTTAGAAATGAATCATAAGGGATGAAATATAGCTTTGGCTTTATATTTTTATAAAATGTGTTCAAAGCTAAGCATGTGAGTGAATTTTAAATGTTATAAAATTTAGTTTCTTTTTTTAAAATCTTTATTGTTGAAAGTATTACATATGCTGTTTCCCCCCCCCCCTTTTTTCAAAGAAAATTTAGTTTCTTAGTGTGAAGACATGAAAGTTTTTATAAATGGTGCAGTGTCATTTTTAACAACAAACTCACATAATAATGACTACTCGATTTTCACAGCAGCCTTTCCTAGCACAAGTTTCTTTGGAAAAGCTGTTACTTTCTTATTCACTGATGAACTAACTGCCCCTTTTATCTTAAGAAACAGATTAGGTATATTAATTAATTTACTTAACACCCGCTAGATAGAATTCTATTACTAGATATTTGCTATTATTTAAAAGGCCACATTTTGGAAAACCATGGTATTTTTGAAAAAGCACAATCAGCAGCACATCCTAAGGACTTTGCCACAATAGAACCAGCACAACTCTCTGTGTAAAAAAGATTTGTATGATCTCTCCATGTCCCTACACAATAATCTAAAGATTTTAGTATATTGTAAATGATCTTATTTTTATAAAATCAATACTAACCCCACCCTAGCCGATTTTGCTCTGTGGTTAGAGCGTCAGCCTACAGACTGGAGGGTCAGAGTTTGGATTATGGCCAAGGGTGTGTACCTCAATTGCAAGTTCAATCCTGACCCTAGTTGGGACATGTGTAGGAAGCATCTGATTGATGTGTCTTTCTCACATTGATGTTTTTTATATCTCTCCATCTCTCCCCCGTCCCTTCCACTCTCTCTAAAAAAATCAATGGGAAAAAAATATCCTCGGGTGAGGATTAACAACAAAAGAATCAATACCAACCCTAACATTCTATATTTCTTTACTATTTCACTGTTTCTTTACTGGTTCAGGATCAGAAACATCAGTGTCACCTGGGAACTTTAAGAAATGCAGACTCCCAGGCCTCAGGCTGACTCAGAATCTGCATTTTAACAAGGCCCAGCTGACTCCTACACACATTCATGCCAAACACACAAAGTCAGGTTTGAGAGTGCCACCCTGAGAAACTGGCTTCCGCTTCTTTGCTGCAATTGCTCACTTAGGAAAAACAAGCTACTCTCTACATTTCACACATGGGGCAACTCTGTAGCCTGACTTCTTCCAAATCCTGTTTTCCTCCAATCAAACCACCTGCTTCATTGGTGGTAACATTCACTCGGTTTTTAAGGAGTAGTTTTCCGTGGAGAACATATTTTCTCTAGTGCCTCTTTCCTTTAGTGACTCACTAAAAGAGTCACTAAAATAGTCGCTTAACACTATTCATTATTGGAAAACCACCTAGTAATACCATTAACTAAGACAAAATCTATACTTATCCCCCAAACAAACCTCCCACTTGGTGTCATTTGTTCTGTACTTATTTCTTCTAACTTTCAACAATATTTTCTACCTGGCTTTTAATTTTATCCTATATAATAAAAGGATAAGATGCAAATTGACCCTAATGGCAGAATGAGCGGGGAATGACTGGTTGCTATGTTGGGCACTAACCACCAGGGGGCAGACGCTCAACTCAGGAGTTGCCCCCTAATGGTCAGTGCACTTGCACAAGGGGAGCGCTGCTCAGCCAGAAGGTAGCTCACAGCTGGCCAGCACAGCCACGGTGGTGGGAGCCTTTCCCACCTCAGCAACAGTGCTGAGAATGTCCACGGGGAGTGGGCCTAAGCCAGCAGGTGGACATCCCCTGAGGACTCCCCGGCTGCCAGAGGAATGTCTGACTGTCAGCTTAGGCCTGATCCCTCAGGGAGCGGGCCTAAGTTGGCAGGTGGACATCTTCCAAGGGGTCCTGGACTGCAAGAGGGCACAGGCTGGGCTGAGGGACCACCCTGAGTGCACAAATTTTTGTGCACCAGACCACTAGTTTACTGATAAAGGAATCCACTTTAGTTTGTGGCCATTCTCTTTTCCACATGGTTTAGTTATTTTTACCACTGGAAGAAGAGCACAGAAAGAAAGATGTGTGGTCTTTTGCTTCTTCCTGAGTAAGAAGCTTTAATAGATGGTTTTTATTGTGGTATAGTGACATGTTTAAAAAATACTGGATTGAGTATCATTTGCCTTAAAGTATTGCTGAGGCTATTGTAGAAGTGGGTGTCTGTGTTCTAATTGCTCAGTGCCTGGATATTCCACTAGTCAGGATGTCTTCCTTCTTATATTCTGCATAGCGTCAGGTACAACACACACTTGCGGCAGATTTAGTGACAGTTTATGATAAATGGATGCAAATATGCAGTATTTTAAGTAATCTTTGTTATTTGCATTTCTTTTTATTTGGCTGATTCTCCTTATAAGGAACAGACCACTACTGTTCCACTGGGCAGTGTGGCTGACTGCGGAGAACGAGTGTCCACTCGGCCATTTCCGCGGGGTCTGACTTTCCACCGCTATTTCTTTGCAGGAAATTTTAAAGTCATGTGTCCATTTTCTGAGAATTAGTTAGGTTAAAATGAGATACTATACTTCACCAGTGCCCCAACGGGGAATACTGCTCACTACAGGAAGTGAATGGAGAGGAGCGCCACGTGGAGACCCCTGGCTTGTGTCATTGCAAAATAACTGCGTATCTCTGGGCCAGTTAGTTATAAAATTCAGAGCAGCCTGCGCCTGTATGTATGGAACGGTCCCGCCAGGAAATAGGGAGAGAATGAGGAGAGCGCCCCCTCTCACAGACTCACGTTCCTGTTCCCTGGACTTCACTGATCCCGGAGCCCACTCCTCACCCTTCCAGGTGTAATCTGGTCGTAAGCCTTAGCCGTCTGGTCGTCCCTCTTGCAGACACTTCCATCTCTCTCTCTCACACACACTTAAACTCTTCCACAGTCCAATACTCATCTTTCATAAACAAGCTTTGGAGAGAATATTTTTTTTTCTTCTCCCCACGAGCAGATGCTACCTACTATGTGAGATGGTGGAGACCCTCCTCCTTCTACAAAAGCACTAAAGCTGACTTTGCTGTCATTAAGTTTTATAAGGTGATGCTGGCCCATCAGTCCTGCTCCCCTCCGGGCTGCTGTATTCGTTATAGTAGAGCGTTAACCTTTCCAGACATAAATAATGCAGCAGCACCTGGGCGGGAACGGAAGAGGCGTGAATGGCCCGGCCTTTAATTGGCCTTTTTCCCTTGGTTATTTGCAAACTTCTTTTTCTTCTTGTGTTTGACAAAATGTCAAAACGGTATTTCTCTTTTATCTGTGTTAAGAAATTCTTCATCCTGCCCTGAACCTTTGCTCTCTGTCGTTTAACTTTGCCATGTGGGTCCCATGACTTGAGATTGGGCACAGCCACGTGACACCCTAGGGTTATTAGGAGGTAAGACAGAGGCTGAAGGTGGGCGTGGCCACTGGAGCCTGCTCCCCTGCATCCCTCCATCACCATGAGGAGGACAAGCCGAGCTGAGCCCACTAGTCCCAGGATTAGGCTGAGGGTCACGTGGAGCAGAGCTCAGTCACTCCAGTCACCTCTGGGTCAGTGGACAGCAGTGAAGTCCAGAGCGGTGAGTCCAGTCAAGACCAGTGGAGCCACTTACCCCCAGCTGACTCCAGAAGCGGAGACATATATACACTTACTGATGTATACGCTTGGGTTTTTGAGATTGATTTTTAATTGGCATGAGGTCTGTCCTCCTGCCCAAGGCCAGTCGATCCCACTGCACTCTGGACCAGGTAAGCATCTCTCCTCAGAGACCCCTCTGCAATTATCATCCCCTGTGCCTCCTGCTTCATGAACATTTTCTTCCCAATTGTCTATTTCTCATCACCATTTGAATCACATCAACTCTGTCCTTCTCATTTAGTTCCTAAATAATTGCCTTCTGTCCTATTACTGTCCTCTTCCACTTATTACCCTCCTCGTCCATGTATCACCTCATCTTCCCATCCTCTTCACAGGTACAATCTTGCAAAAGAAGGGTCACCACTAGTCCCGGATTCCACTTTTCCACCTCCCGTGCGCTCTGCAACCCACTTTCCCATCACACTATTGAAACTGCTCTTACCCAGACCGCCAGTGATCTGCTTATTATTGAATCTGATGGATCCTTTCAGTCCCCATCTCCACCCCTCCACATCCTTCTCTTCTTTGATGGTCCCTTGGACACTACACTCTCCTAGGTCTCCAACTTCTCTGCTGACCTCAGGCTGCCTTGAAGGCTTCTCATCCTCATTCCACCTCTTGATTGATTCCCCCAGGCTCTGTTCTAAGATCTTTTTACCCTCAGCCTGGGCTAATCTCATCCATATCTCGGCAATAGGCTGATGACTCTCAGATTTCTAAGACCTACCAGCTCCTTGTACTGAGCTCCAAATAGATATATCTAAGACTTTATCAGATGTCCTATAGGAAACACTAAAATTTAATTCAGTGTCTTCCCCGTCAAACTCCCTCCTCCCCCTGTATTCGCTGTCTCAGTGAATTGTACCATCTCTCCCACCTAGTAACATAGCCAGAATCCTTGGCTTTATCCTTAGTTTCTCTCTTTCCCCCTGAATTCAACTCATTCTTAAGTCCCATTAATTTGACTTTCCTAATATATCTTCAATCTATTCACTTCTCTCTATCCCACATCAGCAGTTTTTATCCCTTGACTTGATTAATACTTTATCAGGCTCCTATCTTGTCTCCCATCCTCACATATACTGGACCAAACCATTTCCCATATGCTACCAGAACCCGTCTTTCTAAAATGGAAATTCTATCATGTCATTCCCCTTCTTAGAATCCTCCAGTGGTTTCCCATTGCAGGAATCACAGAAGGCTCCTTGTGATCTGGATCCCTGCTTACCTTTCTGGCTTTTCTCTTGACATTGCTTCCCTGAGCTAGTGGGAGGCAGAAAGAACCACTTGCAGTTGCTCAAGGATGCCCTGTTTTCTCTCTTCTTGCAGTTTTTGCACTTCCAGCTCCTATTTGGAACCCCCACACCTCAGCCTTGCCCTGGCAGGTCAGGTAGAAAGCATCCCTGTATCCCCATCATGCTTTGGCACTTCACCCCCTACCACTTACCCTATCCCCTTGCATTCAGTGATCTCTCTCCTAGTCTCTCATCCTTGTGTAAGTTCCTTAAGGCAGGGATCCATATCCTCAGAACCCACCACATATGGAAACATCAACATTAGTAGACTGAGCCATTGAGAAAATAAGTGAATTATATGCATATGAATCATTGACCTCCTACCTAAAAGCTACTCCCACCTTGTATACTCCAGAGCAAAGATCTTTTCATTCCTCAAAGATTACCTGCTCTTGCCTATCATTTACAAATGGGTTTTGTCCTTATTTTATTGGCACTATCTTTAGGTCCTATAAAAATGTCTTCAATTTCTTTTATTAGCTATCTCAGAGCCATAAACTTCTCAAGTTCCCCTTGTCTCTAATGACTGCCATATGGGGACATGATGCGCTAATGCTCGCTTCAATAAGCTGAAGTTATTATTAAAACACACTGAACTACCTCCAGCTCACCTCCCATTTTAAAGGGCCCACTAAAATTGATTCTGTGAGATAGGCTTTTAAAAAATATTCCCTTAAGGAGAAAATATAAACAGGGGAGGGAGAACACAGGCCAGGAAAACACAGGCCTATTTGGAGACTTAGTGTGTTTGTTTCACTTGACCACACAGGAGGTAATAATGCCCATCGGCTCAGTGTAGTCTAAGCCTGCCTCTGTCCACACTAATGCACTCTGAGTTCTCAAAGATTCTGAGGAAAAATGACACCAGCATCAGCTTTAAATGATTCTGGGGGGAACTCAACTGTGATGTGCACACAATTCGTGTGTCTGCGTGATGGCGGTAACAGTGCACACAAGCCTTGTATCATAGAATGTCTTAATTTGTGCCATGGATCCTCAACTCTAATAAGCCAGAGTAAAATGCCAATTCTGCATTTAAACACACACACACACACACACACACACACACACACACACACACACACAGTTGTCTAAGCCTTCTGTCTACTACCTTCTAAGATTGTAAACAGTATTTTCTTGCATCTCCATTTGGGGTCACACTGGGACCTGTGGGTCCAGAAATCATCATCATTCAAGGCTGGAATGCAGTTTCAATATGGGAAAGAAAGCCTGGACCTCTAATGCCTGTTTGTAGACTTCTTAAACTGTGGCCATTTGGCCAGGTAGCTCTCCTGAACCCTAGTCACTATGTCCACCACCACAATGAAATGTTATTAGGGTCTTGTCAACATAACCCAGACAGGGACAGAGACAGATAGAAGAACATGCTTCAGAGAGAGCTGGAAGGTGTGGGGGCTCCTGGCACATACAGCCCCAGGTAAGGCACCTGGAGAGAACCAAGGTGAGCTCGGACTAATGATTTGGGGCCATGAGCTGTCAATTGCTTTTGCAGGTGTTGATATTTTTAAAATATTGATTCTAGTTTTAGTGGTGTGTGTGTGTGTGTGTGTGTGTGTGTGTGTGTGTGTGTGTGTGTTTTAGCAGAGAAATGAAACCACTGTGGTGTCAATGAGTGAGAAGAAAGCGTCAGAAAAGTTTATCATGCAGTAGAGAGAAATATTGTATGGTTTAATATGGGTTATAGTAGAGAAGCAGAAATGAGTCTTAGAGAATGGGTCCATTGGAGGGTTAGCCACAGCCTCCCAGCCTGGACCTAGCAAGCACATTACCTCCTCACCAACCTGGGACATACGATCTGTTTTCATAGCTCATGCCAGCACTTTGGGTTTATTCTAAAGAAGTAGAGTTCAATGTGTGCCAATTTCTGGATGTTTTCTTTCTAGCCAGAAAATCCTCAGAACATGCATGGGGCATCTACTGGCTTTCAAAGGTAGATAAGTCTTTAATCAGTTAAAAAATATATGTTTGTTAATGCATTGTAAACATGTACTACTATACTGATATAATATGTGGATGATAAAGCATATACAAAAAATTGAAGCTAAGTAATGTAAGAATTAAATATATTAATATATTCAAACATGGTATTTTTAACCTATAAGAGGTTGCTTTCCATGTCTCCTGCAGCAGGGAGGCCGGTGAGGCTGCTCCGAGTACTCATGGATAGGCCTCCTGAGAACATGAAGATAAAGAGAGTGAGAAGCACCCTGGCTGGGTGGCTCAGTTGGTTAGAGAATTGTCCCCTGCACCAAACAGGTTGTGGGTTCAATTTCTAGAGAAAGCACATTACCTAGATTGTGGGTTTGATTCCTGGTTGGGGTGCCTACTGGAGGCAATCTATTGGTTGGTTTTCCTCTCTTTCTTTTCCTCTCTCCTCCTCTCTCTATCTTTCTCTCCCCCCACCCCATCCTTGCATTCTAAAGACCCATGGGTGAGGATTAAAAAGAAAAAAAAATTAAGTTTAAAATGTGAGAGTGAGAAACTAATAAATTCCTCAGAGAGGGGATTTATAAAAATGGAGATGTTGACTTCCATTTCTGGAATTCCTAAAAACCTTTCTACCCCAAAATAAAAAAATAAGCAAACAACATCTTAAAACACTGCATAAAATGTTTTCAAAATTCAGAACCCTCGGGACAGAGGAGAAAGGCTGAGAATATAGAAAAAGTGGCTGTGGAGGCAGCAACTGCCCTCAAGGGGTTCTTGGTTCCCGTTATCTCTTCCCATACCTGGGTTTCCTGGCCTTGTTGGGGCAGGTGGATGGAGAGTTGGAGAAGCAGGGACCCCCACATGCCACACCTTCAGTGAGAGAATAGACGCTACTTCACAAGGGCACAACCAAGGACACTTGTTAGTCTCTGCCTTGGCCCTTGGAAGATGGAAAACCTCTTCCACATATGTGTAACCACAGGCTGGTTCCCACGCAGGGTTGGGGATTGAATTCACACTCTCTCTTTATACCAAAGAGCACTGAGACTAATTAATGAGAAATTAGTTCAAGGCAGCCCACTGTGGAAAGCGCCCCTAGCAGATGGCAGAAGCAAATGCAAATATTCTCTCTGGAGGAACATCCGTCAGTCTCCTGGGATTCCCATAGATAAAAGCCTGAGAAACAGGAGGGTGTACAGGAGGGAGAAGTCAAACATAGATCTAAGCAGAGTTCCTGAGAGAGATAATACAGACAATGGGTAGAGGCAATATCTAAAGAGGAAAGGCTGAGAATTTTATAGATTTGGAATCACAACAAGTCCCAAGCAGGATAATAAAAAGCAATCCACACTTTGACACATTGTAGTACAACTGGCAAAGGGAGATCTTAAAAATAGTCATAGAAGAAATGTGGATCATAGGAACAGCGATTGAGGGACACTAGCCTCCTCATGAGCAATGATGAAGGCTGAAAGGTAAAGGGATACCAGCTCCGAAAGGCTGAGAATCAGGGGTAGTAGACCCTGTGGGAACATCTTTGGAGAATACAAGAAAAGAAAAAAACATTTTTTCCCCCAGATAAATGTCAGGAGAATTGAGCACTGACAGAACCTCCCTAAAAATCTTCTCTTTGGGAGATTCCCCCCCTCATTCTTAGAGAACAGTTCTCAGTCATAATGCTGGTCCTGAGAGGCACTGTAATTCCCATGGAGAAGGTGCCCCTTGCTTCTCCTAGCCCAGGGGTGGGCAAACTTTTTGACTAGAGGGCCACAAGGGATTCTTAAACTGGACCGGAGGGCCGGAACAAAAGCAACCTGACCATGCTGGCACTCTCATCTTGGGCTGCTGGTGAAGGAGCGGATGGGAGAGCAAGAGAACCCTCCGCTCTTTCAGCACCGCGGGCAAGATAGAACAGCCGAAGGGGCCAGATCCAGCCCTCGGGCCATAGTTTGCCCACGGCTATCCTAGCCTCAATCTTCCTGTCTACTGCTAGTCCCCCTGTGCTCAGAGCTACCTGGATGGGCTGGATGTATTTTTTCTCTCTTTTCTCTTATTGCATCACTAAAATGACATTAAGGAGCTCCTGACAAGTCATTCCTTGTCTTTCCTGAGTGGACTCTCTGCACCAGATGTTAGCTATTTGATCCTGACCAGATATCACTGAATCTCGAATATGAGGCATCTCCTGGGCTTCAGATGAGACAAAAGAGGCAAGTAATATCCTTTGTTTCCCAACCAGCCTCATACCCATCCCCATTTATAGCAGTTCCATTTGCTCTTCACCTTTTGGTATTTGGGTTACCCTAATAGTATTATCAGGCAACATGAGAAAGAAATGGGGAAGCATAATTAAAATGGAGTGCACATAATTCTGTCCATCCAAATGCCCCTTTCATCATAGTTCTGAGAGCAGTTCATTAAGTGGTCCTGCCAGCTGGAAAGGAGCAGGCAGAGTGTGTGCCAGGGTGGGCCTGCCCTGGTCCTCACGGCTGTGGATGCAATGCAGCTCCCTGCCCTCCCCACTGCCCAAATGCCTAGGCAGCTCCTGGGCCCAGAGTGCATTTGTCAAGTGTCTCCTGAAACCAGAGCTCGGGGCCAGAAATCAGCACTCCACCCCAGAGGAGTGAATCTGCTCCAGAATGGAATCCTTCATGGTACTGGCAGGTTGTGGATGTAGAATTGGCTTTTCTCCAGGGCCTTGACCATCCTTGAAGGCAACCACTAATCTCAGGATGGAGGAAGGGTGCTGACAGAGATTCACGCATCAGACAATAAGGCAGGCAAGCCACAAGTGTCTGAGTAATTTTATGATTTCCAAATAGTGTAGTCCTTTACAGAGAATAAAAGCTCAGGCACGAGGCCTGTTTCATTAGCTTCTTAGAACAAACTTGATGAGGCAGAGATTACAGGCATCCTTACTTTACAGATGGAAGATGCTAAGGGGAGATGTCAAGGGAACAGGTACCATGGCTGGTGAGCTCAGAGCCCTAGTTCTTTCTAGGCAAAGACAGAGCTTTATCTGACAAAGACAGTGCTCCTGGCCTGGGAAGTTACACATTACATATAAAATAGTGTTTGCATTTACTAAGCTCTTGTGTGTTAGGAACAGCTCTCAGGTATTACATGTACTCACTCATTCATCTCTATAGGCACCCGAGCAGGTACTGCTTTCATTCCCATTCTACAAAACTGGAAAACTAAGACTCAGAGAGGTCAAGTTTCTTGCCCAATGTCTTAGAGCCAGTAAAGTGTCTGGGATCAAACCCTCCGGAGTCTTTGTTCTTAGTGACTTTTATAAGTGTGTTCTTTTACCTTCCTTCCTCTCCTCTCCTCTCTACCTCCCTCCTCCCTCCTCCCTGGCTGTGTGAAGTCAATCTCTAAATAAGGGCCTGGTAAGTACTGAAATGCTAAAGTAATACGAAGAGAATGTGAATTGTTTTCCTTTAATTCCCAGTGTTGCCAGGTAGTAGGTTCTCAGTGTAAATGGGTCTTTGGTGAGTTTTTCGGAGGGAAGGATCAGCCAGCATTCAGGCATATGCAGCTTAAGCCCAGTTTCCCTTGAGGTCAACGGCATGAGGCATGCAGGTGCTTTGTGATTGTGGATGAAAAGACTGGGACTTAACCCAGGGCTTGGTGATATTAGCCAGGGCTGGAACTAATGAGCCACAGCTCCATCTCTGTGATCCAACCCAGGGCACCGTGTCACAGCACTGGCATCCACAGATCCACCCAGGTGCAGAGCCCCTGCTGGCTTCCCCATGGCCTGAACCAGGTTCTGTTCTGGAAAGGCCAGCAGGGTAGGCTTGCCCATGCTGTTCTCACCATACCTTCCCGAAAAGCAGGTGTGGAAGTTGGTCAGCCAGCAGAGATGGTGACTGCCCCCTGGTGTCACACATAAGGTTTATTAAACTGCAGAGCACCGGAGTGTGCTTGTGACTGGCTGGTCCTTGGCAGCCTGCCTTTGTCATCCATGTCACCAACTGTGTTTCGCTGCCACAGCTTTATTAGGATGCAGTGACACCTTGCAATTGCTCCTTTGTTTGGGCCATTGACTAGACCATATGTCTTAGGACTCGCTGCCAGTAGAGCTATCGTATATTAATTACCTCTGCTTTGGATTCTGCAAACACTGCCGGGTTAGTCATGGGTAGAAAAGTGTCTTCAGGGACAAAGATAGAGAGGAAGGGACAGGTCCAAGTTTTGTAGGGCCTGAAGTTTATACAATTTTGAGGGATCTCTTTAAGAAAAGGAATACAACACTATGAAGATGAGATTTCTGGGCCCTTGTGAGCGACTATGTGAATGGAACGGGGTGCTGAAGATGGCATGTCATTAGCTTTATGTTAAGAGTGTCTCTCCATTTCCAGTGATTGACAGATGTGTGGAAGCAAGGGTGTCACAACTGTGGTTGCCCCTTGAATAGACCTCTGCCATGGCTTGTTTGGGGGGGCTATCTACAGAAATTGGTCTTCCTCTTTAGCATACAACAAAGGAGAAGAAGGTAGGAGAAAAAAAGAGATGCAATGCAACTCCCAACATGAGTTTGCAAAAGAAGAAAGTCAGAGTGTCCATAGATTGCTCCAGCTAAGAGAGCACAAAGCAAAGGGACAGACTGAGGGGAGAAAACAGAAATGCCCAGCGAGTGACATCAGCATCTTGCTCCTTCTAAAGCTCATAAATAAGCGAATCAATACCATTTTGGAGGGAAGAGGGCAGGTGGAAGCAATGATCTAAAATATCTTTTACTCATCCCACTAACCAGTCTCACTGTTGTCAATAGGTGGTTATTTTCTATTTGTTCTCCACCCACCACTCCCTGCCATTGTTTTCATCTACTCTCTACCATTCCCTACCCTGCTAGGGAACCAAGGCTATCCCTACAGATTCCATCACCCAGGCTCTCTTGCCTTCTGGTCTACAGTTGGCCTTGGCCAATGGTAAGCACCAAAAAGAGACTAGAAGGAAAGAGGAGAGAGAGAGACTTGGGTAATTCTTCCCTGTGCCCTCTCTACTTCAGTATCACATTTGTGGCAGGGACTGAACAGTCATGCCTCCATGCCTGCAGCTCTCACTGGGCTCTGGTCACAGGCATATAGGTGGCAATGGCTTCCCACTGGCAATAGTTTCTGGGTGACTCTACATGCAAAGGACGGTCAGCCTGACCCGCAAGACCTATTATGGAAGGAAGGAATGAAGAAAGGAGGAAAGAGAAAGGGACACACAGAAAGAGGGAAACAGGCAGAGAGCAAGGCAGAGAAAGAGAAACCTACTTGCAATGATTAAATGAGAGCTCTTTTCCTTTGCCTATCCCAGGCTGCCTACCTCTCGTCAGGATTTCTGAGAGATCTTTGAAACAGAACCTAATGTTAAAGGTTGATGATTTGTAAAGCAACAGGGATTCCTATGTGGAAACAGAAGGGGAGGAGATTACAACATGGTCTTGAATGGAGTCTGTTATTTTGAAGTTGGAAGCTGTGCTGAGGGTGACTCTGTATTGGGAACATCTCTCTCTCCATTCTTTAGAAACCAGAAAGGGTAAAATAAAGCGATAGGCCCGCTTACCTTTGGCTGCTGGGTCGGAACACGCTGGGCCAGAAGAGAGTGCTGGAGAGCTGAGATCTACACTATGCTAACCCCAATCAGTCATGGGCCTTGAACAATTCCTTAGACTATCAGTGACACCGTTTTCTTTCCAGTAAGACAGGTTGATAATGCCCATACTCCCCATCTCCCCAGAGATGCATCAGGAAAGAAAGATCTAGTAAACGTCATGTTGAACAAGCATAAAGCACCACCCCGAGTTAGGTGTTTTTATAGGTGGTATGTCATCTAAGAACAGAAATTACGTGTTACACTTTTATAGGTTTTTCCAACATGTTGCAGATGATAGCGATGGAAGTTCCACAGGAAACAACCTTGAGTGAGGACACGCTAGTAAAGAGCCTTCTTACAAAGGTGTGGCCAAGGCTAAGACAAACAGCAAGGAGTGTTCATCACCCAGAAACTGCCAAGTGAGAAGCCAGTGCTACCTCTGGGGCTGTGACCATGAGAGCTGAAGCCATGTAGCAACTGTCACTCAGCATCACTCTGAACAAAGAACTCAGTATGACTTCAAGAAAACCTGAGGAGAAGGGGGTAAAAAAATGCCACTAAGAATCTCTTTTTGTTATTTTCTCTTATGTTCTCTTTTGGCAGTAAGTGAGCTTACCTCTTATATAAATCTGAAAACCTAACAGATAAACTTATTTATGGAGAAATAAAATTTATAACTATTATTTCAGAATAATTATCTGGGATCCTTTAAATAGTAAACGCTTTAGCTTATTAAAGAACATCACCTGATTTAAAGAGTTTTATTTCATTTTATTTTTGAGACTTCGGCTAGATAGATATATTTACAGAGAAGCCCTGCCTATAGCTCTTCTACTAACCAGTAATAGCTCCTGCCCTTAGGGGTCGGTCCATTTCCCACTGACCAGCAGCTCTTTCCTGTGGTGGTGAGTACATCTGCTGACTGACCATCGTCTATTTCTCATCTTAGCTCTTATTCAGCTTTTCAGAAAGGAGGCCCAGTGATCCAATTGGACAGTTGGAGTTTTAGGGTGGCTGATTGAGCTAAGAGGTTGGGCAGAGGCTTGTAGGTACTTGATGGAAGTTTTCTTTTATCCACTTCATAACCTTTCTGACACTACACATGCCTTTGCTACTACTTGGGTAAAGACTTAACAACTGGACTTTGCTCAGGGACTTTCATGCATGGCAAAGCCTCCTCATTGGCTGTAGGGTCTCTAGAGCCCCTTTGGGTAGAGTTTTTCCCATCATGAGGACCTGATTCTCAAGAACTGCACCTACAAAGCAACTTGCTAATGGTTATCTTCCTGCATCGGGGAAGAGCCAAAAGACATCAAAATCTTATGACCAAGAGAAGTAGAATGAACAGATGCTCTTTGCTCTAAGCCATTACTTTCTTCCTCCCTGCTTAGGGAATCTGTAAATCACCAAAACAAGCAGAGTAAAACCCAGGTAAGGATAAAGTCTACCATAAAAGGGCCACTCGACCCAGCCCACCCCTGATCTGTGGGTATCTTCACAACTCCATGCCTTGAGCAGGGTACCTGACTGAAAATTTTCTGCAGGCTAACATTTTGTGCCTGCTGGGAAGTCAGATGATGAAAACAAAGGGAAAATAATTGGACCACAACTCTCTCAGCCTAACTCAATATAAAAAAACAACAATTTTATTATGCGGCAGCTTCATTCTATATCCAAAAATGTCTTTCTCATCTATTAAGCTATCTGAGGTCTCTTCCAGCTCTAAATACTATATGAATATACTTAAATAGCTTAATAGCTTTTATGGACCCCTAAGAAATTTATTCACAGAGAAAAAGTCTGGGCTAGCTTGATTTTCCCCTTCGAGACACTGATAGAAATCCTGTCCCAGTATTGTTCTTATTTACCTTATCGGGTCTTTTTATTTATTGCATCTCACATCTCAGCAGAGAGCTTATCTTTACTCTATTTCCATATTATTCTCAGAGTGTCCTTGTAACTCTATTCACTGTATTGAAGTTTGGAATACTGTTGTCTTGAAAGATAACACCCAAAGCCAAATTCTTATAAAAGACTGTCACTTCGGTTTGAAGGGTAGAAATGAGTTGGCAGTAAAGATAAGGCCCTCCTTTCACGTTAAGAGGGTTCTGTTCTGTTAAGACCACAGAATTCTGAAATCTTTAAGAAGCGCAATTATTAACTGCATAGTTCGCTAACAATACCAAAAACAGATGCATTATACTTTACAGTAAAGAAATATCACCTTTAGCAAAAGGCGGGGATAAAAATTCCATTGAATCATTGTTTATACAAGAATCTGGAGTCCCCCAGTGACTTACCTCTTCAAACATTACATCATATATTCCCAGCTCAGTTCAATTCCCTTGTGTTGGATGTCTTCCTTTACTGAAATTGATCTTTGTTAATAACAGGCATAATGTCTTCCCCGGCTCTTAAAGGAAACTGATGGACTCTTGCCATGACAGGAGATAACTGGAAATCTATATGCTCCGTACACCAATTCCCCATCAATACCCTGAAATGTCTTTTCTTTAAAAATAACAGCTCTGCATGAATTTGATCACTTTCCCAAATTAGTGTAATTGATGCACCCTGAGGCCTTAATGATTCAGAAAGTGCATACTCCAGGGATATTTAAATAGCTATTTGGTAGGAAGATAAAATATGGGCCAGCTCACTGAACACGCATTCCCTGAGTTTAGGTAATGCTCAGAGCTTGGCTGGGGGCTGGCCAGTGTATCAGGAAAAGTTGCTCTTAAATAACGCAGAGGGCAAATGGCTTTGGGTGTACATGCTCTTGTCCCTTTCCCAGCTTTCAGTGAAAGATGTCAAAGACTGGGCATTTGAGGACATGACAATTATTACAGTAGGAATTATTAAACCAATTGCTTTTAAAACTGAGATGAACTTCCATTTTTCCAGCCTACAAACTGGGATGATAATAGTAATTTCTATTTCCCAGGGTGGTTTGCTGATGTTGACTCTAAATGAAGTGCCTAAAGCATTGTTGGGTCTGCAAAATCGCTTCAAGAATCCCTGGAACCTCTTCCTACAGCACACCCTCACTTTCTCCAGGGTGGCAGTGCTGCTCATGGAGGCTGACCTGGGAGTGCCAAATACATGAGTGTAGAAGTGAATAAGTTCCTTCCCCAGTGCCTTGTGGGTGTGCTCCAGCTGCATGTCAGCTGGGAGGAGCTGGTTATACTAGTTCCAGCTAAAAGGTCACAAGTATACCTCCACTCTTCATTTCTAAGCCCTCAGCAGACAAAAATGACCAATCGTTGTATTCTTCCCAAATATGGCCTTCAAAATATTTCTCAAGACAATATTCCAGGTAGCCACTAACGACTGTTCACAGTTGACACCAGAGGTAAAATCCGTTTGAAATCTCCCGGGCTACCCAAGTCATTGTCAGGGCTCCTCCTGAACTGGTGTTTGAATCATTGATTCATCACAGTTGCCATCTTGGATTGTCAGGACTGCCCTCAGCATTACCCGTTTGCATGGGGAGGTGGGGACGGCTGGGAAACCAAAGTCTATTTAAGGGCAGACCATGATTTCTGCTGCAGGGACCTGCAGAGGATCTTATTTGCTTTGCCTCTGCCTGGCAGTCCTCAATCCTTCCCACCCCAACTTTCTTCTGACGTAAGCCACTGTCTTCGACCTGCAGCCTCTGGTCTTCCTGGTCTTGGCACAGAAATCCCCCATGTGGTTAATAAGCCCCACTCTTATTCTTCACCTGTGTGTCTACCACCTCTTCTCTGTGTTTATTTTGGCCTCATTTGTTCCTTGCTACTCAGGCTTTTGCCTGAGTGCCTAACCCCCTGATGTTTATCTGTTCCCAGTCACCCGGACACTTGTCTAGTGACCCCTGGCAAGCGTCAGGCTCATCGTGCTGGATGCCTCTTCAGGTTGTCAGCCTCAGCTAGGGAACAATCCAACATCCATTGCCTGCTTTGTTTGGTGCCAGATTCTTTAAATCCATTACTTAATTTAATTTTTAAAACAAAGCCAGGAGGTTGCTACAGCATCATTATAACCTAGATGAGAGGATGGAGAGACTGAAGAGTTAGAGATGTGAAACAACACGCCTGGAGCATAGACCTGGTAGATGGCAGAGCTGGGACTCGAGATCGGACCCCAGAATCTGGGCACTGCCCATTCACCATCCTGCTTCCTGAACATCATACAGGGTGGGCTTTTTGGGGGGATGGGGGAGGTTTGCACAGTTACCTCTTTTCTACCCTTCCATCTTTAACAACTTCTAGCCCCAGATCTGCTCATCAATATGTCTCAGGCTCACGGGACTCATGTGAGGAGAGGAAGAAAATAGCAGCCTTCTCTGGGTACAAGAAACACAACGCAGTGATTTGTGGCATGAGACCTGATAATTAACTAAATAGGATCCTTTGCAATGAGACAATCTCACTTGTTTTTATTACCACATTAAAATGTGAATCTTAAGCAAAACAAGAATATAAATCTTACCGGAGGATGCTGAAGTTTAAAACAATATATACTCAACTCAATTCTCAATAGAGAGAAGCCTTTATTGAAGGCCATAAACATTTTTTGAGTGCCAGGGGAGAAATATGACCATAAAACTAGCTTCGGTTTAGTGATTTGGTAAATGAATGAAATGTTTGCGGGGTCCCAGCAGGATTCTTGGAGGAGAGTCATTAAGACCCCCATATCCAACAGTAGCATTCTATAGATCAATGCTGTCTGAGTGCAGCCTTTCTCCCGGGGGGAGCTCTCGGCATTTGGGGAAGGATAGCTTCATTTTGGAGACTGGACACTGACATCCCCGAGAATAGATGCCTCCCATTCCCCAATACTCCAGTGTGTTTCCTAAAGAATCCACAACAGGATACACCCTCCCGCCCACCAGGGAGCTCCAGGACAGGCGTCAGCAAACAGGGTGAGTCTTCACTTCTCCCAGCTCCATTGTTCCGGCTATGCACAGAGGAGAGTACCATCTGCTCCTGACTTACCTCTAAGACATGTGATTGTTCAGAACTACAAAGAGGTCAGAGGAGAAAGATTAGGAGAGATTATGGGGACCATGTCTATTTTGTACAACACTATATCTCGTACTTCACCCCACGCAGTGAATAGGCACTTAATTAAATACGTGTTGAGTGGATGACCTGTCATTTGCCACTGTTGATAAAAGAAAAGGCTGACATCTTTGCAGTGGGCACACTCTCCACCCTGCACATTGGACTGAGGTTCTGTGTAGACTGAATGTTTGTGTTTCTTCAAAATTAATATGTTGTAGTCTTAACCCCTCAATGTGATGGTATTAGGAGGTAGGGTCCCCCTGAATCACATTAGAGGTCTTTGCCCCTTTCCATTTGTGAGAACATAGTGAGGAGACAGCAGTCTGCAACCCAGAGGAAGGCTCTCACCAGAAGCCAATAGAGCTGGCCCCTTGATTTCAAACTTCCAGCCTCTAGACAGTGAGAAAGAAGTGTCCGTTGTTTATAAACCACCAAGTTTGTGCTATTTTGGTATAGCAGCCTGAGATGACTAAGACAGGTTTTTTGTAACCACACACAGGACTGCTTACAGAATGGATGTGATACACTTTGAACTCTGGTACCAGCATAAACAGGAAATAAAAGAGATGGGAGGGAGAAACACAATGTAAAAGTCCGCATAATACAACGTTTTACATTCCAAGGATTAAAGGAAGCCATCAAACTCTAAGCCAACGGGGGGGCTTGTGCTGTTTCTCACCCCCTGGGGGTTTCTTCTTTAAGGACAACTATCTAATTCCTTGGCACTTTCCCAACTTATGGTAGCCTTACTACTGTCCCCACTCCATATCCACTCCCAACACACCCAGTTACTTGGTCTACACTTCACTGTGACCAAGTGTAGACCAAGTAAAGTCCTTTCCCTAAGAACGCACAGTGAAAACTGAGGGACTCAATCTTTCTCAAATGCAAATTGGATGACTATAATTTGTGACTCAGAAAAGCAGAAGAGATATGTCTGTAGACAATTAAAAA
Organism: Vespertilio murinus; assembly: GCA_963924515.1. Lineage (NCBI taxonomy): Eukaryota > Metazoa > Chordata > Mammalia > Chiroptera > Vespertilionidae > Vespertilio > Vespertilio murinus. Next base: position 190,691,041 of record OZ004704.1, read on the forward strand.
CCAAACAGATGCTAAAGGAGGGCCCAGAGAGGCGAGATGGAGGGAGTGGGTAGGTTTCAGTCCCTGAATATGGTCCTTTCTTAAAGTCCAATGCAAACCCAACCTCAGGTGGCTTGAAATACCCACCTTTTTGATTAGGCAAGAAACCTGCTGAAAAGTGAATTCTAGGTAAATATAACAATTTCACCCAGGTCACCATGTTTAATTCTCATAACAATATAGCAGGTATTATCCCAACTTACAGATTTTTTTTTTACATGGAAATTAGTTCTAGATTGAGTATTAGGGAAATGAGTTCTAGTCTTAATTCTACCAGGACTGCATCGTCTGAAGTGAATTAGCTTCTTTTAGCTTCAGTCTTTTAAAAAACGCAATTTTGGACTAGTGGAAAGGGTCAATAACCCTGTTTGTAATTCATGGAGTCAATGGCATGACCATGACCCAGAAGATTTTTAATGGGGAGAAGCTGTCAATGAGCCTGGCCTCAGTCTCCTCATTTCTAAGTGTATGAATTGGATTAAATAGTATCTAAAATGACTCCTAGCTCTAGCATTCGACAGATTATTCTCTGGCTTCAATTACCAAGAGGTTCATTCTCAATCATGAAAGAGCTGAAAATGGCTAATAAATTTAGTGGAACATTTGGACAACACAGTTATAGACCCACTTGTATCTGCAATAAATCTTTCTGGCTCTGAAAACCTTTGAAATTTTTATTTTTTTATTATGACTATATGGATCATTACTTGGCAAAGGGATTTCCCCTAATATTAATCTATGAACATAAAGAATTATGTGCTGGGATAAAAGGATATAAAAATAAAAATCTATTAACTTATTGACAATAAAAGTAGGGGCTGAATTTTCATGAAAATGAACAAAAGCTACCATCAAGACCAGATGAGCTTCTAAAATACAGGCCTAATTGACCTATCCCAAGCACGTGGTTTTCAAGTTAATGTTTCCCAGTTCTATACAACCAAGATTTTCTTAAAATTGTTTAATGGAGATAATTGATCTCCAAATTCCCAGCCTTTTGTCAGCTCACTGAGAGCTTCGACCTTGACTTTTCATGCTATACAGGCAACTCATCTTCACACTCATTAGCATTCCTTCAATGAATGAAATTCCAGAGAGCCCAAACCCCTAGCCTCACTGCATTAATGTGAAACACATACACAGAGTCCACTAGCACTGGACCTCACTGAGTTCCTAAATTGAAAACAAATTAAAATAGATTTTTGAGGATAATGGTCTACGAATCACATTGACAAAGACTTCCCAAAATGGTCACAAAGTTTGGGATCTCATTTTCATCAGACACTACCTATGTTTTTCAAGCATTTAAGATTTAGAGATTACACATAAGAGGACACAACACATTTTTATTTTACATTATCTGTCCGTGTTATCCTTCACCTCAGTTTGAATGTCTGTTCAGCCAAAGTGGATTCCTCCACGGGGCCTTCAGAGGCTCATCTTCTGACCTTTACTCACCTCATCACCTGCAGCTTGGAGGACAATGGTGAAAACTTGATTAACTGGCCACATAAGAAGAGTACTTCGCCTGTCCAAGGCATCCATATGTTATTTTTCTCCCTTGTCACACAGATATAGATAATAGATAAAGAGATATAGAGAGAACTAGAGAGACATATTTCAATTTTACTTGCCTTTGTAAAGCTCAGTAAAAATCCTGAACTTACCTCTTTTCCTGCCCCAAGCTGCACATGAAGCAGCAGCATCCTCTGCCTGTAACAGAGCTGTTCATCTTCATTAGATCACCAGGTCGCTGGCCTTCATTAGCCTGCCACAGCCTCGCATTTGATTTGCATTGCAGGCTCCCTCGATAGGTAATGACTCTAATTTTGAGAATCTCTAGAAGTTACGGCAAAGAAGCCTGACCAGAAAGGTGGACAGAAATGACAGGAGTTGTGCTGACTCCCCTGACCCCTGCATCATTCGTTACCCTCTAGAGATAGGACAATCAGCAGGCTGCTGGGACCGTGGGGCTGGAGAGCCTGAGCCTGGTTCTAACTGGGTTTTCTTCAGTAAATGAGCACCCATGGTTAAAGCCGCAGAAAGCTCAACAAAGGAAAACCAGAACCATCACTTGAAACCACCAAGAGTTTTTTAAAAAATATATATTTTATTGATATTTTACAGAGAGGAAGGGAGAGAGATAGAGAGCTAGAAACGTCGATGAGAGAGAAACACCGACCAGCCGCCTCCTGCACACCCCCTACCGGGGATGTGCCCGCAACCAATGTACATGCCCTTGACCGGAATCGAACCCGGGACCTTTCAGTCCGCAGACCGACGCTCTACCACTGAGCCAAACCGGTCCCGGCCACCAAGAGTTTTTAAAAGCCACCAGCTCCTCTTGTGCTCTTTATTTCTTACACAACTGTCACAGCCATTTGCTCCCTCCTTTCTTGCCTCAGGACCTTTGCACATGATGTTCCATTGGCCCGCTCTCTCTCCACTCCCAGCTCTTTCTTGATAAAAATTCCTACTTATCTTTTAAGTATCAGTTCCCTAAAGAATACCTTCCTTGGCCCTCTGATCTGATTTAGTTTCCTTTTTTTTTTATTTTCTTTTAGCATTCTAGATTCCTTCTTCATAACACTTACAAGCGTTGCTATATATTTACTTGTTGTCTTTTGGTTATATAAAACCAAAAAAACAACAACAACAGAGGTATTAAACTTTATATTCATGGACAGATTCCCACGTGGTAATCATCCATTAAAAGGTATTTATGAAAAAACTTACAATAACCAAGGCACAGTGGCTAAACACTAACACTAAAATTAGTCCCACTCCTCAGGTAATTATACTGCTGGTGCCTAAGTATTTCATGAGCAGAAGAACATGGAACAGGAAATGAGCCTAAAGACAGCCCTATCATGGGAGAAGGGACAGTTTTTGGAGGATGCAACACACGGAGAGACCTGAAGGACAAGTGGAATTAACTAGAAGATGCAAGGAATGGGGACTAGGTCATGGGCAGAGTGAGGATGAGGAAGTACTCTGGGCAAAGAAACTGGCTGTGCAAAGACGTGAAGGTAAGAGAGCTCAGGCAAATTTAGAAAATAAATATTATTCAACATGGCAGGAGCGGAGTGATTGGTGGTATGAGACGATAGGTAATCTGGGGTTGCATCATGGATTAAACTATATTTAAAGAGTCACATACTCAGATTTTCATGTTAGAAATCTAGCTGCAGGGTAGAAAATGGATTAGAGAGAGCCAGTGGTAGACTGAATTATCGGCCCCATTGCTCACTGCTCCCTGCATCATTCCCTTACCATGGCCTCACAGTGAGCCAAGTGTGCTTCTCTAGTTTTTAACCTTGGGCCAGGACATATGACTTGTTTTGGTCAATGGCATGTGGCTAGCAGTGACCATGTTATACTTCTAAGCATAGGCTTTAAGAAACCATGGGTGTTTCCACTTGCCCTCTTGTTCCTCTGCCTTTGCTATGAGGAAAACATGCCCTGGCCGGCCCACTGGGTCCAGGAGGAAGATGAGGGACAAATGGAGCAGAGCCACCCCTGCTGATGTAGCCTGAAGCACATCAGCCTAAATGGACCACACACCCATAAGAGAAAGCAATTTTTAAAAAATTAGATGTTGAGAGTCTTCTGTGTGCAGCATTACTGTGACCATTGCTTACTGAACAAAGACACACACTAGAAATGGAGTGATGATTAGGAGGTTATTGTAACGGTCTGTTGAAAGCTTATGATAATGAAGGTAGAGATGGAGAAAAAGAGAGATTCAAAAGATACTTAGGAAATATAATTGCCATGATATAGTAGCTTTGTAGAGAGAAGTTAGTTAAGAATGTCTCCAGGGGTTCTTCCTTGGGCATTTAATTGTTAGTTGAGATGTGGAACACAGGAGAAGATGGTATGTTTAGTTACATTGAACTTGAAGCACCAAGGGGACAGGTTCAGTAGACATGGGTCTAGAACTTGGGAGAGGTCTCAGATGGACCATAAACCAACACGTAGGTGGGTCTGGATAGAGATCCTCAGGAAGATAGTATAAAGTAAGAATGTGGCAGATAGAACTTTGCGGATGTCAGTATTCAAGGACACATGAACACAAATCCTCAAAAAAGAGCCCCAAAGAGAAGGAGACATCCAAGGAAGGTAATGTCCTGGAAGCAAGGAATGAGAGAGCTCTAAAAAGGCGGGTGTGTCTCCCTGACCAATGGGGCTTCATACCACACACCAAAAAGATTTTGGGTTCTATTCCCCATCTTGGCATGTACTTAGGTTTTGGGTTTGATCCCTGGTTGGAGCTAATCAATTGAGTATCTCGTTCTCTCTCTCTCTCTCTCTCTCTCTCTCTCTCTCTCTCTCTCTCTCATACACACACACACACATACACATTCACACACACAAAAACCACACATTAAAAACATCTCTGTAGGTGAGAATTATAATAAAATATAATAATTAAAAATAAATTTAAAATGGGTGTATTCAATTGTGCAGAAAGCTGAGGAAAGAAGCAATGGATTTACAAGAAAGCACAAAGAATTTATCTAATTTACAAACAAAGAAAGGAAAGAAATTTTGCCTATGAAATGTTAGACAATCCCACAGTAGATGAGCCAATAAAGCCCAAATCACAGGATAAGATGCAGAGGTTTACTGGATGTTTAGTGAGCAAAAGCAAGATCCCAGGGCATTTACGTGCTTTCTGCTGCTTACTCTCTGTTTTATTGCACTCACTTTTAAAGATAGAGTGGAGTGGCTGGCAGGATGTGGGCAACTCACAGCCAGAAAGTAAGGATATAACAGAGTAGAGAGAAGTATCCTTTTGTTCTCATGGACTCAATTCATTGCCACTCAATCCAGTCCCTTGGGGGGAAGGGTCTGGAAAAATATTAAGTGCCCTGGGAAAGGAAGATGACTGGGGTGGGCTAACAGGCACCAGAAACCCAACACTATGTTTGAAGCAAACCCAGAATTAGAGTGGCAGCCATTCTCTCTCACCTCCAGCCCTGTATCCATCTTTAGGGGCAGGTGTAGTAGAAAGGGATTCTATTGGTCAGAGGAAGAGATTATAAATCTGGAGTTCTGGAGAGACATTCTGGAACTTCTGGCAGTGGAAGGTCATCAGTCCTTGTGTGTGTATGTTGGATTGTGTGTGAGAGAAAGAAGACTGTGTGTGTGGTGCAGTTTTACCTGCTAGTGGCAGACCTTGGGGAAGGGTCTGGGAACCCAATAATGAGCTGTCCCTGTCCTCTAGAGGCTGTGGGGTCATTGGGCTGAGAGCCAGGTGGGCCTGGGCCCAGGGTGCTATGAGAGTGCTCTAGAGAGTTTTCTGGAGGAAGTGGAACCTTCGACACGAGACATTTGCCTTCTAAATTAGACCCAGGTTACCAAACGGATAGGGAGGCAGGGTGCAGGGCAGAAGCCCACTTCAATAAAGGTAAATGCATTTGCCAGTTTAGCAGGTTGGCGAAGAACCCTCCCCTCCTGGGCTGATATCCTGGCTCTGTTGTTTGCTGGTTCTCTAGACTTAACCTTTTGGTTGTCTCCATTGCTTTATTTGTCAAAAGGGGACAAAAGTTGGGTGCCTCATCATGGGCTGCTGAGGTGACTGAATGAGAAAGTCCATGTGACATGATGGTGATTGCCCACCAGGGGCTCTCAGTGAGCACAGCTCTGCTCATGGGACAGGCCCTGACCTTGTATGTGAATGTCGGAGGGGACCAGGGGGGTGAGAAACACCCGGGCCTGTGCCTTTGTTCTTCGGGCCCAGTTCACTCAGGACAGATGGCTGTCCCAATGATAATCAGCCTGAGAATGAATGGGCAACTTATTTTAAACGGGAGAAGGAGAGCAAACGTTTCCTTTATCTATCTTACGTCTTACTTGGGGTTTAAATGCCAGCTATACTTCTCACTTGTTTCCTTATGAAATAGTGGCAAGGAGCAGTCCACCTCTCTTAACCTGGAGAATGAAATCTCAGATTGGTTAAATAACTTGTGCCGAGTCCCGCAGGGAGGTTATTGAAGAGTAGGGGTCTGAACTCTGATCTTCTAAGCTCCAGGCTCAGGCTTCCTAATAAATCACACTTCTCCCTGTCATCTGCTAGCCAGCAGGTTCTGCCCCCCACCATGGCCGAGCTGGCCACACAAGGTGGAATGACTTCATGGAGCAAGCCTTGCTCAGAAACAGAAAATGTTGCCTCAGGCATTTCATTGGATGTTTGATTTTAATATAAAAGGCAGCTCTAGCCTTAATGAGCAAATACTAAGTAATGGTTCCTCTTCGATTTCTCTGGCAGCAGAGAGGGCAGGCTGAGATGCAAGCTAGCTTTGAAAGGTCAGCAGAAGGGGCCAGGAACAGGGGACTCTTATGGGTGTGAACAGGAACTTGACCTTGCATTGTAAGCCTGCTCAGCTGTTCATCCAAAGGAAAACTGTGGTTCCCAATTACAGAAAATCAGTAGCTAGAACTATTAATAATAGCACAAGAAGCTGTTGGTGCCGCAAGTTAATTTGTGGTAATGTTTTATAATTGATGGTCCTTTTTATTACTTAAACACTAATTAATTCATGTTCCAAACAATGCGTTGACTTTATTTATGATGTTAGGACAGCCCTCCTAGCTTAAAGTCATTCCTTATTGCTCTCTCTCTCGATAATTAAAATGCACCGTTTATTTGTTCTGTCTAGGGGTGTTTAGAGGACCGCACCTTCTGCGAGAGCCTCGTGGGCAGTACATCCAAAAGCGACCTCATCGATGCTCTGGCCCTCTCAAGGAGCAGCCTGATGATTTTCTTCCCAGTACCATCCACACAGCATCCCATGGAAATGTATCCACACCGTCTCCCCGAGGTTGGCTTCAGGTGACCCATTTATAAAATGAAAAGTGTGAACTCTGTGCGTGCAGCTGCCACTTTGCAGCAACGACCTGGCAGGTCTGGCTTGTCTGCAGACGAGCCCCGTGGTCAACTTCCTCTACCTCTCCAGGCCCCAAGGCCTGTGAAACAAGGGGGATGGAAGTGGTCATCCTTAAAAGTGCTCAGAGCCCTACATTTCAATGTGTTAATGGGATCAGTGATTATGCTTTCTTGCAGGTGCACTGAAGGTTCGGACTGCTGGAAAGAGAAAAAACACGAAAAGATTAATGGGCCAGTGTCGCTGGAGGATTCACTGCCAACAGACACAAGCTGTCTATTCCTTTTTAGTATCTCTGCATCTTCCTGAAGGCTGAGTTCTACTATTTGACTCTTTCTATGCCTTTAAATAATAGGCTGCACGTAAAATAAAATCTACTGAATTTCAACTGAGGCTGTAAGCTGACGTTCTGTATGAGATATTTCATAATATTTTTCCAAGTTTATTTACAAGATGGGAGCCCTCACATTCCTTTTATTGTGTATATTAATTTCGTTTTTATCTCAGGGAGACAAGAAAGGCATTTATGTCAGCCCTCGCCTCCCAAGGTCAGAGCTGAAGCCCTGTGCAGAACAAATCAACTCCAGAATGCAACAAACATTGCTACTGCTGGCCTGTGGTTACACAAGTCAGTTGTCTCAGCACCATGAGAGATCGAGACCATAGATTAGTGTTCCTTATAATTCCATTAGTTCTGTTCTGTTTCATCACAGTCCTAGCTCCATCCAGTTATCCTGCAAAGCTATTATAGGTTATAAGAAGTATTTTCTCTGAACTGAAGCTTGGTCCTGTTTTTTGTTGTTTGTTTGTTCGCGCGCGTGTGTGTGTGTGTGTGTGTGTGTGTGTGTGTGTGTGTGTTGGTTTATTATATGTTTCTTTTTTTACCTGTGAATGAACCTTTTTCTCCATCTTGAACCTATCCACACTGAGCACTTTCCCAAATTACAGCTGGAAAGGTTAAGTTTCTTGTCACAAGAAGCCTTATCTGTTGGGTGAATACTGACTTTCCAATGCTAACCCCCAGCTTGATAATTTTCCCACTGAGCACTTCTAATGTGAGGCCCTCAACCTTCCCCACAAAGCATTTGACTAGCCTGAGTAAGCTGTCATGCGCCTTGCCCACTGGTGCTGAGATACAGCCACAAACAGCACCTCTGGTAGGTTCTGTAACATTTGGAAGAAGTTAAACAAGTGGACATGGTTACTTTTTTCTTTGTTAGTCCTCACCCGAGGATATTTTTGCCCATGCTTTATTTAGAGAGTAGGAGATGGTAGGGAGGGAGAGAGAAACATCAATGTAAAAGAGACATATAAATTGATTGCCCTCCACATGCACCCCAACTAGGGCCTGGGATCAAATTTGCAACCCAAGTACCTACCCTTGACCGGGAATGAACCTGTGATCCTTTGGTGCCAAGGCCAACACCCTAACCACATAATCCAGGCTGGTTATATATATATATATATATATATATATATATATATATATATACAATTAATAGAGATCCAAATGGTTACCCATAAAACTGACGCTGGGCTTTCACTCTGCTGAATTCATTAAGAAATCATGTGGCTAAATGGAAGCATATACCATGTTCATGGATTGGAAAAATCAACATCATTAAAATGTCCATACTACCTAAAGCAACCTATAGATTCAATGCAATCCACATTAAAATACTAATGGCATACTTCAAAAACCTATAACAAACCCTCCAAAAATTAATCTAGAATAAAAAAAAAGACCCCAAGTAGCTGCAGCAATCTTGAGAAAGAAGAACTAAGTTGGAGGGAAAATACTGCGATAAACAGAGCACTTTGCCTTTTTAAGGACCTGAAGTCATCTTCTGGCATGGGCATTGGCAGGGCTGTGGCTTGGTAGGGATTGGGAAGCAGTAGAGGCGTTGTACCTGAAACTGGACAGAAAGTTGTAACACCAGCTGTGGGTGACTGGCTTGTCATCCTCTTTTGGGCATTGATGCTAAACACTGGAGTTACGAGATCCTTTATAGCCGTGAATCTGGGCCATTTTTTCTGCCTTTGAGATGGAGGCCCTTTGAGGTATGCATTCATAATAGATAGCCGTTTCATCACCATTGGAAATGCCATCCATTGTGTAGCCTCTTTCTGTGTCATTGCTGGAAATTCTTTCACTGCTTTCTCATCTGTATCTGTAGCTTCACCTGACAGCTAAAACTCTAGAAATTGTAGTGATGTTTGAAACCAGCACAGCAACCACTCCTGGCAGTGAGAGGTGCCACTGCTGCAGGATTTAAGGTCTTTATGTATAGACTGTGCTTTCTTCTTTGTGGAAAAGCTTACTCCAGATTGTTTGTGCTGAACCACACAGATTGGTTCAGCTAATATTTCTCCTGTATAAAATCATCCGTAGACAATTTGTGTTAGGCTCAAATTGCTCCTTAATCATGTTTGAGCTACTTTGTGTTTTTATAAAACAAGTGTTATGGCGGAACTGGCAGATTTCCCCCCTATTAACTGCTTAGCTCTGTCCACTGACAGGACTACAAAGAATGACTAACGGTGTAATAAATTAGCAATGAGCATCTCTGGCATCATATTCCACTAACAGAAATCAGGGCTTCTTGGAGGAATGACCAGTAACCGGTCTGGGGCAGTAGAGGTATACAATGAGCCTGCAGTATCTTGTCATCCCAGCTAGAGAGGACGCTATGAATGACCCCCAGGGTCATGTCAGCAGGACTCAGGAGCCAACTGAAGAAGCTCCCACTGCCAAAGATGGGACAATTTGTATTTCAATGAGGATAAGAATTGTATACAGTTATTTAAATCCATCAAAATGGTTAAATCCATGGGTTCCTAATGACATTAAATAATACTCAAATTGGTCGCTATTGAGTAGTCATTATCTTGAAAACTGATCAGGACAAAGAGTCAAGTATTTGTCCTGCCTTCCCTTCGTGAATCACAGGGTAATCAATGGTAGATAAGAGGAAGCATCTCTTTATGGGAGTATTTCAATTAATCAATACAAAAGAAATGATAGAACATCACCATTTTGCAGCCCCCAGTGAATTAACAGATCTGGGCATTGCCCGTGAACAGCGGTGAACATCACCAAAAGGGAGACTGCAGACATTTGTTGCCTTTGGATGAAAAACATGCCACCAACAATGTATAATCTTGCCAAAGGGATCCAACTTAAGTTTAATTAAGACTCTGGATCCTGTAACCAATTTCCAGGAAATACCGAGCTCAGAGGAACAGCTCAGAGGGACATACTAAACTGCTCCTTGAATATGTAATCAGCAAAATTCAGACTGTGAGAAACTTTACAGGTCTAAAAGCTCAGGTTCTTTTTTATTTAATTTTTTAATTTTTAATTCATTTCTTTATTGATTAAAGTATCACATATTTGTCCTCAACTCCCCCCTCCCACACTTAGGCCCCCACCCCCCTATTGTCCTTGACCACTGGTTAGGCTCATATGTGTGCATATAAGTCCTTTGGTTGATCTCTCCCCTTTATTCCCACCCTCCCTCTGAGGTCCAACAGTCTGACAGGTTGTTTTTAAAAAAATATATTTTATTGATTTCTTGCAGAGAGAAAGAGAGAGGGATAGAGAGTTAGAAACATCGATGAGAGAGAATCATCGATCAGCTGCCTCTTGCACACCTCCTACTGGGGATGTGCCCGCAACCAAGGTACGTGCCCTTGACTGGAATCGAACCTGGGACCTTTCAGTCCGCAGGCTGACGCTCTATCTACTGAGCCAAACCGGTTTCGGCCCTGACAGGTTCTTAAACAGACAATTTTATAAAAACAAAAGGAAGCCTAGGTGGAATTTATAGGTTAAAAATGACTCAAAAGACATACCAAGTTTTTTTTTTTTTAAATGGGCAAGACTAAATTACAGTATTTTAGGGATGCACTTTTTAGTGACAAAACTCTAATGGAAGTGGTTGCTATAAGAATCAAGATAGTCAGTAATTAAGTTAAATCAGAGAAAATAACGGAACTGCATTCCTCATGCCACTGTGTGTGTGGATTGAGACTCATGCCAAGTGCCTGCCTTTCCAGCTGCACTTTTCCTAATCTGCCTTTGTCTTCACATTCTGCCTCCGGAGTCTTGTTTGAATCCCCTGCAGCAGCAGCCACAGGGCCTCGCATCTCCAGACTCACCCTTTGCTGTGCGCTGAGCCTCTCCTTTGTTCCCAGATCTCCTCTCTGTGATTGCAGATTCTGGGTTTGCTCTTTGCCTCCATCCGTCCAAGCAAACAACAAAAACCCAAAACCGGCGCTGGGCCTGCCTGAGTCATTTTCCTCACTGTCCCCGCAAAAGCCCGCGAGTCCCATTTGGCTACTTTATGACAAGCCAATTAGACAAAGATTGTTAATCAGACTAATGAAGGGAGACGGGATCTGAGGAAAGAGAAGGAGGGAAGGAAGGTGGCCGAGGCAGTAATGGAAGAGGGAGAGCACCGCCCCTCCCTCACTGCTCTGATGTTTTATTCAGAGTATTTGCAAATGAGCCCGTGGAAACAGCATTAACAATAAATGAGAAGCATTAGACTGCGGAGAGGAGGGGAGGAGGGACTGGAGTGCTGTTCCATGCCAGCGAGGGTCGCAGGCTCCCTGTCTTATCAACCAAGGTGAGCCCTTCTCAGGTGGCTTTACCTGCACGCCCGTAGTTAGGCCTCTGAAGAGGCTCCTATTCCATTTAGCAAATAAGAGAAGTTCAGAGGCATTTCTAGCCTACAGGAGCCAACCTAAAAGGCAAAGCCAATATATCAAAACCCAAGGGCTGGCAGCTTTCATTCATCTCAGCCTCAGCATTGAAGTTGTTATAACCCAAAGGCTCTGTTAAGTAATGGATCTATTTTATGAAAGTAGCTAATACTTGATTGGTGCTTTACAATTAACCAAGCCCTTTTTCATTGTCAAATGTTTCTCATAATCACCCTGCAACCAATTTTATAACTTAAAAAACTGAGCAAGTTTACTCAGGGCCTGAACCCTCACTTTCAAGAATTCAGGTGTTTCCATAATTCTTCGCATTTGGAAAATCTCTATCAGTTCAAATCCCCCCCATATACTAATTTACCTAGACTTGTGTTATTTTTTTCCTCTGTTCTACAAATATGCACTGAGCATCTCCACGGGCCAGGCACTGAGAGGCAGAGAATAGGAAACCCCAATGGATAAACAGTCCTCCTGTTTTAGTCTATAAGCTCTCAAGCTGCCTGTTTTCCTCTTAAAAAAACAAACAAGCAAATATTTTTATTGACTTCAGAGAGGAAGGGAGAGGGAGAGAGAAATAGAAACATCAATGATAGGAGAGAATCATTGACTGGCTGCCTCCTGCACGTCCCACACTGAGGATCAAGCCCACAATCCAGGCCTGTGCCCTGAACAGTAATAGAACCATGGCCTCCTGATTCATAGGGCAAAGCTCAACCACTGAGCCAATCCACTGAGCTGCCTGTTTTCCTCCAGATACAAATTCTGATTCTGTGACAATCAATAGTTCCTATTAAAAAGATAACAATAGCTGCCATTCATTAAGCTCTTACTAAGTGCCAAGCACTATGGCAAGCAGTTTACAAATGCTATTTTGTTTACAGCTTTGAGTCCATGTCTAAGCACAGGGCTCACGCCTGGAACCAATTTGCAGTAGCACAGTTACTTCGAAAGGGGAAATTGCACATTTCCACATGGAATCCTCACCTTTTACAGCCTTGGTGAGAGCCGGCTCCCAGGAGCGAGACCTTTGCACTTGCCTGACCCAGCAGCAGGATTCTGCCAGCACCTCTCTTCCCCTGTATTTCCTCTGCACAACTGTCAGCATGTTGGTAAGAGTCTTTCAGCAAAGGAGGGTAAAGGAAGGTCAAACCTGAAGTGGAGACCAAAGCTGCCCACCCTCTCACCCCCGTACACAGACATTGAATTCCTGTCGGCCAGGCCAATGAGACCTTGGAAACTTAGGTTAGAGTGAGTCATGCTGCCTAGCAACTACCTCTTTGCAATGTCATTCAAATATCCCCTGAGCCCTATGAAGACATGAAGGAAGGAGAGACCTCTGTCACTGAGGCCAGGAGTCCGAGAAGGTGATGGCTTACCTGAGCCTCACCCCTGAGCCTCACCTCTGAGCATGTGGCCCTCACTGCATAGCATGGGCCCCAATGTCCACTTCGACCTGCTCAGTCAGTCCGGGCTTCAACAGGATCTCAGATGACTGAGACTCATGGTAAAGTTGGAGGATGTGGAGAAGGAGTGCACTGCAGAGGCCAGGACCATCTGCAGGACCTGGAAAGGTGTTAGATGCAAATTGCTGGGCCCCACCCTAATCAGTGGTTCTCAACCTTCCCAATGCCACGACCCTTTACTACAGTTCCTCATGTTGTGGTGACTCACATAAAATTATTTTCGTTGCTACTTCATAGCTGTAACTTTGCTACTGTTATGCAATTGTAATATAAATCATAATGTAAATCATAATGTAAATATCTGTGTTTCTGATTATCTTAGGCGACCCTGTTGCGAACCACAGGTTGAGAACCCCACTGCTGAAGAGCCTAAGACCATCAGAAAACACAGATGTTTATGTTACATTAACAGTAGCAAAATTACAGTTATGAAATAGCAAGGAAAATAAATTTATGGTTGGGGGTCACCACAACACGAGAAACCGTATTAAAGGGTCGCAGCATTAGAAAGGTTGAGAACCACTGCCCTACACCAACTGGATCAGCAACCTTGGGGGTGGGGCCCAGCCATCTGAGTTTAAGAAGCTTTCCCAGGCTGCCTGCTAAAGTTTGAGAGCCATTGCATAGACAATTACCTCTCCAAGCCCTGGCTCACTTACTCCTTCTACATCACTTAGGCTGCAATCTTGGCTGACATTTGGGGAAATGGAAGGCGGGTTCTGTGCTCGGGTTTTCCCTTTTCCATTTTATTACCCTGGGGACAGTTCTGAAAACTCAAGCTTCTGAACAAAACCTCCCTCGCTTGTAATTTAATCCTTCATTTGCATTGCCGATAATAATGGGAGGAAAGAAATTCCAGGAGACCAACCGCCTTTTAAGTGCTTTATTGTGTATGATCAGAAGCATGCCTGGGAATGCAAGGCCCGGGTTTCTCAGCCCAAGAATAAACAAGGGCACAGAACCAGGAGGAAGAGGGGCTCTGTGGCCCCAGGCTGAGCATGGGGTGGATGGGTAGGTGTGGGCATGGAACCAACAAAACAGTCAGATTGGGGGGTGGGGGTATCTACATAGACAGAAAAAGCAAGAGGATAGGAATAGCCCCTAAATCAAAGAATCATTAGCTGCCATAATCTAGGTTGTTTTCCCAATTCTGATCAGTACCATGCCTATCTCTCTGCTGACCTTGGACTTCCATATTTTCAATCTGGGAAGGTGCCAACTCACTCACAGGTATTAAAGGAAAGAATAAAAATGTGCCTATTAATTCCTTTAGCAAGTCTTTTTTGAAATTTCCTGTATGCCAGGCACAGTGCTAGGTGCACGGATTTTAGTGGAAGAGATGGGTGTCACTCTCTCTACAGCCTGTGACCATGGCAGGGGCATATGTAACAAAGACCCTGGCCCAGTCTCAGGTCAGGGAAGGCTCCCTTGGGGATGAGGATGTTAGAGTTGAGGTCTACAGGAATTAGCTAGGCAAAGGCGGGTGTTGATGGTGGTGAGAACACTACAGGCAACGTACAAAGACAGGAGCTAAGATGGAAATGGAAAATTTAAGGACCCGGAAGAAGGGACGCAGGAGTGGTAGGCAGAGACCAGCTGTGTAGGTTTATAAAGCTTTGGGTCTTTACCCTACAAGCACTGGGGAGCCTTTGGAGGGTTTTAAGCAGAATAGTATCAGGGACGGGTTCACATGTTGTAGCGCTCACTCTGTGTCATGGAGAGGGGAGTGCAGATAGCAGAAAGTAAGCCAGTTATGAGGTCGGTATGTGGCCCAGGGGTTTCTGACTGAGTGCTGGGGTGGAGGTGGAGAGAAGAATGCAAACTAGAGAGAGTGACTTGGATGAAATGCACAGACTTTGAGTGGATTGGATATGGGACAGGGGGATAAAAAGGCACCAAAGGTGTTTTTCTAGGTCATCAGAAAAGGTCGCTAGAAAAGGACTAAAAATGGGATGAGAGCTGGATTGGAACAAGTGAGTGGCTTAGCTACAAGGATAGACGTGGCGCACCCAGAAAGTCTGCAGTGAACAAGCCACAGTATTTAATTAAAGTGGGTCCAAAGCTCAGTTATTCATGGCGATCCAACTAGAGTTCTGTTTCCCCTATTGCCAGCTCTGGGCTTTGTTCATTCCTGCCTTGACCAGCAGGTGGAAGGAGAAGGGAAAGGCTGGGGTGGGGGACTCAGTTATGTGCATGTGGCGGATAAATGGAAACTAAATGGTCTCACCTACTTAGAGGGGCGGTTTATTGCGAGGAGCTTGCAGGACAGCAATTCTCGCCTGAAGGGGAGGCCTGCATATAAATGCAATTTACATCTCTGGCAACTTTCTACAACCATCCCTTAATGAATTAGTCAAGCCACCAAGGCATCCAAATTGGTTCATCCCATCTTTTCATCTTCCAGGTTGTCTGGAGCTTAGAGTGGAATTGAAGAGTATTTATAGCACTGGGGCATTTTTGTGGGCCTGGGGGAAAGAGTCTTCAAAACATAAACACGAGACAATTGCAGAAAATAAATCCAGTGAGCGAGGCTTTGAGGAAGGTTTGCATTGACCTGTTGCTCTGTCTCTCGGGAAGGTACAGGGGTGGCAGCCACCACTGGGCTGGGAGGATATTTGTGTGGAAAAGAGAATTAAAAACAACAATAAAATTTAATTGTACACTTAATCTATTTCAGGATGAAGAATCCCGATAGTTAGGTCTCTGTATTAGTCCGGGCTGGGGCAGGAATTAAACAGTCCATGCAGAAGAGATGATTAAAGATAAATTAATGAAGGAACTTTCTCTAAGGGTGTGAGCAGGGAATGAGGAAGCCAGAGCCGAATGGTGAAGCACCCGGGCAATCTGGCAAGCTCTAACACCCCAAGGCATGAAAAGGGAAGCAGGGAGAGTGGTTAATTATTCCTGAAACTGTAGGATCACCCTGAGTCTGCTAGAAATGAGGCCGCTGCCAACTACAGCCCAGCAGGGAGGGAGCCTGGGGAATAAATATTCAAACCTCTCTTCTTGCAAGTGCTTCTTTCATCTGTCCATCCACATCAAAACCAATGAGCAAGGGAGTCCATGGATCCAGTTCACACAGGCAGCCTCCCAGGCTCAAGCAGGGCAGGGAAAGGAGAGGAGTGGATGAGCAGGGACAAGCAACAGAACCCAGCTCGTGAGCTGAGAGTCTGACCAATTCAGATCTGCAAATTTATGGAGATCGATATACGTATGTGGATCTATGAATTTCGTTGCCAATGTTCTTCTGGTTTTATAATGATATAGTTCATCCCACATTGATGGTATTAAACAAAGCAACAGAAAACAGAACTGCTAGCCCAGGATGTGCCTGGTGGGGGGTGAATAGTAAGTACTGTCTGTCTACTTTCTCCATTTCCCCTGTGAAGTCAGCTGTGCCTCTGCCCACTGGACGTCTCCTTTCACTCATTCCCTCCCTCCCTCCCTCTCTTCCTCCCTCCCTCCCTCCCTCCCTCCCTCCCTCCCTCCCTCCCTCCCTTCCTCATTCCTTCTTTCTTTCCTTCCTTCTTTCCATTTTCCAAAAGGAGACAGGGCTTGGACTATTGATGAAATCAAAAGGATAAGCTAGGGATTGCCTGTTTCCATCTTGCCTGTTGTTGTCTAGTATAAATCACATTTCCTCTGTAACACTGGAGCTTTCATCTGTAGTGTGTGGACCAGACTTAAGCTGACAGTGAAGCTTCCCTGGAGAAAACCCTCTGTGATCCTGGCCCTCTTCCCATATGCAGAGTCCACCAGGACACATTCCCCTCCGGTCTGTTTTATTTCCCACTGTGCAGCACATTCAGCCACAGACTCTGCTCCTGGGCTTTCCCCTGACTAGATATACCCTCCCCTCACTGGAACTGGCTAATTTCAGAGCAGTTAAAGTGTCCCCTTTGGTGAGTCAAGGAACCCCCTAGTGCCCTAACAGAGGGAGGTAGACCTGCTCAGACACTGCCCTCTGCTGGAAACTGCTGGGACTATTCAAGTCTTCAGTGAGGGCTGTGTGCCACTTCTGAGCTCTTGGGGCCTCCCCCTACGACCTGAGTTGTAGATACACCTGCCATGTGGATAAGGCATCACTCATTAAAAAACCTCTCTCCTCAACAACCTGGATGTAAAGAAATATTAGAATATGATTCAGGACGCTGTTTTTATGACTTAGTATCAAAAAGGATTTCTCAGCAAGACAAAAAATAAAACACAAAAGAATGGTACACTTAACTACATCAAAACAAGAACTTCCATCTGGAAGAAGAAATTATAAACAAAGTTAAAGGAAAAAGAGAAAACACTCGCAACAAAGGATCAGCATCTAAAGTATATAAAGAACTTCTACAGATCAAAAAGAAAATGGAAAGCAGTACAATAGAAACATATTCTAAAGATACAAAATACTAATCCACAGATATATAAATGTACAATTTCTATAAAGTGAATATGTAAAATGTAGATAAAAAGGTGATGGAAAATATAAATTTGGCCCCAAAATGCATGATAAAAATGCTTAGTTTCCCTAGTAATCAGAAAAAATGGAAATTCAAAGACAGTGGAGTTTTTGTTTTTTGTTTTTTACTTATTAAATTGGAAAATAAGGAAAAGTCTATGGGAGACAAGGTACTTCCATGCACTATAGAGAAGACATAAGTTGGTGTGATCCCTCTGCACAGTCACATGGCAGAATCAGTAGTGTCACATGTTTACACACCAAGGTCCAGTGACTGCATGTTTCCATTTCTCCCACAGAGACACTTACCCCTGTGCTCGGAAGGCAGATTCAAGGATGGGTGGGTGGGGCAGCTTTGCTTCATCCATAACACACACTCACACTCTCTCTCTCTCTCTCTCTCTCTCTCTCTCTCTCTCTCTCTCACACACACACACACACACACACACTCACACACACACACACACACACACATCCCACATCAGTTTTTTAAAATGTAACATATGTACTTATGTGGAATGATCTTCAAAACCATATGATTGATTTCAGAGAGAGGAAGGGAGAGGGAAAGAAGGAGAGAGACATCAGTGATGATAATCATAGATCAGCTACCTCTTGCACACCTCCCATTGGGGATCGAGCCCACAATCCTGGCATGAGCCGAACCCTGACCTCGTGGTTCATAGGTTGATGCTCAACCACTGAACTATTCTAGCCAGGCCAAACCCTATTTTTGAGTAAGCAAAAATCAAGCTGCTGGATAACACACAATACAATCACATATATAAAATATCCCTAAACATTAAACAATATTATATTTTTTCTCTGGGTCTTTCAATGTATGGTAAAATGTGTAGAAGATACATCATAATGATGCTGAGATTTATACACGGGGTGGAGACGACAATTGGAGGTGGTGTTCAAAGGCGACTTCAGCTTTATCTGTAATTTTCCATTTTTTAAATAAAGATAATATATTCATATTATTATATAATTAAATTGAACAAAATGATTTTTATTTAAAAGGAAGAAAAACTTTCCTAATCTTTACCCTTTAAGCACCTGGAAGGACTGGAAATCTTTGAACTATAAGCAAAATGGTGCCTTGGGTGATTTGTCAGGGGACCTGCTAAGTAGAGGGCACTGTGGTTGTCATGGTGATGGCTGTCTTCAACATAAACCATCCTGTACATCCATCTACCAGTCAGACCATCTCACATTCAGTGATATGCTTTTAAATCTTGGTTCACAAACTCAGTACTAATAATACAATCCCTAACACTTATTGAGGGTGTTTGACTTGAAAATGTAATTACTTCATTTAATCCTTTATCATTTCCCTTTCTCTGTGTGTCTCTCTGTGGCCCCATCTCCTATCTCTCTGTCTCTGTCTGCAGATGAGGTTATGTAGCTAAGAAATATTAAATAACCTGGGGTCAGTTGACCAATATGTGGTAGAATTAGTCCCAACCCCAGCAGCCATACGCTCAAAGATTTAAACCACATTTCAACATCACTAACATCTTTATAGTTCTGTCAACTTCAACATATCAACACACAATACACACATAAACATGTCCTGTCAGGAGATGTCCTGAGTTTCCCTGTCACTCAGGCCAGCTCCATTGGCTATGCTGCTCTGAACCCACACAGCAGCTGGCTCATTCTGGGGGAAAAATCTGCCAGAGGATGAGGTGTTGTTTAAGCCAGTAAGTACAGCTAAGAAGCTCTAAGCAGATAGAGAGGAAAGGAACAATTAAGAAGTTAGAAATAATCCTCAACCAGAGACAAGTTCAAATATTTTTAGAGTTAATTTTAGAAACAAAACTAGTCAACAATAGCAAAGCTTAGAGTCCGACAATACGGAAGCCCTACAGAATTCTCAGAGGATACAATGTGCGCCACCTTCCAAATTCTGGGCACTTCTCGGGCCAACACAAAATGCGTTCCAGTGACGCAGGCCTGCTCTCCCGGCTCCACCACCCTGCCCAGCAAAGAAGGCGCACTGAGCGACATGGGAGGTCACAGATGTGAGGGCCCCATGAGCAGAGCTCTCAGGTCCTCTTTGGAGAGAAGGCAGGCCTCCTCTTGCTGTGGAGCAAAAAAGCTTTTGAGGGATGTTTCCAGAATAGCTTATGAGTGAAGGGGGCAGTAGGTTTACAAGTCCAGAGCTGTGGTTCCTTTCTCCCAATTAAAAAAAAAAGAAAAGAATTCATCTCTATTTGGTTTCTTCGCTGAGAACAGATGTGTCTATGAATAATACATAGACGGGCAGGCCACACATGCATCTGAAGGCCCAGAAGTCTGAAGGCAAATGAGACCCAGAGTATGAAGATCACACAGCAGATTCTAAGTAGCATCACGTAGGCGAGGAAAAACCTAGGAGAGCACAAAAAACACTCTGCAAATAACGAGCACCTCTCAGCCTCCAGTGCACAAACACATCTCCTCTCCGGTAATGGTGACTGAAAGTCACTAGGTTCCCATTTGAGGAAGAGGAAAAATAAACCAAGAAATGTAAATGTAAAAACAAGATGGAAACATTAGGGTTTTAATGAACCCGAAGCTTCAGGGCAGACAATTAAGGGCATTTAAATTTTTCTTTCTGGATTAGAACTCCAAATCCTTCAACCCACCAGGAGTGGGATGAGTGAAACCATGTAGGGCAGCAGATCTGGGAGGGCAGGTGGCTGCAGCCCTCCTGGGTCCACTCTGGGATTCGCCTCCTGGCCTAGCAACAGCTTGCCTCTGACTGTTCTGCCCACCAAAGCCCAGATGTGTTTTTCTATCAGTTAAACATGAGAGGACATCATGCCATCATATGGATTAGGGAGATTGTACATCAGCAAAGGCCTTGTGAAGTAGGAGTTCTAACTAGTGGTGTCTTAGCCTACATCTTCTTGCGGGGGCACAGGAAGATGTTGAAAAATGTGCCACTGACAGGCCTCAAGGGCATGGGGAAGACTCTCTACTGCTTCCTGTGGTTCTTCAAAGGTCATCAGTGTCTCCAGATAAAAAGGAAGCCACAGCATCTCTGAGAGGACTCATCTCTCAGTTAGGAAATGTTGCTGTCCTGGGGGGCGGGGGATAGGAAGAGATCTCAACAGCTTTAAATGCTTGCATGCCTGCATGTGCTTACACACACACACACACACACACACACACACACACACACCCCATAGGCTTCTTATCAGCTCTGTTGAGCAAAGAATTTTCACAAATAAAAGATTTGGATTTTTATCTTATTAAAATCCCTTCAGGTATTATCTGGAGATAAGACAATGTCCCTTTAACTTTGCCTCGTGTGAAAACGTAACAGGTGAAATATTATCTCTCCCCCACCCCTCCCACCCCCTTAAGTAAAACAGCCTGAAATGTTGAGCAGAAGGTATTTGGAGCTGTGACAGGCAGCATATTAATATGTAAACTGAAAACAGGTAGATCCCTTAAAAGTCTGCCCACATAGCAGGACTGGGAAGAGACAACTCTCTTTCCCATCATAGCGGCAATATCACAAGGCAGGGTTTATTTGCAAGAAAATGAACTGGCAAACAAGCCGGGCCTGGGAGGTGGCTCCCGCTTCCTCTGCAGCCTGAGCAGGACTGAGGAGGAGACCCCAAGGCGGGGGTGGTGGTGGGTGCCCAGGGGAGCAGGGCAAGGGGCTGTGCAAATGCCCACCACCCCCAATATCTCTCTCCAGATGTAACTCCCCCTTGAGTCTCATGGTTGGAGCCAGGTAAGGTAAGGGTTAGGGTTGGGTTGGGTAACTTTAACTGGCCCCTGCTGGGACCAGTCCTTGTGGTGGAGAGATAAAGAGCAGAGACTGCCAGCTGCCACCTGACTGTATTCTGGCTCCACTATCTATGAACTATGTGGCCTCAAACAAGGCGAAAGAAGACACACCCAGAAGGTGGACTGGAGTAGGTGAATGGTAGGAAGGAGGCTTGGGAAGAGCTGCAGAGCCTTACACACTAGAGAGGGGGTGGCTTTTGTATTGGGGCACATTCCATGGTCCTTACTCAGCAATCCTCCCCCTGGCTGCAGGTCTTTGCTCCCCTGGGTGGTGAGTCACATTCTAAGATCTCTCTCCTGACATTTCTCCACATCCTCCACATACCCGTTTAGCACCACCTGAGGCACAGCACCTGGTCACACAGATCTTTAATAGCAAGTGAAGCAGTAGCAAGTGTCAGAGCTGAGAGAGGGGGAAAAAAATCTCAATCCCCACTGGAAGGCAAAGATCATTTCCTGCATTTCCATGAAAAGGGAGAAGTGAAAAGCATGAAATCACATGCCAACAGGGAGAAAGAGATGGATCAGGAGTAACCTTGACAGGAGCAGGCACCGCAGCTACTGGGTCACGGTTCCCAAGACTGAACTCCTGAGGAGAAATGGGACGTGCAAGCAGGGACACACAGGTAGCAGTCACCTCGCCTTCTACCTGATGGCCTGCTCAGCCTTCCCACGTGGACATGGCGCACTCTCTCAGGCTTACCCTGCCCCTAACTCAGCGTGTCATTTCTTCCAAATGGCTTCACTCTAGGTCCCTTCTCACATAATGACTCCTACCCAAGCCAGAAATCAGAGTCTCCCAGGACTGCTCTTACTCCCTAATATTGCCCCACTCCTGCACCAGCCACAGCTATCAGCATCTACCCAGTCAATTCTGGCTCTACCTCCTCCATCGCCATGACCAAGTGCCTTCATCTGACTCCATTATCTCTTGCATGGACCTTTGCAGTAGCCTCCTGGTCAACCTCCATGCCAACTCTCTCTGATGCAGCCTCTTTTCTACTCCCAATAGGTTTTCCTCCCTAAAAATGCAAATTTGATGATGGAACTTCTCTTTGTTAAATCCTTGAATGATCCCTCTGCTGTCAGGGTAAATTCCAAACTTCACTCAATGTGAGGTCTTCAAGGCTGGAGAACAAGGCATTCTAAGCCTTCCCCCTGCCGAGCTGTCCCGCTTACCCATGCCTCCTGTCCCCACTTTTCAATAATTTCCCTCAGTGTTCCAGGCTATTCCACATACCCATGGCTTTGAAAAGTCTGTTTTTTGGTCTTGTCTCTCCAATGAACTCTTACTCATCCCTTCAGACCCCTTCCTGAGTTTCCCCTCCAGCCCTTCTCCTTGTCACTTTACTCATTTTCTCTACCTCACTAGTCCTGCACTTACTCAGTCACCTTTCTGCCTCCCCCACTGGCTCCCCAAGAGCTCTGTCTTAATCATCTTTGGATCCTCAGGGCCTAAGACTATGCCTGATGCAAAAGTCCGAACAAATGCCTGTGGAAAGTGTGAGTCCATGAACAGTTCCCTCCTGGGCAGGAAGAGTCTATGGAGACAGATGGGGAGGGGGGGAGATGAGGATTGAAAGAGGAAGAAGGCTCCATTCTTCAGAGACCCAGCATCCTGCCTGGGACAGATCCTAGTCCTCCATGTCATGGGGCACATCGAGTGCAGACACTGAAATCCATCAGAATAACAGATGAAATATAAAAACAAAAACGTCTGACTTGATGAAGTCATGGGTGACTTGTTCCAGAGATTGGAGAAAGGCCAATCCTGCTTTTGTCCTCTTCGGGAGGGGTGTCCTAAGCTGGACGCAGGCCCACCAGGCTTCAGGACTACCAGAGATAGGATGTAAGAATGTCAGAAACTTCACTGTACAAGAAAAAAAAATTTTTTGTAGCAATGTATGGTGATGGATGGTGACTGGACTTATTGTGGTAATCATTGCACAGTATATATAAATATTGAATCATTATGTTGAAACTAATAATGTTATAAGGCAATTATATCAATTACAAAAAGAAAAGAAAAAAATCACAGCTCCATCAGGAAACTCTATATGCACAGGAAGCTTAAAACTGAATATACTTGCTTTTTTTTAGAGGTAAAAGTCACAAAAGATGAAATTCTCCATTTTAATCATTTTTAAAGTATACGATTTAGTGGCTTTTAGTACATTCACCCCTCTTTCCAACCCCTGGCTGCCACTAGTCTACTTCCTGTCTATAGAGTTGCCAATTCTATTTCATGTAAGTGGAACCATGTCGGCTTCATTCACTCAGTGTGATGTCTTCAAGGTCCATCCATGTTTCAGCATCAGCACTTCATTCCTTTCATGGCTAAAGAATATCCCGTTGTGTGGATATCTCACATTTGTTTATCCATTCGTCAGTGGGAGACATCTAGGTTGTTTCCACTTTTTGGCTCTTGTGAATATTTGGCTGCTATGAACATTTGTGTACCAGCCTGTGTTCATTTCTCTTGGGTATGCAGATAGGAGTGAAACTGCTTCGTCAAATGTTTAACATTTGTTGAGGAACTGCCAATATGCTTTTCTCATCAGGTGCACCATTTCACATCCCCACCAGCAAGGTACAAGGGTTCCAACTCTCTCACTTTTTAAGGATCTTAGATGCTGAATTCCTAGTATGGAGGCTTTTACTATACACCCTCAAAAATACAACTAGTTGGATAGCAACAGAGTCAGGATCTAAATCGAAATGGGGCAACAGCATCAGGCTGACTCTCAGCTGATCCCTGAGCCATTAGCCACACCTCTTCCTGCGTGTGCTCCCTGCAGCCGACCCTCAGAACAGGGCTCCTGTGCATTTCAGAATCACAAGGACTATGCATGCCTCATCTTCTAGATCTATAAATAGGAATACCCAGGCACGTGATCTCCATTGTCCTCCACTTACAAATCAGATGAGGAAAAGAAGTGAGTCTAGATCTCATTGGCAAGTAGGAAGGAGAGGCCCATTTCAGAGAACCATTTTATTGATAAGAAATTATAATTTCCTCCCCTCCCCCTGAAGAAGCCAGAAGACTGAAGGAACCTCTGTATTTGGAAGGTGGACCAGAAGCAGGGCCTAGGATGGCTGGCTGCCAGGCAAGCAAAGAGCAGCGTGGCCCAGTCTGGGGTTAGTGCTATGCGGAGGTCAGGGCAGGTGGGAGGTCTGAAAGCACCGATCACAGCACAGCCTCAAGGCATGAGTCAGAGGAGTGGGAAAGGGTGAGTGATAGGTGAGAACAAGGCAGGGTCCTGGCGGGCCTCAGAGGTGGGCCCAGGGGCCTTCATGCTCAACCTTGCCGCTGGTCCAATTTCTTTGCCTTCTGGTTCCCACCACCTAGTGTGCCATTGCCCCCTCCCCAAACTACATCCTGGCAAATAAAAACAACATTTATCTCTATGTCCCTGAACACAGGATGTCCTCTATCTCACCCCATTATTAACATCATTTGCAAACATTGTTTTCAGCTCCCTGAACGTTTACATCCCCGCCCCATCTCTAGGAAACTACTTACTCTTCAGGTCTCAGCTCAGCACATCCTTCCCCCGATGCTCCCTCCTCCACACTGTCTGCCCTGTGTCATTGTACTAGACAGTCTTTCTCTTATTGTCCTGATCCATGGCTGTTTCTGCCCTGGAGGGTGAGCATTGCCAGGGCAGCTGTAGCACGTGGTGCCCAGTGCCTCAGAGATGAAAGACTATTTTGTTATACGTCTGCTCCTGGGAAATTGAACAGGGAATGACCAGAGCTGCTGACAGAACCAGGTTAGGGTTTCAGGGCTTGACCACAGGAAGCACCATCAAAGGAAAACAAAGAGGGGGAAAGGGAAAAACTGAAGTCAAGGGAGTAGAAATAAGGCCAAGGGAACACAAAACTCCTAGGCATCCATCAAAGCTGACTTTGTGTGGCTCAATGGAAATTGGTCCTATTTTGTACCCTCCTCTGAAACAGCCAGTAGTAATTAATTTCCTTTCTTCTTCCTCCCTTCCTCTCCCTTTCTATGTCCTTTCTTCCCTTTCACCTTTTCTTTCCTCTATCTCTTCTTTCCTCCCTCCCTTCCTTTCTTGCAGGTAATGGGCTGTGCACATGCCTTTCCAGATACTGTCAGGCATAACATGGGACATAAGAATACAAAAATAAACTGAGGCTCTGAGCTTTATGCAGTATATCTCAGACATGCATACACATAGCCCTCACTCAAGGGACCTACTAGTAGAGCTTGGATTTTGTATCAATTATGATTAATTTGGCTGCAGATGACAGAAACCACACTGAGAGTAAGAAGTGGGTAATTATTTTCCTTCCTAGAAGGGTCAGATGTAGCCCTCCAGGACTGCTGGGTAGTATCACAATGCTACCAACATCCCAGGCTCCCTCCGTCTTTCTGCCCCTCCATCCTTGGCATGTGGCTTTCATCCCTTTGCTCCTGAACTTCCTGGCATCACAGTGGCCATCGGGCAGTAAAAGGGGGTGAGGAAAGATGGGAAGGTAAGTGCCAGTCAAGCCTATCCCTTCCGCTTACATCTTATTGGCCAGGACAGTGTCACATGTCCCCCTACCTGCAAGGAAGTCTGGGAGGTGCCTATTTTTAATTGGGCATATTACCACTCTGTAAAAAGTATTGGGGTTCAGTTAGTATAAAAGAAGGGACAATGGAGATTAAGGACACATTGATCAGAATCTACCAAGGATTCTAAAGGCAGCCTTCACTCCACCAGGGAACACATCCTGGGAGCCACAGACTGGGATGAAAATAAAAAGCCTGGAGATGAATGACTAACCTTGCTCCCCGCCCCTTCCCCTTACTATATGTGCAACTTTGGGCCAATGGTTTTCTCTCTTGTGCCTCACTTGCCTCATCTATAAAACTAGGGAGCCAATGACACTCAATTCACACACTGCCATGGGGATAAAACCAGTTGGCACATGTAAAAATACTTAGAATTATGTCTGGCATGTAGTTAACTCTCAAGAAATATTAGCTGCTTTTGACTGTTGTTATGTACTGAATATCTACAGTATGCCAACTGCTCTACTTTACCTTCTCTAATCCTCTCAACAAATGTGTGAAGCGAACAGAGGAGTTCAGGAGGGGTCCCAGGCTCTACCGCCTGTCATTTTGCCACTTCATTGAAGACTTCTAATCCTTAAGAGTTTCTTTAATGAAAACCCCTCTAAGAAAGGTCTCAATACCCTCTTCAGCAAGCAGTTTAGCAGCTGACACCGGGGCAGAGATTAGCAGCATCAGCACACCAGGATATCCGACAACACCCCTCCCTGGCACTTCCTAGTAGGTCTTGCCCTGGGTTCAGTTCCAAGTTTTGAGTGAAGGTCTAATCTAATTTCTACTCTTTCCTGCTTGGTCTGCAAATTGGCTTGCCCATCTATTCCAGGTACTTAAAGAAATGTGTTAATGCTATTCAGGGGATAAAACAGTGGTCAATTAGGACAGGGTGCCATCAACAAATGCTGGGGTGGAGGAGCATGGGGGAGAAGCTAGGCCGAGGCTCACAGCAGATCTCTGCAGCTGGCCCCTGGGTTAGATCAGACTAGGTCAGAGAAGGCATTGGTTCTGCTGGGAGGCAAAACAGACCTGTGCGCCCCCCCCCTTTTATCACTCCTTACCCCCACAGCCATGCTCACCAAGCATCCAAATAAACCATCAGATTGGGGTTGACTCCTGGAAATCCAGTCTATATGAAATTATATATTCCTGAAAGAATTTTGGAAATTTTAAGACTCTCACCTCCATAGGATAAATTCCACTTCTAGGAATATTGTCTACAGAGATAATGTACAGAGGGGTTTTGCATATGGCATTGTTTGAAACTGACAAAATTGGGAACAATCAAAGCATTCCTGTATAAAGGCTAGTTAATTTATGGAATGCCTATTTTTAAAAACAAAGATGTACATCAGAAGTTACTAACTTGGAAAGATATTGCTGACATGTAGTTAAGTAGGAAAAATGCATTATGAAGCAGTATGCAAAATATGTACCACTTATGTGAAAATCAAGAAATGCATACATATACTCATATATGTTTATACATACACTTACGTACATATTTAAAATAATATTAGCATAAAGGCAAGAACATGAACTGAGATGAAGACAGAGATGTTTGAAAATTTTTCATCAAAATGTTAGCATTGGTTTGTTTGCATAAAATGTTCCCGCAGAGCCAAGTTTCTCACTGCTGAAGTAGGAATTTACAGATAAGCCAGGGGAGGAGGCTAGAATAATCCATATGGTAATGGATTAGAGTTTGAGACAGCAATGAACTCACACTTAGCTTAACGTAGATACAGATGGATACCTATAGAATATTTATAGGTAAGTATATACACACTGTTTAGTATACAGATGTATATTTCTTTGTTCTGTCAGCTGAGAGGCTTAGCAGAAATGACTGTCCAGTAGCCAGAAGCACAACAGATTTTTATTTCTGATACAATCCTGATACTATCCTCCAATCAAAGGTACTTGAAGAAGGGGCTGATTCTAGGACTAGGGCAAGAAATAAACAAGATGAGCATAGAGCATCTTCTAATGTCATAAAGTAAGAAAGTACTAAACTATTCAAATAAAATAACCTACATGGATGGGAATGTCAAAGATGCACAGAATTCCCCATGACCGATACAGTGGAATAATTTGAGCAACAAAGCAAAGTAGTATTGGGTTATAATCCAAATATAAAGATTTGTGAGTCCATACTAATATAAATAAATTATTGAATAAATTAATAAAGGGGGGAAGGAGACAAGATAAATCCCTTATGCAGAACAATTCCAAATAATTTATGTACATACTCTATCCTCAAAGGGGGATCATAATTTCCGGGGTCCTGAAGTGTGGCTGTACATAATGACTTCCTTGCAAAAAGGACAGTATGGAAAGAGAGGGAAGAAGAGAGTAGCTGTGCAGTGGAGAAGTCTGACACACTCGTCCCAGCCCAGTGGTCAAGGTCAGCATCAGCAGTCATTAATCATGTTGATAGTATGTAACCTTGATAGGATGTGATAAAAATGACACTTTGCCTCTATGATCTTCTTCCTCAAAATTCAGAGCCCTGGTCTCATCATGAGAAAAACATGAGACAACTTCCAGTAGTGGGGCATCCTCCAAAATGCCTGTCCAGCACTCCCCACAGATGCCCGAGTCATCAAAAACAAAGAAAGTTGACTAACTGTCCCAGTGAAGGGGAGCCCAAGGAGACAGGTTAAGTCTAAAACTGTTCAAAAAAGAGAAAGGTTTGTGTTTTTTTTCTAAGTTTCCACAGAACAGCTTTTCTCTAAACAATGGAATCAAAGTGAATTTTGATCTCAACCTTTAATAATACAGAAAAGCAGTAAAAGCTTTGAAAATAAAGCTTTTCTTTAAAGGTGCTTCCAATATCCTGGATCAAGTTCTTACATGGGGCTTAAGGTTAAAGTTCTTGGGCTTTCTCTCCAGGAACCTGAAAAAACTCCCCAAATACATCAGAGGCAGGCTGAGGGGAGGAGAGGCTGAAGAAGGAGAGGCTGCTTTTCCTGGGCTCTTGATGTCTCATTATACAACCTGCAGGCTAAACGTGTGCATCTCAGCGCAGCCTTTGTACGCTGACAGAGCCGCTGCTTCCAGGTGCACTTGCAACATTTCCATCAGGCCCTCGTCCATCTCAGTAGCTGACCACTGTCTGCCCATGGAACAGACACAGTGCAGCTTTGCAGAGAGGCAGTGGATTCCATATGTGCGCAACTCGGCTAAGTAGAATTATAACAAGTTGTGCTCCTGATGACTCAGGAAATGTGCTACAGAAATAATTCTTTTGAATAGCCAGAGAAGTTCTTTCAGTTAGTACAGGGATTTTAAGACAAAGTCAGAAAATGGCATCTTTGAAAATGGAAAATTGACAAAAATCAATATGGCAATGAATGGGATTAGTTCCCACGTAGTTATTCATTCCCTGACAGACATCCACCTCAGAGATGTTCGGCTCTCCAGTCTTACCACATTACCACTTACCACTGGAGTGTCTCCTGAATACCACCAAGGGCCCTGGGGTCATCTGTATTCCCGTGGGAAACTACTAATCTCAATCAGACTTTACTGAGATAAGCTATAGTTTTGAAAATTGTAAGTTGCGAATGTTAAACGCCATGGAAAGCACTACATGGCCTCTAGACCTAGGAGGTGAGTGGAAAAGTCCTAGTCAGGGTTTTAAAAACAGGTCTCACCAAGAGTCTGGCCAGTTTATGCTAAAAGTGTCTTTTTCTGGGATGACTCAGGTTCTAGCAGAGCTAGAGACAAGATAATTCTTTTCCTGGTTGTTCGCTCCCCAAGGAACCTGAGAATCTTCTGGGAGGACACTGGGAAGGATATGATCCAGATAAGTGGGTGTGAGTATCTGATTATTAGAAATCCTGCATTACATATTTATAAATCAGTGTCCTATGAGTTTGAAAAACGTCCCTCTAACTCCAGAGCTAGACCACACCTGCATGTACAAATGCAAGTGGGTCCCCAAAACCCAAGGCAGGGGACCCAGCTGCTGGACAAAGGTATCCTGCTAAGGGCTTCTCCATGAAACCTGCTTGAGCTGCCAGATTGCCTTGTTAATGCTTCCTCATAATAACCCTGAATCTTGATTTTAAAAATAATACCCCACAACCTTAAATTCTATTTACTAGTTAATATGCTTCTTAGGATCATCTCCTTCTGGACCTGCTAAAGCCATAGTCAGTGAAAATGGATTCTTCTGATTACCCAGATCTTTCTCTAAATGTAGGTGATCCCTTTTACAAATGTATCCACTTAATGGCCCCTACCCGGTGGCTGGGGATCAATGAAGGAATCATGGCATGTTTGGACTTCAAAATCCATAGCCTGAGCTCAAATCTTTTGCTCAGGCAGCACACACAGACTTTGCCATCCACTTGTATCAAAATCATAATCCTATGAGCTGAAAACCACACTATGTAATGGATTCCAGAATTTTTTCGGTTATAATTTAAAAAGCAGCACTCACAAGAGGTGAATTTGTGCTCATCACTCATGCCCAGAGAGCAGGTCTGTTTCCCTGAAGACGTGTATCCATGGGTTAGAACGAAGAACATGTGTTTTGAAATATTTGTCTGTGCGTGAGTAAAAGCAACCTCATTTCCCAATGCGTGCTTTAAAAAAAGTTATTTGGACTTTCTTCGCCTTCTAAGACAAAAACCATCACTTTTCTTTCCCCACTTCGCCATCGCCTCTCTGTCAAATGTTTTATTTTTATTAGTTTTTATCACAAAGAAATTGCAAAGCTTCCGGTCATACCCAGCATGCCCCTTGGTTTCTGCAGGGCTCCTTGGCGAACACACACTCTGTTATGATCAAAAACATTTGCCAGCCATAAAATGTCTTCTCCGAGCCCCTCCATAAAAGAATATTAAAACCAAGGCTCGTTGCTATTATGGGTTTTTGAAACAATAGTTCTGGAGGCAACAGCTGCTCTTTCTTTGTTGTAACAGCAACTCTCCTGGCAGCACTGAGATGGGTTCTTATAACTTCCCTGGAGGGAACCTACTAATGATCAAGAGCAGATTCCCACCAATCCTGGTCTCTGCAGGATTCAGATGACCCCCTGCTAGCATCATCTAGCAATGTGAAATGAGATAGGAGAGAGAAAGAGAAAGGAAGAGGAGAGCGCTCTAAGACTCTGCACACATTCCTATGGTTCTAATGACCCCTCCGCTCACAGGCAGCTGCCTGGGCCAGACCTTCTGCTGCCTCCCTCAGGCATGACTTCCCATCTGGAGCATTAGGAAGGCCCCTGGGCCTTTGTACCGAAGATGCACATGGGCTTTAACTTCCAAAGGAACACGGCAAGGGCCCTCTTTGCTGAAGAGACTTTAAAGGAGAACAGAAAGAGAACTTTTTTGGCAAGAAGCCTGACCTGACAGGTGTGCGGTTTGCTAAGGAGATGCATCGCTCACAGGTAAGAACCCAGGGAGAAGGTGACACCCACAGCCTTAATGGCTCACACACCAAAACGAAAACCAGATTATTTGGGGGAGTGCAGCATCAGGTCTATGCCGTCCAGCTCAGTTCAAAGAGGAGAGAGAATCATCGTTTGCCTCTTGAATGAGTACAAAACTATTTTCCCCCCTATTATTTGCTTCTGTCATCCTTGGGAGCCCAACAAGGAAACCATTTTAGTAGACTATTAGGTACCATTAATATTATGATATCAAATCCTCACAATGAAGTGAGTATTGTGGTATCTACTTCATATGTGAACAGTTTAAAGATATTCGGGGATAGATAATGTACTCAATAATACACAGCAAGCAAGTGGCCGAGGGGGGGTTTGAACAACAGATTGCCCGGCTCCAAGCATAAGTTCCTCATCATGTTGTCTTCCCTCTCCACTTCCTACTCCCTCCCTGAGTGACTGCACCTCACATTTCAATCGCATGAGCTGGTGTATGCCAAACCCTCTAGGAAAATGTCCTCTAAAACAGACCTTGAGGTCTCTCACCTGGATATTTTAAAATATGTTTTTATTGCTTTTTTAGAGAGAGAAGAAGGGAGAAGGATAGAGATGGAAACATCAATGAGAGAGAAACATTGATCTGCCTCCTGCAAGTCCTCTACTGGGGATCAAGCTCACAACTCGGGCATGTGCCCTGACTGGGAATCAAACATAGGACTTCTGGGTTCGTGTGTCAACACTCAACCACTGAGCTACCTGGGGCAGGCTCACCGGGATATTTTATACACTATTTGCTGAAATAAAAACTTACATTTGTGTATATCACATGAGCAGAGGGCCCTTAAAATGCCATCATCTCAGGATTGCAGGGTCCAAAAGAGACACCCAAGCTTTCTGTACATCTCAGGAATTTGGAAACATACAGTGCCAGCCTATACCCATTTTGCATGAGGATCAAATGAGTCTTTTCGGAGAAATGGTACAAAATACTTTGAGGACTTCCAATAAAGGCTGGAAATTGAGAGCATGTATTTATCTTTGCTTCCCACGGAAATGATTCTAAAATGATCGTACAGAAATGTAAAGGAATAGAGCATATGCACAAAGAGACTGGGAAGGGAGATAGCAGAAAGCAAGATGATGGAAAGTGAAGAGATGAGTGACAATTGCAGCCCAGAGGAAGCTGGAAGCCAACTGTCTTCAGAGAGGTGGCAGTGAGAAGCAAGCTGCTTTGTGCCACGGAGCCCCTAAAAGGCTTTGGGGTTGAGGACACCAGGTGCCTCTAAAGGCAGGGATGAGGAGTAGGGAGACAACTTTATGGGCAAGGTCTTCATGAGGAGCATTTCCACCTCAGCACTGTCCTTTCTCTTAGCCCAAGCAAACAGGTAGCCAATCCTTCTGTACCTACTATGGAAGAAAACAGGCATATTCATTGGAGAAACCCAGCCAAAAAAATTTCAAGCCTGGATACACAAGATTCAACAAAGGATAAAGAAAATGAAAGCAGAGAATTGCATGCAGTCTACACACTAAAAGACTCCAATCCCCATTTCAATGCCCGCCCAGAAGGCTGACAGGAAATAATGAACAACACCAGAGGAAGACTTATCTATGATGACAGTTCAGGGCTGCTTAACAGAAAGGCACAACCACTGACTTATTTTTTTTTTAATTAAGCTTTTCATTTTGTAATACTTTGACTTACCAAACAAGTTGCAAATATAATACATAGTTACTACAGACCTTTTACCTACTTTTCCTAAATGTTAACCTTTTATATAACTATAGTACAGTGATCAAAATCAGAAAATAAACATTGATACTATGCTATTAATTAATGTATATGCTTTCCTCAAACTTCACCAATTTCCTTCACCTGTCTGGGGCCTAATCCAGGACCACACAATGCATTTATGAGTAGGAGTCATGTCTCCGTAGCCTCCCATAATTTAGAATGGGTGCTCATTATTTCTTTGTCTTGGAGGACTTTGATACATTTAGAGAGCACTGGTCAGCTACTTTGTAGAATATTCCTTCTCAGGGCATCATCTCAGGCACACACGGTGTGGACTTTCCTCATTACTGGAGATGTTAATTTGGTTTGTTTGGTTAGCATGGTATCTGATGGTCTTTTCCACTCTAGTGTACTTTTATAGTTAATAACTGGACTGTGAAGAACAAAATATTCTACTTCCCAACACACTCTGGCCCACTAATTTGATCATCCATTGATGCTCTTGCCTTAATGATTATTACTGTGATATCTGCCAAATGGTGATTTTTAAAAAAAGTTCCACCATTCCTTCTATATTTTAAGTAGAAATTCTGTATTTAGAGCTTTCTATTCTCTCACAGTTATTTATTTGTTTAATAAAGTATTTACTTATATCAGTATGGACTCATGGATGTGCATCTTACTCTAGTCTATCTTATTCTATTCTCATTTTAAAAATTTATTTTGTTATTCAAATCGTCCCAGATTTGGCCAGTGAAAGCTTTTTAAAGTTGGCTCCTATGTCCTTTTGACATTGCCCCATCATTTATTTACTTTCTGGCACCACTAAATATTTCAAGCTGATCCTGTACTTTTTTCTGACCTAGCCTGAAATGAGCCATTTTCTCCCACTCTTCGCTTTTATTAGAAAAATGGTGTTTAAAATCAGGGTTAGCACTAGACATTCCTGTTGCTGCTGAGGTATATTTCTTCTAGAGACTCTCAGCAGACAAAGCTAGAAAATAAGAGCATGGGTACACATGCACACATCTATATCCTATAGTTGTTTTAAAGATAAAGAGAGGCTCAGGTTTTAGATTAAGATGACATTTACCAAATGCCCGTAAGAGGAAGAAGTGGAGAAGCACAATGCCACAATGGCTCAGCTCCTTAACCTTCTCAATTCCTCGGAGCTACAGGCATTCTTTTATATGCCTTTACACGGGACAGATACACAGGAATAGATTAGTAACTTGAGCAAGCTGTAAAGGATTTCCTCATAGTTTCTGTTTATATTATTGACATAGTTTACAGGACATTGACATAGGTTCAGCATTCCTTCCCATAAAATACTTATTAATTACAAAGGCACAGAGTCAAACTGTACAGAGGGGAACTCTGGCAGATACCTCTGAAATCAAATGAGCAAAGAGAACACCGCCAGTATTAGGAAAAGTCAAAACCACGCACCACCCGGTAGGCCACAGTGAGAAACAGCATCCCTTTGATATTTCCACCGGAGGTGTATGTCCTGACTCCAATCAAGAGGAAACACCAGCCAAACCTGAACTGAGGGAAAGTCTACAAGATAAGTGACCCGTACTCTTCCAAAGTGTCAAGCCCACAAAGGAAAGGCTGAGCAACTGTTCTAAATGGAAGGAGACGAAACAGAAAAAAAACCTAAATGTAGCACAGGATTTCAAAATGGATCTTTTTGCCATGAAGGACCATATTAAGGAAATTAGATAAAAATTTTATTGGGATCTCATAATTAGATCGTAGTAATGGATCGGTGTACATTTTCTGATTTTGAGGGTTATATTATGGTTCTATGGACAGTGTTCCTGTTTGGGGACAATACACACCAAAGCATCCGATACCATGGCACCATTGTGTCCACGATTTGCTTTCAAATAGCTTAGGATAGAAAGCTATTTCTACTATATCTGCAACCTTTCTGTAAGTTTAAATTTGCTTTAAACTTTTAATAATTAACCAAGAAAGAGAAATCATGAGAGAAAATTTTATTTTTTAAGTTAGAGATTTAATCTTTGAAATCCAACCTCTGAATAAAGTGAGCTCCAGAAAGAGAGAATAAACAGAAGAATACAAAAATCATCAAAAAAGTGTAATAGACAAAAATATTGCATTTTCCCCAAGGGACACAATTTCTCAGATTAAAGGTCTCATTGAGCCCTCATCGCAATAAATGGAAAAGACTGAGGCATATCATCATGAAATTTTAGATCACTGGAGAGAAGCGAGGATACACAATGCTGCTCCAATTCTGTCCCCTCCATCTGAGTTCAGCCTCTCGGGAAATGAGCTGAGTCTGACCTGGCCAAGAGCTGACGGCAGGAAGCAGCCCTCAAGTGCAGGAGGAATCACATGGGGTCCTGGATGTTGGTGCATCCCTCTCTGGCATGACAAGTCCAATCCCATCTAAGCTTGCCTCACAGCTGTTTGCAGCTCTTGAAAAGACAGTTGGACACAAAGGAACGTGGAGCATAAGGCTCGTGGCTTTGGCTTCCAGGGGTTTGGGAGCTTGTGGTGAGAAGCTGAGTTGGGTCTTCTCAAATCAATGACCAATGTCGTATCCAGATTTAGCATTAGCATTAGGGCAGGCTCCCCTGTCCTGCGGAACTAGGAAGAAGAGAGACAAAGAAAATGGTGCTTGAGGAAAGCTAACCTGCTATTTCTGTGGAAAAGACTGGATAAGAGGACAGGGAGGTGGTCGAGAAGGGAGGCCAATGAGCCTAACCAGGTGGTGCCAACAGTGAAAATGAAGAGGGAGGTATAGACGTGACTTGGTCCATTCAGTCTGCCATAACAACACACCACAGGCCGGATGGCTGATAAATAACAGGCACTTATTGCCCACAGCTCTGGAGGTGGAAGTCTGAGATCAGGCTGCCAGCATGGCCAGGTTCTAGTGAGGGCCCCGTTCCAGGTTGCAGACTTCTCACTGTATCCTGACATGGCAGGAGGGCACAGGGAAATCTGTGGGACCTAATTCCATTCTGGAGGTCTCCACCTGTATGATCTAATCACCTCTCGAAGGCCCCATCCTCTTTGGGGGTTAGAATTTCAACGTATGCATTTTTGTAGAGACCAAAGCATTCAGATCACAGCAAAATGAAATATGATCCCAAGGAAAAGACATTTGAAACGCTGGCTGGATGTGTAGCTAGTGAGAAAAGGAAAAAGAAGAAATAAGAAAGTTCAAGGGTTTAAATCTGACTAAAAGAAGTCACAACTAAGGGGGGGGGGCAGTGATGTGGAAGTTGAATGATGAGCTGCTGAGTTTGATGTCATGCTCCTATACAGATCCATTCAGCAGCAAAAAGTGGGGGAGGGGGAGAAGCAGCCAGAGCTGGGAGTTCAGGTGTTGGAGTAACTCACCTCCATGATGAATTTGTGGGAATGGGCGTGTTCTCTGAGGAGAAGAACATAAAGAGCGAACAATTAATTTTCAGAAATTGACTCACGTGCTATGGAGGCTGGCAAGTCAAAAATCTGCAGGCTAACCCGATAGGTGGGAAACTAGGGAAGAGCCACTTGCAGTTCAAGTTCAAAAAGAGTCTGCTGGCAGAATGTCTTCTTGCTCAGGGACCTCAGTCTTTGTTCTATTAAGGCCTCAACTGATTGGATGAGGCCCACCCACATTATGGAGGGCAATCTGCTGTACCCAAAGTTCACCAACTTAATGTCAAGCTAATTCAAAAAACACAAAGAAACATCCAGAGTGATGTTTGACCAAATATTGGGGCACTCTAGCCCAGCCAGGTGGACATGTAAAATGAATGAATGTATCTTTAAGGAAGCCAAAGATAGGGGTTTTAACTCAGACAGTGATGATCAAACATGAGCCCTCTGTGAGTAACAAGGATTATGAAGGAAAAGTCCACTGTATCTGGAGATCATTAAGTATAATATACTAGTTAAGAGTATGGGCTTTGGTTTAAAAACAATTCTGGGAGCCCATACTGACTCAGCCATTACTTTCTGTGACCCTGCACAAGTCACTTTCCCTCTCTGGGCCTCAGTTTTCCCAAATCTAAAATAGGGATAATTATATCTACTTCTTAAGGTTATTTTGAGTATTCAATTAAATAATATTTTTAAAATATATTTTATTGATATTTTACAGAGAGAAATGGAGAGACAGAGAGCTAGAAACGTCGATGAGAGAGAAACATCGATCAGCTGCCTCTTGCACACCCCCTACCAGGGATGTGCCTGCAACCAATGTACATGCCCTTGACCGGAATCGAACCCGGGACCTTTTAGTCCGCAGACTGACTCTCCACCACTGAGCCAAACTGGTTTAGGCCCAATGAAATAATATTTTTGAGTGTCTAATACATACTCAGTTCTTAATGAAGAGTAGCTCATAGTCTTTAATCGGATTAAAGTAAATAAATTATTAATGGTTTTATAATATACTATGCAATTACTTATATAATTGATTTATAATAGATAATAGATCATGATCATATTGATCATTATTATCTTTATTTCATATCCTCAGGACATAATTAGAGTAGAAGAATTAAAGGGGGAATGGATTAAAAACTAATGGAGATGTTAGAGAGGGAATGAGGAGTAAGGAAAAATGTGTGCCTGCACTGGATTGCAGACCCAGCATTCTACACTGCAACTCAGCCCTGAGATCTGGACATTTTCCTTTATTCCCTCCCCTTTACAACACTAATGATGGACTCCTCCCAACCCCCAGTCCAGTTACAAAGTCAGAACTGGTAACTTTGTGCAGTTGCCACTGGATCAGCATGTTTCCAACTCTTGGCTCAGCCCTTGATCTTGGTGCTGCATTTCCTAGAAATCCTCCAGTGACAACGAGGGCCACAGTGGACCACATCACCCCCTTCCTCCGGGAGTGCTGAGGCAAATGAGGAAGAAGCAGGTGTCAAAACTGCAGTCAAAACTATCATTTCTCCTTCCAGCCCAGTGGAACAGGGGTTAATTACTTTGTCCACAGAAATAAAACAGAAGACTCAAATTCAATTAAAAAGATCTCAGAAACAGGTCAGGCATAAAAAGTGTTCCAGAAACCCTACAATTGATTTTTTTTTACTCACTGATAAATGATCCTGCCAGCATTGTAGATAGAGTAACATATCTAATTCCTATAATTCTATATCTTTAACTGAAGCCTGCAGGAGCTGCAGATGCTTTGATGGAAAGAAAGATCAATGGGACTGAAAGGAACATATTCCACTTTATTCCCTTTCTCTGAATTTAATTTCTTAGCAGGTACACTGAAAGCTTCCTTTTTCCACTCTTGCCTGAAGCCAAATCTTATTTATCCAACCCAAATGAAGAACACAAGGCCAATGGATTCGCCAAACACTTGACCTATTCAACACCCCAGCCCTCTCTGTGAGGCAAACCTTGGTAATTTCCTTTTAGGTTCCCTGTCCAGAAGAGAAATAAGTACACTGGAAAAGTGGCCAGAAAGATAAGAGATGGAGAGAGGATTGAAAGATCCAGAAAGTTGCCAAAACTGGTTTGGCTCAGTGGTAGAGCGTCGGTCTGCGGACTGAAAGGTTCCGGGTTCGATTCCGGTCAAGGGCATGTACATTGGATGCGGGCACGTCCTCAGTAGGGGATGTGCAAGAGGCAGCTGGTCGATGTTTCTCTGTCATCGACATTTCTAGCTCTCTATCTCTCTCCCTTCCTCTCTGTAAAATACCAATAAAATATATTAAAAAAAAGAGAAAGATCCAGAAAGTTAAGAAACAAGAGGACCTGCTTTAGTGGTATAGTCAACCATACTTACTGTATGCTTAAATCAGCCATTCACTAACAAGTAGCCTGCTGCCAGTATAAGCAAGACATAGTCCTAGAAGTAGCATTACTCGCTTCCTGATCTTGGACAAGTTATTTAACCTCCTTGTGACTCAGTTTTCTCATCTGTCAAATGGGTATAGTAAATAGACTCTTTCTCAAAGGCTGTGATGAGAATTAACTGAGTTATTATGTATAAGGCACTTAAATGCTATTGTAGAGATATTATCAAAGGAGCATAGGATACCTTTGCAAAGGAAGTACCCTGTTTCCCCAAAAGATGCGCTAGGTCTTATTTTCAGGGGACGTATTTATGTTTCCATGGAGTAGGTCTTATTTTCGGAGGATGTCTTATTTTTTGGGAAACACGGTATTGTTTGAGGTAGGTCTTAAACAATTGAGTAAGAGTTTAAGGAGAATTTGAAAGAGTTGAAAAATGCCATCCTAGAGGAGAGGCCAACATCACAATGACACAGAAGTGAAAATATGCACAAGTCACATGTTGGCGAGAGGCTGGGGTGGGAGAGAACTGGGAGGGTGAGGCTTGCTGGGCCTCAGCCTGCAGTGGAGAAGGCAGTCCAGATGATCTATGGAGCTCCTGCCGCAGGGAGGAAGCAGACTTTGACTGGGTGTAGGAACGGCGGTCGTGGAACAGAGGGGGGGCATCTCCCATCTGCTCCCATCAATTTCCTCAGCATCTGTTCCCGCTTCCTCCCCATGGGGATGAAGGGTGCAGAAATGATAAAAATGATGTTTTCCTTGGGATGGGACATCTTTCCAGTTACATTCAGTGTTCATCCTTGGAAAGTTTCTGAGTGGAGCCTTTTGTTCTAGAATTTTCCCTCCTCTGAGCACTGTCTTCACAAGCAACCCCTGTCCCCAGGCTTCCCTCTGACCCTCACTTTGCTGAGTCTTCTAAGGAAGGAGCAGCCCAGGGGCACAGAGTGACTTCAGCGGCCACAGTATCTGCCTTCTGCAGGGAGACCAGACTTTCAAGGGAGGCAGAGAGCAGGGAGAAAGAGACAGACACAGAGAGGAAAGAAGAAATATGGAGGGAGAGAGAGAGTCTGAGTGTATCAAACAACTTCTGTGCTCCATCTTACAATGCTTTGGCATACAGCTTGGCAAAGATATAGCCTTGGTGGATGTAGAAGTGGTCCCCCCAACTCTGTGGAGTTTGTGCTCTTGTCTCAGGACCTTAGGTTCTGGTGGATTGGAGGCCCCAGGTCCCAAGATCAGGACACAGTTGGAGTTTCACTGGAAACCATCTGTTCATTTTAGGCTTTCATGGCAGTGGATGAACAGGCAAGACAAGGGGTTATATGTAATGTTTGCAAGGGTAACTGGTCCTGATGACCATGAGGAGCTGGGTTGCTGTTCTACCGTGGGAGGCAGGAAGGAGTGTGTATGGAACCCAGGAGAACCCCCTAGGGTGTCTCTTGGGGTTTTCTGTGCCCAGTAAAATGTCTATATGTACTACCATGGCCTGGAAAGCCCTTGAAAAGGAAAGTTTGGGCCATCCCACCAGGCTAGCAGCTTTGACCCACCACAGTACTCGCTGAGGTGAGAGAAATGTAGAAGGTATGGTGGGGCCGTGGATGATGAATCCTGATGGAGGCCCTGGGACCAGATGTAAGATCATACATAATTCAGGATATAGGTATAGATATAAACAAGTGAAGCCTTTTCCTAATATAAAGGTTTGTAATGGTTTTAAATAACCTCGTTTTCTATAGTGAACACACACACACACACACACACACACACACACACACCCCACATCATAAACATAAGTTGACAGGGTGTGAAACTGCATCTCATTTACTATATAATGAAACACTTTAATGATACTCCTAGAAATAATGCCTTTTCTCTGAGCCACTTTTCTTTTTAGTATTTAATATATGTTTTTATTACACTTTTCATCTGTTTTTCAGAAATACTCTGCAAAATCCATTTTCCTTGTTGTGAAACGAAACCCAAAGAGCAGGGATCCCTGCCTGCATTGATAACAAGTATTCTGAGATTTCATTAGAGATTCATAACTCCACAGAACTGAGCCTACAGGCACATGAGGTCACATCTGTAAGGATACCTTCCAGGCTAATCTTAAACTCATATCATGGGTGAGGGGCCCTCTTCTCAGATGGCTTTGCTGGTTTTCTGGGACCAAAAAAGTGAAAGATGGGTAATAATAAAGCAAATGACCAAAAAACTATTTTCATATCAGCCAGGACTCATTTTTTCAGTTGAAGTGACCAAAACACAACCCAAAATAACTGAAAAAAAACAAACACACATGGGGAGAATGGAGAGTGGTGAGAGGTGTCCCGATACCCAAGTCCAGGAACTCAAAGGAAATAATCAGAACTCTCAGCTCTGCTTCTTTCTGTGTGGTATCCTCATTCTCTCAGGCTAAAGAAATGTTTTGGTTGTAGGAAAGTCTTACCATCATCCCAGAAAATCCCAGAGAAGGACTGTAATTGGTCCTGTACATGTCTACCTGCTCACACATATCCAATCATTGTGGCCCGAAGGATGGGGCACCATGATTGGCAGGCTCTGGCCACATGTTCCACATCAGTGGCTCAGTGGAGCAAAGCATCACATGTAACAGTCCTACTGGAACTACAAAGTATGGAAAAATGAATATTTTCCTAAATAAAGGGAGACGAGAAGAAGGATGGAAGGGAAACAAACTAGGCAGACAAAACAATAAATATCTACTTCAAAATTCAATGCACTGATTAACTTACAGTTAACCTCCTGACAGTATCTCCTGGTCCCATAAAGTGGAAAAGAAGATTGATCTGTAGTCACGTGTATACACAGACAGAAGAAGGAAGAGGGACCCAGAGAATGCTTCAAAATTTATCAGTCCACATTACCATGTGGAGAAATCTCTGCCTCCAGAGAAGGAGCCAAGTTCAAGTCAGAGTTGATGAATGTGAGCAGGAAAGCTCACTTCCTCCAGGGACATTCATGGCAAGTGAACGAAAGGCTGGTAAACACTACAAAGCCAAAGTGCAGTTAGGCAGGGCTCAAGGAGCAAGCTACTACGGTATTACCTGCCCTTCCTCCCCCAACCCAATCAAACACCTGACTCCTGCAGCCCAGAATGACTACATCTACCTGGATGGTCTTACCCACTTCCGCTGAGTACTCGAAGGCAGCACGGACTATACTTCTATTGTTTCATTTTCTTCCCACCACCTGATAGCCAGGATTTAACTACCCTTTTGGATTCTACTTTTTTAGTCTCCTTAACCAGGCTCTGGCAGTTTAGATTTCTTCTTTTATTTTTGAATTTTATTTTTCAATTATAGTTTACATTCAATATTATTTGAGTACTAGAGGCTTGATGCATGAAATTTGTGCATGGAAGTGCCCCTCAGCCCAGCCTGCACCCTCTCCAATCTTCCCTAAATGGGCAGTCAGATATCTTTCTTACAAACCAGGACTGCTGGCTCCCAACCGCTTGCCTGCCTGCCTCCCTGCCTCCCTATCTGATTGCCCCTAACCACTTTTGCCTGGCAAAC
Source organism: Vespertilio murinus (assembly GCA_963924515.1). Lineage (NCBI taxonomy): Eukaryota > Metazoa > Chordata > Mammalia > Chiroptera > Vespertilionidae > Vespertilio > Vespertilio murinus. Next base: position 190,733,429 of record OZ004704.1, read on the forward strand.
TCATCAATCCCTAACCACTCTCCTGCCAGCCTGATTGATGCCTAACTTCTCCCCTGCCAGCCCAATTGCCCCTAACTTCCCTCCCCTGACAGCCAGGTCATCTCTAACTGTCCTCCCCTGCAGGCCTGGCCTCCACCAATTGTCCTTCCCTGCAGGCCTGTCACCCCCAACTGCCCTCTGCAGGCCTGGTTGCCCCCAATTGCCCTCCTCTGCCGGCCTGGTCCCCCTCAACTGCTCTCCCTTGCAGGCCTGGTCACCCTCAACTGCCCTCCCCTGCTGGCCCGGTTACTATATTTCTTGGAGGTTTATCGAAGATTCTTGAGTAACCTTATAACCATGGTTTTGAACTCTCTATCCAGTCATTTGCTTTCCTCCATTTCTTTCATTTGTGACCTGTTTCTTTGTCTCTGAGTTTTGGCTGCTTCCCTGTGTTGATAGAGTGGCTTTGTGTGCTAGGTGTCCGATAGGGCCCAGTGGCTCAGCCACCCTAATTACCTGAGGTAGACACTTTTGATGCACCCCTTTGTGGGCTGTATGCACAGTCTTATTATAGTTAAGCCTTGATTGCTGTTGGTATCACTGAGAGGAATTGACCTCCAGGTCAATTGGCTATGAGGACCAGTTGTATCTACAATGGGAGAACTTCTGTGCTGGAGACACCCTTATGGGGCAGAATTTGATTCAGTGGGGCTTTGGCACCCACTGAGTCTGCCCCCTGAGTGTGTCTCTTATGGATGTGAAGAGTTGAAATCTGAATGGTCTCACTCTGTCCACTGTACGATGACACTTGGAGGTGCAAAGTCAGCCACTGCCTGAGGCCACCCAGCAGGAGCTACAGAGAGATCTGCAGATTCCTCCTCTTTGTTTGGGGTTTGGAGGTGCCCAGATGAGGCCCAGCTGTGAAGCAATGCAAGCTGCTATGGAGCCTTGGACCTTCTTTTGGAGGCTCTAGGACTCTCTGACCCAACTGCAGTATGTTAGGTTTCAAATTGCAAAATGCCAGTCCATTCATATGCAAAAACCTCTGGGCACAGCTTGGGTGGGGTTATAAATTAGGTGGGGTTGGGTCTTAGGGAATCACCAGGGTGGAGCAAACAGCAATGGCTACCCATCAGCCCTGTCTAGAATAGGCCTCTGGTCTCTGTGTCCCACAGCACCATGCAGGAACAGTGATTGCTGCAAGCACCTCTGAGAGAAAGCTGCCCTCATGTTCCAGCCAGATGCCAGACAGTCCAGTTTCTCTCCATATGAGTCTGGGTCCCCAGAGTCTTACCCAAAACTGGAGTTCAGAGCAGTTTGGATCTTGTATCTCCCTCCTGATTGAAAAAGACAACAGCTTACCCCATTGCTATCCTCTTTTGCGTGTGCCTCCACACTTCCACATCTCTGCACCTCCTATTGGTCTCAATGCACCTTTTTGTTTCCTTCTAGTTATAGAATTTCCACACAGCCAGCCTTCCCATGTTTCTGGATGATATTCACTTTGTCTTTTTGTTGTAGTTTTGATATGATTGTGAGTGGCAGCAAGTTCAGGTGTTTACCTATGCCATCATCTTGATTATTCACAGCTTTTTTACTTAAAAAATATTTTTAATTTATTTCAGAGAGGAAAGAGAGAGAGAGATAGAAACATCAATGATGAGAGATAATCATTGATAGGCTGCCTCCTGCATGTCCCCTACTGAGGATTGAGCCTATAAACCTTCAATCCCAGGCTGATGCTCTATCCACCAAGCCAAACCAGCCAGGGCCACAGCTTTTTTTATCCACTCATTTATTGATGGACACTTGGGTTGCTTCCATAGCTTGGCTATTGCAAATAGCACTGCAATGAGCATAGGGGTGCATATATTCTTTCAAATTAGTGTTTTGGATTTCTTTGGCAATATATCCAGAAGTGGAATTGCTTCATAAGGCAGTTTAATTTTTAATTTTTTGAAGAAACTCCATACTGTTGCCATACTGGCTGCACCAATCTTCATTCTCATGAATAATGCACGAGGGTTTATGGGAGCAAAATTTGGCCAAGACTTGCAAAAATAGTTTTAAGGAAAATTATTCTTACCCTAATAAAGTAATTATATGATTCTGGCTCCATAAACTCCCAAGTCCCAATTCCTGTTCTGAAAACACTGATTTCAATTACCTTTTCTAATTTTATCTCCCCTACTTTTCTTCATAAATACATCTTTCAAAATACACTATTCTTTAATTACTGTCCTTTAAGTTTGTTTACATCCCAGCTTCTGAGATTTTGCTTGTGCTATTCCCATCACTCGGGTGGTTCTTTCTTCCATCAAAATTCTAGTCATTCTCCAAATGTTACCTCAAAAAACAATTTTCTTCATGGCGACTCCTATGACCACCTCAATGTGAAATGATTGCCATAATTAATATTAGAATCTGATGTTGGAACCAAGCTAATTTTAATAGCTTTAAGTGTAATATTTCTCTCCTTGCCTCTCTGATATTCTGCCACCACTTTTGGAAAGTGATTTCACACAACTCCAGCCATAAAATATTAATACATGCTCTGGGTCTAAAGAAAGTATTGCTTTTTGGATTTTTATAAGAATTTTTGATGAGAGAGAACCCTGACTATGCCATGCTAAATATGAGCCTTAGTCTCACGAGCGAAAGGAAGCAAATTTATATGAAACTATGAATCTCAAAAATACATATAAAGTATCTGTAGATCTAATATTACAAGGATTACTCATTTGAAATTTGGAGAGTTTGCTACCAGCTGTCTAGAAGCTACAGAACCCTCTGACAAACACATATGCTAAAAATTTACCCTACCCAAGAATGAACTGTTTTTTGTTTGTTTGTTTTTTCAGGTAATCCAATGTACAAATAAGTTCCTAGAAATTGTAAGTCTTAATAGTAAAGCACACTAGTGGTTAGAGCTTATGAAACAAGTAAACAACTTCAAAAATATTATTTTCTTTTTTAAAATTGCCCTAACTTAATATAGATTCATTTTTGAAATTGTCTTTATTCAAGTCTCCTACTTATAAGTGTTCTGTTCTTCATCACAGCAAGCTGTTCAGAGATTTCCCTGTTGGTCACCTTATATTTATAGATATTATTTAAAAATATGTTTTTTTTTAAAAAACCACAGCAATTTCTCCTTATAATCCGACTTCTAAAAAGTATCCTTGCCCTTGTCCTTGCCTTGTCAGCCACTGCAGTCTTGCTGCTGGTCTCACCTCCTAAATATCTCACCAACCTTATAAACACCACCTGCTGACAAACCTAATAAGAAACATTGGGGCCCTTTATTATAGGAGTTTTGACACTGGGGGGCACTTTCTTGCTTTTGAAATGTGTCTTTTGGAGCTCAACTTTTGCATCTCCTTCCTCTACGTGCCCCTGAGAAACATTGACTGTCAATAGATTCCATTCCCCACTGGACATCTTCACCTTAACATCCTCCTTGCTCATCTTCACACTAAAAATCCTGCTCCTCTGAGAATTGCCCCAAGAAGGGCACCGCCACATCTGCCATTTGCTGGGAGTTCTCCAAAATCCCTCTCCTCTCAGCCCCTACATATGATCAGGCACCAGTTCTTACTAATTCTGCTTTTCCAAACCTTCTCTCCTTATCTTTGCCAGTGTGTTAGAATACTCATCACATCCTGCCAGTGCCTTGTGGTCCTCTAGCTGCTCTCTCTGCTACCATTTCTATCCTTCCCATCCATCCTCCCCATGCTTCCTGGGGGAACTAAAAATGCATCATGTCTCACCCCTGATCAGAGTCCTTCAATGACTTCAAATAGCCTGTAGAACATATCCCAAATATGAACTGGTCCCTACTTGTCTGCTCTGTCTCCTTTCTGGCCTCTTTCCCTTCATACTCTATGATCAAGACATTCAATCTACAAATAGTTAACTAAATATATGGGCTCTCTAGGCCTCTTTGCTTTCATATATGCTGTCTTTTCTGCCTGGAATGCCCTCACCGTGCTGGTGCTCTTGGCAATCCACCACTCATTCTTCAGATCTCAGTCCACATGCTACCTTCTCTGAAACATTTCTGACCCCTTAGGTCTCACCCATATTTACACTGTGCTTAACAGATGATAATAACTAACCTTTATTCAATAAAAATTCAATAATCAATCAATGATAACTAACATTTATATAGTATCTACAATGTGCTAGGCAATATTTAAGCACTTTTACAATTTAGATAATCAAAACTCTATTAGGTAGGTACTATTATTATTATTCCTATTTTATAATGAGGAAACCGAGGTACACAGTGATTAAATACATAGTTTTTTTCAAGGTCAGATAGCAAGTTAGTGACAGTGTTGAGATTTGAAGCCTGCAGCCTGTGATCAAAAATCTCTCCACTCTTTAGCCTTCATTAGGGAAATCACCCTCTTATATAGCAACCACCATTCCTTTGTATGTCCATGCTTTCTGTTGATGTCATCTTTATCTCTGTTTTCTACACAAGTCCAGGTACACAGGACTCACTGTATGTTTGGTAAAGAAATGTGTGAAAAGCCTTGCTGGCGTGGCTCAGTGGTTGAGTATGGACCTATGAACCAGGAGGTCACAGTTCAATTCCCAGTCAGGGCACATGCCCAGGTTGTGCACTCTATCCCCGGTGTGGGGAATGCAGGAGGCAGCTGATCAATGATTCTCGCTCATCGTTGATGTTTCTATCCCTCTTTTCCTCTCCCTCCCTTCCTATCTATATGAAAGGTGTGAGTGAATAAGTGAATGAATGAATTAATGAGATGTGTGTCCACAACATTTCTTCTAAACATTTCTAATTAGTGCCTCTCAAGTTTCTATCTGTTCTTACTTTAGCATCAGTGTGTCCTTCAAGCTGGTGAATTTTGCAAAACCTGACAGTAAATTCAGTGTGAACAGCCTTTAATGAATAGCAAGAGGCAAAAATCATTAATCTGTACAAGAAACAGCCTGGAGAGGTCTGTTGGAATGTGTCACGGCCACTGCAGTCTAAGTGTACAAAGGACTGACTCCAGCAGCCTCCCTTTCCAGGGACAGAGGGGCAACTGAACTGAAGACTCAGGGTCTGATACTTGGCCTGGGGTTCTGTTGCTTTCTCCTTTGTCTTTTTTATCCTAGAGAAGAGTGGGGAAGGGGACATCCAGGGAAGAGTTCACATGTTGCCAACCCAGGTTCTTTCTTCCTTCCAAGAAAGTTCTTGGCTTTGCTGATTTTACTTTAGATTCTTTTCATAGATGTTTTACATTCTTTATCCCTATCTGCTTCACTCTTGTCCTGCAGAAAATGAGGGGTTTGCTCCTTTCTCTACTCTGCAGGGTTTTCAAGCTGACTATGTCTTGAAGGCTGTCCAAGAATGTGAAATCACATGACTAAATAGTCACTCACACAGACCCCTAGAGCTAGGCTGCCTGGCTACAAATCTCAATGACAACACTTAGTAATGCTGACTGTATGCAAGCTTTTTAGACTCCTAATGATTTAGTTCCCAAGTCTGTAAAATGGGAATAGCCATAGCTCATATCTCACAGGGAAGTTGACAAATTAGAACAATATAGTAGTATTAGAAAACTGCCTGACATAATACGTGCTCAATAAATTCTTACTTTTATGAGTATTGTTAATAATAATAAGTACTGAGTTCCTGTGGCATATAGAGCCATGGGTCGTGTACTTGCACAGTGTAGTGGGGATACAGAAAAAGATTTGAAGTCCTAATTTTTGTCCCCACAAGAGTTCATGAGCAAAAAGGTAGACAAAACATACAAATAAGATGCTGCCCAAGGCTATAGAAAAAAACAATACTTCTGCCAAGAGGAACATTCTGGTCTTCTCAGAATCTTAGCACATTCTGAGAACACAACTCTCTGCAAGGGAGATTAGAAAACTTGGGAGACATCATCTTTGAAGACAGATTTGAGTTTCTTGCAGTGTTTCTCAACTTTGGCACTATTGACATCTGACATATTGATGATTCTTTGTTGCAGGGGCTGGCCTGTGCATTGTGGATGCTTAGGGGCATCTCTGACCTCTACTCACTTGACGCCAGGAGCACTTCACCCTGCATTGTAACAACTATAAATATCTTTGGTATTGCCAAATGTCTCCTGAAGGCAAAATCACCAAGTTGAGTCCCACTAGTCTATCAGGATTTCAAAAATGATACCCAATGAGAGCGCGCTGCAAAACAAAGAAACTAATAAAAGAACATTGGGCTTCTCGCTATAAAACTTGGGACAAGGCCTCATTTCTACCATAGTCAGAAGACCTTGGTTCTGTATTTTCACTTTGCCAAGCCTACCCTTCCTTGTCAAATTGGGTTATTGCATGCAGCCTCTCAAGTTTGTGGTGGGGACTGAGTTGTGTTTGTAAACCCACTTTAACTATAAACTACCATTCCCACTTAAAGAAGTATCATTTTAAACCAAGAGGACAATTGCTCTCCTGTGATTGAAGTTCTGTGTGGACAAGTAAATTCGAACAGAACCATTGTCACATTAGAGTCTAAGATTTCAGACTTAGATGTTTCTGAACTTCATAAATATTCATCAAGGCCCCCTTCCTGCTAGGCGCCAAGCTGTGCCTTCTGTGGACACAAGAATGGATAACGGGCAGCCTCTACCTCAGCTGGCATGCTCTCTGCTTGGCATCACCCAGGACTGGACTAAATCAGCCCTCAATGTTCACAATATCCAAGAAAGATAAAAATTGAATTGCAAGGTCCTATCTGGTTATATTGCTCTGTCTGATTATCTTGCATTGGAATTTCAGAGGGACTCTATCTTAGCCTTTAAAATCTCTCAGAGGGCAGGAAATCAAGTTTATTGAGTCTGCATCATGTGCTAGCTTCTGCTAAGGTTCATTCAGGACTGTGAGGAAGGTATTATCCTGTTCTTATAGATTTGGACATTGAAACTCATAAAAAATAAAGTAATTTTCTCAATGTCACAGGGTAAGTGGCAAAACTGGGATTTGAAGTCACATTGGCTTTAGTTCAAAGCATTTTCCTGCCACACCATGCAAATGGAGGTATATTTGGAAATGATGCTGTGGATAGCAGGAAATTGAATGCAATACTCAGATCATCTCTCCCAGGGATGTGAATTTCAGCACAAGACACTCTGCCGTTCTGTGTGAATACCTCGTCTAGGGGATGCTAGGGAAATGGCTATCACAGTGACTTGCCATTCCTCTGTTGAAGAACTATATCTAGGCTGAGCCAGTAGAATCCAGGCAGAGAGAACAAAGGAGGGGGATTCCTGACCAAAAGAAGCATTACAATCTGGGGCTTCTTGAAGCCCAACTATCCCCATGTCATACATATAGAATAGAGCATCTCTCTGAAGCCAGCCATTCTAGGAGTCCAATGGGTAAGAACACCTTAACAAACCTGCAGAGCCAACATACTGAGGCAGGGAGGAGGGCAGATCCATAGGAATAATGCTCAAGGTCATCCTTGACAACTAACAACAGTGTGATGATTTTGCAACCCTGTAATTTCCATTACAACATATGAATGTGCTTGGGAGCCAGAGAAAGGCAGATTGATAACTCCATTTAGAGCAAATCAATTGGATCCCCCTGGTAGATTCATGAATCATCCAGGAGACATATGCAGGGTGTCAAGGCACACCGAGTCCTCTCCCTAGTGATCTTATCAAGACTCATCAATTTCTGTCCAACAAAACACTTTCATTTGGATTATTAATATATAAGTTCTAAAGTTCATGAAGTAAAATCCTTTCTAAAATTCTGGCACCTTGGCCAGCAAAACTTTGCCATTGCACCTTTAATTTAATTAACATGAGTAAAGGAAATACATGCCTATCCAAGTGTGGGCTGATCAGCTTTGATGCTTAGAAAAGAAAGCCACAAGGTAATCATTTGCACTGTCCATGAAAGCAGTGGCCTGGGAAGAGGGAGACTTAAGTTGTCCAGATGCTCTTGTCAAAAGATTGTATGGACCATCTTAGCCTCATACCATTACACACTTAATCAAATATTTCTTGTTCTAATCCCGTTGGCATTTGACTGAGTTGGAGCTGGGGGAATGAGGTTGTGCCACCTACTCCAAATAAACCCATTTGCGTGCCATGATTTTCATAAAGGCTGAGAAATCACTGGGATAAAGTCTCAAACCTTGAGGTTCCACTATAAACAACATAGCTGGTAGACTTAGCAGATAATGGGACTTGGTAGAAAGGCAAAAAGAGGATATAAGATGTTCAAAGATACCTTTATATTATTTTTCATAGTGGTTAGATAATTTACATTTCACAATAAATCTACATATGATCCAATAGTTCACTTCTGGGTATTTACCCAAAGGAAATGAAAACAGGGCTTTGAAGAGATATCTGCACCCTATGCTATTTGCAACATTATTCATCATAGTCAATATGTGTAAACAACCTAAATGCCCAGCAGTAATATGAATGGATAAAAAGATGACATAGTATACATACACAATAGAATATTATTCAGCCATGAGAGTGGAGGGTATCCTGTCATTTGCAACAGCATTGGATCTTGAGCAGATTATGCTAAGTGAGATAAGTCAGACAGAGAAAGACAAGTACTATGTGATATTGCCTATACATGGAATCTAAAAAAGCCAAACTTGTTAAGAACAGAGAATTAAATGGTGGCTACCAGAGAATGGGGGGATAAGATTAATGTTTTTATGGCACAAACTTGCAGTGAGTAGTAAATAAGCCATAGATGTCTACTGCACCATATAATGAATATTGATAACAATATTGTACCATAATTATGCAATGGGATAAACATCACCACAATGGCAATAATCCTACCTAATAAAATAGTAATATGCAAATTAATCATTACTCTACTACACTCACAAGTCATGCCCACCAGCCAATTAGAGCAAGTATGCAAATAAATCCAACCAATATGGCTACAGCCATAGAGAGCAGGAGGGAAGCTTGGGTTTCTCAGGCAACAGAAGAAGTCAAACTTTCCACCTACCCTTGTCGGCCTAAGCCTCTACTCAAGGCTACAAAGTTTCAATTGTAGAAGTTAAATAAATTCAAACAGAAATGGTGGCAGCCAGAGAGTGAGCAGGGGGCTTGGCTCCACTCCAGGCTACAACGTTTTAATTATAGAAGGTAAATAAATTCCAGATACCAGGGCTCCACTTGGGTCACTGTTGGGTGTGGCTGGCCTGCAAACAACCACAGGCCCCTCACTCGGGCTGCCCCATGCCCCAAGGGAACCCCCACCCTGATCTAGGATACCCTTCAGGGCAAACCAGTTGGTCTCCACCCATGGACCAGGCCTCTATCCTATCTAATAAAAGAGTGATATGCAGATTCACCATCACTCCAACACACAATATGGCTCCCCCCAGGTGGTCAAAGATCCTGCCCCTATGTGGACACAAGATGGCCACCACAAGTTGGCCAGCAGGGGAGGGCAGTTGGAGGTGACCAGGCCGGCAGAGGAGGGAAGTTGGGGCAAACAGGCTGGCAAGGGAGCAGTTAGGCATCAATCAGGCTGGCAGGGGAGTGGTTAGGGGGTTATCTGGCTGGCAGGCAAAAGCAGTTAGGGGCAATCAGGAAGGCAGGCAGGCAAGCAGTTGGGAGCCAGCTGTCCTGGATTGTGTCTATTTGAGAGGGTGCAGGGTGGGCTGAGGGACACCTCTCTCCGTGCACAAATTTCATGCACCGGACCTCTAGTAATATATACACTTATCAAAGTAAATTAACTTAGACCTTAAGATTTACACAATATATGTGTCAAATATATTTAAAAAAGCAAACACATAAAGCCTTTTCTACCTGTGGCAAAAAGAAAAACAAAGGTGCCCAGGGACACTGTCATGTGCTGGTGGCCTCCTTCCCTGAACTCTGCTGCCATGGCTCTGGTTTGCAGTTAGTGCGCTGCTGGTGCCCACAGAGGCTGGTGCCTGGAGATAGAGGTCTTCCTTTGCTCCTCCACTTCTTTGCCAGTTGAGGGGGAGCAGGGAAACCAGTAAAAGCCAGCTCGAGGGAGGCAATAATAGGGGTGTTGAGAGCTAACTCATTATAGGAGAGGAAGAGGTGAGCTCTAATGAGTGGAACCCAATGCTCAGGCCCAATGTTAGAAGAGGTTTGTGGTTCTTGGTGATGTGTAGAAAGTGATACTAGAGTTTGTCTGGTACATGCCTGGTGAGAAAGAGGTTGCATAGCAACCGTGCTCTGCATAACTAAGGAGAAATATTTCTTCAGAGCAGGAATAAAGGAACTTTGGCCTTGAGTCCTGTAAAACTGTCATGGTTTGAGTGTGTGGCATTCACATTCCCCTAGCTGCCATAACACCAGGCACCTTACGCTCCCACTTGAGCTTTAATATTGACCTTCAACGTGTTATGTGAACTCCCTGTGATTCTGTTTACTCAGCTGTAGAATGGGAATACAAATAGAATCTATGTGCTTTTATTTAGATAGACTTGAATCCTCGGACCAGCATTTACTTTTAATATTTCTTTGAGCATATGGCACATCCACTCTACTCCTTGGGTTCCTCGTTTTGAAACGGGCATAATAATTTCACGCAACTCTTTGGGTGGCCAGGAGGACTAAGTAAATACTGCAAATAAAACATTGCTGACATTCCAAGCAACCTTGATAACCCTTCGGTTTCCCTGAGAAGTGAGCTCCCCTTTCTGGGAGCAGCATTATCTCAGTCTGTATGTGCAAGTCCATAGGAATGAAAAAGAACAAAGCTCCTCACTCAGCAAGCAGTCAGCCCTGCTCCGGCTCCACAGAAGTCCGCAGAGTCCTACAGCAGGGTCACACTGTCAGAGGGGCGGGACTCAGTAAATTTTATGGCCTGTAATAATAGCCCAAGTGATGCAGCTGAGATAAAAAGTGCTAATCAAATTTCATGCTTCAAAGCGTGAGCTGATTACTGCTGGGCTGAGAGGGGATTTATTCCGGTGGTTCTGACAGGCACCGGGGGACAAGTACACTTTGTGAGGTTGCACATGCTACTATCTACTTCCAAAGGGGAGGATCCACGAGTCGGGCAGCCTGACATTCACCAGCTGGACTTCTGTGGTTTCTCACATCAAAGGCAGAGGGATGCCATAGGGGAGCTCCACAGGCAAAATATTTGCAGAGAAAGAATGACAGGGATTGTGTGGAATGTACTTGGGGAAGCCCGGAGTACTTGTGTACCAGGTTCTGGTCCAACCTAGAGAGAAAGGAAAATCCTCATAACCTCTGCTATTTTGTGTCTTAACTTCTGTAGGAATCAGTTTCAACATCTGTGAAATTAGGATAATAGTACCTGCTTCTTCAGGTGGCTGTAAAGGTGAAAGTGTGCAAGATTGCATTATGGGAGACAATTGCAGAGAGTGTCCCCAAACTATCAAGCTGACAACCTGGGAGACATGAGAGAATAGTCTCTTGGCTGCGAGACCCCAATTCTTATGCCTAACAGCTCTGTGTAGTTAAAGCCTTTGGCTCTGTATCTGAAGCATATAGATAGACCAAAAGTCTAAAATGTTTTCAAGGCAACTATAAACCTAGTAATTATTCAACCCTTAAGGCAAGTCTCGGGCCCCAGGACTTACACCAACAGGAAGTGGGATGCCAACATTGATATCCCAAACTTTTGTTCTTCTAGTGCTTATTTAGACTATGGACAGAGAAGACAACAAACTAGGAAGATCCTTCCAGGAGCAACCTGGGCATTGAGAATCCTCATGACACCATGGCTTTTGTTCTGTTCCCAGTATTTCTCCAGCCCTCATGAGCTTCTCAGTTAGGATTGAGGAGACTAAGCTACACTTCCATGTGCACCCCTCAAGTCCACTCTAGGATGCTGAGGTTTAAGCCAGTTCCCCTGCAGGTGGGCTGGTCCCTCTTTCCTCTTCCTAACTTACCTTCCTCATTCTTTAGATCATAGATCAAATCAGTCCACCTCTACTCAAAGTCTTCTCTAAACATTCCAGGCCACAGACCACTTTTCTTCTTCAGAATTTCATATAACTCCTTTTACTAAGCATCAATATTGTACATGGCGATAATCAATATTGTACATGTCTTTGATAAAATGAACAAATATAAAGGCAATATATTTCAGAGGAAAGAGCGCTGGCTTTTAAGGGAGGCCCTGGCACCACTACTTGCTGAGTGAACTTGCTGGCACCACCACTTGCTGAGTGGAAAGTTTCTTACTCTCTCTAAGATTCAGGGTCCTCATCTGTTAACTGCAGATAATCATACTTGTAGGGTAATTTTTAAAATTAAAATAGTGTATCTAAACCACATGGCACACAGTAGGCACTTAATACTTGTGTCATTGACTTGACATGGGGTGGTAAACACACAATATAATATATATATATATGATGTATTATAGAATTGTATATCTGAAACCTATATAATTTTCTGAACCAATGTCACCCCAATAAATTAAACATAAAGATAAAATATACTGAAAATAAAATCCTAAAAAAATACTTGCATCACTTATTTTTTGTATGCTCTAGTTTTTATATCTAACTAAAGTTTAAGTTTTTTAAAGATAGAGTTGAGCCTTGTGCATTTTGTATTCTTCATAGGTTAATGTCCACAACTAGTATTATAAAATATTTGTAACTAAGGACTAAAGTAACATTTGGGGTAAAGCCATTTTCTTCCTTTTGGTGTTTCCAAAACACTAGCCTAAGGACATTGAGTCTAATAGTTCTGGAAGCAGATGATCAGTGCAGCAGAGATATCAGTTGAAGATCTGGTCCTAGACATCCCAATATTGAAAATTGAGGGATAAAGTCTATGTAGTAAGAATAAAAACAGCAAAAATAGAAATAATGAGTAGAAATTATCCTATTTCCCAATGGAAACAACAAGAGAGTGGATGAAAGATCCCAAAATGAATCTGGCAATAGATTCAAGAATCAGGGACCAACAGTAAGAAGGACTTGATCATAGAAGCAGGTCTCCTAACATAGGGTCCAAGTTTTATGTGGCATCTGTAGTCACATACCAATTCTGGTCTGACCTGTAGGTGAAGCAGGAACTGGAGACACCTGCCTGAGGTGCATTCTCCAAGTCTTTAGGCTCACAGTGCAAATAAAGAGTTCAGGAATGCAGCAACTGACATTTATAAGTTATAAAACAGATAAAATTCTTAGAAGTTACATGCCATAAGCTCTACTAAGCAACTGACCACAGAACTAGGACATTTGATAACTTTACTGGTGATTTCAATAGGCCTCCAGGCAGATAGTGACACAAATTTTCTCTTAAAAACTAAACAAGAAGACAAAAACACATTTCAAGGCATTTAATCTGATCTACTTTTGATCTTCAGGAACAATCATTCCTAAGAGAAGCAGAGAAAAGGACAGAGTTTCTACAACATAAACAGGGAAGGAAGGGGCTGCTGCTGTTGGATGTTGTATAGAAATCCAGTCAATGATCATTCCACATTTACATCCAGAAAAACAGAAACAAACCATATTTCATTCATCCATCAAAATCCAAGTGGTCCTCAGGCCATTTCCTTTTGCTTGTGGTATTTTAATGATCTCTCTTGAAAGATTTCTGTGTATACCAAGGGCATATGCCCTCCCAAGCCAAGCCCAGTTCTCCATGTTCATGGTGGTCCCCCTGATTTACCACTGGAGCTCTTCACATTTTCCACCTTGACAGCATCTCTGCCATCAGGCATTACACCCCCATCAGCCTTGGAAAAGCCTCATAACTCAGAACGACAATATCAAGACCATTAAGCCTACATACATCAGCAAAACTGCCTCACTGCTGTCTCTGCTCCAGGTTATAAAGATATGTCACAGCACACACAAGTCCCCAAAGCACCGGACTTGATGGGTTGTGCTCAGAAGGCCACTTCTAAGACCAAAGCCATTTTTCACTCAAGGACCCTGTCAGCAGGACCTCAAAATGCTGCACAGTAATGCTGATGGTGATAGCTTGAGGGTATTACCCAGGCATGGCCCATTGCTCAGATCTCAAAACTGGTGATCAGATCTAGTTTACCATATTGAAAACATGTTCATTCATACACACACACTGAAACATAAATAATTTTCCTTTACTCGAAAGGTTGTAAAATCCATAGCCTACAGTGCAAGAATCCATTTGTTAGGTTTATAAGCGAATGAATCAGAATGGGGTAAAGTCAAGATCCGTTAACCAAGTCTAATAATCTACCCAATTGCCATGTAACCAGAAACATTCTGTAGTCTAGTGGGAAGACATTTTCCCCAGAGCCCATAACATTTGAGCTCTGTTGAAACTACAAATTTCAATGGCCCTTGGTATACCAGATGCCTCCTGAGATCTTTCAGCTTCCTCTTCTCATCTCTACATCCCAACTTCTACCTCTAGGCAGATTAGCAAAGGTTGATAGATGACAGTGTCCAAAACACAGTGATGATTTAAAAGCAAGTGGCAAAGTTGAAAACACACATTAAAATTCGCAAATGTACATGACATTTACCAAGAAATCTGTCTATTTTCTGTGTCACTATAGCCAGAGGCTACAAAATGGTATGACCTCATCTCTTGTCTCTCTCTAGGGCTTGACAATGACATCTTAGTTGTGAAACATCATGTAACTTCTAAAAACTAAACTTCAAGGTCATAATTTCATATACACTGGCATTTATTTTGAATTAGTGCTCCCCTTCATTTTCATATCAGATTCCTACCAACTTAAACATCACAGGGCACTATCCATCCAAATCACCACTGTCTCATACAATTTTGCAATGATGAAAATGTTTTGTCTCATAAAGAAGTCACCAGTCACATGTGGCTATTGAGACTTGAAATGTGGCTAGTGCACCAGGGGAACTAATTTAATTTATTTTTAATTAATTTATATTTAGCTACATGAAAATACTGGCTAGCATATTGTATAGTACAAATTACAGTGCTGATGACATAGGACTATGTTTGCATCCCTAGCATTTAGGAAGCCATAGAATGAATGGCAGCCTGCCCCGATGACATAGATAAAGAAGAGGAATTTAAACAGGACTCAGACACATCAAATACCAAAATGAATATGGGTCTTAACTTCTCAGATGCAGAGCTCATGAAATAAATAACTAACTGAACTGGTTCCATGATTATTGGACTCCTTCAACAAGTAAAGGCTATAAAAAGAAATAAAGTCTGAACATGGGAGAGGGGGTGATGAAGAGATTCTCTGGAGAAAGTAGCAGCTACTAGTACCTTGTGATCTGCATGAAATTCTTCCAGAGTTGGTTAAGACAAAATATGATAAGGATTACCTGTAGACATAGGTGAGATATGCTACAGCTCCTAAAATGCCACCCAGTAAGACTGTCGAGAGAGCAAGGGGACCCCAAAAGCATGATACAACCTCATCTGGGCAGGGTGGACCCAATGGTGTGCTGATTAATGTTTAAGAACCAACTCCCTGGAAACAAACCAACAAGTTCTGATTTTTTGCAGTTTTCCAGTTTCCTGAGCTTAAATACTCCCACCATGGCCAACTTCCAGCTACCAGACTGAACTCCCTGAACATAAAGTTGAGAATGAATATGCACGATCAGCTTTTCTGAAGCAGAGTAGGCTAGCTCCAGAACAGCACTGGATGGACCATCTGAGAGGCAGGGGACACTGGGAAGGATCTTGCCTAGGGAATGGAAGGCACTCCCTGCAGTACAAGACCTGCATGTACCAGGTCCCCCGTGATGAGTGTGTCTATAGAGCCCAGGAGAAGGGATGAGTTCACTTGCCAGACCAACAGCATAAGACACCCAGCCAAATCAGAGCTCACCCTTCCCCTGACATCTGCTTCATCCTTTGTTCCCTTAGCCCTTGCAGGAGATAAAATAGCAGTTTGGGAATCTGTGATAAGGTGAGTGGGAGAAAGAGCAGAAGCCAATTATAATCTCTTCCTTAAAGGCGGGCAGCTGCCAACTACCTGCCTTAGATCAGAAAGAATGAGGAGACATCTCATCTCTGAGTGAAGAAGACTGATACACTGATTCATATCATGGACTGGTTTATTCCAGTTACTGAATTGAGGTTGCGTGTAGGGACTTAAAATGACCTTTAACCATCTAGCATTTGCCAACTATTTTCCTGAGAGCAGGGACAAATTTAGAGGGACAGTGAGAATTCAGAACTAATAGTAATCGGTCGATCTTATATTACATCGTGAGTTATGCAAATTCAGCATTAAAAAATAAAACCATGTTTGAGATATTATAGCTTTCACATCAAAGTCAGCAGCTATCCATCTTGAAAAAAAACCCTCCTAAAATTTAATGTCTTTGCATGAAGATTTTCCTCCCAGATCCTCTCTGGTGAAACAACAAAAGGAAATAAGAATGTAGGCCTCTCCCTCTGTGACATGAGACAAACATGAACATGTGTCCATTCTTTTTCTCCACTCCCAGATGTTTGCTCTGGACATACTCTGTCTTCCAGCCTGGCACCTTCAGGGAATAGATATTGCTTGGTCTAATTCCCATTCAGAAGCCAAGAGTCAGATGGATGACTCAGAAAGAACAGAAAAACTTGCTGATGTTTGGTGATCACCCAAAGGTGCCACACTGGGGAAAATGGCACAGTTTGGTTGGAAAAACAGCCCTTTTCTTTCTCCCTGAGGGGCAGAGGTGATGGAGGTGTCACAAAGAATGCTGCTTCCTCTTCCATGTTCATGGCCAGTGTCAGTCACCCTGGACCTCCTTCTCCCTCTAGTATTTTTTATTTTATTTTAAGCAGAAACTCAAGTGATGCTTAACCCACTCTGGGTCTTGAGACTATTTGAATGATTCCCAAATATATTGTGATCCCCAAAAGAATGCATATATGCTCACACTTAGTTGTCCTCCAAATCCTGCATATTAAGGGCGATCACAGAGAACACTCACTCCCATCCAGATCCCAGGGATGAGGTTCAGAGGCCCTATCTCAAGACATATGCTCTGAACCCAATGCCTCTGGATGATTACACACACACACACACACACACACACACACACACACACACACACACCATGCCATCTGACATTCTTCAACTGGCCTGGTTTCAGCCCAAGGTCGCTTGCCAGTTGAACTGGCACCATGGGACGCTCGGGAGTTGTTTCCTGGGCCCAGGAAACATGTGTTATGCAAACATGAAGGGGAAACAGCCAACTTTCTTTAAGCAAATCATGCCTTAGTCATTTATTTTCTCCACTTGAAGGTTTTGAGGATCCCAAATTAAATCACAAACCGCTGCATCAGCCATCTGCTGCTTCAGGCTCTTGAACTTCAATTTCTTGGGGGCACTTCATGATAGATCCAAAATGCAGCCAATTCTGGATCTATCTACATTGTTTAAGCACTAACACTTAATATTTCATCTATGGGGTACCAGGCACTATTCTAGGCATTAGAGCTACAGCAAAGAACAAAACAGACCTGATCTGAATTTATTCTTTTCCAAAATGGCAATTCTAACTCTTGTTGCTTTAAAAACAATGATAGTAAGTGTTATAAAGCTACCCGAGTTATAAGTTATAGATCCTGTGCTATTTTATATGCATTACCTTATTATTTCTTAGAAAACATGGTGAGGTGGGTATTATTATCATCCCCATTTTACAGATGTGAAAACTGAGCCCAAAATTTACCTAAGCTAGGGAGGGGCAAAGACATGATGCTGCAACACCAGGCAATTTGTGTAAACTGCCTTTAGATTCAACATTCCTGGTTGTGCTTACAAAGTAGACTACTGAATTGAGAACAGGTGTCTCATAAAAAATTAGTCTGGCAACATTCATATATTTATGTAGACCCTGGGGCTACCTGTGGTTGCCAAGACGATCAAAGTCAGCATGAATGTAATCAGGAGGCACTGACAACTTTGTTAACCAGAGAAGGTCTGTTGATCCTAGGAACAAAGTGGGATGCACCTGGCTAGGGAGGTAAGGCTGAGCTCTACTGGAGTCAAACTGGAGACAAACAACAGACAAACCACATGTTATTTTTAAAGATGTGTTTCAAATTATATATTTTTAAGAAATTATATTTGGACAGAAGAGATGATGATAATTCTAAGGCAATAAGTGAAGACAATATAGAGTAGGTACCAAAAAGACTGACTAGTCCAAAGCAAATATTCAAAAACGAGTGACTCGATGCACAAAATTTGTGCATATTAAAAGGAATTAATTAGAGGAAATATTTTAATATTGCTATTTGCTCTTTCTCTATAATTGAAGTTTCAGAGATGAAAGAAAATCAGTAAAATGCATATGAAAATCTTCCTCCTGTCAGTCGGGGGCACACCACGGGAACCAGAGTCAAGTCCCCGCCCACCCATGTGTGCCTTGAAATCCTGCAAGACCCAGACCCAGTTGGCCCCACCCCCATTGGGCTAGATCCAGACCTGGCCAGCCCCACCCCCTTCAAGCCCCACCAGGTGGGGGGCACAGCCTCAGGTCACCTGGCCTGGTGCCAGGGAGGGGTCACACCTTGAGGTACCCTGGCCCAGGCCAGGGGGCTTGACCTGAGGTCCCCCATCAAGCTCTGCTGGGCAGAGGACACAGCCTGAGGTCCCCCGTTAAGCCCTGCCAGGCCTGGGGGGGAGAGGGGGGAGGCAGGGGTGCAGCCTCAGGTCCCTTGCCCTGGCCCAGTGCCAAGCAGTCTCAGGGCCCTGAAGATTGCTGTTAAGGCTCGTGAAGGGAACTTGGCCTCTGCTGTGGGTGAAACCATTTTTTGTTACCACATGATGGTCAATTTGCATATTCCCTCTTTATTAGATAGGATAGCAGTTTGATACGGCCATGGCTTCCAAGGTCCCCAGTTACTGCTAATGGACACTCAGATGAAATTTAGGACTGGAAGTAATTGAGGGCAAGTCCATACTTTGCAGGGTGTGAAGGTTATGCAGTTTGGGTGACCCTCCATAAAACATTGCTAGTACCAAACTAGGTCCCAGGCCTTGGACAGGACTGAAGCTTCAGCTACAGTCGCGTCACAGTGAATCCGACTCTGCCCAAGTGCGCATCAGGCCGAGGGAGGAGGGTGGTAAGAAACACAATCCTCATTAGCGCTAGGATCACAGTGGCTGAGATAAGACTAAAAACCCAATTTGGAGAACATTGTGATCCAAAGATTATTTATTTGAAGGCTCTTTGATAAGAAGATGCAAGACAATAGTGAAGGTGGTTTAAAGAGAGGCTTTCAGAAACCCAAACCATTGAAAGAGACACCCAATGTGAATTTGAATGAGACACCAATTTTTCTATGTCAATTTAAAAAATTCATGCTGTTAAGCCAGCCTCCAGCTAGCGCGTACAGTCTATGCGGGATTCGCAAAAAAGACACCTATGTAGGCAGACAAGGTGAAACGCCAGGTCCGCTCCGAACAGAGAGCTCCTGCAGGTGAATTGGTACAGCAATCAGGTGGCGCTTGGGGGTGAGGTAAAAAGCAATCCTTTCTCTCTATGTGGTGTCCCACTTGCAGGAGGCAAGCTGAGCAAGGGACGTGCAGGCTGGATTTCCGCCCCAGTTCATCCTCTCAGCTCGGTAGTCTGTGCCGTGTTCAAGCTGCACAACCGAGCAGGGCAGTCTGTGTTTTAATTTATTCATTTATTTATTTTTAAATTTACCTTTATTGTGGAAAGTGTTACAGATGCCCCCCTCCCCCCATGGACCCCCTCCACCTGGCAGCCCCCTCGCCCACCCCCTCCACCCCGCCCTACTGTGTTATGCATGCATATTGTGGTAAGCCTATATTTTAGAGGCATAGGGGTTTTAATATACTGAAAGGGACTTACCAATGAGTAATTCTCTGGTGATGTTACCCTCCCTGCAAAGACACATTTCTAAATAGTATACAGACTTGCCAGGCAGAGACAAGAGTGGGGCAAGGAGTCAAACGCTGCCTTGACCTCCTGGGCGAGGCTTGCACCTCACTGATTTCCACTTCCCAGCAAGCCCCAGCCCCGGGTTGCCAGCTGCACTTTGCTCCGCTGCCCTCCCTGACCTGCAGTGATGGGCGGTCACGGAGGAACATGACGTCCCCCTCTGACCGCCGCCGCCTGTCAAAGCCCTAGGAGTGTCTCTGTGCGCTCGAGCACGATGGCAGAACATCTCTGGGTCACTGAAGACACTTCCCAGAACCACCCTAGAAGGAGGAGACGATGTGAACCGGCTGGAGCAGCTAATTAGCTTAGCCAGCCTCCTCCAGATTTAGAGGACACCATCGCTGAGTAATTACAATTACCGAGCCATTTCCACAAGATATTAACTTTACGTAATCCTCACTAAACAAAAATTGAGAGCCGGGTTTGGGTTTTGTTTTGCTGTTTTTCATTTGGAAGCAGTAATTAAAGATTATTCAATTATGATAATGGGTTTCTATTAAGCATTGCTCTCCGTAGCTGAAGCCTGGTGAACACTGTGGAGCCTGGGTTTGAAACACTCTCAGATGATTTCCAAATGCAGGAAACGTGCTTTCTCACCTTTTCTATAGCCAGCTGTTCCAGAACCATCTTTCATCCCAGGCAGATTTTCTTCTCAGGGTCAGAGGTGGATAGAGCTAGGCAGCCTGTGTTTAGTGCCTGGGAGCCCAGGAACACCTGGCACCGTGGGGACCATTTTAGGACGCAGTGGGTGGAAATAGGAAAAGGCTTCGTGTTTAATACTGGTGGTTAAATGGTGACATAAAATGGCCAGAGAGACCAGCTCAGGACCAAAGGCCCACAAATCTTCTCCAAGAAATAAAGGCTCAGCCCCCATGTATCCATGCACACAGCCTGGCCGGGCCTCTTCTCTCCAAAACCGCTCTTGCCTCAGGCTGCCCAGCAAACATTCGCTGAGTGCTGGATGTTGGTGCATGGATGTCCCTGGTGAGCATGCAATCAGCACTCCCTCTAGCGAGCTCTTAGCAGCCACTGAGCAGAAGGCAAACCCGGATACAAATGACTGACAGGCAGGTAAATTACACCTGCGGGGTTAGCAGGAGCCAGACCTCTCCCCTTGGTCCAAGCTCTCTTTTAGGGGTTGTGGGGAGGGCGCTGCACCAGAAACAGCAGAAGAAACCAAGCTTTTGTATAAGGCTAGACCTCGGTGTTAGGTATTCTTGTGTTGGGCAAGTTTGTTTTGCTAACCTCAGTTTTCTTATCTGTAAAGTAGGGATGATAGCACATAACTCATGGAGGGGACTGGGAAGTCAGGAAGATATCCTATCTAATTAAAGGGTAATATGCAAATTAACCATCACTCCGTCACAAAGATGGCGGCACCCATAGCCACAAGATGGCAGCGCTCAGCCCCCTCTGCCTCTCTGGAGTCCTCTTGGGGGAGGCTGCCACTGAGAGTGGGCAGCGTGAGTGGCCTGGCAGAATGCTTGCTTCATCACCATGGTGATGGAAGACCTCTGGGCAGCAGGCACGGAGTGGACAGGGCAGGACACTTGCTTTGTCGTTGTGGCAATGCCCTGGTTGCCGAGGGCCTTGGGGGACAGGGGTTCGGCCCACAGCCTCTGTGGTGGAGCACAGGCCCAAAGAGGAGACCGCGGGCCCACCTCCCAGGAAACCAGCACGGCTCCTGGGGGTGCACTGAGGTTTCAGGCCTACTGCACGCGATATCTCGCAATGGGCTACTAGCCAGATATAAGAAGGCAGCACAGCTACTGACACATGGCACCTGTTCTCTTCCACGCTCCTGGTCAGCTCCCAGGGGCCTCCTCTTATTTAATCCTTGATACCAGCAGCTACTCTTTAGAGTCACCTGGCAAACTTATAAAAGAGACCATTGCTTGATCCCTGTATTAGTTATCTATTGCTGTGTAACAAACCACCCCACAGTTTAATGGCTTTTAAAAGATACATTTGTTATTTCACAGTTTCTGTGGGTCAGGAATCAGAGCAGCTTAGCCAGCTAGTTCTGACTGAGAGTTTCAATCAAGTTGTCAGCTGGGGCTGCAGTCACCCGAGGCGCGCCTGAGATGGGAGAATATACCTCCGAGCCCTCTCACGGGGCTGTTGGCCAGAGTTCCTCACCATGGGGACCTTTCTTTCCATGGGGCTGTTTGTGACATGGCATTTGGCCGTCCCCAAAGCAAGTGATCTGAGAGAGCCAGAAAGCAAAACCACATGCCTTTGATGACCTAGTCTATAGGTCACAAACCTTGATGGCCACTTATTCTACTCATTAGAAGCAATTCTACAAAGTCCTGCCCACACTTAAAGAAGGGGATTATAAAAGGGCATATATACCCCGGGTAAGTGTCATTGGGGATTATTCTAGAGCAGTGTTTCCCAAACTTCTCTCATGATGAGAATCACCTGGTGGAGTTGTTAAACTACAGATTCCTGAATCCCAACTAAGAAGTGCTAAACTAGAATTTTGGGGAACATATAGGCAAAGTATATAATTTGGGGACATATAGGTAAAGTATACAAATAAGATTTAACTTAAGTATACAATTTTACCTATATGTTCCCCAAAATTCTAGTTTAGCACTTCTTAGTTGGGATTCAGGAATCTGTATTTTAACACCTCCACCAGGTGATTCTCACCATGAGAGAAGTTTGGGAAACACTTCTCTAGAGGATGCCCTCCACAGGCCCCATCCAAAAGATTTCAATTTTACTGGTTTAGAGCAAAAGCATTTTTTAAAAATTTCTCTAGGTAACTTCAATGAGTCACTAAGGTAAAAAACAAACAAACAAACAAAAAGCAAACAAACAAACAAACAAAAAAAACCACACCCAAAAACCCACATCAAACAATTTCTCCTAAATTACCTTGTCTTCAACTCAACTTTTGTCAATTTCACCCCTTCCCTTATCATGTCCTTAGTTGGCTCATCACTTCCTGCTGCTAAATTCTCTCAGGTCCTAAGCAGTCAGAAGGAGGAGGGGAGGTGGGGAGATGTAACCAGGGTGGGGCAGGGCCCTCCAGAATGCTGGGATAAGAGCAGCAGTGGGGTTGAAGGCCAGATAAGCAAACACTACCCCGATGTCAAGCTGACACAAACCCTGGAGGACCCTGGAGCTCCTGGAGCAAGCGGTTAATCAAAGAGTCCGGGTAAGTCAGCAAGCAGGAATGATGAAAGGGTTGCCATGCGTGGCTGCAGGCCAAGGCCACAGCGACCAGTGACCATCAGCAAGAAGACATCCAAAGCTAAAGCAGCCCGCTGGTTCCGCCCCGCTGTCTTATTACTCTTCACTTTCACCATAGCCAACCCCACACCCCTCCTGAAAGCGCTGCAGGTGATGCCAGCCTAACGCAGTCTGCGTGTGAATTCAGAGAAGGAAAACAGACAGTCAGGCAGAGGCAGTTCCCCTAACAAAAGCTGCCCTCCGCCCCTCTTCCAGTAAGCGAGCTTTCCCGGCTCATTGTAATGTTGGCAATGTCATGTACAGGATGAAATTGCCGACAACAAAAATAAATCCAAAATGATTGTGATATACACATCACTGGGGAGTGAGGTGTCCATCATCACAGATGGCTTATTCATCTTGCTGTAATGAAACCCAAATTGTAATTGTGTATATTTCCAGCCTGTTCTCTCGCTCTGCGCACTAAAGCCATATCTGACTTTGTCTGTCTGATCAATTGCTGCCTGCTCTGGCCCTCTGGTCCTTATGTAGCACAGGATTTGGAGAAGAGGGAGGAATAAAAGGACAAGTGATCATAGCAAAGGCTGGGGAGGCCTAAAAAGGGAGGCTTCTGAAGCGATGTGGTGAGTATTCCCAATATGCAAGAAAAATGGATGGAAGAGATAAGGCTTATAAAAAGAAAAATGTTTTCCAATAATGAGTCCCTTTAAAATGTCTCTAAGAATAGCAATTTTAAAAACCAGTTTCTTATACATTTCTTTTTGCTTGATAGCCTATTTTTAAAAAAATTATGATCATGTTTTGAGATTGGATCAGGAGGCCCTGATTTAATGATATTCAATTAGTTCCCACAGTAATATCCGCATAAGGGCATAAACGTATGGAGAGTTGGTGGCCTTCCAAATAGGCATCATGATCAAACTGGTGGATAGACAGGAAGCCACATCAAACACAACCTATTGTGCCTTTGAGCTGTATCCTGTAAACAGCAGGGCACCGCTCAAAGGCATCAAAGCTTGTTTCTATGTGGCCTCCAGTCTAACTACCAGTTCAGTCATGGCGCCGATGTGGAATGCCAAGAACCCTCCTTTACTCAGCTCTTTCCTCCACCGACTTGTCATTCCATCACCACCACCCGCACCCCAAATTCCCAACTGGAGGGCACCTGCTGAGTCTGGACTGCATCAGTTCAATTATCACCCATCCTAGATGCAATTAATTCTCTCTTATTTTTCCTACTACTCCCCCATGGATAATTCTGTCACAGTATTTGTTTATAGCCTTGCTGCACCTTTTATTTTGAATGTCTGTCTTAACCAACGAGTTTGAAAGCTTTCAAGGGCAGGACCTTATTATACGATAGTATCCTATATTTTAAAAAAAGTGTAGTATGCAAATTGTCCCCTCAACCGAAGTTCTTCCTAGAGTTCCACGAGGGGGTAGTGGGCCAGCCTGGAGAAGGGAGGGAGGACTTGGCACTTGCAGGTGGCCAGGGGAAGGGAGGGAGGCCCCAGTCAGCAGCCTGCAGCTGCTAGGGACCCTACCAGTGCACAAATTTTGTGCACTGGGCCTTTAGTATAATAATAATAATAACATTAGTTTTATTGTTACAAATATTGTTCATGACCATTTGTTGAGCACCTAGCATGTGACAGAGCCAAGACTCCTTGCAACACCTTGTGCCTTTTCCTGTTTGTCATATTTATTGCCTGTGCCTAGCAGAATCTAGCATATGCTGGGAACTTAGTAAACATATATAAACAAACAAATGGATATCTATTCATTGAGAAAAGGCAACAGGGAGTTTGAGTTTGACTCTTGTTACTTCTCTGATACAAAAGAGACCGGAAAGCTGATATCCTAATTCTGACCACCCAAAGTGGTTTTTTAGTAATAAATAAAGCAACTGTAGTGAAATATTTAAAAAATATTATGTATGCTTTTTATATGAAGATTTCTCAAGCAATAAATGGATGATTGGTGAATTATTTTTAACTGCATTTCAATGAGAGGAAGGAAATGTGAATATGAACTTTTAATCAAGTATAATCCATAGTAAAGACACACCAGCCTAGTAATTGTCTACATTTTTTAATTTGATTCCTGGGCATTATTTTTTTTTCTGGTGCAGTAGCTTAGTAATTATTGTATCTGATTTATGGACATATAAAGCTTTATTTGACTAATTTATCCACTTTAAAAAATATATATTTTATTGATTTTCCACAGAGAGAAAGGAGAGGGATAGAGAGCTAGAAACATTGATGAGAGAGAAACATCAACCAGCTGCCTCTTGCACACCCCCTACTGGGGATGTGCCCACAACCAATGCACATGCCCTTGACCAGAATCAAACCTGGGACTTTTCAGCCCGCGGACTGACACACTATCCACTGAGCCAAACCGATTTTGGCTATTTTCTCCACTTTCAAGTGTGTTTGAAAGTTATTGTTATAAAAAGACAAACCCTTTTTTAAATGCAGCATTGTTTTAAGATCTCTCCTTGCCACACAGGGATTTGCATCGGGCTTCCTACTCCTCTCCCAAGACTCCCCTTTCCTAATAAGCAACCAGATAAGGCCATTTTGGTGAGTGTTAGATCAAGAGTGACACATTATGTATTTTACCGGGTGGAATCGCTCTTCAACAAGTGCATGAAATTTGCTCAGATCTGATTTGCCTGGGTGATGTATGCAGCAGTGATTCAAGCTAAACAGTCACCTGGAGAGGCAATCCTTCTTCAGGGGACAGCCCAGCATACGAGATGTGGTCGATGACAGGCTTGATGACGGCAAGATTTATCTGCCAGGTGGGGACATGGTTAGGGATGTTTTTCAGCTCCAGGGCAGGCCCCAGACTCCGCAGCAACGCTGCTCAATGTCTTCAGCTCGGAGCAGATAGGATTTTCTTTAGTCTTTGCAAAACCTCAGCCACAGACTAAGCCCAGGAGAGTTGCAGC
Source organism: Vespertilio murinus (assembly GCA_963924515.1). Lineage (NCBI taxonomy): Eukaryota > Metazoa > Chordata > Mammalia > Chiroptera > Vespertilionidae > Vespertilio > Vespertilio murinus. The sequence continues at coordinate 190,759,453 of OZ004704.1, forward strand.
TAGAAGCTCAGCAAGGCCTTAACCACTCCTGGGGACTGGAGATGAAATGAGAAAAGCAGATGTACAAACATATTTGATAAAACATCAAACTTGCACAAATTCTTGAGGGGGTCAAATGTGGTTCAGAATATTTTAAGCTTTTGATGGGAGATAAAAAATCAACAGGGAGAGAAACATAAATTTTAGAGTCAGTTAGATATAGCTTCTGATACCGGAAAAGCCATTACTGATTCGTGACCTTGAGTACTATTTAAGCAGCCCGAAGTTCCACTGTCCCAGGTAAAGCGTGGTGATGACCTTATAGAAATCGTACATGTAAGAAACCAGCACAATGCCTGGGACATAGTAAGTCCTTAACAGATGACAGATGTAGTTCTAGAAGATTTTTGACTGAGTGTGTAATATTCTAAGAGGCACACAAGAGATGAAATAAGTGTTAGAGACTAGAAAGAAAATACTGAGGACAAGGCAGGGAAATCATAAATTATGTGAAAACAGGTGAAGAATACCTCAGATGAATTAACAGGCAGCCAACAAGAATAAAGAAAAATATAGATAGCTAATTTTCTCTTCTGTAGATTTCAGTTTCCGGTTCTTGTTCCTGGTTTTACAAGACATTCCATCATCAAAGTGGAGCCAACATCTCCTCTGAACATCCAGAATCTCATGAACTCAGTTTGGAAGCTTGTAGCACTGACCTGTGCAGTCCCCACTGAAACCCACGAGCACTGGGTGGGGCGTGCTGGCCTGAATGTCACCCTCAACACCCACTGCCCTAAAAAGAAGCAGAAGAGACCGTCCATGAAAGCTTGCTAAAAACCAAGCCACTTTCCTAGATTCTACCTCTCCCATCTCTGTAAAAACTTTACAGTTCATTAATTTTGTGGGATTTCCAGAGCCTGAGGCTGTAATTCTTGGTCAGCGCTGTCCCACATGCTCTGGCAGGAAGACGAGCTGATCTGAGGATCTGGTTCCCAGACACACCTCAGCACCAGCCGGGAGTCGCTGGGCTCAGACCGAGGGGTGCAGCTTCAACACAGATGCTTAACACCTGCCTGATTATGGCCGCCTTGCTTTAGGAAGTGATCTGGTAAAAGCTGTCCAGGAGCATTTTGACGCCACTGTATTCATTTTCAGCAACAAACTGTATTGGTGTTGCAAGATCGAGTGTATCAGACAGAGTTCATTATGGCGTAAGGCCAGCAGCATCCTGGGAAAAATCACAATATATACGGGATTCGAAAAGCTATGACCTTCAAAGTATCACTCGGGGCATATTTTAAAATACACAGAAAATTAGGAATAAAGACATTGAGGTTCCCACAGCCACACTAATTGGGCCACATGATTATCTAACCATCAGACTGTGTTTGGCATTGAGCAGGGCTGACAAGTGTCACAATTAGACCCTGAAGTCAATCAGCCATCTGCAGTGTGGAATTGTCAACCCTAATGGTCTTACCATACTTTGTGTTTGTACTATGACATTTTGCATTATCCATTATCTCCTAACTTGTTAATTAGTTACAGTCATATCTCTGGTCTCCTTTCCTAGCTCTTTCCTAGTTCAGGGAGCCTCACTGCTTTTCACCCCAAGCTTCACACAATTCCCCTTGTCTCCAGACATTGTCCCAGCAAGTCTCTTCCACAGCAGAAGGCCAACTAATCTTTCTAAAGTCCAGTCACTCAAAAACCGCCAATGGACTTTCACATCTCTTCACACAACACATTTCATGGCCAGTCTACTGTCAATTTTTGTGTCTTCATAACTTGACATTAAACTCTGACGGCAGAGCCAATAAATACAGGTGCTCAAAAAATATTTGCCAAATGACTACATGAGCCTGCTCATACGTAGTGGCTGATGATTAGAACTAGTGAAAATTCTTCTGGAAAGTAATTTGCAAATATCAATATTCGTTAAACTATTCCTAATCTTTGACCTTAAAATAATATTTCTGAGAATCTACTCTAAGGCAATCATTCAGTAGGGGAAATGATGTTTACTGCCTATCATAACAAAATGTCAGAAGAGCATTAAGAAGCAATAATAAGAGAATGGCTAAGTAAATAAGATAAATCTACTTAAATGAAGATTATAAAGTCAATAAAAATCACTATGAAGACTGGTTAGTGACATGGAATGTTCTTATGACCTATTTCTTTTTAAACAATTTTGAAAATTAAAACTATATCTTATTTTATCCACTCATGGAACAAGGGTGGTAAGAAATGCTTAAAAGTCAAAATAGTGGTATTCTAGAAAAATTTTCTTTTCGTTTGGATTTCTGTTAGTAGTTGTAGGGCGAGTCAAACAATCACCTTCCTACATAACACATGGGCACTTCGATGGCTCTCTATTCTACAGAATTGTGGGGCAAAAGTCACATCCCTAGTTTTTTCCTTAGAACGCTTCAAGGGTCCACCAAAGACCAAAGGTTCCTTTGATCCAAGATGCAGTTCAGCCCAGTGGATGCAGCATTGTGGGACAGAGCCTCAGTGTTTCATAGCCCAAAGAGATATATCTTTGTCCAAATTTGACTTCAGGTGAGTCAAGCCCAGTGCACAAGAATGGGCGAGAAATAAACACGACACACATTTTCACCACTTCTCTCTCTTTTCCCTCTGTCACCTGCTCCCAACCCAAAACCTTCCTTTCTCCATTTAAATAAAAGTTCCTGACATTTGGGAAGAAGTGGGAATGCTCTGTGTACCCACATCAGGCCACACCGCTTCCTCCCTCTTCTGTCTGACTAACACGGGGAAGACGAGCCGCAGGTCCCTGATCACAGTGACCGACAAAGGGAAAAAGGGGGAAAGGTGGTGGTTGGTGGAGAACATCTCATCTCATTACCCTCTTTAAGCTCTGTGAGGGGTTCGGATTTCCAGAGGTCTGTTTACTTAGACGGAGTAAGAAAGGAAACCAGGTTCAAACTGCACTCTCTGCACCTAAGAAGGGAGCAGAGTGATGACACTGACGTTCTCTCAGGCTCTAAGTTCCTAAGGGCAAGAACTGTGTTTCAGCCTGACCTAGCAGAGTACCCCAGACAGACACACCTAAGCACTCATCTGAACTGGACGCAAGTTGAAGAATGTGTCTAGTACTGTTCTGGTTATTTACTCGGGGCCTGAAAGGAGCACTGTTCACATTAAAAACTCATCCTATGCCTATTGACCAATTGTCGCTAAGAAGCAGGACAACAGAACCATGGGTGGGGAAACAGAAGAGCTGGCTTCCAGTTCTGGCTCTGCTCTGTGACCGTGAGCAAATCCCTCTACCTCTCTGAGCCCCGTTTTCCACATTTGTAAATGAAGAAACCACAACTCTGCCAGGCTGTGTGAAGTCAGATGAAATAATGTTCACAAAGGTCCTGAATACACTAAACTGAAGTAGGCGAAGAAAAGTTACTTCTATGTGGCATTTCCCTCTCCCGCCACAGGGCACAAAAGACACTTTATAAAACCTAGAAATAGATGAGCCAGCACCTTCCAACCAGAGATATCAGTTCTACAGTTTCAAAGCTGCTAACAGCAAGAAACACAGAAAGAGGAAGCCGCTTCCATGCACTCTGCAAGATCAACAGGAGGGCATTGAGAAGAGAGTGTCAGGAGCCCTGGGGAAAACCTGTCCCCAAGTCCATGACTACTCAGTTCCTTCTGCAGAGACCCAGTGTTAGAAACAAGTAGGCAGCAATTTAGTGGCAACAGGAGGCATTAAGGAGACATTTGCACATTTTACTTTCCCTGAAACCAGATATGTTAGAAATAAAGCTTCATCTGGGGTCTCCCTAAAGTTAATGAGACTGAGCTGATAGTTCATTGACTTGCTTCACAGAATTTATTTTACAAGTGTCTCTAATCCACATGACTCTTCTGCTTTGAGACTCAACCAAGGGGAAACTCCAGCAGTTCCACTGGCTTGCTTATATGTACTATGTTACCTCGGACACAGTGTTCATACAATCAACATAATTATTATTCCACTCTGAGAGATAAAACACTATTTTAAAACCCAGTGTAAGCAGAAGGAAGGAAATAATAAAGATCAGAGCAGAAGTAAATGACATAGAGACCAAAGAAACAATACAAAAGATCAACAAAACCAGATTGATGAATTTCTAGCCAGGCTCACCAAGAAGCAAAGAGAGAGGACCCAAATAAATAAAATCAGAAATGAAAGAGGTGAAATAAAACAGACCCCCCCCCACGCTGAAATACAAAGGATTGCTAAAAAATACTATGAACAACTATTTTAGAGATTATGTTAATCCACATGAGCACACACATTTATGCATACATGTACATGTGTGTGTCTGTCTGAATGTTCAAGGTCCAGTTATAGATTCCCCATAGGTACTGGGCCTCCTGTTCAATCTATCATCCAGATGAGTTTTACAGGGGAAGGCTCTCCCCAGCTAAAAGCCACAGATTTCCCAACTGTGCCAGAAGAGAAAGAGAAAGAGCTTGGACAACTGATCTTTTTCAAGACAATGTTCCTAGGCAAGGGCCAGACCTCAGAGAGGATGACTGCACGCCACACTCAGAAAGGTCTCAGAGTCTTCACCATGAAGAGTCTGATGTCCTCAGCATGCTATGGAAGATGGAGCAGTGGGCCTGAAGGGACTATAGAGAATGCAGGAGCTCAATTAATAAAGCATTTGATTAATCCCTATTCTGAACTCCACCCCTGACATGGATGCAGGTCCTTTCTGTCTCTGCTTCTGCCTCTCTGGTTCCCACAAACCAAGTCTAGGGACCCTCCTCTACCTCATAGCTTGTATAATCATGGTCATTATGTAATCCTAGACTCTTCCATGCCATGATATCATGCCCTTCTTTCTCTCAGTGTGCTGTCCTATTTCTGTTCCTTCTATAAACTAATCAACCCTCTGGCCCTAACTATATAGTCAAGGGTTCTGAGTAAGACTCCCAATGTCCCTGTTTGCCAGAGTTTTCATGCCATAGGTTGCCACTGGTCAGCCTATGGATTTTCTAATGTATACATTTCCTACTCTGTACACCTTCTACTGGTTTAATCAAGGCTATGAGGCTGTGGCCAAGACATATTTTTTCAGGCTTAGCTTATTTGAAATAATCAGAATGTCAGAGACTTATTGTCAATTAGATGAGTATACTTTTTCATATCTCTTGGATTGTATTAAATCAATATCAGTTTTAACGGCTTTTATAGAAGATCATCCTCTCCATCTAAGAAAGACAATAACTATAAATATTTGACCCAATTTCCACTTTAAAAGGGAGATATTGCTGAGCAAAAAAGTGAGATTAGATGCCAGACAAAGGGTCAGTTTACGGGGCTTTCTACTGAGTGCATCAGGCTTATTGGGATTTCCCGATGTCAGCAAAGGAAACACTTCTTCCTGATCATGAGAAGTTCTTGTTTCTAGGACAGTTCAAAAGACAACCTGCTCACAGAGGTGTGCTACTGCCTCATTCATCAGCAAGCAGAGTGCTGACATGGGTTTGAAGCTGTCATGTACCTTCTCATACATACAAGACCTGCTCCCCAAGCAAACATCCTCTGGCATCTGAATCTACAGGGATGGCTCAGCAGGAGGGTTTTGTGTGTGTGTGTGTGTGTGTGTGTGTGTGTGTGTGTGCGCGCGCGCGCTCGCGCGCGTGTGGTTTTTTTGGTTTTTTTGTTTGTTTTGGTTTTTGTCTGGAGGCCTAGAGGTTGCCTTTGTGGCCTCCCAGGGTCTGTGGATGGAAATGCTGTCTCCAATCCCATGTCTCCAGAAAGTGCCACTTGAGCCGCAATCAAACAGGCCAGCAGAATGAGCACACTTGTGCTCAGTGGTGCATCTTCAAATTGGCCTTTTTTGGCTTTTAACATGATATTTCTTCAACAGTTTTATGATTATCAAGGACAATCGGGACAGTAGGAAACCTGGAATATTTGCACCCTTTACTCTGTTTGGGCCTCAAGCACCAAAAACATTAAGTCAGTTCCCTAGAGGGTCCCTCCCCTTTAGAGAAAATGTTTTGATAATTAAAAGACACCGTATTTCTGTACTCATTAATTTAAAAATATTCCCCAGTCAACATTCTTAGCAATTAACATGATTATTTACTGCTCAGTGATGAGCTCAGGATATGACAAGTCTCTCATCTGCTACCTTCTGTTTTCTATCCAGATTAAGTAGCAGCACTCAACTGACTGTTCACAATATCTATTAGCAACCGGTGTAATTTTAAATAATATACATAAATACCTATCTTTTTGCCCATCAACTATTGGTAATATTTCTTGCCCATCACCTGCCACTTATCTTACTGCCCCTAATTTACTGTCCCAATTTCTCTACTTTTCTTATCCATACTTCTATTGTATATCTTCTTATACGTGGTTGATGACAATAACATTTAAATGCTATGTCATAACCTCAAATCTTCCATGCTTTATTTATAGGTTGAATCTAAAAACCAAGAAGCCAATACCCTTTTTGCTGTAATTACTATGTAAATATTATTCACCACAGAGCCAAATTGGATCATAAATAGTTATGTTTTTCTTCAATACAGACAAAACACCATAACTCATCAGACATTTGGAGAACATTTTTAGTGTCAAGGTCAAATACATTATCTGTCCCAATACTCAACCAATGCTCTAATCATGTGACAATGTACCGTATTTGCCGGCATATAAGACGATTTTTTGGCCCTGAAAAATATGCCTCCAAGTGGGGGTAGTCTTATACGGCGAGTATATAACAAACTCTGTATTTTGAGTGGAAATGTTAGGGGGTCGTCTTATACGCTCAGTCGTCTTATACGCTGGCAAATACGGTATTTTCAGGGCCAAAAAATCGTCTTATACGCTGGCAAATACGGTAGTTAATGTTCTTTTTTTAAAAAAAAATTCAACAAACTGATCATTTTATTTGTATGCCTAATTACTTTCCAAAATGGCAATTCTTTTTTTATGGTACATTTTTATTGTCAACTAATGTAAAATAGTTTTAAACCTTTTAACTTATTTAAAAATACTTTTATAGATTTCAGAGAGAAAGAGAGAGGGAAATAGATATAGAAACATCAATGATGAGAATCATTGATCGGTTGTCTCCTGCACACCCCCTACTGGGGATTGAGCCCACAACCCAGGCATGTGCCCTTGACCAGAATCAAACCTGGGACCCTTCAATCCACAGGCTGACACTCTATTCTCTGAGCAAACCAGCAAGGACCAATTTCATTTCTTTCAGATTATGTTTAAAATATGAAAGGACCTGGTCTAAAGTTGTTTAAAACAATTTATGATAAAAAATCTTCTAAGCATCAGTTTATTCTTATCTTTTTATGTGACTCAGGACTTTGTTACAAAATGATCTGGTTTTTCTGAGATTTCTAATTACCTTTCATTTTCTTGTTAAATAAGATTAATAAGTTGTTCAAGTACCCTCAATTATTTTTTCTTTTTCTCAATGATAGTTTTGCATGGAAACTCTATTTTCTCAGAGACAACTTCCAAGAGTCTTCTTTCCCTGCAGACTGAGTGTTCTCCAGGCCTGATGCACGGCTGCCGTGCTGGACTTCCCTCTGCCACAGCATTGGGTCAGAGCCACCCTTTCCATAATCATGGCTTCCTTTCCACCTGGTTTTGCTAGAAACCACTCCCTTATTTTGTCAAGTAAATATTCTGATACCTTGTATGTCTAAAAATGTATTTTAGTCTCCCACTTGATTGGAGTATGGCAGGATACAGAATTCTAGGTTAAATAAAATCAAGGTCAAAATAATTTTCTCTAGGAACTTTAGGGCTTTGCCCCATTGACTGATGTCTGCTAATTTTGTTACAATGCATGCTACTTGCTTTGCTAATTGTTTCACACTGAATTGTTAGGATTCTCTCTTTATTGGGACCTTTTTGAATTGGATGAGATTATTCTTATGCGTGGATCATTTTTCTTTCATACTGCTCAGCACTTGGTGAGCCCCATCAATCTGAAGACTTTTGCCTTTCTTCAACTCTTAGAAGAAAGGTAAAGGAAATTTTACCTTATATTATATAGTCTAAGTCTGGAACTACCATTAGTCATATGTTGAACCCTGGATTGATCTTCTCTTTCTCATATATATATATATATATATATATATATATATATATATATATATTATGTCTGTCTATCTTTTTGCTCTATAGTTTGGGATGTTGCTTTCACTTCATTATCAACACTTGCTATTGATTTTTAACATAATTTTTATTTTTTAAAATATTTTATTGATTTTTTTACAGAGAGGAAAGGAGAGGGATAGAGAGCTAGAAACAGCGATGAGAGAGAAACATTGACCAGATGCCTCCTGCACACCCCTCACTGGGGATGTGCCCGCAACCAATGTACATGCCCTTGACCGGAATCGAACCTGGGACCTTTCAGTCCGCAGACCGACACTCTATCCACTGAGCCAAACAGGTTTTGGCTCATAACATAATTTTTATTACAAGAGTTAATTCTTTGACTACCCATTTATTATATAACTCTAGTCTTGTCTTGAACACAATGTCTTCTGCATTCTCTGTGAAGACATATCAGATTTTTTTAAAGTGATGTTCTGTTCCCTGAAATAGCTCCTCTGGGGTAAGTTATATTTATTCTGGTCCTTCTTTTACCTACTGCTCTTCTTCCTCACACAATGTTCACTCACATACAGGAAAATGAGGGACAAGGCTGATTATTCTAGGTAGCTGGCATGGTTTTCTCCTGCTGTTTTATAGGTTCATATAATCATTTCCCCCAACAGAACTCTGCCCTGAATTGTAAGGCTGAGGGTTACCTTTGTGTATCTGGATAGGATGTATTGAATGGCAGGTTTTGCTTTAGGGTGGTCAGGGAAGAACAAGTTGCCTGAGCTCCAGGAGAAAAAATGCTTTATTCTGGTACAGCAATATTCATCAAAAAGTCTTAGGTCTCTGTAGATTACTTGTTCTCTTTATTTATAGAAAGAGAACATTTTTCAGTTTTGTTTTGTTTTGTTTTGGGCTTTTATGTGTTTTTTAGTCTTGGAGTGAGTGCAATCTATTAGTTGTTCTATAAAAGGAGGCCAATAGAAGGGGAGAACAGAGCTGACTTCTGCAGCTCTTCTCTCAAACTCCTTTCACTTCCCTCTTACTACTACCCTCTGCAACTATAGACTCAGAGTGCAGAACCCCTTAAGAATTTCATAGGTAAGGTCAGCTTCTACCTCTCTCCTTAAGAATTTCATAGGTAAGGTCAGCTTCTACCTCTCTCCTACAGGCCCCATGGTGGCTTCCTCTGCTTTGCTCACAGATCAACACATTTCAATGTTTCCTCTTCTGGGAATTCCTTGAAATAATGAACTCAACAATGATCTCTCTTTCCAAACTCATTGCCATTATCAGCTTATTCCTTTTTTGTATTTTCTCAGCCTGGTCTTGGGAAACCAGGAGAGTCCATGAATGAGCAGGTTTTCCATCTTGAATCAGATGCCCCCAGCACTTTTTTTTTTTTTTGGGGGGGGATGTTTAGACAAGAGGAAAACAGTATTTCCTCTCCCCCATAGCCAGAGAGGAAACATCAGGGTGACCACCTGGGGAGAACAGCTGGGCAGCAGAATGGCTCTCACAGCAATCCTGAGTCATAAAGGCTGTGTGGCCACAGAGCAAGCACAAAGCCCCGGGTAGAAGACATTAAGAGACCATTGCAATTGTGTCAATAGCCGGGTCAGACAATTGTGAGTAGGTGAGTCAGTTGTCTGCAGAACTCTCATAAGTAACTGCAGGCCTTTTTTAAAGAGGAGAGAAAACAGGGGATTCATTTCCCAAAATGGCCATTACTTCCCTACTTTTTCTAAAAGCACAGGATGGCCCCCTTTTCCCGCCAAGTAATTTATCTTTTAGATCTTTTAGACAGACATCCTGGGGTTAGGCAATCAACTATTCTAATAATTATGCTATTGTCTGGTCCTTGCTGCTCTAGCCCCCCACTCTATGCTGGCTTCTACCTTTTATGCATAAATCCCCCTTCCCCCAGGACTCACTTTAGCTCTTTTCCCACTTGGGAAACTGTTATAGTGGCTATCTGCCTGCACAACCATCATCTTTCTTTATAAGATAAGTATATTGAGCAGGATAATCTAACAATTGTAACCACCTATCCCCAAATTGGAGTGGACTGACCCTATACATGCTAATTCTTCCTCATATCGCAGTCCAGTGCAGGTAGTCAGGATGTATGGGTGCACCCTATGTTTCAAACAGTCATTCAAGGTCCTAGGGTCCTTCATTCTTTAGGCTCTGTGGCATTCTCTCTATTACCTGGGTTTCATGGACCAGTTCTAAAGTAGCATATGTGACTTCTGGCCACATTGATTACCAGACTCTAATCACTTGAACTTGCCTAATTAATTACAAGAGAGTCTTGGAAAAGAGCCCCAGGAGAAAAGAAAAATGTTTGGTGAATAAGCAGACAGTTTATACAGCAACAATTATTACATTATAGTGTATAAAATAGTGTAAAATAGGATATCATCTGACAATACTGATGATTTAAAATTGTTTATCACCCATATTCCTGGCTAGATTTTGAGATTTCTTTAAATTTTTAATTTATTTTAGAGAGAGGAAGGGAGAAAGAGATAGAAACATCAATGATGAGGGAGAATCATCAATTGGCAGCCTCCTGCATGCTCCCTACTGGGGATCAAGCCTGCAACCTGAGCATGTGCCCTGAGCGGGAATCGAACCATGACCTCCTGGTTCATAGGTTGACAGTCAACCACTGAGCCACACCAGCCAGGCTTGAGTTCTTTTAGGACAAGGATTTTACATCACTCTTTCTAAAAGAGTATCTAACACTTAACAGTAGTTGCCCAATAAATGTTTGATGAATGAATTGTGGTGCACTGAAGCTAAAAGAATCTCTAGAGATTTTCTAATCTAAACCCTTCCTTGTAAATGTAAAGAATCAGAAGTCTAGAGATGCTAAGTACTTTGCCCGTGTTCACTGGCGGGGCTGGGGCCCATTTATCTCATATCCTAAATCAAATGAGACACTCTTTTTAAACCAGCTTATCTCATTTCCCTAAACAAAGGAGACTCTTTTTAGCCAACTTATCAGAACTTGCACATCTAAACTAGTATTGTTTGCTCCAAGGAAGTCTTCTTGGGAGTCTCTATAATATTCAAATACTACTGCCATTTAAAAAATTCATGGCCCCTGCCAGTATGGCTCAGTGGTTAAGCATCGACCCAGGAGCCAAGAGGTTGCTGGTTTTATTCCCAGTATTGGGCTCGATCCCTGCCATTCGATGATATTCCTCTCTTGCTGATGTTTCTTTCTCTATCCATATACCTTCCCCTCTCTCTAAATATCAATAAAAACATATTTTTTTAAAAATTCATGGAACTTCATTTTAGGAATTGCTCTTATAACCTATTGCATTGTCTTAAATCCCATTAATAGCAGCTGATAAATACTCATTCTTTGGGAATAAATTTTATTCTGAGGAACTGCAGTTCATCTTGATAGATAAAGGTGAGTGGAGGCGATCCAGCTATGCGATATGGGGAGGGGTAGGGGGGAAATACTGGTTTTCACTTTTAAAAATGAGTCTGTGAATCATTTTGACATAGGCCATTTGCCAACCAGCCTGGGGAACAACTCCTAAAGAGGAGATGTGTGGACATTTTGAGCGATGACATCATTGTTGGAACAAGTTCATGGCTTCCTAAGTTGCCTAGGTTGAAGAGAAATCACAGCCATCTGAAAAGTCTACTTCTAATTTGTATAACCCCCATGTCAGAGATGCATGTGTTGCCAAATGCCCATCTTAATGTCTAGTATCTTGAGATTCTACTAAAGAAATTTAGATGACTTTTAGGCCCGTACTTGCTCCTTAATCAGAAAACAGCCACCGGAGGGGAGAAGGAATTGTTATTAGAAGAATGGACAAAAAGATTTCTGTATAAAACAGAAGAAAGCTGGTAACCTGATCTACCCTTTTCTTGGGAAATAGAAAAAAACTTAAAACAAAAGGCTGCAAAAAGTTGACTGTGTACCCTCAACCAGCCTTTCAGTTCAGGAGCTGAGAGGATTCTAAGAGCAACCACACACCCAGTGAGGCTCCAAGAAGAAAACTGTCCTCTCTCTCAACAAGCCCCAAATCAGGGGAGACCTTCCTTCCTTGGAGATAAACAAATAAAGCAGCAGCAGCAGGGACCCTTGACGAAAGTTTGCCACATAAAACGGCAGTGCTCTGCAGAAAGTGTCCAGGGTTCTGCCTTAATTACCCTAAATTAAGCTGGGGAGGAAGGAATTCAGAGTTCAGAATCATTGCCTTTGTTTTACCCACTACATAAAAATTCAAACGTCAGGCTCATTACTTTACACTCCACACCTGGCCTGTTCTGAGGAGCTCCACAACATTTCCCAGACAATCCAATTTAAAGACTTTTCAATTGCGTAATTACGCTCTTGTGGTAAATTATCATCTTAAGCAAGGGCCCAGGTGGGCAGAAAAGGACTGTGGGGCATGCGATTTCCTGGGAAAGTACTGTTATTCTGTCCCGGGAATCTTTCCTGAACTGAACATTCATTTTAGGAAATGGAAATGTGAACAAGTGGCTACAACACAATTATCCAAGGACTCAACAAAGACCCCCAGCCTAGAACGCCTTTAGCTGGCCCCTTCTGCACACGCAATTACATAGCAAGAAACCAGGACTCTTCCCTTTCTAAGCCACCTTTTTGTGAATTCCAGGCTGAACTCAAATGCCTCTCGTAAATGGCACTTCCCAGGAAGTGGGAGACATGCAAATACACACGTGAACTGACCCCTCCTATCTGCCTCACCCAACAGCTGAGCTTCATAAAACATTTCCCCCTCGGCCTTTTAGAGGACCCTTACCTGAGGAAGTGCTGAAAGGGCAGTTATTCACAGACACCGCCGGGGAGTTTCAAGTTTTGACCTCCTCACAATCACCTACAGCTTAAATCGCCCTCAGTTAACAGTCAGTCAAAAGCTGACTCCTCGGTCTGCCAGGCCTGCAAACTCCACCTGGGGCGAGGGACCCAGCTGTGCTCTATTCTGCCTCTCACATCTTCAAAACTAATAAAGCCTCAGCAATTGGAATTTAACTGTCAATTTTGCTGATGAAGCAGCGGGAAAATTAGGAACTATTTCTGAGCCTATGGCTGTGTTGGACCCAACAAATGCTAACTGGAGCAAAAAGTTGCGGCTGCACACTTAAGTCAGCAGCCAGGACCAGGGCTTGGGGAGCAGACATACTGACCAAGAAAGGGTCATTTTAAAATAGTCCTCTGGCTGCCTTAACTCCTACTTTCAAGGAGGCTTCTCTGATAATTGAGGGTCATTTAAAAGTCTGATCTCCTTCGTTAAAATCAAAACAAACAACTTGGAAACGCCTCAAGCAGATTCCATGGAGACCAATATAACCTAGAAACTGTAATAATGCAAAGCCTAGCAGCTGAGTTTTTATTTGTGCCTAGCTTCAGAAAGCCAAACCCCTAAGGGGTCTGAACCCAAGGTTCATTTGTTCTTAATAAGCTCACTTCCAGGGGTGCTGTCAGCCTCCAGCTAATGACACCACCAGCAGCTGGGGTAGCTGGATTCCAAAGAAGAGTGAGCATCTAATTGAGGTAAGAAATATAAGGGTGGACTCATGACAGCGTTCATTAATATCCACACCCCGAGTCTTATGTTTTTCACAGTTCATTCAGCCTGGATTCTCCAGCCCCCCAAAAAAGCATACTTCTTGGTGCCAATCAAGATGGCACTGGAGACAGAAACTGTAACAAGCCCCTTCACCCACCAACCATAGACCTCGTTGCATAGCTGTTCTGAGAAGCTTGTCCTGGCCAGAGGACACAGAGGCTGCTGCCCAAGGTCACATCCCAAACTGGTTCTCTCCCCCTGGTTGTGAGAGTCTAACCCCGATGTCATGAACTCACATTTCACACCCTTCCCAGGGAATTAGGTGTTTGCTCCCTGAGGAATTCGAGGCTCATAGAGTCCATGTGAAGTGAAAGATCTGCTATCTGGTCAGCTTGGTCTTGTAAAACAACCATCCTAACAAAGGTCTCATTCAAATCACCTTTCCAGGGCTCTCAGAATGAGTGGCTCAAGTGATCCCCCCTATTCCCTTGGTCAGACTTAGCAATAAACAAAAGCAAAGGATTTCCAAAATGATGTCTGCAAAGGAAGAGAGTGAAGCTAACTGGTCCACAAGGGGTTGGTTCCTGCTCTAGATGGGACTGCATTGTGTTTCCCGAACAGAAGATGAAGAGGGGTTTCCTAGCTGAGGACACATCAAAAGCAGACAGAGGGACATTCTTGGTAGAGACAGTAAATCTAGGAGGCTTTTCTGGTTTCTGGTTTCCTCTGTCTGCAGTCTAGTCCAAGTACAGAGCCTTATGCTTTAGGAAGATGGGGGGGGGGGGTTGCTTTCTAAACTTGTAGCCTTGGATCTGGATCTACAGAGCCACTGTCTACTCAACATCTCCACTTAAACATTTCAGGTGATTATTGAACTCAACCCACCCCAAATTAAATTTGGGATAGTCTCTCTGAACCTGGCCCTCTTCCTGTCTCATCTCCATGGATGACCCACCACTCTCCCAGTCACTTTAGCCAGAAACTGGGAGCTGTCTTTGATATATTTCTCTTCATCACTTCCCCCTCCCCCACCATATACAACTGATCATGGAGTCCTGTATTGGTTATCTCCCAAATGTCTCTCAAATGTACCTCCTCTCCATATCCATATTGTCTTTCTAGTCCAAGCAACCTGTATCTCTCCCTCAGCCTATTGTCATTGAGTCCCCTTTCATCTTTCTACTTTCACCTCTGCTCCTTTACATTTAGTTATCTGCACAGTATCCAGAGGGACCTCTTTGTAATACAAATATGATACGTTACTCCCATATTTATACCATTCTATTGCTTTCCATCCCTCCTAGGACAGAAGCCAAATCCTTAGCTTGGCTTATAAAGCTTTCCATAGGCTGGCTTCTATTTGCCTCTCCAGCTCAACTTGCTGTTCTCCAGACATAGTGAATTTCCCTTTGTTCCTCAGAGGTGCCATGCTTACGTCCTCGCACAGAAATATACCTACAGCTCCCCCTCCCTGAGTGCCTTCTCCTTCCACTTCACAGTCACTTTTTCAGGGGCTCCTCTCTGACCTCCCGACCAGGTCAATTCTCCTGTGACATGCTCTCATAAACATCTGGTACCCGCCTTTCAAAGCCCCTACCACAGTCTTCTTCTATGGTTAATTGGTTAGTGTCTCTGTCTTCCAGTGTGCTGTAAGCTCCATGAAGTCCATTTTTGCTCATTAAGGTATCCCCTTTACAATGATGCCTAGCTGGCATTCAAAAATTGTTGAAGAAAGTTATTGAATTAAGTGCCAGAGGCAGTGAAACAATATCTACAGATTTTTGAAGAAAAAAATGTTATGGCCCAAAATACTTCATTAAGTTTTAATTTAATTGAAATGCTTCACACCCTCCTTGCTTTAAAAAATTAAAATCTTATAGTTAACATTAACAGGGTCTTTGATCACTACCCACTCCAAACACTACACTACACACACACACGCACACACACACACACACACACACACACACACACTGCTCCTTACTTAATAGAAATAACTACTGTTGAAAATTTGATGTGTATCCTTTCAGAATTTTGTCTATTCCTTTACATATACATACATGTAGCCCTGCTCCTTTTTAAGAAAAACACTTAATACTAGTTTGGAAGGATGAATGGGTAAGGCCTCGAGAATTTTCAACTTGGATAGTTGTCTTTAACTTGAGAGGACAACAGCAAAAAACATTCCCAGATAATACGAGTTCTAAAAAAGATATATCACCCATGTACTCTTGAAAAACAGCTTTTGAAAACTAATTTCATCAAGGTAAGATAAAAATTGTGATAACAAAAGACTCATAGCTCATCTCCACACAGTTCAGCTGCCAGAATTGTACTGTATGTGTTCAGAGAAGGTTTGTGGTCAGAAGACCAGCTTTCTTTACAATGTTTCACACACCTTTTAGTGACAGGAAACTAGGTCTTGAGCCATCTACCTCAGTCCCCAGTGATTGCTAATTTTGTTTAATAATATGATAAAATATAATAATGCTGTTCCAGTCCTTGCTAATAATGACCAAACTCCATATGGATAGGATGCTATCCCAGGGGAACTGCTAGAAAAATCTCTTTTTTTTCCCCTCCACAAAAGCATAGCTATAGTAAGAACATATTGTACATTTCATTGCCAAGGGAATTGAGATAAGATCATACTATTTTGTAAGTGGTAAAGAATAACAAGCCAGATGCTGTTTGTCATTTACACTTTATCTTTTTAAATCTAGTATCTATGAAGGTATCTGTGTTAATGGTGCTTAAAAACCAATACACAAATAACTATGTTTTAAAATATAAACAAAAATAAATGTACCAAAATGTTAACAATTGCTATATGTGAATTTAATTATTAACTCAAATATTTATCGAGACCCTGTTATATGACACTAGAGGCCTGATACTCGAAATTTATGCACTCGGGGGTTGGAGGAAGGGTCCCTCAGCCTGGCCTGCACCCACTTGCATTCTGAGAGCTCTTGGAGGATGTCTGACTGCCATCTTAGGCGAGGAGCAGGCCTAAGTTGGCAGTCAGACACCCTTAGCCCTTCTGCGGAGGTAAGAGAGGTTCCTGCCAGCACAGCTGAACTCACCAGGTGTGAACCCAGCTCAGGGCTTCTGGCTGAGTGGTGCTCTCCCTGTGGGAGCACAATGACCACTAGGGAGAAGTTCCTGCATTGAACATCTGCCCCTTGCTGGTCAGTACATGTCATAAGGACTGGTCATTCTGCTGTTCAGTCTATTTGCATATTAGCCTTTTATTATATAAGATGAACAAGGGCTCATGCAATGGACAAGTTAAATAAGAAAGAGTAATAGAATTCTGGCTGCTTTATTTCTATTTTATACCCTATAATAATTCATACTTTCTACAAATTTGAACATTTCTCATATTTTGGGGTTCACTGACATTAAGCATTTCATAACGTTCTTTTATAATATTCTTAAACTTGTTTGCATTAGTAATTTTGTCCTCTATCTCATTCTTGATATATTTCTTTGTGGCTTCTGCCTTTTTTTACAATATATTTTTATTGTTTTCAGAGAAGGAAGGAGAGGGAAAGAGAGATGGAAACATTAATGATGAGAATCATTGATTAGCTGCCTCCAACTTGGGGATCGAGCCTACAACCTGGGCATGTGCCCCAATTGGAATTGAATCGTGACTCCTGGTTCATAGGTCATCACTCAACACTGAGCCATGCTAGCCAGGCTCTTTTTTTTCCCTTAAGTAATTCCGCCAGAGATTTGTCCATTTCTTAAAGCTTAAAAAAAAAAAAAGTTTGTTTTTGTTGATCCCTCTCCTGTAACTTCTTTCTATAGATTTTTCATTTCTGTCTTTTGTTGATTATTTTCTTTCTCCTGTGTGTTTTGGAAGTTTATTCTATTCTTTTTTAAATTCGTAATTTGGATGCTAATAAGCTTGTTTATTTTCAGCCTTATTTTCCAATGTGAACATAATAGGCTATAAAGTTCTCTCTAAAAGCCACATATATTTAAGACTATAAATTTTCCTCTGAGTACACTATTACACATTTTAATATGTAGCATTTCTTTGTTGTTTAGCTCTAAATGTAAAAGAATCCTGTTAAGTAATACCTATAATCTATACATTACTAGCATTTACAATCACCACAAGCTGTCACAGTCTGTATCTGATCTAAATTTTCCAATTATTCCCAACAAGAAGCCATGGAATACTAATTAGCACTCAGAGTATTATGAATAAGTACTGGTCTGAGCATAAACTCTATATTTAATATCTGAATACAAAGACTTACCCAATAGGCTAAGAGCACATAGCATTCATTCCCTGTGAAGTTGCCAGTCTATTAATTTGGTAAATAACCTAATCTTACTTTTTCTTATCTTGAATAAAAATTCTTTCCCAAGTATCCTTGGCAAGTCATTTTTCTGACTATCTTATGTGTATATCTATGCATTTGTTGATGTATATGTTTTTCATAACTACTTGGTTGGTGCTCAGTTCAGCTACTCATTGTGCTTTAATACATTTTTAATGCCCATGATTTCTGATGTATGGATTATTTAGAACTGTTAAAGAATTCAAACGTGTGTCTTCTTATCTTTCTTGTGTTTAATTTCTAATTTGTTAGCATTGTAATTGTTGAATATGATCTGAATAATATCAAATCTTTAAAATTTGTAAGGACCTGATTAATTACTTAGAATCAACTTTTATAAATGTTCCATGGGAACATAATACAACTATACACAGGGTTCCCCCATAATGAGTAGAGTGTTTTTATGAAAGCTTTTGCAAGTCAAATTGTGAAAGTAAACAGTATCCCCTGCTTTTTGCAAGTTCATGTTAAACCACTTTAATTTTACAAAAGACCCACATTAGTATGGTAACCTTTGTAAAAGTGAAAATTCTCTTTGAATATATTTTGGTTAGCAAAAAACAAAACAAAAAACATATCTTTTGATCAGGTCCAGATCATTCTGAAACCAAAACAGTTCTTTCCTAATGCCTTTATATTGACACATACTGAAGCCAGGGAATCTCTACTGCACGAGAAAGCTGTCAATGCAGATAAACAGCCCAAATTTTAATTCTCTACAGATATATTATGCTTTGATCTTCTGATTCCACAGTTCTGGGAGATCATAATTGTCAGACTAGCAAGGTGGGGATTACACTGAGCCCATGTGTGTGTGTGTGTGTGTGTGTGTGTGTGTGTGTGTGTGTGTGTTTGAATATAAGATTCAGGCTTTTATTTATACTGAGGGAGAGTATGTGGAAATTAAACACTACCCTCCTGTACAACCAATGGATCACAGAAGAACTCAAAAGGAAAATAAAAAATATATCTAGAGACAAACAAAAATGGAGACACTATCAAAACTTATAGAATGCAGCAATGCAGTTCTCAGAGTGCAGTTTATAATGTTAACACCATAAGAAAAAACAAATATCTCAATAAGCAGCCTAACATTACACCTCAAGGAAGTAGAAAAAGAAGAAGTGAGCCCAAAGCTAGCAAAAAAGGAAATAATGTAGATAAGAGAGGACTAAAATGAATAAAATTATAAATGAAAATGGACGCATTACAACAGATAACACAGAAATACAAAGGATCATAAGAGACTACTATGAACAATTATACACTAACAAATTGGACAACCTGGAAGAAATTGATAAGTACCTAGAAACATAAAATTTACCAAAATTAAATCTTAAAGAAACAGCAAATATAAACAGACCAATAATGAGTTAGAAAATTGAAGCAGGAATGAAAAATTTCCCAACAAAGTAAAGTCTGGGACCAGATGGTTTCACAGCTCTCCCTACACTCATATAAAAAAAATAATAAGTGTGAAGTGATGGGTGCATTAACTAACATTATTGTGGTAATCATTTTGAAATATATACATACATTCTCTCATAACGTTGTACACCTTAAACTCGGATAATGTAATAATGCAATTATCTCTCAATAGAGCTGAGGCAGGGAGAAGATTTCTCTTCTTGTTGCTCTGTATTGACAATGGTAGCATTATTATTTTTCCTAAACCATTCATATATATATATATATATATATATATATATATATATATATATATTGATATTAAAAGGGTCTGATTCCTATATATTTACCTACTATCTTTCCTTTCAATTACTTCCTCCTCACTTGCTTCTCTATTATCACCTATCATTGCTGTTTCTTTTTGGTCTCTTCCTTAGACCCTCCCCACCCCCAGGCTCAGCACTGGGTATCCTTATCTTCATCTTAAGTTCCCAGGTCCTACCATAACAGCTGAGCTATAAAAGGCCTTGTGTGGTGGAGGGCGAGGGATAATCCCATAGTTATTATGAGTGATGGACTTTGGTAGTACAACTTAGTACCACTGGAAGACAGTTTCCCCTCACATGCATGCAAACAATTCCCCAGTGCAACAAAGACAAAGCCTCAAGTGCCACCACTGAAGAAGCATTAAAATAAAAAGCCTGTTGTTTGAAATCTTTATTAAAAGTAAAATGCAAGAAGGCCAGTAGCCCGGACAAGAGCAACAAATCAACTTGTTTTCACTCATGACTGCCTTACTTCTAATGACTTCAACTAATTAGACAAGACAACTGGGAGAGAATTATGAGCCTGGATTCAATTCACAACCATCCAAACAAATGCTTGAGACTGTTTTCTGGACACCAGGAGAATTCATAAATAGGCCAGATAAAGTCGAAAGGCAGGTCCAGACGGGGTAACAGGCAGGGAGGAGCAACCTCAATGTGTGTGAGTGGCGGGGCTGGGAGGTTTACCTGGAAAGTTGTTTGAGGTTCAGAGGACAAAATACATAAAAGTCTTGGTGAACTAAAAAGCCCCAAGCAAACCTTGGTGGTTGTTTTTAGTATTCTAGAAAGAAAACATTTGTGGAGTGCCAGAAGGAATGTCGCCCCACTCAGGATTCAGGCTGGGGGTGACCCTGCTCTGCTACAGGTGCAGGGAGGGCAGGAACCCCAGGGTGTCTCTGAGAGCCTTCAGACTTTGTGCTGGTCTGGTCGAAGCTGCCACCCTCCTGGTTAGAAATGGGCAGAAACATTCTTGTGTGATGCACGTCGTGGGGAGCAATTACTATTTACCCCACAAGAACACTCCGGCATCTTGAGTTCTTTGGGTTGTGCTTCCTTCACACCAGGCTAAGCACCAAGCAGGTAAATCCCCACAAATCCCTCCCCTTCCTTTTAAATACACCTTAAGGAGCAATGCACCCGCAATCAGCCCTCCAGGCCCCAAGGAGAGCTCTGCTTCCAAATGCTTGCCCAGCACATCAGGGTACGGAGGAAACAGAAGGCACAAAACCCGCTTCCCTGTGCAGAGCTGCTCTGGGAATTCTCTCAGCCTCAGGAGCCCCTCCCTTATAGCTCTTCGCTCATTTTTAAAAAGACAAAAACAAAATGAACAGATGAGTCCTTAACATCTAATGGTTTATTTGTTCAACATGAAGATAGAAGTTTAGCATAGATTGAGGGAATTAAAAAAAAGAAAAGAAAAAGAGGCTTGCATTTGTATCATCCATCCGATGGATCCAATTGGAGTTCAAAAACAGTGGGGGAGATGCATCACCGAAGGCAAACAGCATGTGAGGTCCAAAACTCCAAATAATGGGTCTTTGCCCAGAGATATGTATCCAGGGTATTCTGAGCAGGAATTTTAAACGTTGGATACTGACACATTTATAAAGGTCCTTTTTTCTTATTTCCTTGTTGCTAAAAATTTCCTTTGCAAGGACCAAGAAATGCCCAAGCCCCACCCAGGCAATCATTTCTGACC
The DNA here is from genome assembly GCA_963924515.1 of Vespertilio murinus. Taxonomy (NCBI): domain Eukaryota; kingdom Metazoa; phylum Chordata; class Mammalia; order Chiroptera; family Vespertilionidae; genus Vespertilio; species Vespertilio murinus. Next base: position 190,780,902 of record OZ004704.1, read on the forward strand.
CTTCTTCCTGTGCTGCCCAGCCCTCCCCGAGGGAGCTCTGCACAACCACACAGTGGTGAGTGGGGAAAATAGGACAATGGCACTAGAGATGTAGGTTGTGTGGGAATTGTAATAACAAATCTCATCCTCATGTTGTTTCCTATCTAGGTTACAATTAAACAAATGTAATGCATTTTCTGCTTTAGCCAGAAACACTTGCAGATTTAGCTTTCTGGAACAGACTCTAATTAGAAAGGAAGAAGGGTACGCAATTTGGAGAAGGAAAGGGGGAAAAAAGAGATTTGAACTCAAGAGGAAAAAAGAGACTATAAACTTAAAATGGGGGTTGGGAGAAAACAGTGACTTCACAAAGGCAGCTTGAGGCTACCTTCCCTTGCAACGTAGCCCTCACAACCCTAGTACATTTCTCCTGGGGTCCAGCATTTCAGAAAAAGGGTTTGGAAAATGCTGCATGAGGAGTCACAGCTCCAAGGGCAGCAGCTGTGCTGAATGAGGCCACAGCATCCTGACAAGAACCAAAGAAGACGGAAAAGCAGTTGAGAGCATGACCTCGCAAGTCAGATAAAACACAAAAGAATGCTCCTCCTAGATCAGACATCACACTTCCCATACCCCATTGCTATAAATGCCACCTGCAGATATGAATGCAAATCCTGACACCCTGACTTTACTTTGAGAACTGGAGCAAATAATTTTCTCTGAGCTTTGAAACCAGAGCTTCATTTATAATAATATGACCTACCTGATAGGGCAGCTGTGAAGGTCAAAGAAGAAAGCACTTCAGACACTATGCCTAGCCATCAGCACTTAATAAATCTTGACTAGTAATTATAATAATTGTTGCTCATGCTATCAGGAACTGCAGCATGTTTGAGGCAAAGGGAGGAACTATTTGCTTACCTTGAAGGTTAAAGCCATATTTTCATCTACTCTCTGCTTCAACAAGTCCCATACATAATGTCATGGCCTCCCTCACTCTCTTTTTGTTCACTGACCTTTCCCACAAAGAGGTAGCTACTCTTTTAAAAAAATCAATTTTATTTCTATATACTATCAATGAACACATGGACATGAAATTTTACTATACAATTTACTATATCAATTTCAATCACTATGAAAGAAAATGCATGTATAAATACAAATATATATATATATATATACATATATATATATACATATATATGATGCTTTTGATGGAAATGATGACACAATGATGAATAAAATCAAGGATTTAAATTGAGTAATCTATCCTGATGATCCATGATCTTTGTTTCATGTGTCTGTGAGAGATGACTTTCTGCTTTATTATTATTTATTATTATTTTAAATTAAAGATAAAAGATAAAGCCCCTAATACTTGGGTGCCCTAAGAAATGGGAATGAGTGGCCCTAAAGTATGTGGAGCATACACACTCCAAGGTTGATCTCCATGGCATCCATTTATGTGAACATCTTCTCTAATATGATTTGTCAAAAGTAAAAGTTTACCTTAGCTGGTTTGGCTCACTGAATAGAGCATCGGCCTGGGGACTGAAGGGTCCCGGATTTGATTCTGGTCAGGGGCATATACCCAGGTTGCCGGCTCCATTCCCACTGTGGGGCATGCAGGAAGCAGCTGATCAATGATTCTCTTTCATCATTGATGTTTCTCTCTTCCCTCCCTCTCCCTTACTCTCTAAAATCAATGAAGCTATATTTAATAAATAAATAAACAAATAAATAAATAAATAAAAGTTTGCTTTGTCAAAAATTTATTTTAAGTTCCTTTTCTGAAGTTGTTCAAACTCTTTGAATCCATCACTCCAAGGACACGTGAGAAAAAGTATGGGATGTCTTAGTTTGGCTTAATAATAAAGACCAGCTACGAAGCACTGTTCCTCCTTAATGTAACTCTTGCCCTGCATTTTCAATGCCTGTCTTTTGTCAACACATGCCCTCTGAGCACCAGTCTTAGAAAGAGTCTCCTTGCCCTTCAGTGGGGTTCTGTTGGTGCAGTTTGTTGAGAATAGAAAACTCCTAAGAACCACATATTTGGAGCTGGAAGTGATTCTAGAGATTGTAGATTTAATCATTTTTAAAAGCAGGGCCCCAAAAGGTCATGGAAAGCAAGATCCACACATTTTACAGAGGCAAAACCAAGATTAGAACCAAATCCCATCTGGTGTTTAGGCCTCTTTCCCCTATCCACATTCAGAGAATTGTCAGGATTTTCTATTCTCACCAATCATTCATTTATTCCCAGTTTGTTCGCGGCTGCCTTGAAGGCAACCCTTAACACAATAGTTCTGTGGTTCAGAAGGGCGGAGGACTTTTTCAATCAGCAACTCCTTTTTTTCCCAGTGTTACATGGGCACTGACGTGTTTTTTTTTTCTTTCCAGAAAGCCAGGTTCTAGGGCCTCACATTATTCACCAAAATCAAAATGTAAATGGACAATTTGTATTGTGACCCTACAAGGAAAGTTAAAAGCTCAGAGGTATATTTTTTCCTGGTCTCTTCTGGATGCTAATCAGCATACAGCCTTTGAACCTCAGTCATTTGTATCCCCGCAGGCCTCTGCCACCAGCTGTGACTAGAGATGTTTTGAATTAAGAAAGCTTCCAGGTTTTGTCTAAGAAGCATTAGTTCCTAGAAGCCAGGAGTCTGTTTCCTGAGGAGACTGTCCTCCTGTTAGCCTTCTGAGAAAAAACCAGGAGTCCTTCTTCTTGGGAAGAAAAAGAAAGAAGCCAAAAAAGAGAGAGGCTTAACCATTTTTGAGAAATGGATGCTAAGACAGGAAAGGCACAAGAGATAGGAGAGGAAGAAAACAGCCCTATTAAAAAAAAAAAAAAAGATGGAAAGGAGAAAGCTGAAAAGTAGAACTGAGAGTTGGTGAGGTTCACAGTAAAAAGAACATTGAAGGCAAAGATGGCAGCTATTCCACAGAAGAGACCTTTGGTAACACCATGGGTCTGAGGCATTGCAGGACATGCCACCCCTAAATATGCCACTTTGGTATAAAGAATATATTTGTTTTGTTTTGCTTTTATTAGCCTTTATTTTATGCTGAATTTACTCATAGGCCATAAGTTTTTGCTTCTTCAGTTTCTTCTGGGATATCTTTTTCTTCTGTGCAATCTCCTCTTCTGGTTCCAGAACAATCTGCTCTTTTTAATAGGATCATCTCCATGTGGCAGGGAGGGCTCACATATGGTTTAATCACCCATGAGCTCTGTAAGTTTAGTGCTTATCTTGAGAGCTTTGTTCACCTGGATGTGCTCAATGATCAGAGAATCTACATCAAAACCTTCAAACTCAGCATTACTATCTGCATTTTCAAGCTTCTGCAGCAAAAACTCAGCACTTTTGGGGGACCAACAACCCTATGTCTAGCCCCATTGTTTAGCCTGGGCACGCCTAAAATACCATCATTGTAACGATGGCATGGCACATCTTGCTTCTGTCACATAACATCCTTCAGATACTTGGTGGCTTTTCATATAGGCTTACCCTTGATGGCATGGAAAATTTCATGTGTGTTCTTACAGTGAACATGAAGATTTAAACCTCTTGATTCACATGATTTTGTGGGATTTTCTTGGTTAAGGGAATAGTGAACCATTTTCAGAGGTCATCAGAGGCCTCTTTGAGAAAGAGCAGTATAAGGATTATCTTGAGTGAAGGCAATTGAGAATAAGCAAATATAAGAAATCCTCCCCCTATTTATCCAAAAGCAGGACATGGATTTGTAAAGGTGAACCCCCTCTCCTGTCTACCATCCAAGACAGAAGTTAAGCACCAGAGACAATTTTATACTCTTATCATCCCACAAATGGCATCAGAGGAATCTATACACAATTTACTAACCAGCCTTTATCCTCCACTAGATTCCCCATATATTTGCTTCCCACAATTTGTCACCCTAGAAATTCAAAGTCCTTTTCCTTTGTCTTGTCACTTCTCTAAAATGTATTGTTTTTTTATTAAGCTGCTATATAAGTCCAAGTTCTAACCACTTTGATTTACTCATTGCTAGGTGTTCCCATGTGTATTTGGTCAATGAAGATTAATCTATCTTTTGTCAGTGTAATTTATTCAGCCCCAGCCAATGAATCTAGCACGGTGCTATGGACTGAATGTTTGTATCACCACAAGATTCTTATATTGAATGAATGTGATGGCATTAGGAAGTGGTATCTTTGGGAAGTTATTAGGACATGAAGGCAAAGCCCTCATGAATGGGTTTGAGGCCCTTATAAAAGAGACCTTAGAGAGATCCCTCACTCCTTCTGCTGTGTGAGGAAACAGAAAAAAAAAAAAAAAAAGATGGCTGTCAACAGACTGAATCTGATGGAGCCCTGATGTTGCACTTTCCAGTATCCAGAACTTGAGAAATAAATTTATTCTATCTATTAAAAAGGGAATATGCTAATTAACCCTCCCACTGTCACAAAGATGGCAGCACCTATAGCCAATAAGGAGGGAATATGCTAATTGACTTCCATGCCCTCAAAGATGGTGGCACCCATAGCCACAAGATGGCAACGCCCAGTTCCCTTAGCCCCACCGGAGCGGCAAGCACACGGCACAGCTGGGCCTGCCCCCGGCCACTCCATGCACCTGCCTCTGGAGTCCCCCAGTCCCCTCAGCCCCCCAGCCACCCAGGGCTGTCCCGAGGCACAGGCAAGCCTCGGATGGCAGCTGCCCAGCTGCCCAGGCTGCCCAAGGTCTGGCCAAGGCTTGTGCTGCCAACTGGGGCAGCAGCAGAGGTGTGATGGGGCATCGCCTTCCCCTGATTGTTGGGTCTCCTCCCACCCCTGAGGGCTCCCAGCCTGAGAGGGGGCAGGCCAGGCTGAGGGACCACCCCCTCCAGTGCCTGAATTTTTATGCATCAGGCCTCTAGTGTTGATTATAAGCTTCCCCCTTCCTCCTACCCTCCCAGTCTATGGCATTCAGTTATAGCAGGCTGAATGAACTGTGACAGATGAATAGAGATAAAAAAAACATTTCTCCTCCAATATAGGTCATACCAGCTAGGATGGTGGTCTAACCTTCAAAAAAGAAGGGAATCCCGCGCTTAGATTTGCATGGTTTGACAGTTCTTACCACCTCCCTCACTGAGGTGTGATGGATGATGCAAGACATGTGGGGTTGCTTCTAGATATCTAAATAATCATGCTCAATAAATCAAAGTTAAAACCCCATTCAAATGTCAAATGTCTTTTAGACATTTTGAAGGGACACAAAGCTAATGCTACTGGAACCAGTTCCCAAGGAGGAGCTAGCTGTACCTCTGACCCACTCATAAAAGCAGAGGCAAGGATTTCAGAATAGAAATTTGGGTATAGAAGGTTGCAGTTAAGGGTTCAGAATGAGTCTCCCTAAGACAGGGGTGGGCAAACTTTTTGACTCGAGGGCCACAATGGGTTCTTAATCTGGACCGGAGGGCCGGAACAAAAGCAACCTGACCATGCTGGCACTCTCATCTTGGGCTGCTGGTGAAGGAGCAGAGGGGATAGCAAGAGAACCACTCTTTTGGCTCCTCGGGCCGGATAGAACAGCTGAATGGGCTGGATCCGGCCTGCGGGCCATAGTTTGCCCACGGCTGCCCTAAGATGTGCCACTGTGGAATGTAAATTGTTGTAAGCTAAAGGAAACCAACACTCCGCAGGCTCAAGGGAAACTTCTGTGCCCCTTGCACCCACCAACACCCCACTCCCCTATCTGGTACTACCTAGAATAATTTAAATTAGAGGCCCTTTTCATAATAAGAGATTATCAGAAACATCTTGGTTTATCTATATGGCAATGCAAACTACTAATTACTATATTGTCCTGCCTGATCTTCCTCCCCTCTGTAGCCCCAAGTAGCCTTACCTCATTCTTAGCTCAGAATGCCATATATACCTCAATTTTACTTTCTATCCCTAAAATTCTCATGCATGTGGGCTCTCTGACTCTCATGCATGTGGTTTCTCATATGTTTGTATGTCTGTAATAAAACGTGGTTATTTTTTCCTGTAAATCTGTCTCATATTGATTTAATTGTTAGACAAGCTGAGAGAACCTTGAAGGGGAGAGGAAAGTTTATTCCTCTCCCACACAGCAGTGACACACATCAATAGGATTGAATTCCTATGGTCCCAAAGTGGAGAGCAAAGAACTCTAGCAAGCAAGGCTTTCCAGAACACCACCTAGAAACACGTGGCTCACACACCTGGGGCTGTTTCCCTATCAAAAAGAATAGGAAATCTAAGAGAAAAAGCACAAAAGAATAACCTTCCTGGATCAAACACAGCACTTCAAATATTCCATTGCTACAAATTCTACCTACAACACAAATGCCTCTAGCTGTCAGATTTTTTTACTCAATTTTTACTCCTAAAAAAAAAAGAAAGAAAAAAAAAAGAAAGAAAGAGAGAGAGAGAGAGAGAGAGAGAGAGAGAAGGAAAAATATTTTCTCCCATGTATCAATTCAACTTCTTGGACCTTTTCTTTCCAAACAACTCGTATGTCTGAGGAATCTTCTGAATTCAAAACTTTGGTTCATGATCCTCCCACCAGCAGGTTGGGTTTTTATATTTAAGCTCCATATTTTGTAATATTACCATTATACTTATAATCCATTGCATATACTTAATCTAAAATCTTTAAAATTTTAAATACAGGTTTACCTATAGTGTTAAATGAAGAAACCTTTTAGGAGTTCCATTTGGAACTATTAATAAGAAATTAAGTACATCAAGGCAGATAGAGACCGGCTGTGCTCCCCTCTTATAGAGTACAAAAATCCCAAATACTCACTTCCCAATGTCCCTTACAGATAGGGGGAGCCATATGATGCCTGAGGAAGTTTTCCCCTTCCCAAATATGAAGAGAAAATCTCAAATAGAGAATGATGAGGGCTTCTCCCCCTTCTTCCTGCCTGGAATTCAAGAAAGCCATCTTGAAACCATGAGGATGACCCTAAGGATGGAAAGCAGGAGACCGACAGAGAGGGGATCTAGTGCCCCTCTGAACCACTGTACCAGCCTAGGACTGCTTGTCTGTAGGCTTCCTGGTACATGAGAAAAATAAACGCCTTATTGGTTTAAGCCATTGCAGAGTAAAGAAAAAAAGAATTTGAAGGACTTTAAAATGGACCAATTGTCTTCAAAGGAAAGTGAGTCATTATCTAAGGGCAGTGTGCTCTTCCAGGTTGTCTGATTCTATGGGGTCTCCGCCTGTTTCAGTGTTGGCGAGCTATTTCGCAGCTCTGGAAGTTACATGGAACTGCCAGCAATGTAAGTGACTCTTGCCTATAAATTTGCAATTGAATGTTGTTGGCAGAGGCGCACCTGATCACCCACGGTTTTACTCTACTAAGCAAATTCATTTTGGTATTCCTCCTTACACATATAGGCCTCTGTCCCCTGAATTTTTCCCTAAATCGTTTGCTATATCTTACTGGCTCCCTCTTAATGAGTTAAATAAAACAATTGCTAGGTGTTCTTTCTGTATTTGGATGACAGTCATAATTTGACCTTTTAGAAAAAAGATACATATTTTACCATGGGTTTCTGTTACTTTTAGCCTTTCTAAACTAATCTTAACTGATGCATATGCCTAGCATGGCTATAGACAAGTAAACTGGTACCCAGGAGCAAGCTGAAGCTATCACCAACACAGAAGAGCAGAGCAGGAGAAACAGCTCATTCTAACAGACTCTGATCAAACCGGTGTCATCTAGACTGGCCATTCCGTACTCATCATCCCTCACGGCAGAGAATGAGCAGGGGTAGTTGCTTGAAAAGAGTTTACTTTCCTTACTGACTCCTGAGATATTTTGTCAGGAGAGGAGGAAATGGGCTATAATAGTCCGGAAGAACCTCTGTGGCTTTTACTGATCTTGCTGGTACTGACAATGGAGGGTTTGATTTTGCGGTGAGCTGGTACACACTGACAAAAGAAAGCATTACTCTTGCTCCATTACTCTCTTTCTTTACCCACAGCAAGACTCCAAAGGGAGAAGAAAGGTTAATTAGGATTCAGTCCCTTAGTCTCTGACACAGGAAAGAAAGGTCAAGCCCCCTTCTCCTTGTCCTCTGTATTTTGTGTCTAGCCCTCGATAGCCCCAGAATGTGTCATATCTTCCCTTGATATAAATCCCCTGAGGGTTGGGGAGTATGGTCTTTGGGATGGATCTCATAAAGCATCCAGCACACTGGGGGCATTCATTTGAATTAAATAGCATACTGGTAATTAAAATTTTAAAAATTAGCATTTTTCTTTCTCCCAGGGATTTTGTTATAACAGTCCCTGGAGATGACCTAAGTTACATTCTAATAACTGTGGGGACATTTTTCATGAGACTATTCAACCATGTCATATTCCATCTGGCCCGCACCATGATCTAACCTTTAAGAGGAATTGAATTCCATTGTCTATGTGTGAAGGTGTACTCTCTTGTGTATTAACATGCTAAATGTTGGTGCTAGTCCAGAGAGCACATTCTAGAGATAGGCAAATGAGGGGCCAGAGTTTGAAAGTAATCATCTTAACATTTAAAAGAGGATATTTTAATAATTATACTATTTAAGCCTAGACCTATTTAATCTAAAGGACAAAACACACACACACACACACACACACACACACCAAAAAACTCCCCTGGTAGGAAGAATGTCTAAAAATTGTCCTACCTTAAAGATGTGAATTCTAAAATAACCCTCTACTGGCTGGGTCTGAAGTACTTTTCTTGGAAAGTAAATTAGGCTTTTTAGATGCTACTATTTGAATGATGATAAGTGATGCAGGACAGAGTTTTGGAGTCAGACAGACCTTGGTTGTTGTCACATTAAATTAGATGCATAGGGAGCTTGACAGGATCCTTGGCACATCACATCAGTAAATGGTCATCATTGATGAGGCCAGCAAAGTGCATCTGGCTTGTAGGACCTCACCTTTGAGGGATGATGGCCTGACCTTAGTCATTTAGGTTTATTAGGTGAAAGAGGACCTTTTAAAGAGAGACTGGTGAGACAAAGGGTACTAGAATCAATTTGAGAGCAATAAAATAAGGCCAAAGACTTTGTCTTATTTACCCCGTGTCTCCAGTACCCAGACAGGGCCTGACACCTGGAAGTCATTCAGAAAGACAGAACAGCAGGAGGCCCGGCTCCCTTCGCAGCACTTCGGAGCCATCCAGGGGAGACAGTACTTCCACTCCATGGTGGTTGTCACTCCTCTCTGAGCTCCAGCTCCTCTCTGGCCCTTAGGCCTTGCTCACCAAGTATGGACACGTGGACACTGGCTGCTTTCTCTTTTAGTCCTGCTAACATCTCTAACACACCACTGGTGTGTGAAGCAGAGGAGGATCAGAGAACTGTTCAGGAAAACACTCCCCTAGAGAGTTGGACATCACTCTCCTGCAGCCTCGGCAGCTTCCAGTCATAGTAGACCCATTTTAAACTAGCTCTCCCTCAGGGCTTGGGGCTGGTTCTCCCCTCTCCTTTCTTCCTGGAGAGACTCCTAGTGTTGCCTCCCATGATGACATATGGAGGGTAACAGAGGTGACAGGAATGGGAGGACTCAATACTTCTGCTCAGAAAGAGCAGGTAGATCCCCTTTGTTTTGATCTTTCTCTTTCAAATTACAACAAACCTTGTCTTTCAGAAGCAAAAAGGCCATTAACTTAGTTCTTTATAATAATCACACACTCTTCTTTATTTCCCCTAATATACCCCAATACCATCCCAATTCAAAGGCAAATACTTTGAACTCTTTCACGGTCTTCTTTCCCCCACCCCTGGCATTTACTTCCATATCTTTAGCATGATGCTTACACTGCTATTTCTTGATTTATCCATTTTAGACATTATTAATTGACGTCTGTACCAGTCAGACTCCATAAACCTAGGCCAGATAATCCAATAGAGGAAAATTTAATCTACAATATGAGTTAGAACGTGTTAGAATTGCTGAAAGAGTGAGCAGAGATCGGCAAATCCTGTTCTAGCCCTCCCCACCCCACCCCACCCCCCCGCGGGCAGGAGAGATTAGGGGAAGGGGGTGTTCCTGGGGCTCACCCAATAGGAGGGGAACCACTGGGGCCACCAGGCAGATTATGTAAATATTATTCTCTGTTGAGCCAGCATTATGATTACATTTTCCTTCTCAAACAACTTTAGTTGTTTCTCCTGAAATATTTGCGCTTTTTTTTTTTTTTTTTTTTTTTGGTGACTTGCTTACTTTACTGTATAACCAGTGGCAAGTGTTGTCCAACACGCACCAGTCTGTGAAACCTCTCTAGTGCTCTCCTCCATTTGATCCAACACAGAGATGGAGAATTTCAGAACACGCTGCCCCAACATATGCTGCTTTGGAATATTCATGATTGTGAACTGAAGGCACCTGAGAAATAGCTGATGCAGGAGGGTTCTCTCAGCTTCCCCTTTCTACCTAAAAGCAGGTCATGAAATTCCCCATGAGAAAAGTATCTTTCCCACCCACCAGGTGTGGCTCAGTGGCTGAGCACCAACCTCTGAACCTGGAGGTTATGGTTCACTTCCCTGTCAGGACACATACCTGAGTTGCAGGCTCAACCTCCAGTGCTGTGGGCATGTAGGAGGCAGCCAATCAATGATTCTCTCTCATCATGGATATTTCTATCTCTCTCCCCCTCTCTATTCCTCTCTGAAATCAATATATTTAAAAAAGAAAGGAAGGAAGGAAGGAAGGAAGGAAGGAAGGAAGGAAGGAAGGAAGAAAGAAAGAAAGAACGAAAGAAAGAAAGAAAGAAAGAAAGAAAGAAAGAAAGAAAGAAAGAAGGAAAGAAGGAAAGAAGGAAAGAAGGAAAGAAAAAAAAGAAAGATACCCTTTATGGACCAGGAAAAGAAAAACAATCTTGTCACCAGAGTCTGGGAGTCTGTGCCAAAATACATGAATTTACTCAAATAACCCTTATCTTCCATCAGTTCCCACCGTGTATTTCCTAGTCCCAGGCCCACAATTTACTGCCCCAAACCCAAGCTCCTTTATCTTGTCACATCCCACAATTATTATTTCTTTGTATAATAAGGTTTATAAGCCTTTGAGCCTAACCTAAGGGCTTCTTTGGTCCTTCATTTTTATTTTGAAGACTACAGTGTGCACATAAAAAAATATTAAGTGAATTTGTAGTTTTTCTTCTGTTAATTTGTCTCATGCCAGTTTGATCCTTAGGCCAGTCGCAGGATTTGAGAGGGCAGAGGAAGTTTTCCTCCCCTCCACAGACAAGCCATCAGTTCCATGTTCTTTCCTGGGAGACCCTCCCTGCCACCCCTGCTCCTGCCTGCGCTGGTTGCTCTGTGGGCCTGGAACACAGCTGTCATCCCATCACCGCCCCACAGAGAGGCCTCCATGGCATTTTCTTTCTTGGTTTACTGCTTTATTGAGCCAAAGCATATTCTCCACAGAAAACTAAAAGTGCAATGTTTGAGTCACGGCTGTCTGAAAACACCTTTATCCCATCCTTATACTGGATTGGATTCCAGATTGAAAATTGTTTCTCCTCTAGTATCTTGAAGGCTTCACTCAATTTTCTTATAAGTGCCAATGTGGCTTTTGAGCAGTCCAACCCCTTTCTGATCCTTTTTATGTGACCTTCTTTTCTTTCTGGAATCTCTTAGGATTTTTTCTTTATCCCTGGTGTTTCGAAAACTCACAGTGGTGTCCTTGGTCTGGGTTGTTTTGGGTATGTGTTGTTGTTATTGTTTTCATTGTGTTGACCAATGCCAGGTTTTGTTTTGTTTTGTTTTGTTTTTATCCAGATGAGGAGTCAGACAAATATTTTTTTAGAAAGGACATGGTAGTAAATACTTTAGGCATTGTGGGTCATACATTTTCTGTCAAATTTCTCAACTCTATCATTATAGCAAAAGCAGCCAAGGACATCAGGTAAACAAATGGCCATGGCTGTGTTCCAATAAAACTTTATTTACAAAACAGGTAGCAGGGTGAATTTGGCTCATGGACCAATGTTTGTTAAGACCTGCTCTAGACTTTAGATACCCATGGTCCTCAGTTCAGGGACATTTTCTTGTGTTGTTTGGTAATATTTTTCTCCCCATCTTCTCTATTCTGCCTTCCTAGGTTTTCTATCAGTCAGGTATTGGCCCTCTTAGATTGGTTCTCTAGTATTCTAATCTTTTCTTTCTTATTGTCCACATTGGTTTTTTTGTTTTACTTTTTGGGAGATTTCTCCCAATATTGCATATTTCTGTTCTATTATTTAATTTCTAAGCCCTTTCTTGTTCTCTGATTCTTCCCCCCCCCCCAAAAAAAAAAAGAAATAGCTGGCTTTTTTTTCACAGAGTAATATTTTTGTTTTTCTAATAATATATTATGAAGGGTTTATCTTTATGTTATGGACAATATCTGTTTCCTCTGAGAACCTTCCTTCCCAACCTTCCCCCATTTTTTTTTTTTTATGATGTTTCTCTGTCTTTTACGTTGGATATTCTCCTCAAACTTCTACAGATCCTTAGCTGTTCATATCTATTTATTTATTTAATAATTATAGTTTTATTGATTTCATAGAGGAAGGGAGAGGAAGAAAGATATAAACATCAATGATGAGGAAGAATCATTGATATAATGCCTCCTATATGCCCCAGACTAGGGACTGAGCCCATAACCCAGGCATGTACCCTGACCAGGAATCGAACCATGACCTACTGGTTGTATATATAGGTCGATGCTCAACCACTAAGCTTTGCCAGCCAGGCAATGTTCATTTATATTTAAAAGTAAGGTAGAGAAAACTGACGGGAGAATAAAAGTTACCAAAAAGTAATAAATACCAAAATATAGTTCCTATTAGTTCCTATACAACCAACTTTCCCTAAGAAAGGAAAGTCCATAAATCCTGAATATAAAAAATAACTACATGAAGACACTGAATAGCAACAAAAATAGCCAGATATTGTAGAAGAATTGAATTTAAAAGCAAAGGACCATTTCTCATTCTGTTACAGCTGCTGGCCAGAGAACAAGTATCTTTCTGTACCAAGCAGAGGTTGGTACAGAATGATACTTTTAATAGAAAGCCCCAGGTTTACTGGCTTGAATAATCAGAATCCTGGGCAACAACAAAGTAAAAGCACGATCTGGAAAGGAGAGACTCAGACAAGGGGAAGCCCAGATTCTGTGTGTAAACTCCCACTCAATCTCTGGCTGCCTCTTGAACCACAATGTGATGACAGGCTCGGCTCCCCCTGCCCCACCACCCCCTTAAAATGTATTTAAGTGGGGGGGGGGGATGGCATTGCTTACTCCTTGACGACCCTTGATGGGGATTGAGCCCAGCCTTGTACCCTGCCCAGGAATCAGTGACTTCTTGTCTGATGTGCTCAACCAGCTGATCCAAACCAGCCAGGGCTATTGGCAGGAGTGAAGCCACTCAGCTAAGACTAACATGTGAAACCCAGATTTTAGCTGCTGTCCATCACAAGGGAGAAGGAGTTTTCCAGTTGGAGCTCAGATACGCTAACTACCTGATAATTATTTTATAAATAAATTAGAGACCTGGTGCATGAAATTTGTGCACGAGGGTGTGTGTCCTTCCACCCAGCCTGCACCCTCTCCAATCTGGGACTCCTCGAGGGATGTCCGACTGCCCATTTAGGCCAGATCCCAGTAGGATCAGGCCTAAACAGGAAGTCGGACATCTCTCTCACAATCCAGGACTGCTGGCTCCCAACTGCTCACCTGCCTGTCTTCCTGATTGCCCCTAACCACTTCTGCTTGCCAGCCTGATCACCCCCTAGCCACTACCCTGCAAGCCTGATTGATGCCTAAATGCTCCCCTGCCAGCCTGCTTGCCCCTCATCACCACTCTGCTCTTCCCAGATGGTCTGGTACTACTTCCAACTGCCCTCCCCTGCAGGCCTGGGTTCCTCCAAACTTCCCTCCCCTACAGGCCTGATCCCCCCCCAACTGCTCTCCCCTGTAAGCCTGGTCCCCCTCAACTGCTCTCCCCTGCAGGCCTGGGTCATCCTTCCCCCCTCCCCCCAAATGCCCTTTCCTGTAGGCCTGGTCGCCCCAACTTCCTTCCTCTGCCAGCCTGGTCACCCCTTACTGCCCTCCCTTGCAGGCCTGGTTCCTCCCAATTGCCCTCCCCTGCTGGCCATCTTGTGGCAGCCATCTTGTGTCCACATAGAGGCAGCCATTTTTGACCACATGGAGGCAGCTATCTTGTGTGTTAGAGTGAGAGATAATTTGCATATTACTCTTTTATTAGATAGGATAAATAAATGAATGAAATAGAAGTGCTGAGAAGTTCTAGATTACCTAGGCCAGGCTTATCAACTTTTAAGATTTGAGGGGGTTCCTCAAACATCAGAATCTGTAAGCATTTTCTTTTCAGTTTCACTGGAGAAGATGCCACTCTCCCTGGCTGTCAGTTTATGGAGGGCAGGGCAGGGGCAGGTAGCTGGGGGGAGGGGGGATCATTCTTATTGTAGACATGTAATTAATCCCCATAACCAAACTGTGGGGTGGCCGATGTCCTCATGGCCTGAGCCTCTTAGCATCAGTTTCTTAAAGATAATTTGGGAGTGTTGGAGGGAAGAGATTTAGTCATCACCTCTCTGCAAGGAATGGGGAGGGACCTGGGGCTCTAATTGTACCCTTTGGCTCAGCCCATCGGTCCCCATTGCACATTGGCGTACTTCTCCACAGTGCCCTCTGTGGAGTCAGTCACCATTCATTCTCTCAGGGGCTTCCCATCCTCTAAGAATGCACTGACATTTTTCACACTTTCCCACATTCCCTCCATCCTATGCTTCATAGCATATCACTCCTCGATGGCCCTTCCTAGTGAGCTTGCAGGAGGACGAAGAGCTGACTACAGTGGGTTAAGCTGCCATGTTTAACTGGAAGGAACTATGCTTTTGGAACATGCTAAGCACCAAATAATCATGGCATTGGGCAGCCCAGGGGAGGATGCCCCAAAAGAGAGTGCCATCATCATGGGTGGCCCTGGAAAAGCAGACATAAAAAGAGAAATGTATAGGGTATCCAGAACTGTCCTCTGTTCCGGCCGCACAGGATAGCAGACGGGGCTAGGACTTTCAGCTGTAATGAATTGATTTGTAGAGGGTGGGGAGGAAGAAGAAAAAAAGGAAGCACAACCCATTTCCCCAGCAGGTGATCATGGATAAAAGCCATGAGAGTCCTAATATTCTAGTTGAACCTGCCCTCCTTTCGTGGTGACCATGTGATTTATGGTAGGGCCTCTCTCAGGTGACAGCTGCCTCTCTGTTCTCCCAGACAGAGCTTCTGGCTGCTTCCAGACTCCTTTTGAGGGGGAAAAAATCACTTTTTTTTGTTTTGTTTTTCCCACAGAACATGAGAGGCAACCTTGAGTTCAAGTTTCTTTCCCAATTAAACTGCTAGAGAGAGGGAAGCCAGGAAGCCTCCTTCCCATCTGTACCTCTGGCAGTTTTCACAGAGCCAGAATCCAAAGGGAGCCAGACCTGCCTCACAGAGACTCCCAAGGAACTGAGCAGCACCCCCAGGGAGTGGTGCCATTGTTGGCTGGATCTTACAGCTGGGTGAACTGGGGTGCTCATCCCTCATCCCCAGGCCCTAGCACAAGGTCTAGCACGTGCAGGAGGAACTCAATAAAAACACTTGTGGCTATGAAAGTGAATGAGAAAAGGTTAAGCACCTGATCAAGTCCACACGGCTAGTACCTGAGGGGGTGGGAGTTGGAAGCCGGGGCTGTCTGACTCGCTTGCCGAGGCTGGAGCCAGTGATGCATGGACAGAGGGTAGGCCAAGGGAGAAGGGGCTCCTTACTTGAGCTGCAGGAGGCCCGCAGGCTCCACCCACTCGGACCAATCTTAGCTTGAGTCTGCCTGGCTGAGCCTCTGTTCTGCTTCCTTAGCCAGCCAATCATGCGGAGTTTTTCTACAACTTGAGCAGACCAACTGCAGCAAATCAATACTCTTGGATCAGAAGCTGCCACCTTCCATCTGAGGAAAGGCTGTTTGCAGCAGTAAAAGAGCTCCATCCCTTCTGTAGTTACTTTAGCCAGCGTTTGGATGATAAGGCAGCATCATCCCCTGCCCCAACGCAGAATCTTCACCCTGCAGGGAGGGCGTCTGCCCAGGGGCCTCAGGAGGACTCTCTCAGGCACTTTTTTAAATTTTAATATATTTTATTTATTTTTTTACAGAGAAGAAGAGAGAAAGAGAGTTAGAAACATCGATGTAAGATAATCATCGATCAGCTGTCTCTTGCACACCCCCTACTGGGGATGTGCCCGCAACCAAGGTACATGCCTTTGACTGGAATCGAACCTGGGACCTTTAAGTCCGCTGGCTGGCTGACGCTTTATCCTCTGAGCCAAACTGGTTTCGGCTCCCAGGCACTTTTTGTAAGAAACAGACAACTAACTGAACCAGAGGCTGCTGCAGGATGGATGACATGACCCCTCCCACCAGAGCTGTACCTGCACCAGCCTCTGTGCTCACAGCTCTGCATGCATGTCTATGCTGATCAACAAATCACTGCACTGGTCCATGCTTCCCCATCAGGGACGGCTCTCATTCATTCTCACTTAGGAGTCAGAGAGAATCTTCCCTCTCTCAGCAGCCCCATAGCTATTTTCTCTGAAAACAAGCAAAAAAATCACCCAGCCCCAACCAGCCAGCAGCTCTAGGAAGCTTCTAGAAGAAGGAAGAAAGCATTAACTGGCATCTCTTTCAGAAGAAAGTCTGGAAATTGGCTTTCCTTTAACATTAAGGAAAATTCACCTGCCTTTTCCCCCTCTCTCCTCATCTGCTCCCAGGAAAAGGGTCTCTTGATCGTTAATCTCTCACGGTAGGGGAATTGTCTCTTTGGCATTCCAGGTACCGGGAAAGCTTAAATCTTGTATTGAAAAGGACCCCAAATTCACAAGGAGCAAAAGAATCATGCAGAATAGATATAAAAATAGGATATATAGGGGCGAAACCTGTAAGTAGAGAAGCCGCTGAGCAGACTCCTCGCCATCCCATAGCTCACACCAAGGGTGACCGGCCACAGGCTTTGCCCTGAGTTCCCATCAGAGAGTCCATCCCTGGAAGGCTCTGCACTGAGAGGGGAAGGGGGCAGCTTGTGACTGCAGAACAAGCGAGGCTCCCTGGTGGCTCTGTTAGGGACGGGCCTTTGAAGCCCAGAGGCAGTTGATCCATTGAGCTTATTCAGCCAGCACTCTGAAGTTGCCAGGGATGGCGGGGAGGTGCGGGGTGGGTGGGACACAGAGGGTGGAGATTGAGCTGCTGGAACACCCATATTTGTCTCTCAAACCAAAGGGGTAAAAGGCTGCCTGGAAGCATCGTTCCTTCGACTGGACACAGGGGTTCAGGCAATGCCAGATCTATAAACAACGGGTTACCGGTACCCAAAAGATGAAAATGTTCTTCTCTTTCGAAATCAAAGGGCAGCAGATTATCTCTCTGCTACAATTGGGGAGCAAAGTCTTCAGCTTCCCTCACACCCATCTCTGTGCTCTTTCCCTGTTTTCATCATTTCCTGTCTGATCCCTCCTCCTCCTCCCTGGAAATGAACTTGGTAAGGTCATTAAAATCTTATAATCAGCTCTGATATCTAACTTTTATGTAGCACTTTAGTATTTACAGGGTTACATTTGTGTCCCTTCCCATTTGAGATGCACAATAGCTTTTTAATATACACCTAGCAGGTACCAAGCACTGCATGAAATGATGGCAGCCCCTAGCAGAATAGAATTTAAATGTCACCCAAATGTCTGCCACCTGTGTGTCCCAAATTACCAAGCATTTCCAGGTCACCCTTCCTTTCAAATTGAATGATTAAATGGGTTGAGCCTCCCTCCCTCGCTCCATTAAACCCCAAGGTTTCTCTGTGCTTTTGAAAGGGCTCATGGTCATCTATCTGGTTTCCCTTCCCACTAACCTCTCAAACAACCTCCTTTAAGAGTTTCCTGCAGACGCTTCTCTCCAAGTCGCAGCTTCCAGCCCCGCTCCCTCGAGATTTTTGACAATAGCTTCCCATTAAAATGAACTCCAAGGGGTCATCCATATTTTTATTTAGAACACACCCTTTTCCTCATTGAATATTGCCTGATACAAATAGTCCATTGGGAATCACTGGGCTGTAGAGATTTTCATTGCAGTGGCATTTGCTATATAGCATTGCACCCATGTTTGGAATTTTCCATTGGCATCATATTGAATTCTTCTCTCTGACCTTCCACAAAGTAAGATGCAATTGCTGAAAACATCACAATTTTAAATAATATGGAGCTATCTGCCTCCTTCCCCTAAAAGAAACAACCTCTCTTCAGGGTTTCAGGAAAACCTGGAAAGGATAGAAAAACATTGCAAATGCAATATCAGGAAAATGTACAGACTTCATGATGGACATTAGAATCTCAGAAATAGTCAATACAGCCCAGCCAGTATGGCTCAGTAGTTGAATGTTAATCTATGAACCAGGAGGTCATGGTTCAATTCCCAGTCAGGGCCCATGCCCAAGTTGTGGGCTCAATCCCAGTGTGGGGTGTGCAGGAGGCAGCCTAGCAATGATTCTCTCTCATCATTGATGTTTCTATATCTCTCTCCATTTCCCTTCCTCTCTAAATATATATAACCTGTACAATGCCTCAAGCCTATCTTGAAGTAGCAAAATTTGTCCCCAAATATAATAGGTCAGATCCTTCCCCACACTATAGTTTTCATAATATGCACCCAGCTCAGCATTATCTGACTTCCAAAACAACATTCCATAACAAGCAGTAGCTATGTCATTAAAAAAAATAAGAAAAATAGATGGCAAGTCTTTAGATGTAGTTTATGCCTTGATTCAAAGTGCTTGGCTTCAGGCCTATTACCAAAGGCTACTATTTGAGGAGTTCTTGGTCTCTTATGAGAATCTGTTGCCCACAGGAAAGCTTGTCAATTACTCACAAGCACTCCCAATGTGTTGAATATAAAGGCAATCGCTGTATACTCTCCCCATCACACATCCCACCTCTCAAAATTATTGTCCAAATTTATATAAATCCTAAGAATCATAGTTCAGAAAACCTACTACACTCCAACCACAAAAGGTGTCTATAAAATGCTCTAAGTAAGCTACAGGGCAATGTAGAAAGTCACTGGGCAGAGAATTGCTGACACCAAAAACATATAAAGAAAACAAAAGGAAAGAGAATTTATAGGCCAAAGCATGTGTGAAATGTCTACTTAAATGCAGGAATTGCCTCTTACGTTTGGTACTTAGTATAATTCACCTCAAGTGTGAGCATCTCACCTTTTAAAACTCTGCAACCCATGTCACCTAAGATTGAGACCACCAATGATCCCCGGGTTCACTCTCCACAAGGACCTGGTCATAAGAATCCAGCTTGTCCTGGCTGATGGCATGTGAGCAACTGCCAGTGCATGAGCTGTGTGCGTGGGGTGCCTTTGAATCCATTTCATTTGGGCAGCTGCTTATGGAGACTTTCCCCCAGAAACCGATTTAGCCTAATGATTGTGAGTAGCAATGACTTCTGCTTAATTAGTACAGTAATCAGTGCAAATTCCCCCTAAATGGGAGAAACCCATTTGGCAGGTGCCAAGTGATGCTTAACCAGGTGCTAAATAGGTGTGAAAGCCCCAGTCCTGGTCTTTCCCAGCTAGTTGCCAAAGGCATAAAGATGAAATGAGGTCCTATGTATGCCTGGATGGATGAGTTGTTTAAAACTTCCCTCTAATTGCTGATAAGAGCTGTCACATCCCCATCCCCACCCCCTCCTCCCAGTTTGTCATTCTGAAAGCAGAGAAGGCACAGGAGTGGAACAGAGCAAAAGTCAAGTCAATAACACATTGGTATCACTGCTCCTGACTCTCTTTTCCCCCAGCTCTCACTCAGCATTCCTTTCCTGGTCATATGCCCATATGCCCTAACTTCTGCCTTTGTACTTTAAAACGAAGCTGCTTGCCTGACTTGTGGCTTAGTGGTTGAGAGTCCACTCCTGAACCAAGAGGTCACTAGTTCTATTCCCAGTCAGGGCACATGCCCAGGTTGCAGGCTTGATCCCCAGTAGGGGGCGCGCAGAAAGCAGCCAGTGGATGTTTTTCTCTTATCCATGATGTTTCTATTCCTCTATCCTTCTTTATTCCTCTCTCTCTAAAATGAATAAAAACACATTTAAAAAATAAAATGACCTTAAGATTGCTTAACACTGAAATAAAAAGAAGACCAAATTTAAAAATAAATACAAATAAGTGAGAATAAAAATGAAGCTGCTTTCCATTAAATGTACAAATAAGGCCAAGGCTCCCTTCCTGGTTTGGGTGTGCCACTCTGATGGGAAGTGAGATTGTGCCCATGGACTAAAGGAGGGAGTGACGATAAACATTAAAGAAAAAGAACATTCCACACAGTCAGGAATTTATATGTAAGTGACCCAATTAATACTCTCTTCATTATTAAAAAAAAAGTAACTAATTTTTATTGGGTGCTAGCTATGGGCAGAAAGGCCCATGGGTTATATTACTTAACCCTTCTCATCAGCCAGTCCACCCCATGGTAGGCCAGTTCATGTGAAGTATTTTGCTGCTGACTATTGGTCCACAGGTAGGCACATGTCCCTAGAGGGTCCTAACAGATAGAATAGAAGTCCTGGTATTCTGGGGGAGGGGACTTTCTGTCTCCTGAACTAGACATGAAGGAGAAAGCATGTTGCCCCAGTTATTGTGGATGATCCTCACCACAAAGCTGAAAATCAGAATAGGACACAGACAAGAGAACCGGAGAAAACTTACACTTGGCCCCAATTCCATTTGGACTGGCACCTTCTTTACCTCTGGACTCCTCTTGTTGGATTGCTTTGAGGGTTATAGAGGACAATGAATACTTACTGATTTAAAGGATGATTAAGTGAGAGCTCATTAAACAGCTACTTCAAGACCAGGTAGATATTAGACATTAAATGTAGGCACCAATCATCATTACTATTATATTTACCATATTAATTACCCTACAGTACACGGTGGCTGTCACCAGTGATCTAACTTCTTGGTTTGGCATTTAAGCTTCGCCTGGATTCCGAGGCTTATATATCCTCTCTTATATCAACACTAAACTCCAGCCATATCTTCTGCTCACTGTCTTCTAAAAATGAGTCATGCATTCCAGCTACAAACACTAGTTCCTCTGCTACACCCTGTTTAAAGCATTCTTTACATAACCTTCCTTTATTTAAATTTTATCCTCTGTTTGAGGTCTTTAAATCATCCTATCTTCTAAGTCATTTCTGACTCATCAGAACAGAGCAATTTATTCATCAACCGGGCTTTTTCTCCATACCAAGCATCCACCAAAGAGCCTAAGTGGGTCTTCTCAACTTGAGTATAAACTGCTTGAGGGCATGGACCTCACCCTATACTTCTTGGATCCACAGTACTTAGTGAGGCTTATAGCACATAATGAGAGCTCGATAAATCTTAATCATTATTACTATTATCCTTATAATGTGGTTAGGCCACAACAAATGTTTTCAAATCATTATCATACACTACTAAGTATCTATTTAGCAAAATCTTCTCTTCCTGATTTTTGAGATTCTAGTTATGGATAAACATTTCTGAAGTTAGAAATATGATTCTATCAGAAATTCATTTAAGTAGACCTTATAGAAATTGGTTTCATAGAGGTTGTTTTGGCTTTTACTGATTCACATGTCTAAAGATATATAGATTTTTTGCCGAAACCGGTTTGGCTCAGTGGTAGAGCGTCGGTCTGCGGACTGAAAGGTCCCAGGTTCGATTCCGGTCAGGGCATGTACATTGGTTGTGGGCACATCCCCATTAGGGGGTGTGCAAGAGGCAGCTGGTCGATGTTTCTCTCTCAAAGACGTTTCTAGCTCTCTATCTCTCTCCCTTCCTCTCTGTAAAAAGTCAATAAAATATATTTAAAAGAATAAAGATATATAGATTTTATAAAGATATATTTATAACTTTATATCTATACTTGTGACCTGATGCATGAATTCATGCACATTGAAAGGAAATTAATTAGAAGGTGGCTGGTGGGGTGGGACTAGGAGAGATTGGCAGGACACACCTTGGAGCCAACCTTCCGTTGTCCCTCCCTGGCATCTGCAGAGTGAGCAGAGGTCCCTCTGGCAGGTGGGGTCCCTCGACCTGGCCTGTGGGGATCAGGCTGAAACTGGTTCTCCGACATCCCCTGAGAGGTCCTGGAGTAAGAGAGGGCACTCTGCAAAATTGCTGTTGTACAGGATGTGGAACACAACTGCAAGTGTTCAGTAAACCAGATTCAGGGCTGACAGTGTCCCTGTAACAACATAACCACAGCTGAAGGCGGAATTGCATGGCCCCAAGAGGAATCAGACTCCCTCCTCTTTGGTTTTGGGGTGCATCACCTGAGAACCTCAGCTGCAAGCCACTGCAGCTCAGCAGTTCCTGCATTGAGTATCTTCCCCCTGGTGGTCAGTATGCATTATAGCAACCAATCAGATGGTCAGACACTTAGCATATTAGCCTTTTATATATATCCATGTCTTTAGAAGTGAGCCTGGGCTTGGATCACAGTAGGGGCTAGGTCTGAATCTGCCAGTGGGTAAAAGTGCTTTCATCTATTTCAGGTCACAGCCTGAAACCTTTGACTAAGTTAATAATAGTGGAGCAAGCTTCTCTGTTTATTGATTATAAATTAACACGAGAAAACCTTCTGAGTTTCCACTCCAGGGATAGGACCATGGGGAGAATGAGTTAATAAAAGTAAAAATACTCTATCAACTGTAAAACAGCATTTCATAGATGAGTATTACATCATCATCATCGTTATTACCCCTGACAATAATAAAATCACAGGGATTCTCCTAAGGGCAGGAGATGGTTTTATATTTCTTGGGATTCCCCCTATCACCTAAACTAGCACCTGTCTCTTTATAGTGACAACTAGAGAAACACTTTGAACATTCTGCTTATTAATAATACTCATACAAAGAAAGAATATGAGAGCCTAGGTATTAGTGAACAAATGTCTCTGTGTGTAATAAATGGCCAAAGCTTCTCTAAAATACCTGGAAAGGAACCACATCTTCTGACAGTGTCATTAACAAGCTGTGTATATGTGTTGTTTCCATCGATGGAGCTGCCCACCGCGAGCCGGAATCCATGATCGGGGACCAGCTGCTCTGCCAAGCACAGATTTTAATGAGGGACTCTGCGACGGGACACCATAGCTGCCATTGCCTTTCACATTACAAGGGGCTGCTGATTGGCACCAAGGAGGCTTGCCAAGGTCTTGGGGCATGTGGAGGGGAGCAGCGAGCTGTGTGCGGATAGACTTTTTACATCTTGTTGACAGCTCCCAGCCACACGAAGTCTGCAAAATTAAACTTATCTGGATAGAAATACAAAATTGAACTTAATTTCATTCAGCTGCATGCCCTAGCATTTTAGGCAGAAACGAGTTTGTTTGTTTTGTCATGCAAACCTGTCTTTCTCTAAACCAAGATACTTATAAATAAATTAATTAGATCCAAGATTTGGAGTCAAAGGTTCTGGGTATAAATCCCAACTCTGCACTGTATTTATTAGTTGTATGGCACTGGGGAAATCCTTTAAATTCTAGGAATCTCAGTTGCTTTGTTTATAAATGAGGATTATGAAAGGACATTTTTAAAAATTTGATTCTCACAGAGTAGCTATGAGAATTCGATGAGATAACATTGTTTTGAGTCAGGTTTTCCAGAAACAGAGCCCAAGTTGAGGACTCACAGGCCAGTGATTCAGTAGGAAACGTTCCCAGGAGAAACAGGTAAGGCACTGAGGGAAGCAGGACTGCAGGAGAAAGGAACCACACTAGGTGCAGGTGCAGATGCAGGCAGAGCCCATGGGAGTTCCTTCCACCTGAACCCACTGGGAGACTCTGGAGCAGAAATTATCCCCAAGTTGTCCCAACCCAAGGCAAGGGTTGGGACAAGCTCCGGCATTAATTCCTACTCCATACCTGTCAGGCATTGGCAAAAAGGGCGCCATCTGTTTCAGGTCACCAGGTGGGAGAGTCTATGTGACTCAATGTCTAGAAGCCTGAAGGATTTTCTCCACTACTAGCCCTGCCCAAAAGCTGCATGTGCAATGCCCTGGAGAGAGTCTTGAAGCAGCTTCTTAGGAAATACAATCAATATTTTCTTCCTCATTGCTAGTCAGGCTGTAAGAAATCGAGATGAGGTTGACATTAAAATAATGAAAAAAGAAGCAATTCAGAGGAAATGAGAACTCAATTCTTCTTGAACCTTTGGAGATTTTTTTGGCAGAAGAGAAAAAGGGGTCGGGAAATGGTGCCAGCCTTGTTAATAGACACATTCCTAGAGTTGACTCCTGAAACACATTTCACAAATCCTCTGTAAAGATGTCTCTAACCACACTCCTGAGGCCTAATCAGCTCCCACCCACACCTACAGAGAAATCATCAGGCATCCCCTGGTGGATGTCTCATTATACTGTCTGCAGATTTGTGTGTGTGTTGGGGGCGGGGAAGGGGTAGGTAGCAGCTTCTAACCTTTAAGAGACAGGAAGGTCTAGAACTTGAAAACTGAGAAAAGCTTAGATGTAACTTGACTTCATCAATTTCTGAAATCAGGATGCCCGGGCACTTATCTCCCACGAGGCACCAGGTTTTGGGATTTAGTAAGGTGATGAAACTCGGACTCCTACTATGTGAAGAAATGACTCTCCGAGTGTGTTTGCTGTTTCTTCCTCCAGGTAAAGGGATGACCGTGCTCAACACTCAGCCTTCCTGGGAAAAAATAAGAACACAGAGAGAGCTGAAATAGAACCCTGAGCTCCACTTACAGACCCACACTCTCATTCCAATGAACTTATTGAGCTGCTGCTGTAAGCTGGGCTCTCTGCTACAGGCTGTGGCCATACAGCTATGAGTGCGATGACCCCTGCAGTCCCACACTGGGGGATGGTGCACTGTGCAGGTCCTCCAGGGAGAGTGCACCCTAGATGCAAAGACGAGCATTTGAAGATGGAGGGGTGGCTGTGGGGGAACAAGATCTGAGGAGGAGAGGGAGGAAAAATAAAGTCAGAGGGATTTCAAGTAGGGGGTAGAAGCCAAGAGTGAGTGGGTGGCGAGGAAGCAAAAGCAGCTGCAAAGATTGCTATAGTGAACGCATTTTTCTCTGTGTCTCGGAATTCTTACCTTGAACTTCTTACTCAGCATTTTTACCAGAGAATGCTTCTGCACTGGGGGGAAAGAGCTTCCGCCTTCATTCCCTCCCCACCCACTCTTCCTGGAGGCAGGAGATAGAGTCTTACCTAAGGGGCAGACCATACCCCAAACCTCTAAAGAAGATCACAAAGATAGCTCAAATAAATGTGAAGGAGGAATTTGGTTTCTAAGCAGATGAAAAGGAGGGATTGAAAAAGCCTGAAACAGAAAGCTATTTGAAGCCTCAAAGCTTAAAGGTGTGGAAGGGGCAGCGGAAAGAGATGACCATACGTCCAAGGTTTTGCAGGACAGCTCTGGCTTTGTTATTAATGCCCCTTTTACTCTCAGTAGCGTCCTCATTTGGACAATAAATTATATGGTCATGATACAGGAAATGGGATCAAGCATACAGCAGGGAAAGTAGCTGGTCCTAAGAGAACATCTCCTCAGATGAAAGAATAATGGAAAGAGGGAGATTTATGGGTGAAAAGTCACTTCAAATGGCCAAAAGTCACTTCAAATGGCAGATCATTGTATGAACCCAAGAAGCTGGATTAAATTATTTCAAAGGCCTCTTCCAGCTTTTAAAATTTTATGACTTTATTGTTTTCCCCCCTTAATAAAGATAGAGAGGGATGTTGGGAGCTTTAATGAGTGATTGCTTGGCAAAGAGTTACCAAGAGATAATTATCTTCTGTGTGTTTTTTTCCCTACCTGGGATCTCACCCACTAAAAAATCCCTAACTGGAAAAGTTTTAATTGCCAAGAAAATTACTTGAAATCTAATTAAGCATACAGCAACTTGTGTAAAAACAGAAAGAGAGAAACTCTTCAAGGAGTCTAGACAGTTAGAGGCCAAACAGGAACTTGCTGATACACTTTCAGCAATGTCCAGAGGATAATGTGTCCATTTTATGGGCTAGCACTTAACAAGCAATTTTAAAAATTATAACGTGAATTTGTCTTTAAAGAGAAAAGCATGCAACCAGCCAATTCAATATCTACACAGACACACAAATACACAGTCACCCTACCCCAGTTCAATAATTGTCTGTCCTCATTTTATTAAATTTTATTTTATAACCTCACTAGAGGCCTGGTGCATGAATTTGTGCATGGGTGGGGTCCGGCTGATAGATCAGCCAGGGGGCGGGGCCTAGAGAAGACCCACTGAGGTGGAGCTGAGCACGGGCCCCAGGCTTCCCAGGGAGGATGTCCTCAGCAAGGAAACAGAAACCACCTGAAGGCTCTGCATACAGGCCCTGAGCTCCCTTTGGCCAGGCGGACTCAGAGCTGGTGTCTCTGTGTGTACATTAGACACAGCCCGGCACTCTGACCTTTGCCCGTTGGTCAAATCCATTGCATGGAAAAACATGTTGCCCTTCTTCTCTCTGGGTCCTGACAACAAACACAGGCCCATTGGAAGACGCGGGCCCCAGTGGCAGAGCCAGGCCCCACCATCACCCAGAATTTAGGCCTAAGACAACCGGGTAGCAATCTCCACGGAACAGAACACGCTGTTTGAGAGTCTTAATTCTCCCCTAAAAGGTGCCTGGCTGCTCCTCTTTAACTGAACTAAGGGACCACAGACCTTTGAGGTGGGATCCACCAGGAGCCAGCTGGTGGCAAAACCCCTCACTGGAGGCTGCTTTTCCCCCAAGTTCAGTGTGCCGTGAGCCGGTCTGTTTCCGGCAGTGCCGGGTCCTGGGCTGCTGGTCAGGAGGCACGTCCACAGGGTTTCTCTCCACTGCCTCCCTGGCCCCCTGAGCAGTACCCTCAGGCCCGGACTAGAGCCAGGACTGGCAGAGCAAAGGAACTGGCCAGCACCAAGAGAGACCCGCAGGTGGCCAGACCACGTCCCCCACCAAGCTTCTCAGTCTTGTTTGCCTAGACTGGGCCAAAGGCTGCTACCCAAGCCTGGCTCCTAGCGGGGAGGGTCACAGTGGAGAGAGAGGCGCCCTGACCTACCAGCTTGGTGATGATCATCTCGGTGCCCAGCTGGTTGAATTTGTCCCTCAGCGCCTTCATCTCAAGCTGCACACTCACACTGGCCACCTTCACATTCTTCACACCTGGCACCTTGGCAGCAGCTGTGCAACTGGCCCCCAGGGCTCTGGGGCTCCGCAGTGGCGCTGGTGGCAGCCCCTGGGGTGCATCATAGCGACTGGTTGTTCTGCCCGTTCTGCCGTAAAGGTCACTGGGCTTTTATATATAGAGGTTTTAAATAGGTAACTGGGTTTTTCACTTATACATCAAGCTCACATGAGTTTGGTCAGTGTGAGCCAGTTCCCTTAGCCTGTCAGACCAAGCAGACAAACTCATGTTTCTGAAACCACAAAGTTAAGAAGCTGACCCCCAGCCAGACGAAGTCCATGAAGCCCTGACTGAGCTGCCAGCTCACTTCTCTTCCTGGTAGCTCTGTCGATTCTTTCTTCAATATTAATAACCAGGATCTCTTAACAGCTCCAGAACCTCTGCGCCCCTCTGCTGAGGGCCAGGACTGAGCAACTTAAGGAGGACCTGTGTTGGGACTGAAGCTCTGATTCCTCCTGTCCGCATCCGCTGAGCAGTACTGGACCATCACCCTGATTTGCCCATCTGCGTAGTCTAAGTCCACACCCCATTCCCTTCTCTCTGAGATCTACTTCCCAGAGTGGATAGACTGGTAACTATTACTCTCCCAGATGCTTTCTTCGAGAAGCCTCCTCAAACAAATAGAAGTTTTCATTAACACAGTATGAATTTCTATCTTAATTCCTTGTCTTTGCCAATGCACCTGACTTCGAACATGTTATTTTCTGCTATTCTCCACCCTGGCCAAGCAGATCTGGCCAACCCCGTGCTCCCACCAGCCCTCGGGGCCCTCGCTTTCAGTCTTCTCTCCCTTCCTTCCAGCCCCAGCCTGAGCGCCCCTGACTCCAGGAGGCCTCCTTTATGGACCGATTTACTTTTCTGACATCCAAACGTTCTCACGACTTGCCAAACCAAATGTCTAGCACTTGCTCACATCCCAGCAGCAAGAGAGGAGCTAGAATAAGGGAGGTGAACACGGTCAGGAAAGCCTGGAGCCCAGGGCATAATGCAGTAGGAGCTGTGTCACTTAAAGTCACCCACCAGCCGATGGCCATTTTAGACTCTTAGGCATGCTGAAAGTGCTATTTTATGAAGAAAAAGAACATTTCAATAACACGCTGGCATAGGATGCTGTCAGTGCAGAAAGCAGGCTGGAAATGCCTGCTGGTTAGTATTCCGCTGCGTGGCTGCATCTTTCAAGCCTGATTAATACTTAATGTGATTGTCTTTAAAATCTGTCACTACTTGGCAGTGATCAGCCCAGTGCCAGTGATAGAAGCACAAATATTTGTATTAAGGCTATGCTGTCTGCTAGGGTTCTATGATTAATAAGTTTTGCCTGATCACCCATAGAGATTTTGTTTTCCAATTTATTCAGCCATGGTGTTAACCAAAAATGCTGGAACCAGTGTGAAAATAAATAAATAAATAAATAAGAGGAAGGACAGGTTGTTAGTAGCTTTGGGGTTTTTCCTTTAATTATTGAAAGGGTAGCACGTTGCTTAAAGGGACTGGCTGACAAATGGAAAAGTCCTCAAAATTCTGCTGGAACCAGAACAGACACTCTTAGAACCTGAATCTCATCAAGGCTGACACAGTCTGGAGAGAGGACACAGGGCAAGAGAACTGGGGGCAGAGAGGGTGGGGGCAGAGAGAAACTGATTTTACTGTAGGGAGAACAATATATATATATATTTGTATTTCAGAGAAAATGCACACAAAATACAAGATGCTGTAACTTCAACAATCCTAACAGAGCCACACTACATACTTCTGAGCAAGAAAGAAGATTCTGAAAGGAGACAGAAGAAAGCAGTGCCATGAGCAGGGCCTGTGGACAGCGGTGAAGCCATTGCCGAAGGCTCTGCCTGCTCTAGACAAATCCTAAAATTTGCCTTTAACTGCTCATGGTCACAGGTGGTCACAGGGGCACTATGTTTTATTTTTTTATGATTTTAGGTGGGAAGAAGGCCTGCAGGTGCTCTCTAAGGCTTCCTGACTATGTGATCAAGCCAACTACCTGGAATTGCAGAGTCTTGCAGGGTGGATTGTGGGTTCAGAGGATGGGTTTCAGTCATTCAGACCTGCTTTGAATCCTAGCTCTGTCATTTACTATGTGTATGATCTTGGGCAAGCTACTTCACTTCTCTGGGCTCCAGTTATGTCATCTGTAATATAAGGACAATACTTGGGATTTAAATGACCTCTAAAGTGAGAAGCAGTAGCCATTATTCATGGAGATCCATAATTTCTAAATTTCTCATTTTCTACCTCCTTCCCTTCTTTTCTCCTATCTTCTCATGAAACATTAATTTTCAGCCATCCTACCAATATCTGCCAATTGGACCTGCCGGCTTGCCCTGATATTCATCTCCATAACACACATGGTCACCTTTCAAGTACTAGTACAAAGACACTGATCCAAACAATGGAAGACAGCAGTCCCTATAGGATACAATACAAACAGAAGGTATCTCATTCAATCATCACTATATTATTACCATCATCACTAATTAAGTGTCCGCTTTGTGCTTAGATTTATAAATGATGACTAGCCATCTATGTCCTATGAGATAAAACCAACAAATTGTTAGCAAGGCCAAATTACTCTATGCCAAAAACCGAACACTGTGCAGGATGGTGTTGTTGCGGAAAGGAGAAACCAACAGAGAAGAAGGGTCTGGATTCAGTGGCCAGCTCTGGAAGCTGACAATTGCATGAAAGGAAGCTATCTGGGAATAAGGGGAGAATGCAGGCTTCCTTTTCCCAGATTTATTGAGATATAACTGACATATAAAATTGTGTTAAGTCAAAGGTATACAACATGATGACTTGATCTATGTATCAAATTTTAAAGTTATTACGATGAGGTTGGTAAACACATTCATCATCTCACATAGTTAACATTTTGTATGTGTTTTATTTTTGTGTGTGAGTTTGGTTGTTGTTTTTTTGGTGTGATGGTAACTTTTCAGATCTACTCTCTCAGCATCTTTCCAATATACAAAACAGTACTGTAAACTATGCTTACCATGCAGTACATTACACCCCAGAACTTGTTCATCTTGTAGGGAAATTTATATTCTTGACCACCTTCCCTACTTTCCCAATTCCCCACCCCTGATAACCACTATTCTACCCTCTGTTTCTATGAGTTTTAATCTTTTAGATTCTACATTTAAGTGAGATCATACAGTATTCTCTGCCTGCCTTTTATTCACTTAGCATAATACCCTCTTCATTCATGTTGTCACAAATATCAGATTGCATTCTTTTAATATGACTGAATATTATTCTAGTGTATGCATGTGTGTGTGTGTGTGTGTGTGTGTGTGTGTGTGTGTGTGTTTTCCCACACATACCCTCTCATCCATCAGTGGACACTTAGTTTGTTTCCATGTCTTGGCTATTGTGAATAATGCTTCAATGAACATAGAGGTGCAGATATGTTGTCAAAATAATTATTTCACTTCCTTTGGATATATAACCAGAAGTGGAATTGCTCAACTATTCTGCAGCCTTGAAATAGTCAATGAGACTCACTAAGGAAACACCCACAACCTACATCTACATTCAAATTTAAATTTTGAACATGAAGCCCGAACATACATATATGCAAATACAATTGAACATACATAATCTATAATAATAAAAGTATAATGTGCTAATTAGATAAGACATCCTTCTGGATGACCTTCCAGATGAATCCAGGGCTGCAGGGAAACCTGGGTCCCAGGTGCCAGAGGGAAGCCAGTGCCGGCAGCTGAGGACAGAAAGGCCTACTCTTGCATGGGTTTTGTGCATCGGGCCCTTCGTTTATTATATTATTATAATACATTATAAAACATATTAAAATAGATTAAGTGAAGGTATAAATGATAGCTATATTCTTAAATAGAAATTCTGATATTTCTTTTGTTCCCCATGGATCATCTTGTAAAACTTCTGAGATGTGTGCACCCCACTTGGGAGATGGCTGTTCTAACCAGCTAAGCCCTAAGCCCCTTCATTAAGGGGTTCCTGTATCAACCACTTCAGCTAAGTTGGGAAAATCCTAAGGATGAATATCTTCTATGAACCCTGCTCATAATGCTGAAGATTGAAAGATGAGCAAATCTGACCCTGTCCTTGCCCTCAAGATGCTCATGGGCTGGTGGGAGAGAACCATAGGAAACTGCCCTTGTCAGCAGAATGCAGGAAGTTTGTCGGGCACTTAGCCCAGCCTGGGGAGGAAGAGTGAGTAATGCTTCCAAAAGCATACATGAGTAGGAGGCAGGAGCTGAAGGATGGTGATCAGTCGATTGACTATAAATTTGTCTTTCCAAGGAGCCATCCATAAAGCACATCGGTGAAAAGGAGAGCACTGGCTAATTGAACCAGAAGATTAAAACCCAGAAAAGAATATAAAAAGGGCATATGTAACATGTCCTGACCTCTGAATAATTAATTTGGAATTACACGAAGTCTAAAAGCCAAAATCTTGGCATCCCATTCCTGGCTTGTCATCCAAAGCTCTGAGAAGCAGGAAATAAAGCATTTAGAACTTCTTGAACCCTATGACCCCATCTATAAAATGCAATGTCAACAGATCATTCACCAACTATAGAAAATACTTGAATCACTGAATTATGCAGAAATCCATTGTAAATTAGAAACAAACATGCTAGTTTGAAGCTTCTTAGTTGAATCTAAGCCCTTGCTTAAGTATTGATGAACAGAACTTAACTATTCCAATGAGAAAGGACCAATTTGCAAAAGGAGAAACTGAGTTACAAGAGTGGCAATAGCCTCTCTATACTGGCACTGTGGAAGCCCAGACTTAGTATCAAATCCTTTACCCATTCATATTCCTACTGTCCATGCAGGTTCTGCCTGGAGTTCTCTTTTCCATTCTGCCCTCTTCCTGGTGACCTTACCACTCCCATAAAGGTGCTGAGAGCCCCCACATCTCTATCTGTAGCTTGTCCTCTTTTATGAGCTCCCTGGACATTCATCCAGCTTGCCTCCTGGCCATTTTTCCATTGGAGCTCCCAATTGAAATTACTTTCTCTTGAGAAACCTGATCCTTTCCCTGTGTTTCTTAGTTTGAGGAATGGTAGCAACATATACCAGATTCCCCTAGCCAGATGAGGGAATTATTCACTCTTCCCATTTTCTCACTCATCAATCACCCAGAACAATATACTTCATCTCCCACTGGCTTTCAAACCTCACATCTCCCACACTTCTCCATCCCCATGGCCACTATCCCATTGACCTTTCCTGAGGTAGCCTTCTTCCCTACCATTCCATTTTAAAATGCTTGAAAATCTTCATGGTTTTGTGTTGCCCTTTCTATAAAGTCCAAATGCCTTAACCATGCTTATATGGCCCTTAGGGACATGGCCATCTACCTCTGCAGCTTCATTTCTCACCTCTTTCCTCTCCAAACTCTATGTCCCAGCCATGTTAAATTCTTTCTGTCCCATGAATGCACTGTACTCTCTCTCACTGCTGTCTTTCATATAGTTTCTCTGCTTGGAATACTCCTTCCTCTTCACTTGGCTGATTCCTACTTATTTCTCAAACCATCTTCCTCTAGAAACTCTTCCCTCATCCACTAAATTAACTTGCTAAATTCCCAAGAAAGTATGGAGTATGCTGTGGCAATAGTAAAACCCAAAACCTTAGTGACTTAACTACATGTATTTCCTTGACATCTAATTTAGAAGGGATTTAAAACTTAACCAAAATTGCAAAATTAACAATAGTACAAGGAATATCTATATACCCTGTACTCAGATATTCCTATTGTTAATATTTTACTTCCATTTGCATCAGTATTTGAGAGTAAGCTACATAAATTATAGCCCCTTTACCCCTAAGTACTTCAGTGGGTATTTCCTAAGAATAGAGAGGTCTCATATAACCCTGGTACAACTGCCATCTTCACAAGTTTACATTAACACAAAACTTTTAATAATCAAATCTAATGTTTATATCCAAATTTTATTAGTTGAGCTAACTATATCCTTTTCTAGTAAATCCATTCTAGAGGCAGATATTGCATTCAGTTCCTTCTTTTTAATATGGAATATTGCCACAGTCTTTCTTTGTCTTTTCTGACATAGACATTAAACATTTATTTCTCATTCACATCACAGTCTGAAGCAGACTGGGCCATCCTCTTATAGCTATGTTCTTTGGAATGTGTGGCCTCCAAGTCATCCAGGCCAGGTAAAAGTGAGCATAGAGAAAGTATGCCTAGGATGAAAGCGACAATCACTTCTACTCACATGCCTTTGATCAAAATTAATGACATAACCCTGCCAAATACAAGGGGCTGAGAAATGTAGAAAAGCAGACAGACAAGGTGAGAGACAGCTTCTGCCATGCTTCCTCCACGAAATGGATCCTATCCTGCTTTAAATGCATATGGAACTAGTTGTCACGTGTAGATTTTTGATTGTGTCAGGGCAGGGTTTGCTTGGTCAATGTCATCTCTGGAACACCTGGTGCAGCATATGGAACATACTCAGGGATCATTAAATATTTGTGAATGAATGAATGAATGACCAAGTTTGCTCAGTTTACATATAATTTAAAATATTTTAACAAGTTCCACTTACCCTCAAGAAGCATAACAACATGTAGAATGCTCAGAATAAAGTCTACCCATTGAGTTTGATCAAAGACTTTTCCCCAAAACTTCCAGATAGATCATTAATCCTAGGAACAAAAGGCAAGCATTGCCAATGACAATAAATAAAGCCAGGAAATAGTTCATCTCCACCTAATTATAGTTTGAAAATCTTTTCTGGAATAGCTACAAATTCTAAGATGCCTATCCACTGCTGGGTGGGATATGTGAGTTAAACAGAAGCAAAAATGCCAATTACATCATCTCCAACCAGCCTCTCTGGAGTCTTTAACAATTTGTTAGAGAAGATTCTCTGTCTCTCCTTAAAGCCCTTGGATGGAACTTAATGTATATGTGAGGTTAATAAGAAAACTATGTAAGACCTTAAAATCTACAGCCCACAGCTGTAGAGAGTCACCCAACATCACAAAACTGGAGAATGACAATGCCAACATTAGAACTGAGATTTCTGCTTCTATTTCACATTCTGTTGCCCTTCCCTTTTACTCAGCAACCTGGTCAATTCCCAGCCTTGATGAGCTGTTGTTGCCTCTGTTTGGTTGTTTCTATCTCACTATCCACATTTATCTCTCAGTTAAGGTTATGGTCCCACAGGGCTCTACCTCCAGGCTGAGAATTAGAAATCTCTAATTGTGTTTGGGATTGAGTATTTCAATGTCTGTATCTCACATACAGCTCTGGAAAATGGATGCCTGTTTTCTTCAGTTATATTTTCCCAAAGTTGTTAATTGGCCAGAGTTGATAAAGATCTGATAGCATAGGCTCCTAGGAAACCTCGGCTTTGAACTGCCCCTGAAATTGGGGCTGGGACATCTAAGTAGATGTGATATGGCAGGCAAAGGCTAAGGAAATATATGCATCATTCTGGCCCTGGTAATGGTGGCTTTCATCATATTTCTTCTCTTTAACACAGCACAGTTAGCTCTTTTGTAAAGCTTTACTTTGACTGTCTCTTACTAATTAAGCCCATTCCTTCCATCCTGGCAGTCTGTTTGTACTGCAAATGGGACTCAGCACTGGCTGCTGTGTGATTTGCAGCCACGTGAGCTATGAAGGTGCAGTCTGACAGGGTTGGGAGAGGAGGAGAGGGGGCCAAAGGAGTGATAAATGGTTCATTTGTTCTAAGTAAAAAATTACATATCCCCTCCTAGCTTGTCTGACTAAGCACTGAGTTGTTTTATTACCTAGATCCGAAAAGAGCCAGAAAAATGAGTATTAGACAGGTGGGAAATCTACATTAAAGGATTAGATCATTTGGCAAACAACGTGAAACAGCACTTTTTATCAGCCTTGTGTGTTTTTTTTTAAATAGCCAACATACATATAGTGATTACTTTATGCCAGACACTTTTAAAGTATATAATGTATACTAATTCTTTGAACCATATGTCAGGTTTATAAACGACATGACATTATTATTTCTGCCTTACAGATGGGAAAACTGAGGCACAGGGAGATAGAGTGTATAGCCAGGTCTTTTTTTTTAAATATATTTTTATTGATATTTTACAGAGAGGAAGGGAGAGAGATAGAGAGCTAGAAACGTCAATGAGAGAGAAACATTGACCAGCTGCCTCTTGCACACCCCCAACCGGGGATGTGCCCGCAACCAATGTACATGCCCTTGACCGGAATCAAACCCGGGACCTTTCAGTCCGCAAACCGACGCTCTACCACTGAGCCAAACCGGTTTTGGCTATAGCCAGGTCTTATAATACAAGTGCAGAGCTAGGATTTGAACTTGGCAGTTTGACTTCAGAGTTGATGTACTTAACCACTACACTAAACTCTCACAGAAAAAAAAAGACAACTAAATTTTCACAGTTAGTAAGGGTTTCATTTTGAGCATTGCTTTAATCCCAGACTCTGCTTTCTCACTGGGACAATGAAACTCATAGTATTCACCTTGCCAGTTAACTAGAAGAATTAGTGGCAATGTTCATAAAATGCCTACTATGGGAACCCACCACATGTACTCCATAGCTGTAGTATTATTTCTTCTGTCATTCTTTATATATCCAGAGGGACTCCACAACAGCTTCTTATGTAAACAGAACCATCATGCAAAGATGTGCTCATTCAAACCCAAGACCTGAGGCATCAAACAAATATTAACATGTACAATTTTCAGTATTGAAACATTTAACCTCAAGTAGAAAACTGTCATGGCCCCAAATACCCAGAAGAAATTTCCTGAAATCTTCAGCTCATCTGGTTCTGGTCAGTTCCCAGAGCCAGCCTCATATAAGGTGACCTTGGACAGCCAGGTCAAATCCAGGCACTCTGGATTCAGGGCCTCCCTGGAGTATACCTCATTCCAGAGTTCTCCCTACCGCGGGCTGGGTGCGGCCTGAGCTAACAACCTAGACAAGGTCCAGGTAGAAAGAGCTCCATGGAAAGGGGGAGAAGGAGAAGGATAAAGGAAAGAAAAGAATGTTCCAAGGCTCTCAGGGTTTTCTGGGCCTAGAATAAACCTTGTGCCAGGCAAGAGACTAGTTGAGTTCATTCAGTGCCTTTCAACTCTCATGCAAACTTTTTTCACGGAAGAAAAAAAGCCATAAAAACACAAAGCTTCCCACTGGGATCATATGACCACAGCGGGCTTCTAGCCCAAGGATGGAAGCCCAGAGGAAACGCAGGCGGAGAGAAGGGAGATTCAACAAAAGTGGACGCCGCCATGGAAGCTCAGCCACATGGAGGATATCCCTGGAGAACAGTGGAGGAGAGTGAGTCAAGGGTATCTATCCGTCCTGCCTGGGGTCTGTGGAGGCAGAGGGAGAGCCTCAGAAGCTTACAAGGCCCTGTTCCTTCAACATGGGGGAGGAGGCCAGTGAGACACACGGAGGCTGGCTCTTTGAGACTGAAGTTGAAAGGGAAAATCTTGCTGTGCAGCTTTGTCAGAATAGGATAAAAACTGTCACTAGAAAAGGAAAATTGCTCATGAAAGGGCATGAGCCTTTCTCATCTCCTCAGAAGAGTGAAAGAAAATGCCTCCGCTCAGCTGCTGAACTCGGCTTGAAAAGCAAAGAAAAATCTATGAACCAGGAGAACTAACAATATCTCTGCTCAGGACAAGAATTCATGGTCAAATTAAAACTGCAGTCTGAAGAAACTGTTATTAAAATCCCCAGACATGAAATTCATATAATTAGGTAATGGCTCCTGAACTTAGATCTTTCAGCAAGCTGAGGCAGATGCGGGAGTCCGGGGGGCGGGGGGGGGGGGGGTCGCAGCTAGGCTGGACCTCATTAAAATGAAGTGAAGAAATGCCAACTTGCAAATGACACCAAGAGAAAAAATTGCCATGAATGTAAGCTCGGGAAGGGGCAGAAGCAGAGCCGTGGAGCAGAAAGACCTCTGAACTGGGTGTCAGGGAATCTGGGGTTGTCTCTTGCTGATAGCCACATGACGTTGGCAAAATAGCTCAAACCAGTGTCTTGTTTTGCTTTTGAATTACAGTTGACATGTAATACTATATTCATTTTAGGTATACAACACAGTGATTAGACATTTATGTAACTCACAAAGTGATCACCTGGGTAAGTCTTCTACCAACCTGGCACCACACATAGTTACAATATTATTGACTATATCCTCTCTGCTGTACTTCCTATCCTGTGATTGTTAGCCATTGTTTCTTTTTTAAAAAATATATATATTTTATTGATTTTTCGCAGAGAGGAAGGGAGAGGGATAGATAGCCAGAAACATCAATGAGAGAGAAACATTGATCAGCTGCCTCCTGCACACCCCCTAATGGGGATGTGCCCACAACCAAGGTACATGCCCTTAACTGGAATCGAACCTGGGACCCTTCAGTCCACAGGCCGATGCTCTATCCACTGAGCCAAACCGGTCAGGGCTTGTTTCTTATTCTATAGTGTGAAGCAATCCTCTGGAGGGCTAGTTAAAATGCAGATTGCTGGGCCCCACCCCCACTTTCAGATTCCATAGGTGTGGTGGGGCCTGAGAATTTGCATATAGGAAAAGTTCCCAGAGGAGGCTGATGCTGCTGGTCCCAGAACTACATTTGGAGCCACAAGGCCTATCTTGGGGCCTCAGTTTCCAAATCAGTAAAATGAAAAAGGAAACCAGGTGATCGCTAAGCCTTCCTCCTATTCCAAAAGTCTGTAAGATGAACAACCAGGGGAATCATGGACAGTAGCAAGAGAATTACTCCCCAGCAGCTTGCACTCTGCCTGGATTTGCAAGAAACAGATGTGCAAACACGCTGTTGGAGAGGAACTTACTCAAGGGGGCTGACAGCAGGCCGAAGACCACACAGAAGGACGGGGCTGTAAGCAATGCATCCTTTGTGGCAGCAGCACCTGCCAGACACACGTGCTTCCTCCCCACCTGTTTAAAAAGGAAAGAGAGAAAAGCGGAAAAAAAAACATTAAAAAATATCATCAGTCAAAATGATATTAATTTGGTCAGAGTCCCAGTCAATTTGTGAAGAAGGCTGCTAAAGTGACTGATGAAAAATACTCTATTTTATGATTCTAGAGCTGGGAGAACTATCTGAAAAGATAAACAGTAACCTGTTTTAACTTGAAATGCAAAGTCAATGGTTAGTTTTTGTACACCCTTGACCATTTTCATAGGTTTCTATATGAACATATTGGCTATGTTTGGCTTTATGTAGGAAAAATAAAACAACTATTTAAAAAAGTACATATAAACTCTAGAGCTCACTCAAGAGTCCAAGATAAGGTGACCAGACGTCCCGCTTTTGGGACTTTTTTAAAATGCCGCAGGACGTGGGACAAATTGTTAGAAATCAGGACTCTCCTGCCAAAAGTGGGACATCTGGTCACCTTAATCTAAGAGCCCCTAACCAAGAATAAAATAGTAAACTTGAGTTTTTGATATTCCTTGATTAATCAGTCTTTTCCCCATTCACTTATTAATAAGTACATATTCTTGTAACCATAATGCATATGTGAGAGTAACCCTGATATAGTTAAGGACTGTTGAGAAAATTTGATAGAAATGTGTATTTTATTCATATTTATAATTAGTTGAGTTTATATATATGTGAATACATGGATGTAGAATTAAATCAATGTAAGTTTCTTAGAAAAATTTATATAAATTTTCATACAATAGTCATCTACTATCACTTCCACAATGTCTTCCCTGCCCCTTCACAATGAGTTTTGTGTAGTAAAATATCTTGCTTTTAGATGAGAGCCTTATTGAATCACTTTTGTAGTTAAAAATATGACTTTGGAATGAAGCCACCCTAAGTTAAAATTTTGGCTCTACCATTTGGTATCTATGAGACACTGTACAAGTAATTTAACCTCCTGAACTTTGGTTTCCTCCCATGGAAAATGGGGGTAAAATAATAAACTTATAGTGTTCTTGTGAAGGTTACATTAACTAATCTATCTATATATACCAATAATAGCCTAGGTGGTGTCATGTCCTCACATCACCACAAGATGGCTGTGCACACAGCAGAGGCAGGGCCCAGCAGCTGCTCATCATGGTGAGGCCTGGGGGTCCTGTGGCTCTGCATGGTGCTTGCTGCCAGAGTCTTTCAGTCTTTTAACAGAAAATGGGTTGCCTCAACCCAGTCTCTGAGTCTCCACCATCTTGCATGGGGGAGGCAAGTCTGGGCAGAGGAGGCAGGTCATGGCAGGGGAAGGCAGTTGTGGGTGATCAGGTTGGCAGAGAAGCAGTTAGGCATCAATCAGGCCAGCAGGGGAGGGGTTAGGGGGTGATCAGGCTGGCAGACAGAAGTGGTTAGGGACAATCAGGCAGGCAGGCAGGCAGGCAGGCGAGTGGTTAGGAGCCAGTGGTCCCAGATTGTGAGAGAGATGTCCGACTTCTGGCCTTCTCAGATTGGAGAGGGTGCAGATTGGAGAGGGTGCATGCTGAGCTGAGGACACCCCCTTATGTATGAATTTCATGCACCCAGTTTCTAGTACTATCTAATAAAGAGGGAATATGCAAATTGACCATCACACTGTCACTAAGATGGCAGTGCCTAGTCCCCTCAGCCCATCCAGAGTCACCCAGTCCCAGGGGGTGGCAGCCACACCACTTGCCTGCTGCTGGAGCCCCCCAGTCCTTTCACAGAAAATGGGTTGCCTCAAAAGTTTTTTAAGCTTCTTAGGACAAAAAGCATTCAAAATCTTTTAAAAGAAAATTCCAATATTTGTAAAAGTTTGGACTAAGCAATTCAAGGTATTTCCACTACAGCCTTCTATGATTTTGTGATATTAACATTCTGAATTCACTTAGTACCAGCTGCATTGTATATAAGCAGATATTATTTTTTTAAATGGCCATTATTACTAAAACAACTCATAAAACCACATTGTTTATATGTCAAGGGCATTCTGTGTGATTTTCCTAATGGCTAGAGTTCATATCCCTAAACCAGCAGTTAGACAACCCCCGAGGAGTCCCAGATTGGAGAGGGTGCAGTGCAGGATGGGCTGAGGAACACCACCTCCATGCACAAATTTCATGTACAGAGCCTCAATATATATATATATATATATATATATATATATATATATATATCCATCAACCAGAATGCCACCTCTGATCAGTTCCCGCACACCAATCACAGGTGGGCGGATGGGGTTGGCTAGCCAACCTCCCATGGCTCCTCCCCCCCACTGCTGACTCCTGATCAGCTCCCTTCACCCCATTCCTGTGAGGGGCCAGCCCGCCCACCACCCACAGCCCCTCCCCATGGATGGCCCTGCCCACAATTAGCCCATACCCCAATCGGGGGTGGGGCCCATTAACCAATTGCCCAAGGCCCCTCATTCCAGCTGGCTGGGCTATGATCAGACCCAATCAGGGTAGGCTAGCCAGCTAAGTTCCTGCTGTCTCCTCCTCCTGACAGGCCCGGCCCCAATCCACCCAGATTGGGGCTGGACTGGCCGGACCCCAATTGTGCCCAAATTCAAGTACTGGGCCTCTAATATATAATAAAACACCACATTTATAAAATGGTAGCTATTACTATAAAAAATGTGACAGTTTTTTTCATTAAAATGTTAATAAATTATATATGGGAGCTTTAGTAAATGTTAAATTAACATAATTAGTTTCTACCTTAAAAAATTAGGTCTCTGTTTCCAAGGTTACCTGAAAAATATTATATAGCCCGTCAGATGAATCTCAAGAAGGGAAATGTTGATAAATGTGGAAACCTAACAAACAAAGTCTTAAGGGAAACAGGATCATTTCATGGATCTTTTCTGTTAGATCTTTAGCCATGAGTTATAGTCAATGATTCATGTTTGAAATGGTCTTTTTTTGCCCATACCTCTGACCCTAAGTACTAGCTCTTTGAATTCTCTCACCATCTCTTTCTGTTGGACATTCTCTGCCTATTGGCTACTCCCACATATATCTGTCTTACATGGTATCATTCCTTGCACCACCAGTCATTTACAGATAGCTCAAGGCACACACCTATTGTGTGCAAAGTATGCAAGAAGACCCAGACTTTGCCTTAAGCTTCAATTCTTATCTAAGGTCTTCCATTTTATGTTTGGTCAGTAACGAATTATGTTTATTAAATCAGCAAGCATTAAGAACATCACTACCCGGAGGAGGCTCTGGGCTGAGAACTCTGAGAGACTGGGGACAGGGTTCATGATCTCAAAGTCTAACTGGAAAAATATCTCTATGCATGTAACTGTCATAGGTAGAAAGAAAAATGCAATGAATGTCATAGAGGAGAGCTCCACAGTAAGATACAGTTCAGAAGACAAAAATCTCTCCCTACTGAGGTCTGAGAAAACAGGGTGGAAAAAAGAACACTGAGTAGTTTTGAAGTTTTGTATTTCTCCAGAACTGCATAAATTAAGTAAAGAAACTCACATATGACATATAAGGTTTCCTTTGGCCGTAAGTAACATGTGGACTGTAAAGGAGTAGACAATGATTGTTACTATTGACCAACATTTGCTGAATACATAACTAGGAGCTTTATGTGCTTCTGTCTATTATTTTCTTTAATTTT
The DNA here is from genome assembly GCA_963924515.1 of Vespertilio murinus. Classification (NCBI taxonomy): domain Eukaryota; kingdom Metazoa; phylum Chordata; class Mammalia; order Chiroptera; family Vespertilionidae; genus Vespertilio; species Vespertilio murinus. The sequence goes on from OZ004704.1 coordinate 190,822,812, forward strand.
CATAACAACCTTATGAGGTATTAACTGAAAACCAACATATTTCCTATACCTAGAAATAATAATAGCATCAGGCAAAAATACCCTGTTTCCCCGAAAATAAGACAGTGTCTTATAATAAGGTTTGCTCCCAAAGATGTGCTAGGTCTTATTTTCAGGGGATGTCTTATGTTCCATGAAGTAGGTCTTATTTTCAGAGGATGTCTTATTTTCGGGGAAACACGGGTAGTTTAACCATTTGTTGTTAGAATAGCTTCTATTGGAAGATAAGACAGTGAAACACCCGAAATAACTCAATTTAAGGTGCATGCCTCAGTAACCACCAATCCAAAGCTATTGTTGAATCCCAATCTCTGCCCAATCCCAACCTCTCCTGCCTTTCAAGACCCATCTTAAAATCATGCAGCCCTAAAGCTCTATAAATACCCTCTCTTGACTTCCCCCTTCTGAGACGCTGTAGTCTTTGCCAAGTGGCTATCTTTCTGTTACTGTAGTAAAGTCTAACAAACTTGACTCAGTCTAATAAACCTGTGCATGATTAACAGTTTTTTTATTTTTTTAACATATTTTATTAATTTTTTTTACAGAGAGGAAGGGAGAAGAATAGAAAACTAGAAACATTGACGAGAGAGGAACACCTATCAGCTGCCTCCTGCACACCCCCCACTGGGGATGTGCCTGCAACCAAGGTATATGCCCTTGACCGAAATCGAACCCGGGACCCTTGAGTCCACAGGCCGACGCTCTATCCACTGAGCCAAACTGGTTTTGGCTGATTAACTATTTTTTAAAGTTGTCTTTGAAGAGTCAACTGTTGGCATCCATCTTCATTTTACAGAAGAGGAAAGGTGAACTATATGTTTAATGTTTCCAAATTAAGCAGCAGAGCTGAAATTAAAACCCAGATATTTCTGATGCGAAAGTCCAAGCTCCTAACTAGACAGTGGAGGCTATAAATGGCAAGTTGGGTAGGTATGTTCAAAGTACCCCTCCTCCTACAGTCTTCCTGCCCTGTACCCTCTTAGGAACTCCCTCTATAACATCACTAGCAAGGGACCACTAGAAAACAGACCAAGCTTCTGTTTCAACATTTCCAGATATGGGTCCTTGCTGACTCAAAAGACCACTCCTGGCATAACTCAACTAAATTCAACACTTTTTAGCACTGGAAATTTTATAAGAGAAAAGTAGCCCATTTATTAGGAACATGGGCCCACACAATATTGGCCCATCTATAGAGTAGAAGATGCTCCAGGATTCTTCTCCTCAGGATGGAGTTGGCTTAGAATGTCATGATTTTAATTATACCATCTATTCTAAACCATGGTTCAGCTTAGCAGGCCTTTTGATTTTTCATTCTGGAGGACCAATGGGAGTAGAGTTGGATCTTCAAACATCTCTGGGTGTTTCCTTCCAGTTAGTTCCCAGGGCTCAAGACATCTCCCGAAATTTCAAACTTCTGTATATCAGAGCACAGCCAGCTTCTATGGGTCTTTTCCCACAAGGCTACAGAAGTATGAAGAGGGTAGGGATTGGGGAGGTATGGAGGAAGGTATAACTCATTGACTTATTATCTCCAGAAACTCAGGCAGAGGATTCAAGGCTTAACTTCTATTTGACCACTTCTTTTCTAAATTTAATAAAACAAGAACATCCTTCTGGCTAAGCTGTGCTGACTGGTACAAAGTTAGCTTGAATTTAACACTAGATCACTTCTAAGCCAAAATATAATTAAATACTTCTTGGCATCTATCTTTTCCAAAGAGGATAAACATATACAGAGGAAAATTATCATACACAAGACAATATATCATTTGTCTTTTTTTTTTTTCATTGCAACCTCAAATTTAGAAAATTAACCAGAGAATTTTAAGAATTTACTACTTGGAGAATATTCCTGGAGACTCGCAACAAGATGGCGGCAGAGGTAAAAGCCTAACTGCAGCCGCACTCAACAATTTCAAAAAATACAACTAAAATATAGAGTGGACACTATCCAGAACTACAGGAAAGTTGACTGACTGGAAATTCTACAACTAGAAGGAAAGAGAAAACCAGAAGGAAAACCAGAGGAGCTGTAAAAGCCTAAGGTACGGAGGCACGCCACGCGGGGAGAGGACAGAGCCGGAGAGGAGGGGCGGCGGAGTGCCTGGCTGGCGTTCCCTAGCGGGAAGGACATAAAAGCTCTGGACTGTGCTGAACCCCAACTCCGACTGCACTGAACCCCAGTTCTGGGCGAGACCCCGGGGGTCCCAGGATCATACAGAGGAAATCTGGGCTGTAAGGCAGAAGCTCAGCTGAGCGGCAAAAAGGCAGAGCCCCTGAGTCGCGCACATTGCGCACAGAGGAGGGACTGTTCGCTGAGCTGCTGAATTGCCCCAGCGGGAAGGACTCAAAAGCTCAGGAATGTGCTGAGCCCCAGTTCTGACTGCACTGAACCCCAGTCCTGGGCAAGACCCTCGGGCCCCAGCCTCATACAGGGGGAATCTGGGCTGTAAGACAGAAGCTCAGGGGGAACGGCGAAAAGCCGAGCCCCTGAGTCGCGCACATTACGCGCACAGAGGACAGACTGTTGTTTGGGCCGTTTGCCCTAGCGGGAAGGAGACATAAGCTCCGGACTGTTCTTAACCCCACTTCCAACTGCTCTGAACCCCAGTTGTGGGCTTGTTGGGGGAGAGACTACACTGTCTGGTAGTGGGCGAAACTCTAGAGTGCCTTTCTCTCAGAGGTGCTTGCAGCGAGTACCAAAGGACCCTGAGGTACACTGAGACTCAGGAACCTCAGAGGGCGGGGCTAACCGGAAGCCCAGGCTGTAAGCTCCACCCAGAAACTCTGCCCCATCCAAGCTGAACTCAGAGCGGCTTTTGCAGGTTTCCAAGTCTAGTGGAATAAGGTTGTCTCCTGGAATAGACACAACCTACCAACTCAGGGAAGCAGCGAAAATGCCGAAACGAGGAAACAGATCACAAACGAAAGAAATGGAGGACAAAAAGCGACTGGATATAGAGTTCAAAGCCACGCTTATAAGGTTGTTCAACAATCTCTTAGAAAAGGCTGATAAAATAAATGAGACCTATGAGGATATGAAAAGGGATCAACAAGAAATAATGAAGGGTCAACTAGAAATAAAGAATACAATCTCTGAAATAAATAATATTATACAGAGTCCTAAAAACAGATTGGAAGATTGCAAGGATCAAGTCCAAGATTTGGAACACAAAGAGCCAGAGGACACTCCTCCACAGAAGCAAGAAGACAAGAGAATACAGAAAGTTGAAGATAATGTAAGAAACCTCTGGGACAACTTCAAGCGAACCAACATCAGAATTATGGGCATCCCAGAAGATGACAGAGAGCAAGATACTGAAAACATATTGAAAGAAATAGTGACAGAAAACTTCCCCCACCTGGTGAAAGAAATAGACTTACAAGTCCAGGAAGCACACAGAACCCCAAACAAAAGGAATCCAAAAAGAACCACACCAAGACACATCATAATTAAAATTCCAAGAGCTAAAGACAAAGAGAGAATATTAAAAGCAGCAAGACAAAAGCAGGTAGTTACCTATAAAGGGGCACCCATACGACTGTCAGCTGATTTCTCAACAGAAACCATGCAGGCCAGACGGGAATGGCAAGAAATATTCAAGGTGATGAACAACAAGAACCTACAGCCAAAAATACTCTACCCAGCAAAGTTATCACTCAGAATCGAAGGCCAGATAAAGAGCTTCACAAATAAATTTAAGCTAAAGGAATTCATCACTGCCAAGCCAGAATTATATGAATTGCTAAAAGGGGTTCTTTAGGAAGAGGAAGAAAATAAAGATAAAAATTATAAACAAACACGTAACTATCAACAAGTGAGTCTAAAAACCAAGGGAAGTAAAAATCATGATGAACAATATTAACTGGTGAATATAATAGAATCAGAGGTATGGAAGGGGAGTGGACTGATGATTCTCGGGGGAATGGGGCGGGGCGTGAAGAGACTGAACATAAACTGCACCTATGGTTGAGGACAATGGGGGATGGGGAAAGGGCAGAGAATTGAATGGAAACTTGGTGTAGGGGAGCAATGGGGGGGGGAATGAGGAACATTTGTAATAATATGAACAATAAAGATTTATTAAAAAAAAAAAAAAAAGAATTTACTACTTGGAGAACAGATTTTTGTGGATGACCTGCTGCTCTCCCATACTGCCATCAGAAAATAAAAACTCACATATGATTCAACCCTGTCTCTGCTTAATTGGCTCCAGTAGTGACAGGCAGCACGGATCCATTAATTGTCTGGTTACATATTCTGGCAACCACGAAGGGATGTAAGTGAGAGAGATTTCTGGGGTGAGTACCGGGGATCCTGCTTGCTGTCTGGACTGGAGGCTCCTGTGGCTGAGGCCTGGACTCTTATTTTCAGCGCTGCCAGGAATATTCCTGTTTTGACTTCTAGCCGCAGCCTTAACAATACCCGTCATCTCACTTGAGACCCAAATTGAATCAAGCATGTTTGTAGGAGGAATCAAGTGTGTTTGTGTGGCACGAGAAATGCTTGCTGCCTCTCATTTTGGCTTCCTTGTAAGGAAGCATGTACTGTATATGGTAGTACAGTGAATGGCATGGGAGGCACTTTCCTGTCTCTTGTCTGGGTGAGGTTGATCAGCTCCAGGTAGCAAGGGACCTCCGGAAGTCCTTGCCTCATCTCTGAGCCCTTAGCCAGATCCACTCTGGAATGAGAGACATTGCTCTGCTTCGGTTGATTTTAAATGCAGGGCATTCTGAGGTTTCTGTGGCTGGACAGAAAAGGAGCATGGTATGAAGCTCTTGTCTGTGGGTTGTGTGTGCCTGAAGATACGGTACATAGAGTGTCTCTGTTGATTGTTTTGTGTCTTTGTTTGGTTTAATTTGTTTAAATATGGGGTGCATCTCATTTTGGGGGACCCAGCTACTTGTGTCAGGCTGAACCCATTGCAGGGACTGCAGGGACTTCAATCTTAAGCTGCCACGTATTTTGGGGACCCTTCCTGCTCTCCCACTCAAGGCACCAGTCACTGGAAACACTTAGCTAGTGAGAGCTCTTGTTTGTCTGTGATGTAACTTGGTTACTGATGTTCTTTGCTTGCTTTCTTATCTTTGGGGAACTTAGTTTGTGCTTCACCATTTTATGAACATAGGGAATCCTCTGTCTCTGCTGTTTGGGCTTTATGCCACTCAGAACCCATTTGCTGTGCTGGGTTAGTGTGAGATAACATTCTAAGGCTAATGTTCCAGTTCACCCTTTTGTGAGTACTCATTAAATTACTGTAAGGGATATTCTATTTTTGATTTTAAGATCTGTTCTTATATGTAAAATTTCACATTGTTAGTCTACTCATAAAGAAAAATATATAGGAAATAAAATCTTTGAAACCACTCAAGTTCTTTTCCTACAAGGAACAGATCAGCAGAAGTGCCCTCCAGCAGGTCACTGAAATACTAGTGGGGGGCCATTCCCATTTTTGTAAGAAAAAAATAGTACTTTTATATTAAAGCCACTGAAGGCCAAATGAGTAATTCCTGTTACAAAAATTGCCACAAAAAAATGCCTTGGGTCGTAATAACTGCCCTTAAAATCTCAAAGTTGTAAAAGTTCATAGTTCTACAGGCCTACCTCAAAAAACAAGAAAAAATGGTAATATATTATCTAACCCTACACTTTAAAGAATTAGAAAGAAGCAACAAGAAAAGCCCAAAGTAAGGAGAAGGAAGGAAATAATAAAGATCAGAGTAGAAATAAATGACATAGAGAAAAAAACACAACAAACAAACAAATAATACAAATAATCAATAAAACCAAGAGCTGGTTCTTTGAAAGGATAAATAAGATTGATGAACCTCCAGTCAGGCTCACCAACAAACAAAGAGAGGACTCAAATAAAAAAGTCAGAAATGAGAAAGATAAGTAACAACCCACCCCACAGGCATACGGGGTGTACCAGTTAATATGTGAATTTTTTCCAATAGATGGAGTTACAAATATGTTGATATATATGCTATTTGATATGTATGCTATTTTTTGTATTGACAGCAAGCTTCAAAACTTCATATGTCAAATTTGCTGAAGGTCCTAACATCATAGATATTTTTACACTTAAAAATGTCGAATTTCATGCCAAAAAAAGAATATTTGTGGGAAGTTTTAATTCATTACTTTATTTTGAAGAAAAAATTTTCATATACTTCAGGAAGCTTATGGTGAACATGCTCCATCTCAACATACTTGTAAATGCTGGTTTGAACGCTTTAAAAGTAATTATTCCAACGTGAAAGACAAAGAATGTCCAGGTCAATTAAAAAAGTTTCAAGACCAACAGTTACAAGCATTATTAATATAAGATGAAGATGTGTGTCAAACTCAAAAACAACTTTCAGAAAAATTAAACTTTGTTCAGCAAACAATTTCCAATTGTTTACAAGCAATGGGAAAGATGTAAAGGAAGGAAAATGGGTGCCACATCAACTGAATGAAAGACAAATAGAAAACCAAAAGTCACCAGTAAAATGTTGCTTCAATGGCACAAAAGAAAGTCTTTTTTGCATCAAATTGTGACTGACAATGAAAAGTGGATTTATTTTGAGAATCCCAAATGCACAAAATCATGGGTTGATCCAGGTCAACCATCAACATCAACTGCAAGGCCAAATTGCTTTGGAAAGAATGCTCTGCATTTGGTGGGATTAGGAAGGAGTGATGTATTATGAGTTTCTAAAACAAATCAGGTTAAACCATCGATACTGATTGCTACCAACAACAAATAATCAATTTGAACCATGCTTTGATCATAAAATGACCAGAATGTTCTAGAAGACACGGCAAAGTAATTTTACTTCATGATAAAGCACCATCACACACTTCAAAACCAGTTAAAGGCACGTTAAAAGACCTTGCCTGGGAAGTATTAACCCACCCACCGTATTCATCAGACTTTGCTTCTTCAGATTACCACTTGTTCCGATTGATGATGACACATGCACTTTCTAAGCAGCACTTCAAAACATACGAATAAGTGGAAAATTGGGTCTTTAAACGGTTTGCCTCAAAACAAGAAAAGTTCTATTGGAACGATATCCACAAATTACCTGAAAGATGTGAGAAATGTATAGCTAGTGATGGACATTACTTCGAATAAAGCACTTTTGATGTTTCTCTTGAAATTATCGTGTTTTCTTTTATTACAAAATCCGAATTCTTGACCAGTACACCTGGTACAAAGGATAATAAAAAATATTATTAAAAACTCTATTCCAACAAACTGGAGAACCTAGATGAAATGGACATATTCCTGGAAATATACAAGCTTCCAAAACTCAATAGGGAAGAATAAAAAAAAACATGAATAGGCCGATAACTACTGATGAAATTGAAACAGTAATCAAAAAACTTCCAGCAAACAAAAGCCCTGGACTGGACAGCTTCACAGAGGAATTTTACCAAACTTACAAAGAAAAACTAAAACCAATCCTTCTCAGACCATTCCAAAAAATTCAAGAAAAAGGCACTTCCAAGCTCTTTTTATGAAGCCAGAATTACCCTAATCACAAAGCCAGATAAAGACACTACAAAGAAAGAAAATCACAGGCCAATATCTCTGATGAACATAGATGCTAAAATCCTCAACAAAATTCTAACAAACCAAATCCAGCATTACATTAGAAAGATCATACACCAATGACCAAGTGGGATTTATTCCTGGGATGCAAAGCTGGTACAATATCTGCAAATCAATAAGTGTGATACACCACATAAATAAATTGAGAGATAAAAATCACATAATCATATCAATTGATGCAGAAAAGGCATTTGACAAAATCCAACATCCTTTCCTGATGAAACTCTCAGCAAAGTGGGAATAAAGGGATCATACCTCAACATAATAAAAGTCCTATATGACCAATCTTTAGTTTCAATGGAAAAAAACTAAAACCATTTGCCCTAAGAATAGGAACAGCACAGAGATACCCACTTTCACCACTCCTGTTTGAGATAGTACTGGAAGTGCTAACCATACTGATCAAACAAGAAGAAGAAATCAAATGCATCCAAATTGGAAAAGAAGAAGTAAAACTGTCATTATTCACAGATAACATGATATTGTACATAGAAAACCCTAAAGACTCCATAAAGAAACTATCAGACTTCATAAATTAATTTGGCAATGTAGCAGGATACAAAATTAACACCCAGAAATCTACAGCTTTTTTTATTTATTAAGGTATTACATGTGTCCATATCCCCACATTGCTTTTTTATATACCAATAATGAATGCACAGAAAGAAATTTAAAAAAAAACAATCCCATTTACCACTGTAACAAAAAAATTAAGATACCTAGGAATATACTTAACTAAGGAAGTAAAATACCTGTACCCAGAAAATAACAGGACATTGAAAAAAGAGATAGAGGAAGGCATTAACAAATGGAAGAACATACTGTGTTCATGAATTGGTAGAATCAACATTATTCAAATGTCCATACTACCAAAGCAATCTATAGATTCAATGCAATCCCCATTAAAATACCAATGGCATATTTCACAGATTTAGAACAAACTCTCCCAAAAATTCATATGGAATAAAAAATAAGATCCCAAATAGCCATAGCAATACTGAGAAAGAAGAACAAAGTTGGAGGGATCACAATTACAGATATCAAGCTATATTACAAAGCCACTGTTCTCAAAACTGTCTGGACTGGATAAGAACAGACATATAGACCAATGGAACAGAACAGAGAACCCAGAAATCGACCAAAGCCATTATGCTCAATTAATATTTGACAAAGAAGGCAAGAGCATACAATGGAGTTAAGACAGTCTCTTCAATAAATGGTGTTGGGAAAATTGGACAGATAGATGCAAAAAAAATGAAACTAGACCAAATTACACCATACACAAAAATAAACTCAAAATGGATAAAAGACTTAAACATAAAACAGGAAACCATAAAAATATTAGAGGAATCTACAGGCAGAAAAATCTCATACATATATTTTCATAGCAGCAAAATTTATAATAGCTAAGATTTGGAAACAGCCTAAGTGCCCATCAGCAGATGAGTTAATTAAAAAACAGTACATCTGCACAATGGAATACTACTCTGCAGTAAAAAAGAAGGAAATCTAACCATTTGCAACAGCATGGATGGTACTGGAGAGCATTATGCTAAGGGAAATAAGCCAGTCAGAAAGAGATAAATATCACATGATCTCACTCATTTGTGGAATATAATGAATAACATAAACTGATGGACAAAAATAGAGCCAGAGTCATAGAAGTATGGAACAGATCATCCAACCTAAGAGGGAAGGTGGGTGGCAACCAAAAGACTTTTATGCATGTGTATAAACATAACCAATGGACACAGACAGTATGGGTATGAGGGCATATGCTAGGTGGTGGGAGCAGCTGGGGAAAGGTCAATGGGGATAAAAGAAGACTTATGTAATATTTTAGCAATAAAGAATTTAAATTAAGAAAAAAAGAATTTGCTACTTCAAAGATATTAACTTAGCTCCCAAATTCATATCAACCATAAACTTGAGCATCAAGTCTTCCACCAAAATTATTAATTTTTTAAAAAGGAGGAGTGGAAGCAATGGCAGGTTCCTGAAACACAATTTTATAAACCTTTCTCCAAGTTTATATTACAGTAAAACCTTGATATAATGGACTAAAATAGGCAATGGGGTGTCTGTTAAAGCAAAAAGCCTGTTAGATAATAAAGTAGGTTTTCAGAATCTGTATGTTAAAAAATTGACAACTTAATTGACCTGCTTTTATTCATGTAGACATGTTTGTGTCATTGAAATTAAGTATGTATGAAAAGTTTAATTTCACAGAAAAGTTTTTTATATGTATTAGTATAATTTTAAATATACACTGAATAGGCCTAGTAAATGCATGCATTCACCAGTCACCTGGAGTAAATAAATGCACAGCTGGGGTGTGGGTTAGTGCAGGTGGGAACATCAGCCTTCACATGTTAAACCTGCTACATAAAGTCACACCACAGGACTATTACCACTGTGGTGTGGTCACGTGCCAACCATTCACTGAATATTGTTGAGGAGTGGTGACTCTTGGATTTAAAAATGCAGACTATCCTTATGGATATGTAATATTTATTCATGTTGGCAAAATTACTACAGTGTTTTTTTCCAACATATGGCCTGTTTGCTAAAATTTGTTAAAAATAACAGTGACTTAAAAACAACAAAAACAACTTCATAATTTAATTATAAGCATATTTTGGTTAAAAACATTTAAAATTAACAGGATATTAATTTTCACATATGACATATGGACTGGAAATTTTGTCCATTAAATCCAAAGTCCATTAAGTTGAGGGCCCAAAATTGGGGGTTTACTGTTTATTCATTTAACAACTTAAATCCACCAAACCAAACAATTACCCAGGCTACACTGTTCCAACTTCTCCATATGAATTTAATTCAAATTGATCAGAATTCTAATTAAAAGTCAGATAAACTGAATCTTTATCTCCCATTGACCTTTAACTCTAATGAACCTATTAAAAGAGAGAAAACAAAAACAATCTGAGATGATTTGTTCCTAGTGAGTTAGGTTCATCCCACCTTCTTATGAATAAGTTCTACAATATTTCTAAATGTACATATCAAGCTCACTAGACTATAGTTTCCTATATCTATTTTTTAATTTAGATATCTGTTCAGCTTAAATCTCTGAGGACCTTTCCAAATCACCACCATGCTAAATGTCACCCAGTTACCCCGCAGTTTTCAATTGTATCTCTCTCAGCTTCCTGAAATGAAATTCACCTACACACAGAGATTTGAGGCCTGTTTCAGAAACTACAATCTCATTATCTCCCCTCAAGTCTTATGCTCTACTTCTCTTAATAATTCTTAATTAGATTTGCTTTTCCTTTCTAGAACTTACTGTCTCCCTACTCTAAACACATATAACAACTACTAATGGCCTGGTCCATGAAATTCGTGCACATTAAAAGGGAGCTAATTAGAGGAAACATTTTAATATTGCTAATTTGCCCTTTCTCTATAATAGAAGTGATAGAGATGAAAGAAAATTAGTAAAATGTATGTGAAAATCTCCCTCCTGTTAGAGTCTGGGGCATGCCTTGGGACCCAAAGTCAAGTCCCCACCCACCTGCACATACCTCGAAATCACCTGAGACCCAGACTGGGCTGGCCCCACCCACATTGGGTGAGATCTAGACCCAGCTGGCCCCACCCCATCAAGCCCTGCTGGGTGGGGTGTGCAGCCTCAGATGCCCTGGCCTGGCACCAGGCAGGAGGGCCCAGCCTCAGGTCCCCTGTCAAGCCCCACCAGGTGGGGGTTGCAGCCTTAGGTCCCTGCTGATAGCTCCTTGTGGAAATCCCGCCTCTGCTGTTGGCGTAGCCATCTTGTGGTACAGGAACCCTGCCTCCTCAGTGAGTGCAGTCATCTTGTGACAGCATGAGGGTTAATTTGCATATTACCTCTTTATTATATAGGATTGGTACTCTATCTTAGCACTTGCTCCCTGTCCTGGTCCATCACTCATTGCAAGCAGGTGTTATTCCTTTATGTGTTTTTTCAGTGCTTAATCACGGGTAGGTAAGAGACCATACTGTTTGTTGAGTTGTTGCTGAATGGAGCCAGTACAAATGGCATTTTGAAAAAGTACTTCAAGATGATTAATCTGTCTGTGGCATGTGGGAGACATGGAAAAGTGTAAAGAAGAGAAGCTAGATTCTGAAATCACTTAAGGAGCTATGATAGTGTGAAATTAGAAGGGCCTCAACTATGGTGGTGGAAATGGGAATGCCAGGCAAGCACCAATATGAGAGAAAATCTGGAGAAAGAATACCTGTGTTTGGCAAGTAATCGAATGTGGGTTCAGTAAGTGTGGCCAAGATGACTAGCTGATGACGGAAACTTCATGTCAAAAAGTGACTGCCCAGCAAGGAACTGTATTTCCCCATCCTTTCTGCATGTAGGTGGAATACCATGACTAGCTTTTGCTATTGAAATGTGAAAGGAGGTGATACATGTGCCTTTTGGTTCAAAGTGGTTTAAAGGTAGGTGAGAGATTTCCAAGATCTTTTGCCTCATCTACTACCCAGAAGAAGAGAATTTCAAGGTCCTGGGAGGGAGCGGGGGGAATGGAAAGAGACACTTGGGAAGAAGCCTGTGGCCTTGAATAGTCACCTACCAAGTGAGAACTGAGCACTGAGACTGTACTTTATGTGAGTGAGACATAGGTTGCTATTGTGTTAAGCCTCTGAGATTTTAGTTTATCTGTCACAGCAGCTAGTGTTGTCTTCATTAAAATAGAAAGGGGCAGGAAAAGGCGTGGATGCCTTCTGGTTCCTGGTGACACCCAGTACTTTGGAGAACGGTGGTGGGTGTTGTCCTAACACAGTGGTTGGCAAACTGCAGCTCGTGAGCCGCATGCGGCTCTTTCGCCCCTTGAGTGTTCTAATGCTACTTCTTCAAAATAGACTCGCCCAGGCCAAAAACCGACTTCTGCGCATGGACCACGAAGTTTCAATCGCACTGTACGTGTGTGCCCACACATGGTGTTTTGTGGAAGAGCCACACTCAAGGGGCCAAAGAGCCACATGCGGCTCACGAGCCATGGTTTGCCAACCACTGTCCTAACATAATGAGAGGTTATCAAGAGCAGGACCATTTAAGAGGGAAAATGACATCATCATGTAAGGAATGTGTCCAAAACTGGTAGTCAGAAGGCTCAGCTCTAGACTCAGTTGCCCCCTTAAAAAGTATGTCTTCAAACAAGTCCCTCAACTTTTTAGCCTCAGTTTCCTCATCTGGAAGATTATATATGAAGCCATGTTTAACAAGCAATAAAGCACTATTCCAATGAAAATTGGCATTATTATACATCACCCCCTTTTAAAACTGTAAGGGACCTTACAAGTCATCTAAGTGAGAAAAACACTAAGTCTCATACGGTAGTTACCATAACCTGGCACTGCATTAACTCATATCATTTTCATGACATAGTTACTATTGTTGCCATCACCAATTTATTGATGAAAACAATTTAAACACAGAAGGGTTAAGTAATTTTTCCAAGGTCACACCACTAGAAAGTGGGAAAGTAGGGATCAAACCCAGGTAGCCTAGCTATCAAATGGGTGCTATTTGCTACCAGAAAAAAGATGTCTGCTCTCGGTACAGTATCTTCATTTTAGATGTGGAAAGTCAGGTCATGTCACACAGGTGGTTATGCACTAAATATAAACTACTGTGACAGAGAAGGCAATTTTCTCCCCGGGAAAATTCTAGTTTCTTATAAAAGGCTGGTTCTGCAGAAAATCAATGAGCTGAGACTGCATAAATTACTAAAGAAACCAAACCAGATACTTGAGCAGAATATATGTTGATAGGAGAAAAGACAAAATGAGCCTTACCATGGCCATATCTTTCAAATATGAAACAGGAGGGATGAGCAGATGAGTTTATTTAAATGTTTTCCAGGTAAACTTTTCCAGTGGTTCTAAGACATATCAAGGCCCTTAAAGAAGTGAATTCCAGTCCCTTGAACCCCTTCCAATTCGGAGCAGAGAAATGGCCCCAGGGTGACCCTGAGGCCAGATCAAGCTCCACTTTCCTCCTGAAAGCACTTAGCCAGCAAAAACCAAGTATGAGAAGCTGTGAGGAGAGCCCACAGTATCCCCCTCCTCCTTGGTTCCCCTGAGTTACCTATCCTTGAGGAATCTGAAAATGTACCCAGAGCCCCTGACACGAGGTCTACTGAGCCTCCTTCTGGGCAAAGCCACCTGTGAACAAGACTGCCCCTCCAGACACTGTCTTAAGCAAGCATGTCAAACTCAAAGGCTAACACAGGCCAAATAAATAAGGTTTAAGTTTATGCAGACCACACAAAAAAACAAAAGGTTCAATTTTCATAGAAACATAGGCTTATATCGATAGAGACATGCTGAACACAAAGGGCTGAGCAGTTGTTTACATAAAATAATAGAACATTTTAATAAAAATTAATATTTTTTTCTTGAACATCAACTTACCAGCCCCTGAATAACTGCACAAATTCATAAGTGTAACCAAATAGACCTATTTTTCTTGTTCTTAGAAAGTAAAATACTTCCTGTTGCGCACACCAAACATGTCAGTCCAAGACTAATGATGTGGCAATCAGCTGCTAAAATATTCGCTGCTAGTATTAGTGGGGAGAAATAGTGCACCTGTGCATAAGGCGGCATGTAAGGGAAATGAATGCAACACAATTATAGTAATCAGTACACATTATAGTTCATTATTAATAATTATGTATAACAGGATATTATAAAAATTAAGTTATAGAATTTTTATTAAAACGTTTCTTCATACCATTATATTGGCTGGGCTGCAAAAATATTCATGGGCTGTGAGTTTGACATGCCTGTTCTACAGTGATCATGGGAAAGAGTTGCTTCTTCTAGTATCAGACCATTCACACTTGCTTACATTTAGATCAGAGAAAATCTCGTGTTTCTGAAAGCCCCAGAGGCAACATGGTTCATCCGTGGAACCAACTGACTCCAGGATCCACATGTCTTACTCATTCCTACTGATGGTTTAAGGAATGTCTTCATTCTCTTATGACACAGGTGGAACAGATGAATTTCCAGATGGTTAGAGTCCAGTGGTTGGCAAACTCATTAGTCAACAGAGCCAAATATCAACAGTACAACTATTGAAATTTCTTTTGAGAGCCCAGTTTTTTAAACTTAAACTTCTTCTAACGCCACTTCTTCAAAATAGACTTGCCCAGGCCGTGGTATTTTGTGGAAGAGCCACACTCAAGGGGCCAAAGAGCTGCAGGTGGCTCTCGAGCCGCAGTTTGTTGATGCAGGTGTGCGCAACAGGGTTCGACGGATCCTTCCCTTTCCCCACACGGAGAGAGACTCAGGTCTATTAGTCGCTACAAACCTGCACAGACACTTTTAAATGCTTATCATCCTTGTATGGACTATTTATTTCTGACCATTCATTGACCTTGGATATTTTTTAAAAGACTCAAAAATCAAAACATTATGAAATGTGAATAAATAAGATAAAATCAAGAAGAAAAAAACAAACCATAAGAACAAAAGAGGAGAGGTTAAAATGGGGGGATTTGGAGTCTCTGATGAAGAAGAAAAAAATGACTACACAGACATTTTTTTCTCCCTGTGCCAAAGCCAGGGGTCTAAAAATAGACAACACCTACCTGCCCCTGCATCACAGGCTAATGCAGGAAGGCAGGGGAAATAGTTATTTTTTAACTTTGGACTTCACCATGTGAAAAGCCTCTCCTAATTGGTGTTCACAACAATCCTTTCATAAGAAACTGGGATTAAAGTATTTAAGTGATTAGTTCAAGGTCATAGAGTTCTAAACAGAACCTGTCTCAAATCCCAGCCCCCGCTTCTGTGCCCCACTCCCTCTTGGGTCACCATGTGAACTGGTTAAAAAACAGTCCCTGCCATCAACCAGCACAAGGGAGGATGAACTACTTCGTTAGGGCTCAGTGTATTCACTTAGAAAATGAGGTTACACTAGAAATGGATGATGTAAGGTTCTGTAGGGCTATGAAACCAGACTCTGAAAGTCTATGAATCCAAGAGTCTGTGTATCTGTGAAGACTAACTAACCAGTTTTTTAAATTGCAAGTGATGATTTATTAGTGGATTATGAAATTAATTTAGTGAGTAGGCACCATTCCCTCTTTTTTCCCCCTCTCAAAGTGAAATTGAACAGAAAATGTTTGTACAGAGTAAAATGGGTAAGGCGGAGGGAAATGGAGTGGGATAGGAAAAAAACAACAACCAAGCATACATCCATGAAGTAAGCATGAACATTGTTTTGTGTTTGTGTGCTGAATCATAATATACAATTTACTTCTTACTATGGGACACAGTAAAGAATGACAGAAACTCAGATTTAAATTATAGGCTCACATGACACATTATAGCAGAGTTTTACTGTATTCCCCAACAATATAAGCACTAGCTATTCTTTGTGATTTATTTTGGCTGTGGTTTGACTTTTTCTCCTTTGGCATATTTTCTGCTGGACCAGGAATTCTCATCCCCTACTTCCTTTTCTCACTTGCTCAGTATCATCCTCCTTGGGGAGGCTTCTGACTGCGACCAGAGAGGTGAGGTCTGAAGGAAGGGAAGGCATCCAAGGGTTGGGTGGAAATGCATGTGTTGCTAAGCTCATGACTGGTTTCCTGAAACAGGGAAACACAAAGGATGAAGTAAGGCTGATTGGGACGATAGGAAAGGACCTAGAGATTCTGGACAACAATAGTTTCACTGTCTGGGATGTGGGGCTACAATTAGCCACATCTCTGGCTTTGCTGCCTTCTCCTTGCAGGAGGGTGATTGACAAATGTGAAGTCTTTGAATAAATGTCTCTAAGAAGGAACCTATGTCTAGGGAAATGGGGTTTACAACAGCTTTCCCAAGGCTGGCTGCCCAGAGGAAATTGCCTACATTCATACAAGAAATGGATGTTTGGGGAGGAAATGTTGAGATCTACAGCTTCTAGTCTGTTGCTCAAAACCACTCTCCCTTAAAAGGTTTTGCCCATTCTAGTTTAAGTTTAAGCAGGTGAGACAGGAGTTCCGTGGAGCTGGAGGGGAGTTCCTTGACCCGGGAGCCTCCCATGAAACATTTTCTATTGGGACCCTCTCCTGGAGCCTTTTGAGTACACAACTCTGACTTGCATATAATTCGAAGCTTGAAGTCTAGGTCAGTGGCTAGAAAACAATGCTCCCCAGGCTATCAGATTCTCAGCCATTCAGTATCTGAGATGAAAGTTGCTAAAAATGTAATGGAAACCATTTAATTCTAAATGACCGAGGTGAAAACTTCAAATTTGGCATCCTAATTATTCCTATCAGGCTGGTCTCAGGACAGCCTGGCTTGGAATAATGTCCAGGAAATTATTAATAACTAGAGGCCTGTTGCATGAAGATTCGTGCAATAGGCCTTCCTTGCCCTGGCTGCAGGCATCAGTTTTCCTCCTGGGCCCAGGACCCAGGCCTTTGCTTTGGCCACAGCAGAGAAGTCTTCAGTCTTCAGTTGTCTTCAGTCTTCAGTTGTTTTTAGTCTTTAGTCGCTCTGTGTCTTCATATGCAAATAAATCCACCAACTTTGTTGGGTTAATTTGCATACTCACTCCTGATTGGCTGGTGGGTGTCTCAGAAGTACAGTCAATTTGCATCTTTCTCTTTTATTAGTGTAGATGAGAAAAAAAATCATTCCTAGCAGCCACAGTCTACTAAAGGCATGTAGTAGTAAGTGTGATCTCATGGGTGCTACACAAATTTATATATTTTGGTCTCTCAGTGACAACATCAGCACTTCCTTCAAGGGGCTGCAGGTGGGGATGAGATGAGAGTGACCCCTGGTTCTCATTGGCTCTCTGCACTGAGCTTTTTTCCCAGAGGATCACAGTGTCCACTTTGGATCTGCCTGGCAAGGATGTCTTATCAAGCGTTACTGTGTTAAGCAGCCCCTGTGGCTTTTTAAAACAGCGGACCTGCTGTTGACCTGTTCTGTATCACTGGAGCTCAGGAGCTGTCTCTCTGGCTAAATACTTAGGGCCCTATGCTAGATTACAATACAGATGACAAAGGCACAGCCAACCCTAATGGCTCCTCATGGCCCCACATACAAAAGCAGTTCCTGTTAGAAGAGCATCGTGCATCCCTTCAGGAGGGTCAGGCCAGCAGCAAGGACTCCAGAGCTGCTCAGGGACAGTCCCTTCCGGACTCCTACCCCTCCGACCAAAGCCAAGAGGTCTATTTGGGGCAGCTCCACATTTTCCAGAAAACAAACCTTTTCTTAATTTCTTCACAGCTACAAAAGGACTGCAACAAATGTCCACAGGCAAAAATCTCATATTTACCATCAAAAATGGCTTCCAGATGTAGCACAGTTTTCTAATCCACTCATCTGCTGGTGGGCACTTAGGCTGTTTCCAAATCTTAGCTATTGTAAATTGTGCTGCTATAAGCATAGAGGTGCATATATCCTTTCTAATTGGTGTTTCTGTCTTCTTGGGATATATTCCTAGAAGTGGGATTACTGGGTAAAATGGAAGTTCCATTTTTAATTTTTTTGAGGAAACTCCATACTGTTTTTCCACAGTGGCAAATACTATGCTGCTGTTAAAAAAAAGAAAGAAAGAAAGAAAGAAAGAAAGAAAGAAAGAAAGAAAGAAAGAAAGAAAAGAAAAGAAAAAAGGAATAAAGGAATCTTTACCATCTGCAACAGCATGGATAGAACTGGAGAGCATTATGCTAAGTGAAAAAAAGCCAGTAGGAGAAAGATAAATATCACATAATCTCACTCATTTTGTTGTGGAGTGAACATGAGTAAAGACCACTGAAGCCCAGACCAAATTAAAATTTAGGTAGCCTTTATTAGTCAGCTAGCCAACTGGGTGACTGCTCTGCCATTCTCCACGCACGGAGACCAGAGAGCAGCTGCGACCCTTTGTGTAGGACAGCTTTTAAGCCCATTAACCACATCCTGTTTTTGCAGAACCAGTAACCAAAGACAAAACAGTTTTTCCCAAGCAATATCAGGATCATGCCATTGATGACCATGTTATTCATAGGGTCATCCTGTTCTTCAGAAAGCTGACAGTGTTCTATGAAAGAAGGCCTATGTGCTAGGAAGGGGCCATGAGACCATACCTCAAGGCCTGGCCTGGTGTCAGCATTGACAACTCTATCTGGGGCATAGTCTAAGGCCTCTCTAGAAGCATGCTCAAAAATTCCCACTCTCTAACAATTTGTGGAATATAATGAACAACATAAACTTATGAACAAAAATAGAACCAGAGACATAGAAGCTGTCCAACCTTTGAGGGAAGGCGGGGTGAGAGGTAAGATATGAACCAAAAGACTTTTATGCATGCATATATGCATAACCAACGGACACAGACAGTAGGGAGACAGTGAGGGCATGTCCTGGGGGGTGGGAGCAGCCAGGGAGAGGTTTTAATGGGGGAAAAGGGAGACTCATGTAATACTTTAAACAATAAAGAATTTAAATTAAAAATAATAATAATAAATGGCTTCCAGGAATTCTCTTGCTCTGCTTGTGACTGGACAAGGGATGTTAAGCATCATTCCTGTCCTCACCATAGTCAAATCAGTTAGGCACTTGCAGATAAGAGGACCAGAGCACTAAAGAGATACTTAGATTAGATAAAATCAATGTTGACACCACCTGTAAAATAGGAAGTTCACCAAAGATGTCAGGAGAGGCTTTGCACAGTGCACATTTGTTCAGGGTAAGAAAGGCTACTAAAATATTTGAGCACCTACTATGTACCACACAGTGTGTTAGCTATTATGTATATTTTATTTCATTTAACCTTTTATCATACTCTTAGAAAAAAGGTATTATCTCCCTTTTTTAACAAATGAAGAAGCTGATGCTTAGTGAGTGTTTTCTTTTGGTTTTATTTTGTTTCTCCAGTTTTAAGATAAAACTGAGTTTTTTAAATGTATATATTCAATGTGTGCAACCTGATAATTTCATATATGTATAAATTGCTAATTAGCATACCCATCACCTCACCTAGTTACCACTTTTGTGTGTGTGTGTGTGTGTGTGGGTTGTTAGTGAGTTTTAAGTAACTTGCTCTACTATAAATCCCCTATTGACATGTGAAGATTACATGAGATGAGGTAAGGAAGTCCTTAGAACTCTTGGTATAATCCCTAATATTTAATATTTTGTGATTGTTTAGGTTTTCTCCACCTTGAAAAGTATGATTGTTATCATTAGCTAAGTGGACATTTTTTCATTGGAAGAGAACTAATGTGCCAGTTACTCAGGATGGCAGCCAAGGTCCAGGAACTAAGTTCTACAGCCCATCTCTCTCTCCCATAGTTTTCTTATTTATTTGTCTGTTTATTTGTTTATACCAGTCCTTGACCCTTAAAATATTATGAGATTGATCACAGGAACCAATATGCGTTTAAAATTCAAGATAAAGAAAAATAAAAATATATGAAAACCAGGCCCAAAGCAGAGATGGAGACCATCAGGAGCTGTGCAGCTGCTATAAATGAACCCTGGCTTTCTGAGAACTGAGCTTCCTGAGCCCCAGCACACAGGGAGCTTGATGAGTTGCCCAGCTTTCTTTGTTCAAGATGAGGGAAGTATTTCAATCCCTTAGAGCAGTGGTTGGCAAACTGAGCTCCCAAGCCACATGCGGCTTGCGAGCCATGGTTTGCCGTTCTGTTGACTAATGAGTTTGCTGACCACTGACCTAGACTCTCAATTCCAATAACTACAGGCTGTTGTTGTTCCTTGTGATTAAGCCCCTGCAAACTCATTAGTCAACAGAATGGCAAACCGCTGCTTGTGAGCCACGAGCCGCAGTTTGCAGACCACTGCCTTAGAGGAAGTAAAGTATATCTTCAGAGTTTTCCCTCTAGTAAACTTTGCCCATGAAGCATATTAGATGCAATGCAAGTATAGCATCCTCAACAACAGAAAGTGCAGTCACAGTTTCAAGAGAGCTTTGTCATTTCTCTTAGTGAAGCCAGCAGGATAACAAAGCAAACTCATGAAAGCAGTCTGTTAGAGACCAAGCGAGATGGCCCAGCCACATCTTTCCTGTGGCTGGCTTGATCAAAGAATGAAGAGCAGAATATCTGAGGAAATGGGTGAACCTTTCAACAGTCCTCCATAATGAGAAGTTTCTTTATGGAAAATACTAGAGCAGTCGATCATGGCCTGCCCCACCTTCCAACTCTTCCTCTTCTATGGTAGCTACTCTACCAAGTCCCCATCGGCACTGGGCACAGGTGGTTAGAACAGAGCAGGCATTTCGTCAGATGGCCTGACACCTGTGAAGTTTGGCCTGAAAGATGAGCTGTGCCCAACAGATTGTTCCCATGAATTTTAATCTAACGCTCCAGTTAGATTCAGAAATGGTTCTAAGGGCAGGAGTAGGGGGGGAAAATGTGATGGGCAATTGCTGAGGTGGGGGAAGAGAACATATATGTCATATGGAAGCAGGAACAGCCAGCTGGTAAAGAATAAGAACAGAGAAAATTTATACTCAGAAAGAGAAGCAGCGTGAATGACAGACTATGCAGCCCCTAAAAGAGAGACTGTGATCATATACTCAAAGCTGCTTTGGATCCCATTCCCAGACCTAGCTTTGATGAGTCTTGATTTTGGATTCCTGGAAAGCCCTGGATTCTTACAATAAATTCCTACTTACTTGGATGGGGTTGAGTGGGTCTTTATTCCTTGAAAATAAGCAAGCCTGAATAGAACACAAGCTTTTATTAGAGCTGGACAACAGGCAGTATAATGTTCTAGTTTCTACATTGCAGGCATTGTGTTGTTGAATGAGGGCAGATCCAATACATGAGAGATCAAAAGCAGATGGTGTAGCACACAACAACAAGGATGAATCTCAAAAGCATTATGCTGAATGAAAGAAGCCAGTCTCAAAAGGTTACGCTCATGATTCTGTTAATATGTAATTCTTAAAAAGACAAAATAATAGTGATGGAGAACAGATCAGTGATTCCCAGTAGGGGTTGGGGGAAGTATGACTATAAAGAGTAGCACAAAGGAGTTTTGGGCGTGATGGAACTGGTATATATCTTGATTAGAGTGGTGGTTACACAAATCTATACCTGTGTTTAAATGCAAAGAACTCTAAGAAGAAAAGAAAGAAGGGAGGAGGAGAAAAAGAGAGGAAAAGGGAGGGAAGGGGGGAAGGAAGGACCACCTCTCTCTTGAGTAAGCAGAGTCACTAAATAGACCCCCACTCAGTCAGGCTGGAAGGTGGACCAACTCTCAGAAAAATTGCCTTGGCATATTTCTCAGTGGTCTTAGCCTCATCTTTCTGTCCCTCAATGCCTCCTTCTCTTCTTCTTGGCTGGCATTGCCTTCATAACAAAGTCAAGCCAAAGAAATGAGCAATGGCCCTGACCATTTTGGCTCAGTGGATAGAGCCTTAGCCTACGAACTGAAGGGTCTCGGGTTCGATTCCAGTCAAGGGTATGTACCTTGGTTGCGGGTACATCTCCAGTAGGGGGTGTGCAGGAGGCAGCCGAATGGTGTTTCTCTCTCACCAATGCTTCTAACTCTCTCTGTAAAAAATCAATAAAACATATTTTTTAAAATGGGCAATCCAAGTGGAGTTTTTTGTATCAGCCAAGAGGTAAAGCAGATTTTGATGGCTCAGATTAGGTCTTGCCATCTTTCCTAAAATCACAGCATAGATACAGAAAATCCTCTATTCTTCCTACAAATGATCTTGGCATGGAAAAAGCAAGATAATCTAGAAGTAGCACTAAAACGTCTCAGGAATAAGGGGAAAAATGCCTATGCATGGACTAGATTGATAAGAGGGTAGGAAGAATTAAAGCAAAAGCTGCTTTCACTCTCATCAGGATGCTTATGCCCAGGAATTTAGGTTAGAAAGCAAAGCTTCTGCCTGCTCTGGCTTACACTAGTTGGGCCTTCGTGCAAGAAGAGATCTTCCGCACGGTCCAGCCCATCTTTCTGGTCCTAGCTGATAGTGACACCTTGCTCTTCATCACTCCATTTTCCTTACAAACATTTTCTTGGGGAATCTTGCAAGAACATGTGGCTGGGACAGCACATAAATGAGCATCTCTGTGTTCCCTAACCAAATGTCCTCTTAATCCTATCACAACCTTCCCCCAATGTGTCATTTCTAACAATGCTGCCCTGTTACTCTTTTCTTTTTCTTTCTTTTTTTATTGTTTAAAGTATTACAAATAGTAGTACATATGTCTCCTCTCCTCGCCCCAATGGACCTTCCCCCAGCCTCTCCTACCCCCCAGTGCATGCCCTTACCCACCTCCCAGTGTCTTGTGTCCCTTGGCTATGTTTATATGTATGCATATTGATCTCTTACCACTCCTGCTCCCCAACCCTCCCCAGCCTTCCTGCTCTCCACAGTGGTTTGGCACAGAGCACATAGCAAGAAACAAATATTTATTGAGTAGCTGGGAAGAGAGGCAAATAGAGAGAGAAAGAGAGTGGGCAAAGAAGGGAGGAAGTGCTCCTGGGATTAAGGGTAGAGAAAACAAAGGCATCAAAAAATGGAAGAAGCTGAACAAAGGTGCAATTTGGGGTCAAGTTTGGGGAGTGGCTTCAGCCTGATCTTGTAGGCAGACGCGAACATGAATTACCCTGCGTCAAAGGAATCGGACTTTCATGCTCCTGAGCCCATTGGTCATTGGATAAGGGCTGCCCTGAGGAATGTAAATGCCTGGGCACTTCAGTGTGGCCAGGCAGGCCCCAGTCTCCTGCAGCTGTTGGTAGTGATAGGACCCCAAAGTCTTATTTGCTGCACTTACTCCTCCCCAACACACACACACACACACACACACACACACATACACACACACACACACATGCACTATCATTAGAGTTATTCAAAGTGATTTGGGTGGAGCACCAACATTATCTAATGCACAGAAGCGCTCAAAAATGCTAGTTCTCATGAGGGTGTACCTTACAATGAGCCACCTCTGCTCCTCATGAGGAGTCAAACTGAATGAATTAGGAGGCATTCTCCATGAGAAGATTTACACCAGTAAGACAGGGAGTAGTAAATAAAGGCAACAGATTAGTGCACTATTACTAAATCCCATCATTTAGGTCCCTGCCTGACAGATTTAATAAATGAGATCTATCTCAGTGGATGCACAAGCATAAGTACCACCTAAATCAAGTCTGCAGAGAATAAACTGACCTGATAGATAGCTATCCTCTAGCTCAGTAGCAGCAGTGCATGGAGGATTTGGAGGGATTTGTGCCAGGAATTAGAGAATGTAATGTTTGTCTTGAATTAACTAATTTTTATAATCAATGTACTGTGAGTGATATGCTCCCGCCAAGGTAGATTTGTGACCTGCCTGAAGTACCAATTATGTTCCAATTTATACAGTAACATCTATTTGGTAATATGAGGTGTTGCAGCAATTTTAACACATCAGTAAAGATGGAAATCAATTTATTTTCCTTAGTATTTGGCAACAAACTTTCTAAATAATAAAAATAAAATGTGGAGTTTCTGAAGCCAGGCAAGACTTCTGCCTTAACCTTATGTATTTCTTGGCTACTGGCTGTGGGCAAGGTTTGACCCTCTGGGGTTCCATTCTGACATAAGACCAAGTTGTTGGGAAGAGTGTGGTCTTCTCCAGGACAGAACTGGTGCTGTTCGGATGGGCTAACAATGAGCTTTAAAAGTGTCTCAGATACCACCGCACGTCGTTTTACCTGGCAAAGGAAGTTGGGAAGACATCAGCATTCCTACATTACACGTAAGGAAGCCAAGTCTCAAATGTGAGCAGAGATTTGCCAAGGATAAGGGTGAGACTCAATTTCTAGGTCTTCTGACAATACATCCTGATTTTTGTCTATGAAAGCAGTTCAATGGTTTAATCACTGTGTCAGCCTACCCTTGTCTGCTGAGGAGAACATGAGGTCACTAAGACAAGTAGAAGGTTGCCAGGTAGAGGAAAGGGGAGGGGAACCGCAGGCAGAGTGAACATGCACAAGAGCAGGGAGGCTTATAAGTATGGTGAGATTTCTGCCTGAGATAGAAAACTCTGGAAAGAGTCTCACTCTACACTTAAAAAGCAGCACATCCCAAATCTTTTTTGAAACCGTCAGAGTTCAAGTGATAGGATAACCAACTGACCCAAAACCTAAGGAAAGACAGGTGCTTGCAAGGAGAGATTATGAGTCACAAACTCTTTCTTACCTGGGAAAGATGCTTTTGGACATTGAAGAATTAGGCTAAAACTTAATGAATTGGAAAAGGCTGAGTAGGAGCTCGTGAGGGTACTTAGAACCCCTGGGCAGGGAGTGGATATACAAGAAAGCTGCACCTACTCGCAGTTTCTTCTTTATGGACCTCACTGGGCACTCACAGAAAAGTCTGGCAAGAGTCCTAAGAATCTATCCCAAGATAGCGTTGTAGGAGGGAAATAGCAGCTATTGCAGGAAACCCAATAAACCTAACCCAAATCCTACTGCTCTATCTCCCCAGCAGAATAAATGATTTAAAATATTGAGGGGAGAGCAACACACACTGTCACACCGAGGGCGTGAAAAAAAAAAAAAACCTACTGCAGTTGAGGAAAGAGTATAGAAAAGAACCCTCTGCTTCCAGGGGTAGGCAGGAGAACCTTCAGAGCCAGAACTACCTCCGGGAGGGGGCAGAAGCACTGAGAGCAGCACAGCCTGTGACCCAGGGATGAGCACCTCTCTGAGGATGTCTAAATAGAATGACAGAGACCGTAGCTCCACTCCCCACCACTTCCCAGGACCAGGCTAACTATCAGAAGTAACAAATAATCAAACAGTGCTGAGAGACTTACAAGAGTGTGGAGAAAAACTCTCTTGGAGGCACAACTCAAAGAGACTATTGAAAGCTGAGAATAGAGAAGACATGAAGAAAAACCTTCTAACAAACTAGCCCCACGCTAAGGCCCACGCTAAGGCAATGCCAGGGAAATGTTAAGCCTGCCATGCATTGGGTCTAACCATGCCAACAACAAACTCCAAGCCTAGGTCGCTAAAAGCCTCACAGAAGAAAAGGTGTGCTCATTCCAGGCACAAAAACTACTTTCAGTCTCTATTATGCTATTCACAATGTCCATTAAAAAAATTACAAGGCATATAAAAAAGAAATAAAAAACAATATTATCAATTTACAAATCCTCCCCAAAACAAGGCATATCATATTAAAACTGCTGAAAACACAAGACAATTTTAGGAATCTTTAAGAGAGCCAGGGAAGCCATAGCCAGTTTGGGTCAGTGGATAGAGTGTCAGCCACTTGGACTGAAGGGTCACGGGTTTGAGTCCAGTCAAGGACACATACCCCGGGTGCAGGCTCCACCCTGAGCCCCAGGGTGTGTGCAGGCGACAACCAAGCTATGTATCTCTCTCACAATGTTTCTCTCCACGTGTCTCTCCCCCTCCCTCCCACTATCTCTAAAAATCAATGGAAAAAATATCCTTAGGTGATTATTTTAAAAAGTGATGATTTTAAGAGAGAGAGAGAGAGAGAGAGAGAGAGAGAGAGAGAGTCAGGGGGAAAAGATTACATACAAGGGAACAAAGATAAGAATTATAGGAGGCTCCCTGTCAGAAACCAAGCAAGCTAGAAGACAAAGGAATGGCATATTTAAAGTGCTAAAAGGAAAAAAGAAAAACTAACCCGGATTTTTTAGGCAGTAAAAATATCTTTCAAAAATGAAGTAGAAATATATCCTCAGACAAACAAAAACTGAGAGAATTCACTGCCAGTAGACTTGCGATATAACAATTGCTCAGGCAAAAGCAGTACATTACCAACAGAAACTTAGATCCACACAGAGAAATAAAAATTGAAATGGAATAAATGATGATAAAAATATTTTTTCTTATTTTAATGACTAAAAATAGTTTACTGTTTAAAGTAAAAATAGTAGCAATGTATTGTGCATTTATATCATATGTACATTAAAATATAAAATTAGTACAAAAGATGAAAGGGAAGAATTGAGACTATACTTTTGTAAGGTCCTGACATTATACACAAAGAGGTATAATATTATTTGAAGATGAACTCTGATTAATTACAGATGTACAAACCTGTACATTGTAAACTTATTGTCAATCACTAAACCATTACCAAAAAAGTGTAAATAATAAGCCAATGGTGTTGATAAAATGGAGTCAAACAATTCTTGGTTAATTTAACAAGGTACAAAGTAGAAAAAACTTTTAAGACTAATGGAAG
The DNA here is from genome assembly GCA_963924515.1 of Vespertilio murinus. Taxonomy (NCBI): domain Eukaryota; kingdom Metazoa; phylum Chordata; class Mammalia; order Chiroptera; family Vespertilionidae; genus Vespertilio; species Vespertilio murinus. The sequence continues at coordinate 190,849,668 of OZ004704.1, forward strand.
AACTAGAAAACTACTATCTAAATGGTAGACCACCATTTGCAAAACAAACTTTAGCAAATTTAAAGGAACAGAAATCATACCAAGTATGACCTCTAAGCACAGCAGGATTGAACTAAATGTAAAAGAGGGATCCCAGACAAAGTCTAACTAGAAACCTGTGGGCACCAGGTTGGGAAAGCTCAGTTGGCTTCTAGGACTATGCTGTTTTCAAGGTGTATGTTGTACATGCTTATCCAGACAAGCAAAAGCTTTATAATTCTTTCCAAAGCCAATACATGGTAGGAAAAATATTTGGAGTTTGTCACATTCTTTCCCACCCACCAGGAAATACCAATGCTTTGCTTTGACTTGCGATGCATATACATTGAAAGGCTGTGAAATATAGACTGATGTCTGAGAATCCAAATCCAAGGTCTCCTGCTGATCATGCATGCCCTATTTCTTCCCCCTCTATCAGAGCATACAGCTCAAACAATACAGAGTGATGATTCAACCCTGGGGCCTTACAGACCTAGAGAGATAGGCCCAATCCTCATTTCACTGTTGACAAGCTATGTGGTTACAGGTACATTGCTTAACCTCTCTAAACTTCATCTGCTCATCTGTCAAGTGGAGATAACAATTGTACCTATTGGTTTTGTGAGAATTAAATGAATACAATGTATAAAAGTACTTAGTACAGGGTGTCCAGACCACAATCAGTACTCAATAGAAAGGGTTGTCACCATTATCATCCATTATTATTTTTCCTGAAAGAAATACTCTGGGGAAGTTTCCCATAAGACTAAAATACATGTGCTGTTTAGAGACCATTTATTTAAATTTATAACCTGGCTAGAGACATAAAATCTATAGGTGGGAAGAAATTAAATCTGCTCTGGTTTCCTGCCTCCTCTCTGGGAAGGTTGGGGAGAGGTGTGGGGGTTTTGAGCCAAATATAGGGCTGCCTTACATAGGCTCTCACAGGAAGAGCCTGTCACACGGTGTTTTCTCTACCTGAGTGTTGGTGCTTGGAATGTCCTAAACCAGAAACAATGTCATTCCACGACAGAAATGTGACTTCAAATATATGTAGTGCTGGGATAGGTGATATAGAATATTACAATTCCATTAAAATAAAAAAAGTGGGGCCGAAACCAGTTTGAATCAGTGGATAGAGCCTCGGCCTGCGGACTGACAGGTCCCAGGTTCGATTCTGGTCAAGGGCATGTACCTTGGTTGTAGGCACATCCCCAGTGCAGGGTGTGCAAGAGGCAGCTGATCAATGATTCTCTCTCATCAATGTTCCTAACTCTCTATTCCTCTCTCTTCCTCTCTGTAAAAAAAAAAAAAAAAAAAAAAAAAAAAAAAAAAAAGCAATAAAAACATATTTTAAAAATAAAAAAAAAGAGTGGGCCAAAACCAGTTTGGCTCGGTGAATAGAGAGAGCATTGGCCTGTGGACTGAGGGGTCCCAAGTTCGATTCCTATCAAGAGCATGTACCTTGGCTGTGGGCATGTCCCCAGTAGGGAATGTCCAGGAGGCAGCTGATCAATGTTTCTCTCTCATCAATGTTTCTAATTCTCTATACCTCTCCCTTCCTCTCTGTAAAAAATCAATAAAATATATTTTTTAAAATAAAAAAATTAAATTAAATTAAAAAGTGGGTTTTAACAGACTGTCAAACCTCAGAGGAAAGGTAGGGGAAGGTTGTTGGTGGTGGGGGGTGGGGTGGAGAAAGAGATCAACCAAAGAACGTGTATGCATGCATATAATAAGCATAACCAATGGACACAGACACTAGGGGGTGAGGGCATGAGCTGAGGGTTGGGAGTGGCCGGGAAAAAAGTCAAAGAAGGGAAAATGAGACACATTTAATAGTTTAATCAATAAATAATAAAAAATAAGTGGGTTTTACATTAGAGTAAAAAGCCTTTTATACATGAAGAATGAGGAATTAGGAGGTTCTCACTGAAAGAGGAGGCAGTGCATCCTGAAGACCCTGAGAAAAAAGGCAAATGAATAAAACTGGAAGGATCCTGGAAGGCAAACAGACCAGAGATCTACAGACACCAGGCATCAGGCCAGTTTGCTAGAATCACCTAACCTTTGTTAGACATACTGACGCCTAGGCTCCATGCTAGGCCTACTGAATCTGACCTTGGTGGGGAGGAATGATAGGATTTTAACAAGCGGAGGAGCTACAGGTAGGAATCCCATCAATCACACAAGTTTTCACTTTACAGAGGACAAAACTGAGCTCAATGAAGTAACTTTGTCTGGGGTCACTTCACAGCTATTTTCAACAAACTTGGCTCCGCTGTAATTTTGGAAGAGAAATCAATGTGAGTGGACAACTCTACTCACTATCCCACCTGCACCTAAAGGTCCACCGAGCATTTTACACATGGTGAACAATGTCACCTTCCTGTGATCCCGTCTCTCTATGTCATCCACAGTGACACCTCTCTCTGGATGGCTAAGTCCAAACTCCTCTGTAAACTCAGCTTCTTGATTGTATCCTTAACTTTTCTCCAAACAAGAAAACTACCAAAGGTGCAAATGTCACATTTGGTCCATAGCTGGCAGGCATGATTAGAATACACGCTAACAAGAGAAAGTAGTAAGAGGCCAAAAACGAATCTGAAGGGAACAAAGTGACCTCTAACCACCAACAAAACACAGGTCAATAAGCTGAGAAAATCAATGAAGTGAAAATGGTCTGCTCAGAAAAATCAATAGGGTGCAAGTCAGCTGCATTCAGGCCCGTGGCCTCGCACACAGCTCTGACCCCAAAGCTGAATTGCATCTTTCCTGCTTCCCAAAGACAGCTCCTCATTTCCACCTCAAACTCCTCACCCCAGCTTCTGCCTATTTACCCAAATGAATGTTTCTCCCTGAAATGCCTTAAGTGTTGTTGTCACCACATGAAAATGTCCTCTGTCCAGCCTCCTATGGCCACTACTCTTGCCCAGCATCTCACTGTTTTACATCAATATTATTTTCTGAACCAGCTCTCTCTGCCTCCATCCTGTTTCTGGTACCCTTGGCACAGAAAATCCTATGCCTCCCCCACACCTCCTTATAAGACTTTTCTGCCAACCAGGCAGGTCTCCTCTTTATCCCTGCCTGAAACTCACAGCTTTTCTTCAGCCTGGTCCTTAGAATACCTGTTTTCTTATCTCCCTGAATACTCAGATCTTCCACCAGCTTTGAGCTGTGCCCTCTTCTCCACCAGGTCTTCCTGGAATACCAGCAGCCCCCAAAGCTCTCCCCTCTCTCAGCATTAATGGAACATTTCATCTGTATTCCTTACTTCTATATTAAGCAACACCCACCTTCGCTATTACAATGCTGGGGGATAGAGACAAGGGGTGGTATTGCTACAATATTCTCAACACCTGGAGGGAGGCAGCATAGGGTAGAAAGCACACTGGGATATGACTTGTAAGTTGTTGGTTCTGTCCAGCCCTTGCCTATACTGTGGGTCCCAAGGCAAACATGTCAGAGCTATTATTATTATTATTATTATTATTATTATTATTATAAAACTAGTGGCCTGTGCATGAAATCCATGCATGGGGGTGGGGGGGTTTCCTCAGCCCAGCCTGCACCCTCTCCTATCGGGGACCTCTTGGGGGATGTCTGACTGCCAACAGTGGACATCCCTCTCACAATCTGGGACCGCTGGCTCCTAACCACTCATGTGCCTGCCTGCCTGACTGCCCCTAACTGCCCTCCCCTGCTAGCCTGGTTTCCCCCAACTTCCCTCCCCTGACAGCCTGATATCATCATCAATGAATCTCCCATGCTGACCTGATCTCATCCCCAACTGCCCTTCCCTGCCAGCCTAATCACCCCTAACTGCCTTTGCCTGCCTGATCACCCCTAACTACCCTCCCCTGCAGGCCTGATTTTGCCACCCAAGTGTCCTCCTCTGCAGCCAATTTGGTTCTGATTGATTGGTTTCTATGCCAGTCCACATCAAAAGTTCCACTTCCTAGGCAATCATTGGCTCCTCACAGTTGACCCAGATTTGGTTCTGATTGGTCAGTTTTTATTCCAGTCTGCATTAAAAGCTCCACCTCCTAGGCAATCATTGGATTCTCACAGTTCACCCAGATTTGGTTCTTATTGGCTGAATTCAATGCCAGTCAATGTCTCTGGGCCTATCAACTGGGCCTGATCAGAAAGGCGGGATTATTAGCAACCCCGTTAGAGACCTGGAGAGAAATGAAGGTGCAGCTGCTGGCCTGGCTGGATAGAAAGAGAGAGGCAAGTGCTGATCAACAGCTGCCACACAGGCTACAGATCAGACCCTGCTTCTCTCTTCAGGTCTCTCTCTGGGCCTAATTTGCAGTCCCCTCAGCAGTTAGTCCTGGGTTGCCACAGCAACCCAGTATGGACTGCATAGCAACCCAGCACTGACTGCAGGACTGATTTCCAGTTGGTCAAACCTCTGGTCCTGACGGACCTAGGGTTTTTATATATTAGGATAAGATGATTGTATGAGAGACGTCTAAAGTTCCTTCTCATTTGAATATTTTGGATTTCTAAAGCAAGAATTATGTCTTTTAATATCTCTCATAACACTTATTAACTCTTTGCCTTTAATCTTCCTTAACTTCTTTCCTAATTTATTAATGAGATTGATAATAATATCTTCTTCATAGAATTTTTGAGAGACTCCTATATAAGATACTGCTTGTAAGATATACAGCCTAGTCCTGGCCCAAAGTAAAGGATTTATGAATTTTTGTTATTATTAAAAATAGAAGAAGCATATTTGAATATCTAAATGAATAAATAAAAATAACTTTTAAAACACAACTTTGTTTTGGCAATTGTTTGAGGCAAAAATATCAAGAACACTTAATTGTTATTCAAACAGTAAAGTGTGTTACCTTTCTGTTTAAAACCGCAAGTATTTTCTTTCCCTGAGCTAGGAATCTCATTTATAACAGCCCTTTTGCATCTACAAGGGAAACAAAAACTCGAAGTGATTTCTGCAGCCCACTGTGCTGGACAGTGGCTCCCAGGGAGGCCAGGGAAAGACAGCCTTGCCCACCCTAGATGGCACTCCTGAGAGTCAAGGTTGCTGCCCCTCCTGATAGGAAAATCAAACATCCTCTTTAGAGAATCGATGGTTGTTTTAACCTACGACTCAGAGATGGAGATCCTTGAGAATACAATGAGGAGAAGTCTATAGTTCAGCGGCTGAAAAGTTATTAAAACGTCAGTGAGCTCATTGAGTGAATCCTTTTCCTTCTGAAAGCAAATTCATTTGATGGTGCTTCTCTCAGAGTCAGAAGATAGAGAAATCTCACCCCCCCGGTGACCATTTACAAAGCCAGCCAAGTCCAAAGCAGAGGAATCATATCCTGAGATAGCCCCCAGGGACGAGATCACACTCTGAGCTAAGCCACTGGGAGGAAGAGTCCCCACTCACCCAATAGGAGAGTTTAGGGGGAACCATGACAAGGCCACTGCCCCAGTGACTATAAGGTAGACAGTCCTGCCATAAAATAGTGCTCACAGAAATGGAGTTAGGCTGCCTAAGCAGATTAGGAAGCCAGAACTCATGGCACTCCAGAACTGGAATAACCCCGACTAGATTTAGGGAGAGTGACAATGTTCTCCTCAGAAATATAACAGCTTATTAAGTTCATAGAAGGAAGAGATTCATATAATAAAAACATGTTACTACTGCTTCTGACCGCAAACATGTAAAGTATTGCTTCAAGTGCCACCAAAAATAACTCTTAAAAAAATCCAACATGCTTCCTCTCCTTTGATGGAATTCCACTGGGGCTGGGAGGCAGGTATGAGTGAAAGATGTACAAGGTGATTAAAAGAGAAGTCAACACTTTGAAAAACGCATTACTCAGTAACTAGACTATAGATGAACAAGTAGTCAAGACCAATTTGTAAAGGAACTATCACAGCATTTCTATAATCTTGCACATGCTCACTATGCACCCCTCATTTTATAGGACACACATCAATCCTGAGGTCTCAATCCATTCCAGACTCTTTATGGCAGTGGTTCTTAACCTTTCTAATGCCGTGACCCTTTAATACAGTTCCTCATGTTGTGCTGACCCCAACTATAAAATTATTTTCGCTGCTACTTCAGAACTGTAATTTTGCTACTGTTATGAATCATAATGTAAATATCTGTGTTTTCCGACGGTCTTAGGCAACCCACAGGTTGAGAACCGCTGCTGTAGAGCCGAAGACCATCAGAAAACACAGATATTTACATTACTATTCATTAACAGTAGCAAAATAACAGTTATGAAGTAGCACCAAAAATAATTTTATGGTTGGGGGTCACCACAACTTGAGGAACTATATTAAAGGGTGGCAGCATTAGAAAGGTTGAGAATCACTGCTTTATAGGTTGATGGTTGAAATGGCAGACACAATGCCTTCTTTCATTTACTGAGAGTCACGGGGAAGGTGGAACAAGCATAAACTTTTTGAATTCTCTCTTGCAAGAAGTCAAATGGTGTGATATCTGAGGATAAGTTCAACCACTGTTCAATTGTTTTTAATCACCTTTGTTTTTGTAGGATATGTGTGATATCAGCACATATAAAAATTTGGTCAAAATTATTTGGTGACAAGGAAGGGCTCAGTGGTTAGAGTGTCAGTCCTCACACCCAAGGGTCGAAGGTTCAATCTCTGGTCAAAGGCATGTACCTGGGTTGCAGGTTTGACCCAGGCCCCAGTTGGGTTGCATATACTCAGAGGCAACCAATCAATGTGTCTCTGTCATTAATGTTTCTCCCTATCCCCCTTCCTCCATCCTGTCCACTCTCTCTTTTTAAAAAAAATCAGTGGGAAAAATATCCTCAGATGAGGATTAACAAAAAAAGAAAAATGAAGAGTGCTGAAAGTGCATACAGTTTACCATGGTGAATGCTATGGGTAACAAGTGGGAAAGAAAAGAAAATGCTTTGAACGAAGTCACATAGCAGAAAATATTACATTTAGGGCCAAAAGAATTGACAGATGTCATTACCGTGCCTCTTACCGATTGTAAAATCTTGTATAAGTCCTTCTATTCACTAGGTCTCAGCTTCATCATGTATAAAATTGAGAAAACAGTAACTGCCCCTTGTAAAATCAAAATATTGTGTGTGTTTTTTTCATGTAGGATCACAGGGAACAAAATTTAAAGACAAATCAGTGATGGACCCAGATCTTGATATTTAACAAGTTTCTGAATCTACTTCAAAGATCTATTTTTCATATTAGTATTTCCTAGTTTCAGGGTGACCTGCATGATCCTGAGCATGAAATAAAGAATCATCCTCTGAGTCCCCGAGTCTGAAAGATCATGCAATGCAGTGAGAATCCAACACAGAGCTTCCGCCACAGAAGCTGAAACTGAACACAGGGCACTCATGTCTTTTCACCTGTTCTGGTAAATAAGGGACAAGGGCCAAAATTCATTTTTTATTTTCTTTCCTATAAAAAAATCTCATGGCCTGGTCTCCTGGATACTTTTCACATCTCAAAAGGGAAAAGATTATTTAAGTAGGTTAGTCCTGCTTCTATAACAGACACTTCAACTTTGTACTATATCACATTTTTTCAGTTGCTGAATGCGCATATATGAGCCTGCATGTGCATATGTGTGTGGGGGTGTGGGGGTGGGTGGGTAGGTTCGCGTGCACACACGCGCACACACAGGTCAACCACAATAGAAGGACCCTAGATCCAGAGAGCCACCGATTGAGGAGAGAAAGCCAAAGTGACAAGCTCAATCCTAGTGCCTATGGGAATTGCATTCCTGACCCACAGTGATGGTCTCTGAGGCTGCTTCAAAAGTAGTTTCAGCAAGTCTGGAATCCCTGCCCTCCCCCTCAGTGTCCAGTTCCTCTGTGGTGCCAAGACTGCCAGCCAAGGGACCAATTAGTGTCAACTGTGATGTCAACACTTGCCCGGTGAGTCCCGCATCCAGCCACATCTTCCTAATGAAGCTCTGAACTATTTAATTAGGAGCTGCTCCGACAATTCTGTCCTTGTCACATCAGCAATAGATTGGAACACAAGGGAGAAAATTTCCATTGAATCCATGCCACGGCATTTGCTCTGTAAATTGAGACGAGTGGGATGCATTCACCTTGCTAATGCACAGAAATAAGAGGTAATTCAGTCTCTCACCATATCAAATGGAAAGGTACAAAGACACAGTCCTGCATAAAACAAAGGGCATTTGTTTCTCTCCCCAATCAAGCATTTTTTGCTTATCATTTCTTCTTTTTGGGACATATATGTGCTTTATTTGAGGATATTGCCTTAATTTATTTATTTTTTAAATATATTTTATTAATTTATTACAGAGAGGGGGGGGATAGAGAGTTAGAAACATGGATGAGAGAGAAACATCGATCAGCTGCCTCTTGCACACCCTCCACTGGGGATGTGCCCACCAAGGTACATGTCCTTGACTGAAATCAAACCCTGGACCTTTCAGTCCGAAGGACGACGCTCTATCCACTGAGCCAAACTGGTTTTGGTGGATATTGCCTTTAGAGTCAGAGACATCTAAGTTTGATTTCTGTTCTAGCCTTTATTAACTGCCTGACCTTAGGCTAGATTCTTAACTTCTTCTGAGCCTCAGTTTTCCCACCTGTTAAATGGAGATAATTATAACAACCTCTGAAATTGTTATAATGATTAAAACAAATAAGCAAAAATATATATATAAAGCACTAATCATAAGTACTGACTGTCCAGTAAAGGATTCTTCTAATTACTGTCATATCTCAATAATGTCCTGTGTTCTAAATTAAAAGATGAATTCCAGACCCAACTGGGTGGCTCAATTGATTGGAGCATTGTCCTGTACACCAAAAAGATTGTGGGTTTGATTCGTAGTCAGGGCAGATTCAATTCCCAGTTGAGGTGTGTATGGAAGTCAACTGATCAATGTTTCTCTCACACATCAATATTTCCAGACACTTGTCTTTTCCAACTTAGTTATTTCTTGAGTCCTTATATAACACTAGAGGCCTGGTTCATGAAAATTCATACAATGGAGGGGGTGGGGTCCCTCAGCCTGGCCTGCCCCCTCTCAGTCCGGGAGCCCTCAGGGGCAGGAAGCAACCTGGTGATCAGAGGAAGGTAATATCCCATCACACCTCTGCTGCTGCCACTGCTAGCAGTGTAATCCTCAGCCAGGTCAGCCCTGGTGACCTGAGCCTCAGATGGCCCTGGGCAGCTGGACAGCTGGGCAGCCACCATCCAAGGCTTGCCTGTGCCTCAGGTGGGGCTGGGCTGCTGGGCAGCTGACATCTGGGGCTTGCCTGAGGGGAGGGCAGTTGGGGGGGACCAGGCCTGTAGAGGAGGACAGTTGGGGGAACCAAGACCTTCAGGGGAGGGCAGTTGGGGGAGCTCAGGCCAGCAGGAGAAGGCAGTTGGGGGGGACCAGTCAGTTAGCATATTCCCTCCTTATTGGCTGTTCATACCACCATCTTTGCAATGGTGTGATGCTCAATTAACATATTCCTCTTTATTATATAGGATAGATTTCAGCCACCTCACCACCCCAGTTGTCCTCCTCTATTAATTCCAGTTTGCAAGTAATTTTCAAACACTGTGGTTCCCAAGTCTGAATCCTAAGTTGCTATCAAAGTACAATGAGACTTTTATTTCTGTTGAACTGGTCAACTAGCTCACTAATTCAGTCTTGGATCCCATTAACTTTTTGGCAGCCATTCCACATGGGGATGGGAAAGGGCCCTTCTAGCCTAAGGGCCAAGAAAATGTAATTTATTTTGGGGGTGGGGAGAGACACCTAACTCCACCCATTTAAGCTTTTATTAAATGGAGAGGAAATGAGTCTTGAGTTATATAATTCATTTGTGATTATTACATTCTTTGAAAAGGTCAAGGTGCTTACCACAAGCATAAAACAGTAATCTGCATCTTTACTGCTGAAATTTCAGGAAGGAAAGGGGAAATTTGGAAGGCAAGCATTCCTCTAGAGTTTTGGGAGACAAACAGAGTATTAGGATAAAGTCTGACAATCAAGGAAATTGAAGATAAAGAGTAAAATTGATAAAGAGCAAAATTTCACTGGTTCTTCCCTTTTAGTTCAAAAGAAAACAAAAGGAAATGTAGGTCTTTTCAAAAGCTAAAATTGCTTTAAAAAAAACCCCAAGTATGATGGGATTTCTTTCTTTTTGTAAGGATAATCTTTTTAAACGCGGCCCTTTTACCCTTGAAACTACTGCTCCTCCTCCCTGAAGATGCCTAACTAGGGCACTTTGCCCCTGAGCAGAGAAAGGATGTTCCAGCAAAGAGACCTGCAATTTCCATGTGATCAGAGCACAAGAGAAGATTAGCTGGGAGCAAGATCCACTTAGAGCTTTTTATTCCTCATTCAATTTATACCCAAGTCAAAGTCAATAATAATTTTCTTAAAAAATTAATTGGGGTGACATTTTTAATAAAATTAATCCCATTTCAGGTGTTCAATTCTATAATATCTCATCTGTATATATTATATTGTGTTCACCACCCCAAGTCAAGTCTCCTTCCATCACCATTTATGTCCCCCTTTACCCTCTTCTACCTATCCTCACTCCCCTTTCCCTCTGGTAATCACCATACTATTGTCAGTGTCTATGAGTTTTTGTGTATGTTTTTTCTTAATCCCTTCACCTTTTTCACTCGGCCCCACAACCCCTCTCCCCTCTAACAGCTGTCAGTCTGTTCTCTATCTATGAGTCTGTTTCTATTGTGTTTGTTCATTTATTTTGTTTATTAGATTCCACATGTAAATGAAATCATATGGTGCTTGTCCTTCTCTGGCTGGCTTATTTCACTTTGCATAATAATCTGCAGGTCTATCCATGCTATTGCAAAGGGTAAGATTTCCTTTGTTTTTACAGCATATAGTGCACCACAGCTTTTTTATCCACTCATCTACAATGGACACTTGGGCTGCTGCCAAGTTTTGACTATTGTAAATAATGCTGCAATGAATATTGGGTGCATATATTCCTTCAACTCAGTGTTTAATAATATGTATTTTTTATATGTCAGGGATTTCCATGTTCCGTGTCATCCCAATGCAGCTGGAACATCTGCTAAGCCCTCACGCCCCTACAGAGTCAGGCAGAGTAAAAAGGAAAAATGACGTCACTGGGCTGAGTTTTGTGAGAGCATGAGCAACCTGTGGCAAAAACAGAAGATGACAATGACAAGGATGGGGAGTCAAAACTCTTGCATATCAACAAAGGAGCATTTTTCACTGACAACTGAGAGGTACGAGTTTCTTAACTCTCCCATCAAAAGCTGAACCAAGAGAGAATATAAAATCATTTGTCCCCTCAACCTGAACATGGAACCAGAAATACAGAGGCCCAACTAATGTAAACCAGGGACTCTCTTTACAAGATGTAACAGGCAGAGAAGGAATGACGCAGAGAGACAGAGAGCCTGAGAGGGTTGAGAGAGTGAGAGAGAGATGAGACAGAGAAGTTATGATCCAAGGAAGGTGAAGGAGAGAAAGAGATGAGGAGACAGAGGTGCAAAAGGTCCAGAGTGAAGGAAAAAGAAAAGTCATGAAAGGAAATCAAAGGCAGAATGATAGGTAGAGAAAAGGCACTTGATGGGCAGTCCAAGGGAAACCTAAAGGAAAGGAAAAATAATGGGAATCAAAGTGAATAGGGAAAGTGGAATGGATGAATGATTGATGGGCTGCAGAGACACCGAGAATCTGATGAGTTACAAGGCCAAGCCCTTCATGCATTTCTTCAGGGGACCTAGCAATTGCAAAGCATAGTCTAAAGCTATTGATGTTTGCTTTCTAAGAGCATGGACTTTGAGGTCAGGCAGATCCTGAGCAGACATTTGGCAAAGTGAAAAGTTTAGTTTGCACATCCGCTAAATGGGAGTGATAACCTGCTTCACTGGATTGTTATGAAGATTAAATATAATAAAGTATATAAAATCCCATCATAATATCTGACACATAATGGACGCATAATTAGGGTGAGTCTCCCTTCTTTTCCCCATACCAGCCATTCCACGTTGGACTTTTTAATCAATAATTATCTGTACTGTCTCCCCACCCCACTGCAAAGCCTGGCTTTTGATTGTAACTTCTTTAAGGGAAGAACCTCTGTGTGGGTTACAAGGAAATCGTAGGAGCCTTGCACAGTGCTAGGCATAAGGCCAATACTCAACAGCTGAATGGACAAATATTTATTGACAGAATAAAAAATAACAAATGAGTTAATATACAAGTCTTCCTTGGGAGGAGTTTCATTACTATACATCAGGGTTAAGTGCAGAAAACAGAAACGACTCAAGATAATTCCAGCGGAGAGCTTAATATTGGTTATTGGGGGCTTACAAAGACATGGGCAGAACTGGAGAAACATCAGTCAGAGAGCTGCCACTCAGTTACAGGTTTCAAGGTCACTCCTCAGTGACAAGCCACAGGTCAGGAAACTGGTGCTTTGGCCATGGCCACAACCATCCTTCATGCCCACAGATCTGGTAACTCAACAGGGATTCTGGTCCCCTCACTCCAGCTCTTCAAATATTACACGTGATGGCCCAGCCTGCCAGAAACAACAGCTGTAGTAGAATGGCATCTGCCTCCTTTCTTCCAAATCTCAGCCCCAGCTCACCAATTTTTTTTAATTGCATCCTCAAGTCTGGAGCATGCAGCTTTTATAGTTTTTTTTTTTTTTAACATATCCATCTAGAAAGAGGGTGGAGTGAAGAATAAAAGAGCCAGTCCATGTTGAAAAGTTCTTTCAATCTAATGGGAGAACATTAGGTTTCAATCATGACAAATCAAGAGAAGAAGCAGGAAAGGCTAAGAGAAAACATAACTGCTCCTTGTTTTCTAATATTGCTCCTATTCAGAGATGTGGGTCCATTATCAGACCTCATATGCCTTTTTTGGGTTTGTAAAATTGCTCACATCAGATGCAGAAGAACAAAATTCACCCCATTCCCCAAATATCATTCCTTCTATGACTTCATCCACATAGACGACAGCAAGCATTCTGGAAATCATAGTCATTTGAGATGAGGATCTGTCCTACCAAATGTTTTCTCAGAATCTTGAAAACATTCCCATCTGTTGCAGAGAGGAAGCATGTTTTCCAAACCAGCTTCTCAATAAATCACAAGCTGTGGCAGCCATGAAAATGGGTTTCAGTCTTCCACCTGCTGGGAATGTGACTGACCAACGGCCTCAAGCTGCTACTGGCTCTGACACCCATCGAAATTCATCACTGCTCTGGCGCAAAGGCTGCCCTTCCCACAAGCTGCTCAGCAATGACTAAGCTCAGCAAAAGCAGGCTCTTTCCTGGAAGATATGGGACTCATTGAATGGGTGACTTTGGCTCAAGGACTTCCCCATAGCCTTGCCAGACTTTCCTTAGAATTTTCCTTAGCCTGCCCAGCAGTCTAGGGTGCTTTCATTCAAACTTTCTTTCCTCTGCCCTTCGCTCAAAGTCAGACTTGCATTCTACTTCACAGGCTCTCTCAGACTCTCTCAGCTTCCTTCCATTTCCTCTGACATTTTTCTTCATAAAATCCTGCCTTGACATCTGCTTTCTGCTGGACCTGGACTATCACATGAGGCATGCCTTATGGCTGATCTTTAATGTCCTAGTCCCAACCATGTCACTGGGATGGGGAGGGAGATGCTAAGGAGGTGGGGATCAGAGGATTATTATGAGACCATCCAGAGTAAACCTCTTATATAGGCAATGGAACCATGTTTTGCACATCTAACAAGAGAACAGATATGGGAGAGGAGGAAGTCAGAGAACAACCAGAGGGCTAAGAAATAAACATGACTACTTTATGACCTTGAGTTTCCAAGGTTGTTCCAATTCAAATATTCTGGCCCATCACCAGATCTCATGTACCTTTTCAGGTTTGTAAAAACTTACTCACATCAGATACAGATACAGACAGATGAAATCTACCTCATTCTCTAAATATTATATATATATATATATATATATATATATATATATATATATATATATATATATATAGATGATACATAGATTAAGGATGGCATTTTGTATTGTTAATCCCTGTCAGGAAAAATAATCTCCATTCATAAATAAATAAAATATGTTTTAAAGCTTTCTTCTCCTGCCTATATTCAGGCAAAATTTTCTCTCCTATTTATTTATTTATCTATCTATCTATCTATCTATCTATCTACTTTTATTGATTTCAGAGGAAGGGATAGGGAGAGAGAGTTAGAAACATCAATGATGAGAGAGAATCATTGATAGGCTGTCTCCTGCATGCCCCCTAGTGGGGATCGAGCCTGCAACCTGGACATGTACCCTAGACCAGAATCAAACTCAGGACCCTTCAGTCCACAAGCTGATGCTCTATCCACTGAGTTTTTATTGTTAAGAGTTTAGTATTTTTGTTTAAACTTTAATTTAATCAGAGCTTGCCTTGTTTGTTTTATTTCTGGGTATTCTCTTTGCAAGACTAGATACATGAAACAGATCTATCACATGATTATAGAAATCTGTTCTGTAAACTCAATATCAGTCTAGTTAAACACTATAACATCAGTCCCTAGCACAATGCTGGATATACAGTCAACATGTTAAAATGTTATTATGGCTCAATCTTGACCCTCATGAAGTCTGTCTCAATGATAAAATAATTCACAGAAGATTCTCTTTGCATTTTTTTCTAATAGTTGCTAATCCCATAAGCAAGGACATATAGAGAAGGAACTGCATTTGGAGCTGACTTTCATGGTCCAATGTGTAAAGTTGAGAAAGTTATGCCACCTGCCCAAATGGGAATTTAGCACTACCGGTTCCCATAAACACAGTCTATCCAAATACTATAGTAATTAAAACCCCAGTTCAGCCATTTTTAATATCCCTATGCTGTGAAATGTGTAGGGAGGCCCAGCACTCTGTAAGCAGTCTAAGCTGCTTTGGGATTGCTTCTGCACCACTGTTTTGGCTCTGGAGGACAAACCTGAAAACAGACACTGCTTCCTGGTCCATATTCATTGAGCCATATTCATTGAGAGTCAGATTCATTGGGCCCACATACCCAGGCTTCTTTGACCAACAGGATTTACCTCTAAATAAAACAAGAACTTGGGTTCTGGCCAAAACAGTCGCATAACCTAATTATTAGCACCTTTCTTGGGTAACTTTGATTATTTGTCTAGAAATGCCACTTTTTAGTGGCCTATTATTTGACTTTTATTTATTTTTTAAATATATTTTTGTTGATTTCAGGGAGGATGGGAGAGGGAGAGAGAAAGAAACATCAATGATGAGAGCGAATTATTGATCGGTTGCCTTTTGCATGCTCCCCACGGGGGATGCAACCTGGACATATGCCCTGACCTGGAATCAAACCATGACCTCCTGGTTTCATGGGTTGACACTCAATCACTGAGCCACATGAGACAGGCTAGAATTTAATTTTTTTAAAAATATTTTTAAATCCCACTCCTAGGAATATATCCTTAGAAACTGGAAATACCAATCAGAAGGGATATATGCACCCCTTCTGTTCATAGCAGCACAATTTACAATAGCTAATATTTGATAGCAGCCTAGATGCCCCTCAGTAGATGACTGGATAAAAAAACTATGGTACATCTACACAATGGAATACTATGCTACCATAAAAAAGAAGGAATTCTTACCATTTGCAACAACCTGGATGGAACTGGAGAACATTATGCTAAGCGAAATAAGCCATTCAATGGAAGAAAAATACCACATGATCTCATTCATTTATGGATAATAAAGAACATTATAAACTGATGAACAAAAAGATAGATACAGAGGCAGTAAAGCATCAAACAGACTGTCAAATTACAGCCGGAAGGTTAGGGAGAGTTTGGGGAGATAAGAGATCAACCAAAGGACTTGTATGCATGCATATAAGCATAACCAATGGATGCAAAGTTCTGGGGAATGAGGGCATGTATGGAAGTGGGGTGGAAGGCCAATGGTAAGATATGTACACATATAATACCTTAATTTAAAAAACAAACAAATAAATAAATAAATAAATATTTTTAAATATCAAAAATAAGACTATTGATGTGATAAGTTTGTGTCTAATGTTGTGATTTTTTTCTTTATCTCCCCCACCACCTTTTTTCTGCCACTGTAGGTCCTGCCCTTGTACATCAGACACAATTATGAAGTAATAAAATCCTGACCTTTATGACTTTATTTTTAAAAATTATTTATTGAGCATATACTATATTCCAGGCCAGACATTTATTTAATTCTATGGAGACCATGATGAGCAAAACTGACAAACTTTTTCCTATCATTAAGGCTTTAAGTTTGGGGGCAGACAGTAATGATGTCACAGATCAATATTCAAATTATAAACTAAGAAATGTGCTATGAAGAGTGGGATGCTAGGAAGCATCTCAGAGAAAATAACAAATTGAGCTGATTTGTGAAGCATGAGCAACAGTTAACTAGGAAGAGGGGGATAGGTGAGAATTGAGAGGGTGCTCCCAGACAGGTAGATCAGCATGTACAAAAGTAGGAAGAAACACAAAACATTTCAAGAGCTGGGGTAAGGCCCCATTGGCTGAGCTCCAAGCATGAGAGGGAGTGCAGTGAAATGAGACCATGGAAGGAAGCCACCGTCTGACAGATCATCAGGGCCTTGTACACATGTCAGGATCCTGAGAATTTTCCCTTTGGGCTTTTCTTTCTTCCCCGACCCCAGAGTTCAATATCCGATCCTCCCCAAGCTTGCATCTGACTCTTTTTTTAACCTCTCCTTATGCATTTCAAAGTCCTCTCCCAGCCGCCTTCCTCCCTATGAAAATGGCAGGGCTTCCTTCCTGGACTAGCTCTCAACAACACTATTGGAGAGCCCTTGTCCCTTCCTGCTGTCAGCTCTGCCTCCTTGGGCCTGCTGTTTTTTGTTGTTGTTGTTGGGTTGATGTTTTTTTTTTGTTTGTTTGTTTGCTTGTTTGTTTTTTCAGTGTGAAGTGTCTTGCTAATTTTTTCTTCCTCTTAGTTCAATTTATTCTCAGATCCTTCCTTTGTTGTATGGATGCCTGGATATAACCTACTGGGTAATCCTTCCCAAGGATATTGGACATTAAAAGGGAAGGCAATGTTCCTATGCTTTAACCCACAAACAAGAAAGTGTCTAGGAAAAGTATCTCTCATGGAGGGAGATGTATGTGGGCACTGCATTCCTGGTGTTCCCTACACCTGCCACGTGAGCATTTCCCCCCAGTTCTTCCTATCTAGCCCCTAGTGGAAATATATGAGAGAAGATCATTCACAACTGATTATCCAGAAGCCAGTGGTTCTCAAACAGGGGTCATACTGCCCCACAGGGGATTTATGGAATTGTTTATTGTCATGCTACTGTGTTGATGCTACTGGTGGCTAGTAAGTAGAAGCTAGGAAAGCTGCTAATATCTTAAACATCCTACAATATGCAGGTTGGCCCTCACAACAGAGAATTATCTGACCCATTATGTTAATGCTGCTAAGATTTAAAAACCCTTCAATAAACCCTTCCAGCGTTGACATGACAGTTCAAGGTCTACACCCTTCATCCCTGATTAATATCACCAATTTATCATAATTTATAATCATTTGGTGGATAATGCCTCCAATGCACTCACATAATTACTGCCTTGTGTTTGTATGTATTTTTGTTGATTATAGTTGCATCCTTGTTGGCTCTCCAACTTAGATATTTAAGTTGGAGAGCCAACTTAATGTACACTTAGTAAATCCAATACGACCTGACTGAGCAGTTAGAGAGTCTTACTCTGTGCTAGAGAGATGATTAGGTTGTTGAGAAGTATTAGGATCTTCCTTTGCACATTCTCTTTCTATGGGGGATGAGACTGCTATAATGGACCCCAGGGTTTTCCCTGTCACGGCAGATAAAGTTCTTAACAGTCAAAATAAAAATGAATGTGCTTTTGTGACAATATCCTCAAAATCTCAGTCACTATGAGATGACAGATTTTATTGCTCACTCTCACTACACACCCATTACAGGCCAGCCAGGTTCTGCTCCTCCTAGGCGGGCAGGGTCCCAGGCTGATGCACACTCTGCCACTTCCAGGTGGACCTTGAGGGCTTTCCTCAGGAGGAAAAGAGATGCTAGAGAATCATGGTTCAGCCCAGAATTTGTACAGGTCACTTCTGCTCATGGCTCTTAGGCAGGAAATAGTCACATATTCCCATATAAGCAACAGCAAAAAGTCTAGAAAATATAGGGGGCAAATAAAATATTAGCTGAGCTTGTGTTCCAACCTCACCACTTACAACTTGGGATGAGTTATTTAACTTCCCAAAGCCTCTGTTTCTTTTCTGTGTAGATGTTACTTCATAGAGTGGTTGTGAGGGTGAAATAATATGTTTTCTCTTTAACTGTGAGATAATAGAAAAATACACATTGGTCTCTGTCCCCGGTTACTGGCACAGAGCTCCCGAAACTTTGTAAGTTCCTTGGTGATGAGAGAACTAGGCACATGTTTTATTCTAATGAGGCAACTCTGGCTGGGCTCCTAGGTGGCTCAGGAAAGACCAACTCATAATTAGAAGCTGATTTTCAGCCCTGCTCCTGACTTTTCTCGAAACGAAGAGGGGCTAGAAATGGAATAATAATTGGTCATGCCTAGTGAGGAAGCCTCTATGAAATCCCAATAGCACAAGTTTAGGTGAACTTAAAGGTGGGTGAATACATCCACATACCGGAAGGGTGACATACCTCAACTCCACAGGGCTAGAAGCTCAGGACTTTCCCAGACCCTGTGTACTTCTCCCTGTGCATATCTTCATCTGGCTGTTCATCTGTATCCTTTCAGATCCTTTAATGAACTGGTTAATGTAAGTAAATGGTTCCCTGAGTTCTGTAAGCCACTCTAACAAATCAATCAAACCCAAGGAAGGCGGCAGGGGAGATCCAAACTTCAATTTATAGCCAAATTGGACAGAATCCTTGCTCTCCTACAAGTGGGATTTATTACAGCTGCCTCTTATCCTCTGTTTTCCTTTCTGCATTTTCAGTTACCTGGGATCAACTGTGGTTAAAAAATATTAAATAAGAAAATTTCAGAAATAAGCAATTTGTAAGTTTTAAATTGCAAATCATTCAGAGTGGTGGGATGAAACCTCATGCCACCCTGCTTTGCCCCACCCAGGATGTGAACTATCCTTTTGTCCAGTGTATTCACAATACATACACTACTCACTGCTAGGCACTTAGTGGCCATTTCAGTTGTCACATCTACTGTTGCAGTATCATTGTGCATATGCTCAAGTAACCCTTATTTTACTTAATAATGGCCCCAAAGCACAAGAGTAGTGATTCTGGCAATTTGGGTATGCCCAAGAGAGCTGTAAGAATATATATGCATAGGAAAAACACAGTACATATAGAGTTTGATAGAAACAGAATGCCATTAATACTGAGGCAAGATGTAGCACAGATATTTAGGGGCTACGATGCAAGGTCTGATGGAATATCAGTTAGACTTCTAGGAAAACCTATTAACATAATAATCATTCAGTCTATGCTCCAACTGCAGAGGCTGAAGAAATGAAATTGAAAGCTTTTATACAAATATTCCTGGATAAATTAATCACACACCAAAATAAGACATGGTGATAATTACAGGTGACTGAAAAGAAGAAGCAGGAAATAAAGCAGAATCAAGTGACATTGGAAAATTTGAACTAGAGGTCAGAAACAAAGCAGGTGATCAGCTCATGGATTTCTGTGAAGCCAACAATTTGTGCACCACCAATACATGCTTCAAACAACCAAACAGATGACCATATCCGTGGATATCACCACATTGCCAATATAGACATCAAATAAACTATTTAATTGGAAGCAGAAGATGGAGAAACTGTATTCTCTCTGGCAAAACAAGACCAGGAGCAAAGTGTGGTGCTGACTACTAACTGCTTATATCAAACAATAGAGTAAAGCTGAAGAATTCTAAAAGGATCATAGTGTCAACATATAGTGTAGATAACATTCTTGATGGATTTAAAGTTCACACAAAAATATTTGCAATGTTAAACTTAATTGACTGAGACCACAACTGTAGAAATATCATTAGGAAAAAGTGCAAAAAGACAATGTCAGAAGTTAAAAGGAGAGAAAAATTGAGTGGATGACCAGAGAAACATTAAAAGTTGTTAAAGACAAATGAGAGGCAAAAGTAGAAGGTAATGAGAGCAGGGTTACAAAGACTAACTAACCCTTTTCAAAGACTATCACATACAGATAAAGAGAACTGTTACAATAGTCAATGGAATGAGATAGAAGAAAACAACAAAAAAGGAAAATCAAGAAATATTTACCAGGAGGTTCAAGAAATAAAAAAGAAATTTAAAACTAGAAGAGATATGCTGAACAACCAACAAGGAAGCCAATTAACTAATCAGGAGAAAATAAAGGGGAGGTGGAAACAGTATATTGAAAATCTATACAGAAGAGACAAAAGCATGACAGATACCTTTGAAGAAAATTCCTAGAAATCATATAATTCTAGAAAGTGAAGCAAAAGCTGCCCTGAAAGTACTGGGAAGAAATAAATCATCAGAAGTAGATAGGATACCAATATAATTAGTTCAAGCAATGGAGACAGAATCTATCATAATCATAACAAGAATATGTCAACAAATATGAAAAACAAAACAATGTTCTATAGACTGAAAACATTAATATCCATCCCAATCTTCAAGAAAGGAGATGTCAAGGAGTGCATGAACTATAGAACCACTGCTCTAATTTCCCACACAAGTAAAGCCACACTCAAGGTGATGCAGCTAAATCTTCTACCTTATATGGAGAAAGAAATGCCAGATGTTCCAGCTGAATTCAGAAAAGCAAGAGGCACTCGAGATCTAATGTGAGCATTTGCTGTATAAGGAAGCTCCAAAGAATTTCAAAAAGGTCAGTCTGTGTTTTATAAACTACAGGAAAGCCTTCTACTCTGTTGATCATGAAAAGCTAAGGGTTGCTCTGAGATAAATGGGAGTGCTGAGCCCTTGAATGTTCTAATACAAAACCTGTACTGTGGACAGAAATCCTCTGCCAGGACAGAATATGGATAGACAGAATGATTTCCTATAGGCAAAGGCGCCAGACAAGGGCGCATTTTATCTCCATATTTGTTTAATCTGTACACAGAACATACTATACAAAAAACTGGGCTAGACTCAGAGGAAGGAGTGAAAATTGGTGGGAGAAATATCAATAACTTCTGGTATTCGGATGACACCATCTTATTGGCAGAAAGTACTGGTGATTTGAAATGACTTCTGATGAAAATGAAAAAATAAAAGGCCAAAGCAGGACTGTATTTGAATAGTGAGAAAACAAAAATCATGACTACAGAAGTAACATACAACTTTAACATAAATAATGCAGACATTAAAATTGCTAAAGATTTTGCTCACCCTGGCTCTGTCATCAAGTCAAATGAAGACTACAGCCAAAAAATCAAGAGAAGGCTGAGACTTGGAAGGACATCAATGGAAGAATTAGAAAAAATCATTAAGAGCAAAGTTGTGTCATTAGAGACCAAGGCTCAGATCAGCCATACTCTTATGTTCCCAAATACTATGTACAGATGTGAAAGTTGGACAGTGGAGAAGGTTGATAGAAAAACATAGGTTCGTTTAAAATATGTTGTTAGAGAAGAGCTCAGTGGGTACCACCAGACAGATGCACAAGTGTGTCCTAGAGCAAAGTAAGCTCGAAACATTGCTAAAGGCAAAGGTGACAAAACCAAAGCAGTCCTACTTTGGGCATATCTGGAGAAGGCAGGTTATTTGGAAAAGAAAACAAAACTGAGAAAAAAATAGAAAGCAGCAGGAAAAGAGGAAGACCATATGAGAAGTGGATTGACTCCATAAGAAATGCCATAAATATGAGTCCACATGAATGGAGCAGGGCTGCTGAGAACAGCATACTGCAGACATCAGTCATTCATGGGGTCCCCAGGTGTCAGAGCTGACCCAATGGCATGTAACAAACACAGATAGTTAGCTACTATTTGTGATTTCAGGCATCCACTGAGGGTCTTGGAATGTACCCCCCACAGAGAAGGGGGACTACCATACTTGCAATTGGTATCTGAAGTACAGTGGGGCTGTTTTTATGGGACTCGGTCCTTAACTTGTGGAATCCAATGCTATCTCCACACAGACAGTGTCAGAATTGAGTTGAATTGAAGGACACCCAGCTGGTATTGAAGAATTTTTGGTAGTGTGGGACACGGACACACACACACACACACACACACACACACACACACACAAACACACACTGAAATTGGGCTCAGAACACTTTAATAGCTCATGGCATACTTTATGCATACAGTATGAAGACATGTTATATTAGATTATCACCCACCCTTTCAACCTCATTGAACTTTAGTTACTCAGTTATTTGGTTAAATAAATGAAAAGTTATATTGTTATAACAATGGTGAAAATAATGATAATGTTATTCTTGGTCTTTGGGGCACCAGCATGAGTAGGTCCAATAAATCACAATGTAAAGTGGATCCCAAAAGAGGCTACTACCAGACCATGGTATCATGGTGATTTGTCAATTTTTCTTTTGTATCCCTGAGAATAAAAGATTTTACTGTTTGTTCATACATCCAAAATAATTTTGAATACCTACTATAATCCAAATATTATGCAAATGCTGAAAATAGAAAAATAAATAAGACCTCAGTCCAGTCCTTCAAGAGTTCAGTCTGGAGAAGAGGACAGCTTAGGTCTATGGAAGCTCTGGAACAGCACCCTGCAGACTAGGAAGGCAAGGGTCAGGTCACAAAAAGCAAACAGAAATTATGAGGGAAGGAGATGGTCAGGACAAGGAAGAACCACACAGCTAAGGAAAGATATTTGCAAAGGTACAGAGAGAGCTTGGTACATCCTAGAAAAGCCAGTGTACTGAGTGAGAGGTAGTGTCAAATGTAGAGGGACCAGCTACATAAAAAAGTTTAAGCAGGACAGTAATGTGATCAAATTTATTTTTGAAAAATTCTATCTAAGGGGGTATAGTAGTCTGTGAAGGCGGTCATGACAAAGTACCAGAGACAGGACAGCTTAAAATAATTTATTTTCTCACAATTCTAGTGGTTGGAAGTCCAAAATCAAGGTGGATGCAGGTCTGGTTTGTACTGAGGACCTCTCTCCTTGGCTTGCAGATGGCCACCTTCTTGCTGTATCTTCACTTAATGTTTTCTCTGCACTGTGTGATCTCTATTGTCTCCATCTTCTTATGAAGACATGTAATATTAGATTATCACCCACCCTTACAATTCATTGAACCTTAATTACTTATTTAAAGGTTCTATCTCTAAAACAGTCACATCAGAAGGTAGGGCTTCAACATATGTATTAGATACAATTCAGTCCTTAACATTGGGCAACTTTGGTGGCAGAAAGGTAAAAGTTACAGCAACAAAAAAATGACAAGGCCTGTGCTGAGTTAGTGGGAGTAGGGACAAAGAAAAGGGGAATAATCTGAAAAATAAAATGTTGGTAGGATTGATGAGACATGGTAGCTGATTAATTGTGATATGACTTAGGCAACTGAGTAGAGAATTATCATACCATGCACTGAGGTGGATGAAAAATAATATGTCGACAAAAGGTGAAAAGTTCACTTTTTCATTGGTTTTCAGTTCCTGGGGGACATATCAATTAATAAATTAAACAGGTAATAGGTAGGGGGTCTGGCTCAAGCAAGACATCTAGGTTAGAAATTCAGATTTGGGAATTGTCAGCATGGACAGGGGCTGGATAAGGACATGAGAATGAAATCACCCAAGGAAAGTAAGTAGAGTGAAAAGAAGAAGTGGCCAAAATCCAAACCTTAGGGAGGGAAAAAAAAACATTTAAAGAGTGAGTGGAATAAGAATTTCTTGTGAGGATGCCTTGAGAAAAAGAACCAGAAGGTTATTGAGAAATCAAGAGCATTTGAGACCTCAAAAGCCAGGGAAGCAGAGGGTTTCAGGAGAAACTTGGTCAAGAGGGTTAAATGCCACCAAAACATTAACAACATGCATTGCCAAACAGATTAAACATCAATGTATCACAGCCATTGGGACAGTTCTAGCATAGCACAAGGGGCAGGAGCCACTCTGGGGTGAGGATATCTGACAAGGGGACATAAGAAAAGGCTCAGTAAACCAACTCTTTCAAAAATCTGTTTGTTTGAAGAAAACAACAAGAAAAGAATAGAAACTAAAGGAGGACTTAAAATTCAGTAGGGCCTGGGTTTTGCTCATGTAAAATATTTAAACACATTTATATGCTAAGGGTGTGTACTAGTAAATGGTAGACTAAAAATATAACCAACTGTAGAAAACTGATGGCATAAGGCTTCCGAGGAAACAGGGGGATACACAGTCCAGGGTCCAGAGGGGATGGAATGGCATAGGATCTTTTGCAGCGACAGATTAGGTTCCTGAAGTCAAAAAAGAAACTCAGCATGCTGGGCTCTTACCTCCCCACCCTGGCTTCCTGTCACCACGCTGCTTTACCGGAGGCCTCTGCCTGCTCAGACAGCTCCCTCTTCTTCAGGACAAACGCATTTCTTCGGGTTGGGCTGTCATTAGCTAGACATCTGGAACTTAGCACAGTCCCAAATGCCTCATACTTGCTGAAAAAATAAATTTGAGGGTAAGGCCTTAGCCTATTCAGTGCAGACTTTGTACCTTCCCATGGTCACTGAAAAATGGACCAGGCAGTGGTCAGGTGAAAAGAAAAGGCAGATAGCTAAAACCAGTTTGGCTCAGTGGTAGAGCGTTGGTCTGCAGACTGAAAGGTCCCAGGTTCGATTCCCATGAAGGGCATGTACATTGGTTGCGGGCACATCCCTGGTAGGGGGTGTGCAAGAGGCAGCTGGTCAATGTTTCTCTCTCGACATTTCTAGCTCTATATCCTTCTCCCTTTCTCTCTGTAAAAATATCAATAAAATATATTTTTTTAAAAAAGAAAAGGCAGATACTCTTGCAGGGAAGATCTCTGGGTCAGATTCATTATTCATTCCATGAACATTTACTGGGTGCATGGTGCTGCCTTCAGCCATAGAACTGATTGCTCAAGGCAACTAATTCATAAGGACTCCTTCAAACTGGAGGATTCCCTGCTCCCTGAAAATGACACATCAGTGACTTCTACACGCACCCATCTGCCGTGATCTGGAGCCCAAATATTCTTTCTGAATCCCCAGCATCGGGAAGTGGATCACAACCAATTTTTCTTTCTGTCAACAGAAGCTAAGGAATAATTATGCCCAGTTGACATAAGCAGCTCCAATTGCCTTCAGAATTTGGCCTGAAGCCCAATTATATTTCTCTAGCTTGTGCCACAGTACAAGAACAGTACAATTTGTCTCATTTCTTCCTCTTGCTTTTTAGAATATTCAAAAAAATCTGGCTCAGTGAAACCAACCAAGCATGTTCTTTAAGAATAAATCTTAACACAATCCATAAGCCAAGTTAATATGATGTATAGTCTGAGAGAAATTCAGTTGAAAGCATCTAGATATATTATTTTTAAATTATATGCACATGAGTAAAGTATATTGCACACAAATAATTTTAAAATGCTATTGCTAGGTTTAATATAAATCAAGATTATAAATTTGTACATGCACACACACATACACATACACAGTTCCAAATTCACCCATGAGCTGTTTTTTACAAAATTATTTTCCTAAGCTGTTTGAATTTAGACTGCATGTTTTCAGAAATAATGGCATGAATGGTGAGGAGCTTCCCAGGGTCATCTCCAAACACCATTTTCACCTCTAATTCAAATGAACTGAGTAGACTGGTCTGGTTCCTCAGGAAGAAAATGAGAATGGGGGTGCATAAGATAGGAGAAAAAAATACAGCTCCTGCTAAAAACTGTTAGTGGATGGTGGTCAGTGCATCCTCCCCTTTCAAAGACACCCACACTGCACTAAGTCTCGTGTTTTTTGGAATCCTTTCCCCAAGTTCAGGTCTCCATTTGATACCAATGGCTCTAAGGACCAACTGTGCTCACTCCTACCCATGACCAAAATTCACATTCTCTCAGAATCATAAATCTTACCCCATGAATAGGCCAGCGCTGCCTGTGGGCTTGTCCTCGGGACAGGTCCTAGTCTGGAACCCACCAGTGAGCCTAGACCAGTGGTCGGCAAACTCATTAGTCAACAGAGCCAAATATCAACAGTGCAATGATTGAAATTTCTTTTGAAAGCCAAATTTTTTAAACTTAAACTTCTTCTAGTGCCAGTTCTTCAAAATAGACTCACCCAGGCCATAGTATTTTGTGGAAGAGCCACACTCAAGAGGCCAAAGAGCTGTGTGTGGCTTGCAAGCCACGGTTTGCCAACCACGGGCCTAGACCAAAGGAGAGTTTGCGTGGCTCACTCAGTGAATGCTCACTCAGTCTTGTGTTCTTTTCTTTCTAACTGTATTACATGTTCAAAAGTCAGGAGAAGAAAGTAGATATTACTAGCATGCACCAATACTGCTTATCCTCTTCTGGGTTATACTCCCAGCCCCTGAGTAGCAAGAGGGCCACACGACTGCTTCTGGTCAACAGACTGTGAACAGAAATGACATGTGTCTTTGAGGCCAAGGCAGGGAAAAGCTCCCATGTGTGTCCTCTAACATTTCTGTTTCTCAGTGTATTAGGTTCCTAGGACTGCTATAACGAAGTACCACAAACCGAATGGCTTAAACAGCCGAAATTATTGTCTCACAGATCTATAGGCCAGAAGCTGGAGGTTAAGGTGTTGACAAGGCCATGCTCCCTCTGAAGGAGCGAAGAAAGGACTTGCTCCAGGCCTCTCTCCTCACTTCTAGTAGCGCCTTGCCTTGTGGCAGCATCATTCTTCACATGGCATTCTCCCCGTGTGTGTGTCTTTCCCTGTGTCTAGGACTTTCCCCTTTTAGAAGGACACCTGTCATATTGGATTAGGGCCTACCTGATGACCTCATTTTCATTTGATGACCTCTGTAAATAGTCTATCTCTTAAATAAGGCCACATTCTCAGGCACTGGGGGTTAAACCACCAACATATCTTTTGGGAGGAATACAATTCAACCCATAACATTTGGCCTCTGGGAACATGGAAACCTAGGAACATGGAGGAGCCTAGGTTCCTGGGTTGATGCCTGGAGGAAGCTTCCCTGGAGACTCTCAGAGGACTCCACATGAGAGAGAAATAAACTATTGCTAAGGCATGGGGCTTTCGGGGCTATTTGTTAGCACAACATAGACTAGCCTAACAACCTATCGATACAAGAATATTTCATGTAAAAATCCAGATTTCTTCCTTGGAAGATCTAGCCTGCTGGGTTTATAGCTAATGGCAACCACCAACAACAGGCAAATGAAGAGCAGGGGTTTCTTTTAGCTTGAACTACATACTGCTCCCCAGACCCCATTCAGTACAATCCACACTACTCCCTGTCTTTGCAGCTCAAGATTACTGTTACCATTTTCCATTCCATGCATGCTGCTTATTTTCTTACTCTTACCCTGCTTTATTTGTGTATATTACTGTTTTTACTCTAAGCTTGTGAATCTTCCAACTCTACTGTAAACTGGTCTTATTATTCATTCATCCCTTTCTGAACTTTTAAATTATAATCCATGGGGAGAAACCAAGATGGCAGCATAAGGTAAACACCTAAATGTAGCCTACCACAACAATTTTAAAATTACAACTGGAAAACAGAGCAGACATCGTCCAGAACCACCAGAAAGCTGGCTGAGTGGAAGCTCTACCAACTAGAAAAGAAGAGAAAAGCATGCTGAGCCTCAGGAGCTGTGGAGGTGCAGAGATCCCTGAGCACGGAAAAGGCAGGCGGCTGAATACGCTGCTGGCTTACTCAAAGCACGTGCAGAGAGGGCAGGCAGCTAACTCGTGGGGAGGAAAACAAAACCTCCTGATTACACTGATATCCAGCTCCGGTTGGGGAGAAATTGGACTGTCAGGCAGTGGGCGAAACTGGAGAGCAGCCTTCTCTCAGAGGTGTGCAGGACCATAAGCCATTGCCATGGGACTCAGAGAACAGGGCCCTCTTAGGGTGGGACTGATGGGAAACCAAAGCTTGTCTGTGTCACCTTGAGACTCAGCCCCATCCAACCTGAGCACAAAATCCCTCCCAGTGGCTAGCTTTCTCATTTGGGAGAAAAACAAAGTCTCCCAACTGCACTGATAGCCAGCTCCGGTCAGGGAGAAACTGACTGTCAGGAAGCAGGCAAAACTCAAGAGCAGCCTTCTCTCAAGAGGTATGCGAGGCCAGCAGCCATTGCCACAGAACTCAGAGAACAGGACACTCTTAGGGCTAGGGCGGGGCTGATGGAAAACCAAAGCTTGTCTGCACCACCCTGAGACTCCGCCCCATCCAAGCTAAGCACAGAAGCCCTCCTAGTGGAGACACTGCTGACCATCAAAGCCATTTGGCTTGGAGATCAACTCTCCCCAGTGATACCAACAACAAGCAAGGTTTAACTACAACCAGAATGCACACACAGCCCACAAAGGGCTGCACCAAGAGGGTCCACCACAGGTAACTGGGGAGGTTGAGCTACTGGGCCCTGCTAGGACACCTAGCACACAAAGCCACTCCATCAACTCATAGAAGCAGCTAAAATGCAGAGGCAAAGAGGCAGGCCTCAATTGAAGGAAATGGAGGAAAGCAAAAGACTGTATATAGAGCTCAAAACCTATAAGGTTTTTCAAGGTTATAAGGTTTTTCAAGAATATTCTAGAAAAGGCCGATAAATTAAATGAGCTCCTTAAGGGATCAACTAGAAATTAAGCATACACTGACTGAAATTAAAAAAAAAAATTATACAGAGACCTAAAAGCAGACTAGAGGACAGCAAGAATCAAATCAAAGATTTGTAATATGAAGAAGCAAAAAACACTCCTCCGGAAAAGCAAAAAGCAAATAGAATACAAAAAGTTGAAGAATAGTGTAAGAAGCCTCTGGGACAACTTCAAATGTACCAACATCAAAATTATGGGGGTCCCATAAGAAGAGAGAGAGCAAGATACTGAACACCTATTTGAAGAAATAGTGACAGAAAACTTCTCCTACCTGGTGAAAGAAATAGACTTAAAAGTCCAGAAAGCACACAGAGCCCCAAACAAAAGGAATCTAAAGAGGATCACATCAAGATACATCATAATTAAAATTCCAAGAGCAAAAGACAAAGAGAGAATATTAAAAACAGCAAGAGAAAAGCAGTTAGTTACCTATAAGGGAGTACCCATAAGATTGTCAGCTGATTTCTCAACAGAAACTATGCAGGCCAGAAGGGAGTGGCAAGAAATATTCAAAGTGATGAATAGCAAGAACCTACAACCAAGATTACTCTATACAGAAAAGCTATCATTCAGAATTAAAGGCCAGATAAAGAGCTTCACAAATTAAAAAAAGTTAAAGGAGTTCATCACCACCAAACCAGAATCATATGAAATGCTGAAAAGTATTCTTTAAGAAGAGGAAGAAGATAAAGATAAAAATTATGAACAACAAACACGTAACTATCAACAAGTGAATCTAAAAACCAAGGGAATTAAAAAATCTGATGGACAGTATTAACTGGTGAATATAATAGAATCAGGGGTATGGAAAGGGAGTGGACTGACGATTCCAGGGAAAAGGGGAGTGGGGGATGTGGAAAGAGACTGAACAAAAATCATACACCTATGGATGAGGACAGTGGGGGGTGGGGGGGTAAGGGCAGAGGGTTGGGTATGAACCTGGTGGAGGGGAGCTATGCAGGGATAAAAAGAGGAACAATTGTAACAATCTGAACAATAAAGATTTATTAAATATTTTTTTAAATTATATTCCATGTGTGTATTCTCAATAGCTTTCTAGGTAGCTGCAGATTAGAATAAACTCAGTTCCTCTACCTCAGAGTTCATAATCACTTGCTTTTCCTATTTCCTTTTAATGTAGAGGCATAAACACATTTCAGGAGCAATTTTAGATATATGTTGAAAAATCATCATAATATCATAAATAGAACTTTATACCTATTTTACAGTATTTTTATATTCATAACAATTCTGACAAGGTAGAGGCAGAAATATTATTTTTATGTTTATAAATGAAGAAACTAAAGAGCAACGACATTTGCCACCACAGTCCCACAAGCAATCATTGGTGAAGATTGCAGGAAGTGAGTAGCTGTTAGACTCAAAAGTGTTCTTTTCAATTGCTGGGTCTCTGTTTCCACAGATAAAAAGGAAGTTATTTGATAATAAATAGGAGTTTCCAAACTTATGTTTAGCTGTGTAAGTTTTACTCTAGCCAAAACTCCCACAGAACAGCCAAAAGGAAGTAAGAAACTCTGGCTGACATAAGCATGAGCTCCAGAATCAGCTCAGTGACATTTTCATATTGGCAGATGTTTTGACCAAGGAACATTTTGACTCAGGAGAAAATGCAATCAATTAAAATTTTAATTTTTAAAAAATTACCAATGTTCTCTTTCCCTTTTTAAATTACCAAATATAGTGGGTTGAATAGACACTTCAAATTGGTATATCTACATCCTAATCCCCAGAACTTATGAATATGTCAAAAGATTGAATGTTTCCTTATTTGGGAAAAAAGGGGGGTGTCTTTTCAGATATAATTAAGGACTTTGAGATAAAGAGATGATCTTATCCTCTTCTGGGTCATACTTCCCAACCTCATTGTATGTCTTCCCCTTTTGAAGGCCCTAAATTCCATGACAAGTATCCTTATAAGAAGAGAAGACACTGACACAGAGGAAAAGACCATATAAAAACTGAGGCCAAGATTAGAGTTCTGCAGCCACATGCCAAAGAAATACTGGGTCCACCAGAATCTGGAAGAGACAAGGAAAGATTCTTCCCTAGAGATTTCAGAGGAAGCACAGCCAGCCCTTGATTTATGGCCATCAAACTCGTGAAAGAATAATTTTCTGCTGTTTTAAGCTGCCAAGTATGTGGTAATTTGTTACAGCAGCCACATGAAGCTAATCGTAAGTAATTTGAAAACCCAATAAGTCCACACTATGTCTTCCCCATACTGGCAATGTCATTTCAGAGTAGAGAAAAGGGGTGAGGTCACATTGAAAGGTACGGTGAGGGTACATGAGGTTCAGAGACAGTGTGAGACTCAGGAATTCCTTGAGAATTTACTTACCCCTTGGCTGGTCCAGGTCTCAAATTCACTCACTCAGTCATCAGACTTAAAGACACTTTGTATAAAAGATATTCAACCCTATACTCTCAGCTCCATATTGCACAGAAAATTGCCAATTACATTTCTAGCAGTTCTCTCAGAACTTTTGGTAATATACATTTTCATTTCATAATATTCCTATGTAATGCTGGTTTGGGGAGATAAGCTTGATGCTCCTAAGAACCTATCCTAGTTTAATAAAACTTCTAAAAAATGTCTTTAATATTTTTTTTCTGAGTAAAAGTAATAAATGTGCATAAAATTCAAACAATAGATAAGTGAATAAAATAGAAAACGAAAATCACCATAGCAGGAGGGGTTGGGGTAGAATAAGTTACTGTATATGTTATTGGTTATTAGAAACAGTGGTTTCATGATTTTACAGGATCATTTTGTGCAGTCAGTCACGCCACAACACAATACCTGCACCCAAATGATTGTGCCAAGATAATTCTTGTATCAAGATAGCCATGTCAAATGCCCTTCTTTGCCCATAGAATTGTGCATACACTGTCCCTGAGCTTACAACACCCAGAAAGTCCCTTAAGAGATTTCCAGGAGCCCCTAAGAGATATTTGAGACACAGTTTTTAAAACATTAAATGAGTGTGATGCTCTTAAAGTGCCTTTCAGCTATAACATTGCACTGTGTTTAACAGAGAGCCATAAAATAACACAATACAACAGAAAGCTACTGGAATGGGTACCCATAAACCAGTTAATGCCTGTCAGCAATCAGAAAACCAGTTGCCTCTATTGATATTTGTGATTGCGACATAACTGTTTTTACTTCACTGATGGCAGCTCTTTCAAGAGAAGCTAATAGCACATTAGGTCTTTATTAAGACTAGCAAAGTAATAAATAATGTTTGTGACTTCTCTTTTATTCACAAAGCTAATTACTGTTTAATAGTATTATTGTGATGTGTTAAGAGCTCCTGAGGAATTATATGAGCAAATCATTAGACTAAAATCTCAAAAATCTACTAATTTATAACTTGTTGACATACCTGGTGGTAAAGTGCTGGGTATTGTGATGATTACCCAGGATTTTGCATTCATTCAGATATTTTCATTTAAGCTGTTATTGGGAGATACTTATTTAGCAATATACGGAGCTAGAAACTCTGGGAGGTGAAAAGATATAGAAGACACCACCAATGTTCTTGAGAAACATTCAGTGTTGTTGAGAAGGAAACTATTAAGTAGATCATTGAATGAGCTGCATTCAGAGGATGCAAATAGAAAACTGCTCCAGCTTGGTTGTAATATGTAATCACTTTTACACATTGCTGGATTTGGCTTGCTAAAATGTGTTAGAACTCTTTCAAATCAATGTCATTTGTTTAAGCACTGTCAATTGGTTAATTTGATACTTGCTGCCAAATATACTCTAACTTACTTAGGTGTGGTTCTTTAGACATCGCTCCCCTTGGAGTGGGACAGGGCCTAAGAAATCATTTATTTCTATATCTCTATCCTACCAAAGAAGAGGGTGGAGGCCAGAGAAATGAAGGGATTTGTCCAAATTACATCACAGCAGCAAAGCCTGGACCAACTATGCTCAAGTCACCTAATCTCTTATTTCCTTGAGGCCTTAGGAGACAGTTTTAGTTGTTCCAATTTTGCTCATTATAGTTTGCCCAGTTTGAACACAATGGCTCAAATCCCAACACACAAATTAGACACACAGGCAGAAAGGGGAGGGGAATGATCATGATGATGAGGAGGAGAATAATAAGAAGAAAACATTCTATTTAGTGATAGTGTATGATGGACCAGATGCTTTTCAAACACATCCTATATAATAAAATGCTAATATGCACATTGTCCTCAAGGGTGGGAGTTAGACCAACTGGGAGTTAGACATGCCCTGACCACCAGAGGGCGGGTGTCTGTGATGTGGCACTGGCATCATGTGGCAGTAGAGACACTGCCAGCCCTGATGGGCCCCAATGAGAGCTGGACTATGGTGGAACGGTGGAGCAGGTGAGGAGACAGTGCCAGGCCCAGGCAGGTGTGAGTGGGGGACCCGATCACCCTGTCGGTTACCACACAGATTGGCCCTGATAGCCAGCCAGGCCTAAGGACCCTATCCATGCTCAAATTTCATGCACCAGGCCTCTAGTCTATCATAATGTTACAGCATCTCTCTTTGGTGGGTAATAAAACTATTCTAACTTTATTAGATAAGGAAACAGTGACATTAAACATGAAGTCACACCATAAGTGGCTGCTAGTAAATGTGAAATCTAGACTGGTCTGACTTCAGTGTCTGAATTCTAAACCACCATACATAACACAATGGACTATACAACCTCTGGAAAATCCTGTGCCCCCTCCAAGTCTAACAGAAACTATTCAGGGACACAGACAGTCCTTACTGATGTGGACTGAAGAGGCCCGGAGACAGGCTCAGATTGCTACAGCAGCCCCAAATGACATTTTTGATGTTCTTGCTCACTGTGGTGCATTCAGTTACCAAGACAATCATCTCAAATAGGAATTCCAATGAAGCTCAGAGCAAATTAATTAGCCGTGCAGCAGACACATTAAAACTCTGGGAGCAGTCACCATAGTGGGTAACCTTGCATGTTTTACAAAGTATGGCGTTTTCATTTCAGCTCACGTTTAATAATTTTCCATGCCCCCTGCTAAACAGTGAATGATGAGAAGCTCTTCGAAAGTTCAATGATGTCGAATTAATCTGATGGTAGAATATCCACCTTTTTTTCTAGTCTGTCATCCCTTTAATTCTAGGTCTCCTTCCCTTTTCCTCTCTCCATAGCCCATAAATTCCACCTCATGCCTTCAAAAGAAATGGCCCTCAATTCCTGGCTACAGTGGCAGCATCTGCTGGTCATACCCAGCTGGGGGCAGGAGCCTGTGGGAATGGGCATGGGAGAGTGTAAGAAGCCACTGGCATCCCAGGCAACCCAGATGCAGTGCTTCTGCCAGCAGCCTCAGTGCCCACTCAGAACCCACCTTGCCTGAGGCATCATACAGCATTTCCTCCCAGAAAGACAATAAAGACAATTCCAACACCCTCTGTTGCTCTTCTGCCCTGCCTTGCTTTACTGATCTTTAGAAAAGTTGTGTATTCATTTGCTTTCCACTTTGTTTCCCTTCACAAATTGTAAATATTATGGACTTTGTTTTATTCACTGCTGTGCTGGGGTGACAACACCTAGAACAGTGCCTCACACATGGACGAAATGCAATATTATTTGCTGAATGTGAGAATGAAGGCCATAGGCATTTGCCAGCAATGCCATTTTGCTGAGGTTTTCCTGGCAAGGTGAAGGAGAGAATGAAATCACATTATATGAAGCAAGACTTCACCCAGTCCCTAACTGGACATCTGTCCTCTAATGTAACTCCTTTCCTTTCCCACCCAGTCAACCAGCCTCCACAAATGCCCCTCAACTGGCCCAACAGCCTAGGAGGTAGCTACCATCAAAATAAAACCCAGAGTTGCTGCACACCCTCCCCACTTCGACCTTAGAAATTATTTCAGCCAAAGACAAAGCAACCCAAACATCAATAGAGAACTAACTAAATAAATTATGATATATTTGGAAGAAAAAATACTATGCAGTCATTAAAAATAATTTGGCTGATGAAAGAGAGAGAGAGAGAGAGAGAGAGAGAGAGAGAGAGAGAGAGAGAGAGAACAATGATCAAGACATATTGTTTAATGAAAAATCAGGTATAGTACCACATATATAGTATAATTATATATGTGAAAGAGAGATAAATACACATACTATCTAATAAAAGAGTAATATGTAAATTAACAATCACTCTGCCATGCCCACAAGCCATTCCCACCAGCCAATCAGAAGTGAGTATGAAAACTTACCCAATTAAGATGGCTGCAGCCACAGAGATAGCAGGAGGAAGGCTTAGGTTTCCCCGGCAATGAAGGAAGACAAGCTTTCTGCACAAACTGGCCAGCTCAGGCCTTCGCTTAAGGCTACAAAGTTTCAATTATAGAAGATACATAAATCCCAACAGAAATTATGACAGCCACAGAGCTGGAAAGAGCAGGAGGCTAAAGTTGCCCCCAGGAATGGAGGAAGCCAAGCTTCTGCAGCCCTGGCCTGCTGTGACCTCCACTTAAGGCTAAAAAGTTTCAATTGTAGAAGATAAATAAATTCCAGATACCAGGGCCTCCACTTGGGTCATCAGGAGGTGTGGCCAGCCTGCAAACCACCACAGGGCCCTCAAGGGCACCCCCACCCTGATCCAGGACACCCTTCAGGGCAAACCAGCTGGCCCCAAACCCATGCACCAGGCCTTTATCCTATCTAATAAAACAGTAATATGCAGATTGACCATCACTCTAACACACAAGATGGCTGCCCCTATGTGGGCAAAGATCCTGCCCCCATGTGGACACAAGATGGCCACTACAAGATGGCCAGCAGGGGAGAGCATTTGGGAGGGACCAGGCCTGCAAGGGAGTGCAGTTGGGGGCAAACAGGCTGGCAGGGGAGCAGTCAGACATCAATCAGGCTGGCAGGCAGAAGAAGTTAGGGGCAATCAGGAAGGCAGGCAGGCAAGCAGTTGGGAGACAGCAGTCCTGGATCATTGTTCTAAATGTCTGACTGCTCATTTAGACATCCCTCAAGGGGGTCCCAGATTGGAGAGGATGCAGGCTGAGCTGAGGGACACCCCTCTCCATACACGAATTTTGTGCACTGGGCTTCTAGTATATTAATATTTACTTAGTGATCTTGGGAAGACGCATAAGAAATTACTAAGTGGCTGCCTATAAGAAACTGTACAAGATGAAAGGAGACTACTTTTTAGGGTTTTTGGTACTCTTTTAAGTTTTAGTTTGGGGTTGTTTTATTTTTTCATTTTGGGCATGTTTGAATTTTCTATGTACATCAAATAAACATAATTATAAACTAAAGGAAATAAAGAGTGTATGTGGGCAGGCAATCAAAGCCGTCAAACATAATTCACCCAGCCAAACAGTACTATGGTGCCTTGGGGGTGTCTGCTGAGAACACAGTCTGGAATCTGCACCCTTCATTCTCTGCAAGAGTGACGTCTCAAAGCACATAATGCTCCCCCCCCCCCCCTCAC
The DNA here is from genome assembly GCA_963924515.1 of Vespertilio murinus. Taxonomy (NCBI): domain Eukaryota; kingdom Metazoa; phylum Chordata; class Mammalia; order Chiroptera; family Vespertilionidae; genus Vespertilio; species Vespertilio murinus. The sequence continues at coordinate 190,886,022 of OZ004704.1, forward strand.
AACCCAAGGCCAAAGAAACTCAGTGAGCCGGCAATTAACTTAAGAAGGCATTTGCTGCAGAAAAACTATTTAAATGTAACTATGGGGTTGGTTTCCCCAGAACTTTCAGTTCTCCCAGCCATTCTTTTCATGGAAAATAATCAGGATAAATTGCCTTCTGTGATAACAATATAATGTAACGAGTGTTTGGAAACATGTTATATTTATCAAAGAACTCTCCAATCACATCAACTCCGTTTTCTGGAATGTATTCCTCTCTGAATTATTTATCTGCTGGATCTGTGGCCTGTATTCACCACTTGTTAATATGTCCTATAAAAATGGTCGGTCAATTGTTGGGAATAAGAGAGCAAGAGCAAGGATTTTGTTTGTGTGTTAACCTCTGGGAAGAATCCAGCCTGTTCCTCTTAAAGGGCATTGTGAACTATCCTGGGGGTGAGAGTATTGGCTCTCTGCCAGGCAGACCCCCATGGCAGCTGACACCTACTAGAAGTGACTGACCAAGCCTTGTTCCAGAGTAACTGAGGGACAGCAGGGAGGTAAGCCTGGATCCAAGAAACATTCAGTCTAGGCCATCCTCACTTCTCACAGACCTTCCAAGACCCTTCATCCTAAAACTACACATACCATTACACCTATAACTACACCTACAACTCTATCTATACCTACATCTACACCTATAACTATACCTACACCTACATCTATTCCTACATCTACACCTACGCTTATACCTCACCAGTACCAAGCTATCTATAGCTTTTCTCTTTGACTGAATTGAACAAAAGATTGAAGTGGGTTGAGCACAGGTGAGGGAAAGGGAAGGCTGGTGAATTTCATGCTTGAAAGAAGTAGGGGAAGCCTTTCTCTTAAAGTGATGTTGCACTATTTGGCACCATCAAGGAGACCATGATGGAAAGAGCAGCTCCTTTCTGATTGCCAAAGAACAAACAGCACTGAAAACAGCTAAAGAGAGGGGGCTGTGGTAAGAACTTAGAGAAAGTCATGTGCTATCAATCTCTGATAAGTCAGAAAAGACTGTCAGCACATATGTGGGTGAGGTAAGCCTGGCATACAAGTTTAGGTTCATATCTTCATAAGTGCTTTTGCATCTTCCTAGAATTAAAGAAAAATTGCTAACATAACCAGCAAATTCCTAGATCACTGACAGTTGCCGAGGATAAATGAGCATGAATGCATTTTAATTTAATTTAAGGGCCGATTAGGTAATAAAGGGGTGCCATTTAGAACCGGATGTCCCCATATTTCTAGCCTTAGTGCCACAGTCCTTTAATTTAAGGCCATTACAATCACTTTCAAATTGTTCAGGACAGAACCCACTGTACACCCTTATTAGTCACACATACCTAAATGTTAATTAATATGATTTAGACCTTCTTTTAAGATTAGTAGTTAGCCTGGCTGGTGTTGTTCAGTGGTTAAGCATCAACCCATGAACCAGGAGGTCACAGCTTAATTCCCAATAGGGCATGTGCCCAGGTTGCGGGCTCAATCCCAAGGCAAATGTCACTAACTTTTCTTGAGGGGTTGGACTCTTGGGCAGCAGAGAGCTTTGCCCACTTCACGTGCCTCTGTCATAGAACATGTGGTTTCATGGCATCTCCTATTCATATTTTTATCTTTAAAATCTTTATATAGAGAGTAGCCTTGTCCTGCTTAAGCTGTGGTTGTTCTTGATCCATTTCTCTAACTAGCAGCAGAACAGCATAACCTCACTCTGAGATTTCACAGAAGTCACTAAAGAGTATCAACTCCACTTAGCCATTTCTTCTCCCTCTTAACCACTGTACTATATTTCTTGAAAATCCTCATTATATAATAAACAGAATTCATAGCTATTTATGAACTGATCTGGTCTATTATTTTCAATTTCTTGAAGAATCAACCCTAATGTTAAACATGACTTCATTAAGAAAGCTGTGAATCTAAATTCAAGCTGACTCCTTCAGCCAAAGACCTGACACTCAGGGAAAATTCACCATAATGGGCTAAATTGTGTCCCCCAAATTTATCTGTGGAAGTCCTAACTTCTAGAACTTCAGAATGTGACTGTATTTTTTAAATAGAGTCTTAGCAGATGATCAAGTTAAAATGAAGTCATTAGGGTGGTCCCTAGTTCAGTATAACTGTGTCCTTATAAAAAGGAAAATTTGGATTTAGAAAGAGACACTTGCACACAGGAAGAATGCCACTTGAACATAAAGGCAGAGATTGGGGTGATGTGTCTATAAGTTGAGAAACAACAAAAATTTATAGCAAAATACCAAAAGCTAAGACAAGAGGTATGAAACAGAATCTCTCTCTTAGCCCTCAGAAGAAACCAGCATTACCAATCTTAATATCAGATTTAATCGCTAACTCTCAGAACTGTGAGACAATAAATTTCTGTGTTTAAGTCACCCAGTCCATGGTACTTTACTAGAGCAGCCCAAGCAAATCAATAAACAAACCTTCAAAACTTTAGCTCAAGGTCTATTGATATAAGCCCTAATATCCTAAAATGTTCCTTTCTCTACTTTGTTCAACCATTTCAGGAATCAATCAATCTTCAATCAAATAGCTCCAAACTGAGCCCTAGCTGGTTTGGCTCAATGGATAGGGCATCAGCCTGCAAACTAAAGGGTCCTGGGTTCGATTTCATTCCAGGGCACATGCCTGAGTTGTGGGCTCAATCCCCAGTGGGGAGCATGCAGGAGACAGCCAATTGATGATTCTCTCTCATCATTTATGTTTCTGTCTCCCTCTTCCTCTCCCCTCCTCTCTAAAACCAATAAAAAATATATCTTTTAAAAAAATAGTCAACTGAAATGGGTTTTGAATTTCCAATTAAGAAAATAAAAACTTGTATTTTAGTTCTGGTTGACTATTTATGTGAACTTGAGTAAGTTATTTCATATCCTTATGCCATAGTTTCTTGGTTGTCATGTGAAGAGATTCAACAAAATTTTGGTTAGCAAATAGATTTAATCTCTTGTGACTATTCTGATTTGTGGCAGTAACCTTGAGCACAGTCTTGACCATTCTCTGTGGACCAGATCACCGCATCTCTGGGCCTGACCCACTGGCTCTGCTCACCTCATCAGGTAAGAATTAGATAATTTAATTATTTATATCCATGCCTGTCACACACTGTTCCAACAATCTCTAAGTGAGAATTTACATTCCCACAGAGCAAGGTATTCAGCTTTAGGATCATTCTCCCCTGCCCCTCAGATGCCTTGACTGAGTAAAAAGAGTGCAACAATAGATCAGCAATGTCTACTGTGGATGCAAGATAGGAGATTTGCCCCACATGACCTGTGGATTTGCCATCCAGGGTCTGAATGGTTTCTGAGCCCTTCCAAATTTAAAAACTTCACACTTTCTTTCTTCATTGATTCAGGGCTTCTTATTACTGGTCCCTCATTATCACTTTTAATCATTGCTGCCTCTGTATGCTATTCTCTCCAAATCATCTGCTCTTTATTTTTCTGTCTCCCCACATCACTTTTCCAACTGTGAAGGTTAATTTTATGTGACAACTTGCCTGGGCCAAGAGATGCCCAGATAGCTGGTAAAACATCATTTCTGGGTGTGCCTGTGAGAGCGTTTCCAGAAGATAGTAGCATTTGAATAGGTAGACTGAGTAAAGTGGATTGCCCTCACCAATGTAGGTAGGTCTTATCCAATCTACTGACGACCTGAATAGAACAAAAGAACAGAGGAATAGAACAATAGGACAGAGGAAGGGTAAATTTGCTCTCTGGTTAAGCTGAAACATCCATCTTCTCCTGCCCTTGGACATTGATGCTCCTGGTTCTTGGGCGTTTGGACTCTAACCAGGACTTACACCATTGAGTCCCCCCATTCTCAGGCCTTTGGACTCAGACTGAATTCCACTATCAGCTTTCCTGGTTCTCCAGCTTACATATGGCAGATCATAGGGACTTCTTGGCCTCCATAATCATGTAAACTAATCTCTATAATAAATAAATAAATCTATCTATATATGGATCCACATATATATGTATGGTTTTCTTTGAAGAACCCTAATACACCAGCCCTTTTCTGATCTCTCACCCCTAGGCTTCATGGCTCTGGTGCTGTCAGAGTTATCTATTATAGCCATCACCAGCCAACTAAAATGTACTTTTTCTTCTGGTAATAATCAATCACAGTACATTGCCTATGACCTTTTCAGTGTAGGTCCTTGGCTATTTTCCTCTGTGATTATACTCATCTTTTTAAAGTCTCCTAACATTTTGTGGTAGCACTGGGCAGCTATGAATGCTGGACACTGATCAGCTGGGGCAGTGCTGTGATACCACAAAGAGCCTTCCCAACACTCAGTGATTGACAGGAGGTAAAACCAGTCATGATTTCTGAAAAGTAGGTGATTGCATTGCAGCAAACAAAGTCCTATTTTTATCTACAGCTTCCCACACATTATCCTGTTTGATCATCACAACCTTGTGATGTAGGCAGACAAGTACTCTGCTAATCCCATGTTACATTTAGGAATCAAAATCAGAAAAACTAAGTGACTCAATTACACAGAATTAAAACATTTCGGGTTGTGTTATTTCACCACTCACTCAACAAATGAGTTCGTCTCACTCATAGAGATAATATCACATATGAGTTGATCCTTTTCCTTAACCATCAAGGTCTGCCAAATGAGTAGGGTTAGGCAGCTTGGCTAGTATTGTATTGATTAAAGGCTACATTTAATGGAGCCTTAAACTGTGTGCAAACAGCTTTTTCCCAAAGCAGTTTTTTCTCTCTGAAGCACTCTCTCTTTGAGACTCACAAGCTCTGCTTGCCTCATCAGGTGTGAATCAGATAAAGTAAAGAAACGGCTAAATTCATTTTGCACATCATTCCAAGTCAATAGGCCTAGAGTGAGGGCCTATATGTTACCCCACAAAGGTAATGTGCCGAGGGGTTTTCCTTGCTACACAGATGCCCTTTCCACTGTGGTCTAGATACCATTAGTGTGTCTTGTGGTCAAACTCACCATAAATATACTAACACATTGCCAAGTGCTTCCACAGAATGCAACCCATCTTTAATGTTTACTAGGAAAATAAGGAGACCATAATGAGGTTTACACTGTCTATAGCTGCCACTATTTTCAACCTCTACCAACGGACTTTTCTGAAATATTAGCAAATAGAAATAATAACAGGTTTTCCTTTAGCCTGAATTTTCCTCTGGACCAAACACTAAAGAAAGCTACACTGAGAGCTCAAGTAGAAAAGGCTTACTGTGCAAAAGCATCCATCTCTGGGATGAGAGATCAGGCTTTCCTCTGCCTCCTGGTCCTGGTGAGACATGCAGCATTAGAGGGAGTTGCGCGGTGGTGAGTGATGAAAGCTCACCTCAGGAGGTGCAGCTGTGTCCAGGTTTATGACAAAACTACAGGTTTGCTCCCCGAAGATCTGCAAAGAATTAGGCAGAAGTAGGAACACCGTCATCCTTCTTTGCTCTTGACAGGTATTACCCAAGTTATTTGCCAAAAGGACGGAGCACAGGTTTCCAATCAGTCTTTCATGTTGAGATAGCAGAGAGCTCATTATCAGATTAGAGATTGAAAGCTACCAGGTGACTGCTGCTGGGCAGGCCTCCCACAGGCCTGAATCACTCTTCTGGAGGCTGTCCACCCACATGGCTTCACAGGCAGGGTCATCTATCAAGTGTCTCTGGTACGTGTGAGGCTCAAGTTCTCAGATACTTTTTAAGCCTTATGTTGTCAGACTTTTCATCAGATAAATCATACTTGATCCTTCTCTGCTTTGTTAAATCCTCTTTTTTTCCCCTCCTGTTTCTATGACACTGTGCTCTCACGGGTTTTTCTCTTACCCCTTTGACAATCTCTTCCCTTTATTTCACTTGAACCTCCTTCTCAAGCTAACTTCTGAATGCTGGAGTTCCTAAAAGTGCATTCCTACTTCCTATTCTTTCTCTAGTCTCTCTCCTTGGTGATTGCATTCTATCTTTGCTTATCCAATAGCTTTTGTATTGTCTTACCCTGGATATCTCAAAAGCTCCTTACATTTCACAAAATAAAAACTGAAGTCTTGATCCAAAAGAGGTCTGAGACGTCTTGCATAGCTTTTAATAAAAAATGACAGACAGTGGCCTATTCAGAGGGAGTCACTTCTGGTGATGGTGAACTAGATAAATCAGACCAATTTTCACTTGGAGAACAACTAAGAGAGCTGGGGAAACAGTTCTAAATCTGAGGGCATCAGAGAAGTAACGTGGCCAGAAATAATCATGAGGCCAAGACTCAAAAAGAGAGGAAATGCAGGGAGATGAGTCAAGCTTTGGGGACCACTTTTTCCCTAGGGAAATATTCCACTTCATGTAGAGATGCCCTAGAGGCAGAGCAACTTAGCAGAGCTTTTAACAAACATATAAGGCAAGGGGACATAAATGAGATTTTAGGGCCTGCCAAGGAAAGGAAACTTCATTAACTCCCCAGGCTTTGCTTTGGTTTGGGGAGATAGATGATAGATAGATGATAGATGATAGATAGATAGATAGATAGATAGATAGATAGATAGATAGATAGAAAAAAAGAAGGAGGAAATAATAAAGATAAGAATATAAATTAATGAAAAAGAAAACACATAATAGAAGGATCATTAAAGACAAAAGGTTTTGGGGGAGCCATGTGCCCCGGGGGAGCAGTGGGACCAGGGGGAGCCATGTACCCCAAGGGAGTGATGGGACCCTGGGGGAGTGGGGTGACCCAGGAGAGCCGTGTGTCCCGGAGTGGCGGTGTGAACCGAAAGAGGAACAGATTCTATTCGTGTGGTCCTGAGACATTTGGACAGTCTGCAGCCATTTACTACAGAACACTTTGTTGTATTTCCCTACAAAAACAAATGGGAGAGAGTGTCCCACTTGAAATTCATATATGGGAAAAAAGGAAAAGAGAAGAAAAAATTCTGAGGAACAGAATAAACTGGTGAATATAGTAGAATCAGGGGCAAAGAAAGGGAGTGGACTGATAATTATCAGGGGGATAAGGGGGTGGGGGAGCAGTGAGAGACTGGATTGAAATTGTATAACCAATGGATGAAGACAATGTGGGGGGGTATAAAGGCAGAGGGTGGGATGGGAACCAGATGGTAGGGAACTCTGGGGGAGAAAAAGGAGAAACAATTGTAATAATCTGAGTAATAAAGATTTATGAAAAATAAATTAATTAAAATAAATTTTTAAAAAGACAACAGGTTTGTTGAAAAGACTATAATAATGATAAACTTCTTTTAAAAAGGAATAAATAATGTCAGGAATGAAAAAGGCAATAATGTCACTATACATCCTACAAACATTAAAATAAAAACACTGTTTCAAAAATATACATGCAATATATTTGAAATTTTAGATGAATTAAATATATTCCATAAAACACACACACTTAACCTAGCAAAACTAAAATACATTTATGCCAAAACTGGACAAGGACATTAAAAAAGAAACCCTAGAAGCTATCTTGCTTATGACATCATTTTTTTAAAAATTCTAAACAAATTCTAACCAAACCAAACCAGCAATGTATTCAAAAGATCATACATCATAGCCAAGGAGGGGCGGGGGATCCAACTTGGTTTACCATTTAAAAATCATTCAATGCAGTCTGCTTCATTAGTAAAATTAAGATGAACCTTATAATCATCTCAGTAGATGTGGAAAAGGCAGTTCATAAATTTATCATACCAGAGTTTCAAAAAATATAGCAATTTGGAAATAGAAAGTAACAGCCTTCATCTGATAGCATTTCTTCAATAAACCCAAAATAAAACTGAAGTTCATTATTTTCTCGATTCACTCTTCTACCAGTCTCTCCCCATCTCAGTAAAATAACATCTCCATCCATCAAAAATCGATAAAGCCGAATATGTAAAAATTATTTGTAGTTCATTCTCCTTGTCTCTAATCCATTGCCAATGGATTGATTCTACTTCCAAATGTTTCCAGAGTTCACCGGCTATTTCTATTGTGTTCATTACCACTCTGGCCTACTGCCATCTTTCACCTGGATTACTACCATATACTTGCAACTGATCTCTTTGTTTCTATTCTTGATCCTCAAACTATTATTCAAATCCACTTAGCAGACAGAGTGATTTTCTTAAAATGTCAATCAGATTATCAGTACCTGCTTAACAACTTCCCAATGTGCTTGGGGGAAAAATCTAAAATTCTTACTAGTGTCTACAAAACCCCATGCCTCATTTGAAAATCATTTTCCATCCCCCAACCCACTACACCATATTGACCTCTTTAAGTGCTTTGCATTTGCAGTGCTAATCCCCTTTTCAGCACTGCTCCCTCTGCTTTCAATGTTCTACCCACTTCTCATTGGCCAAATCATAGTCAACCTACAGGAAGCCTGGTCACCCTATGACCCCCTTTCTCAGAATTCTATACTTTTACTTAAGAACTCTTATTATAACTTACTAGAGGCCCAGTGCACAAAATTTGTGCATGGGGTGGGGGTGCGGGGGTGTCCCTCAGCCCAGCCTGCACCCTCAGCAATCTGGGACCCCTCAAGGGATGTCCGACTGCCTATTTAGGCTCGATCCAGATAGAATCGGGCATAAACAGGCAGTTTGACATTTCTCTCACAATCCAGTACTGCTGGCTCCCATCTGCTCGCCTGCCTGCCTTCCTGATTGCCCCTAACTCCTTCTGCCTGCCAGCCTGATCACCACCTAACCACTCCCCTGCCAGCCTGATTGATGCCTAATTGCTCCCCTGCCAGCCTGTTTGACCCTAACTGCCTTCCCCTGCAGGCTTGGTTACCCCTAACTGTCCTCCCCTGCTGGCCTAATCATCCACAACTGCCCTCCCTTGTAGACCTTGTTCCTCCCAAATGCCCTCCCCTGCTGACCATCTCGTGGTGGCCATCTTATGTCCACATGAGGGGAGCCATCTTTGACCACATGGGAGCAGCCATCTTGTGTGTTGGAGTGATGGTCAATTTGCTTATTAGTATTTTATTAGGTAGGATTAGATAGAATAGAGGCCTCGTGCATGGGTGGGGGCCAGCTGGTTTGCCCTGAAGGGTGTCCCGGATTAGGGTGGGGGTTCCCTGGGAGCAAGGGGTGGCCTGGGCAAGGAGCCTGAGGTGGTTTTCAGGTTGGTCATGCCCCCAGGCGACCCAAACAAAGGATCTGGTATCCGGGGTTTATTTATCTTCTATAATTGAAACTTGTAGCCTGGAGCGGAACCAAACCTCCTGATCACTCGGTGGCTACCACCATTTTTGTTGGGATTTATTTATCTTCTATAATTGAAACTTTGTAGCCTTAGGGGAGGCCAAAGCAGGCCAGGGTAGGTGCAATGCTTGGCTTCCTCCATCGCTGGGTGCAACTCAAGCCTCCTGCTCTCTCCAAAGCCACAGCCATCTTGGTTGAGTTAATTTGCATACTCCTGATTGGCTGGTGAGCATAGCTTGTGGGTGTAATGGAGATATGGTCAATCGGCATATTACTCTTTTATTAAATAGAATAATTCAGTATTATTTTGTAATTTTACTTTTTGGTTTTGTTTTGTTTTGTTGTTGTTAATCCTCACCCAAGGATATTTTTCCATTGATTTTTAGAGAGAGTGGAAAGGGGGTAAGAAAGCAGGAAGGGAGGGGACAGGGAGAGAGGGAGGGAGGAAAAGTAAGGGGAGTAAAGGAGGGGGGAGAGAAAGAGAGAGAGAGAGAGAGAGAGAGAGAGAGAGGAAAAGAGAGAGGAACATAGATGTGTCACATCCACTGATTGCCTCCTGCGCACACCTTAACCAGGACAGGAAATTGAACCTGCAATTCAGGTACATGCCCTTGACCAGAAATCAAACCCAAGACCACAAGACCATTCGGTGTATGGGTCAGTGCTCTAACCACTGAGAAACATGGGCCAGGGCTAATTTTACTTTATAATTTGTCTGCTTTCTTCACTGCACTGTAAGTCCCACAAAGGCAAAAATCATAACTGTCTTGTTCTCTTCTATTGTTGTCATCTCTATCAATCCTAGTATTATCTCTATTTTTTCCTAGTACCTAGTAGATATTATTATATTTCAATAAATTATTGTTGAAATTATGAATAAATGAATACTTTATATATTTCAAGTACACTGAAAGAGTGTGCAGCTTTTTTAGTAGATTCCTTCCAGCATGCACATTTTGAGTCATTATTATTAGTCATTGTGACTATGAGCAGTTTCAGGCATATAACCTTGAGCTTCCAGACAAACCTTGAAGCAAATGAGCATTGTGTCTCAGTTAGACCCCTGCAATTAATTCTAACTCCTAAAAAAAAAAAAACCTTACCTACTATATCTTACAGAAAGTTATTACAATCTGAAATAAAAGCAACTAAAACAACATATTAAGAGTTAAAAGTTTTTATTCTGTTACAAATCCAGTTTTATACTTAGCAGACTTCAAAGTCAAGTTAGAAACCTTTATTTTGTCATAAGCAAATAATGTTCCTTAAAAATATGTGCAGCCAGTGATATTTATTTATAAAGACCTATCACCGCCTTCTAAGAAATGTTAAATGATGGTAAGATTTAAAAGGCATCAATACAACTAACACAAACTTTTTGTTACAAATAGCATCTTCAGATGATAATCTCAGAAAAGCAATCTTTATCAGACTTGCAACTAATCTCTAACTGCAGAGAGATGCAAAATTAATTTGGTTATGCCTTTGTACCTCTTTTTTTTTCTCTACCTGCAAAAGGTGACTGCTTATCCTGTGTGAAAATAGAATCTACAGAAACCCATGTTCTTAGTACACCTTAATTAAGGGGTCAACTCCCTCATTATCCTAGAAAGAGAGAAAATCCTTTTGATTTTCTTTATACGTTGCAAGATGTGGCCAGACTTTGTGCCATAATTAGAACCAGCTCAAAGCTATGGTTCTTTGTAGAATTAAAGCAAAACCAAAACCACTCAGCTGACAATTGATACAAAAAGGTAGTAAACTCAGTCTCATAGACAGGGGAAAAGGAGAAGCACCAGATTTCTATGTCCTTATTTGAAGGAAACAAGAAGAGATCAAATAAATATCAAGCTGTGGACCCAAGGGCACTTGAAGAGGAAGGTTCTAGAAGCAGTAGGAAATGGTAAGGGTAACAAGAGCTTTTAAAAAATATATATTTTATTGATTTTTTAACAAAGAGGAAGGGAGAGGGATAGAGGGTTAGAAACATCGATGAGAGAGAAACATCAATCAGCTGCCTCCTGCACACTCCCTACTGGGGATATGCCCCCAACTGGAATCGAAATTGGGACCCTTCAGTCCTAAGGCTGATGCTCTATCTACTGAGCCAAACCAGTTAAGGCAGCAACAAGAGCTTTATACTCTCAAGATTGTGAGTTCAAATTCCAAGTCTTCCACATAGAAGTCCTGTGACCTTAGGTAAGTTTCCAAACCTCATTCAGCTGCAATCTCTTCATCTATAGAAAGAGGATAACAACGCTGCCTCAAAAGTTGCCTGTGAGAAGTTGGAGATTATCGACAGAAAGTACCTGGCACATAGTGGGAGTTCAACAGATGGTAGCTAATCAGCAGAATAGATCTTGGCTTTTCATGATAAAAAAATAAATAAATTAAGAAAAGGAAATTGGCACTAGCAAAAGATTCCTCCTGGGATTTAATACCACCAGGAAGCCTAAACCCATCAAGAAAGGATTGTGAGACAGATAGAAACGTGACTGGTAACCAGGTAACCAAGACTCCATTATCTCACATTCTCAAATTACTATTATCTAACAAAACAGAGTGACATCAAATCTGGACTGAATTGAGACCAGGCCAGAGAACCTGCATTCCCACCATTTGTTCACCATCCAGAACTGAAATATCATTACTGACATATACACATAAGGAACTGTTTGACATTGAAATTGGGACTCAAAAGAACTGTTGGCCCAGAAAGAAACTCACTACAGACTGATTCATATGCCTTTCAGCATAACCCTTATTGCTTGTCCCATTTTCGGTTCTTATAAGTATATTTCCAATAAGACATGATCTCACTCATCTAGGGGAAATGGTGAACAAGATAGACTGATGAACAAGAACAGACCCAGAGACAAGGAGCCATGGGTCAGACTGTTGGACCTCAGAGGGAGGGTGGGGATAAAAGGGAGAGATCAACCAAAGGACTTTTGTGCATACATATGAGCCTAACCAGTGGTCAAGGACAATAGAGGGGTGGGGGCATGAGTGGGGAGGGGTGGGGGATTGGAATGGGGGGGATGAAGACAAATATGTGATATCTTAATCAGTAAAGAAATTTTAATAAATAAATAACTAAATAAATAGAGAATAGTCAGAATCCCATGAATAAGAGATAAAAAGGAAGGAAGGAGGAGAAGCAAATGACAGGAACAGGAAAGGAAAGGGAAGACAGGGGAAAAATGAAAAGAAAAAAAAAGACAGAAAGAAACCTACAGCTCCACCTGGATTCAAGTTTGCTTATAAGCAGAATGACATGATGTGGGACTACCTTCTCCTTCCTGCTGTATTTCCTATGAAGCAAAGACCATAACTGCTCTGTTCACTTCTAAATGACCAGTGACTAGCACAGTGTCTGGAATGGCACAGCCATTTAATAAATAACTGTGGACTGTGCAAATGAATTAAGGAATGACTGCTGCCTATGTCTCTGGAGTCATAGATATTCGCCCTACAACCAAGAATTTGGAAACCCAGAGGACTGGTTTTATGCATTCACTCTAGGTACTTGGAACTAGAATTCTAGTATAACTGTCCCCAGGTTTGCATCAAGTGGCTGTCACTTAGCCATCTCTCTGGCCCTGCAAAATTGCCTTTTCAAATAAAGATTTGAGGATCCTGGAGGGTGGCCTCAATTTCATCTCTCACGCTACCAGTATTCTCAGTTGCCTTATAATATAGTTTCTGGTGTTAGATATTAAAATGCAGGTAGAACTGTTTAGAGAGTTATATTTTGAAAAATCGAGATAAAGCTGAGCTGTTAAAAACCAGTCAATATAGTGTCTGCTCTCATTATTGAGAGATGCTTAATCTCGTTATTCAGTTTCAGGAGAGAACAGGAGGCATGCAGTGAAATTCAATACAGACAAATATATAGCTTTAAATTAGCAGCAGATAGGGTAATGTTGCAATTATCAATTTCAATATAAGTTTACCTGTCAATAATTATAACTAGTTAATCAAAACATTATTAAGAAAATTTTGGTACATTGCATATTAACATTTTTTAATCTATTCAAAATAGGTCAATGTCTCATTTAGATTTATGCTTTGGGACTTTTTCTAGAACAATTCCTGTAAACCCACTGCTACCAAGACACAGAGCTGTGAGGATTAAATTTAATTGTGTACATAAAAGTGCTTTGCAAACACTGGATGACATTGTTTCTTTCTCAGCCAGGAACATGTAATGACATCACCTTCCTTCCTCATCTGCCTTTCCATAAGAGGTAAGATTTTTCTTCTTTCCTTCTTATGCTAAGGAGATTGTTAAAAAGCAATCTCATCGGATCAGAAGCTACCATATTTCAGAAATGAAGTGATTTATGGGTGGTAATTACATTACAAAAAGTTTATACATCGTTTGGGCTCAATCTGGGGAAATGGGATAGTATGTTACTGCTGTTATTAAACCCCAGAGACTCATTGATCAAGAACATAAAGATCAACCACTTGTTTTGTTAAGTAATTAACTTAACTCTTCCCCATAGCTCCCACTCAGCTTTAGGATAATCCTGTTCCTCATCAGCAGTGAGAGTCCCCAGCAATGTGCTGAAAAGGGCTACTGAAAGGTGATGCCAATTAATTGCCAAAAGGAATTGCCATTTTTGAAATTACATTATTGTCTAATTTGCTGCCACTAGATCGTTAAAGTGCCAATTATGCATCTCTGCTCTAATGTATTAATAAAAAAAAAGCAATCATGCATTTATTGCCTTTATAATTCCTGAGATAATTACCCAACAGGCTGAAGGTATATTTCTTCTGTGGTGCAGCAAATTTAGCAGCCACATTAGAGACTCTAGCGGCTAGGAAATTAACATACCAGAACTGACTATTAGAGCGAACACCCAATATTCTCCACTGCTTTATTTGAAGTGTCCTAGGGCCATTCCATAGAATGAAGTTGTGAGAAAGTAAGAGCTTGCCTCCCCACGATAACCTCTTTCCTCTTCCTCCATTCTTTCCCAGGTAGGAGTAAAATGGAAAGAAAAACCTTGTCCTGGAGCCAGAAGCAGGTTTCCAGGTTGGTTTATAGGCCGTGTGTTCATGCGGTTCAGGAGAGATTGAATTTCTAGGCTACCAATGAGCCACTTACATCTTCAGGAAGCTCCCTGCCTGCCTTGGGAAAGGTTGAAGCATCGCTAGAGCAGGGACAGGGAAGCTGGGGGCTGAAGTGGCAGGGTAGAGGTGATGTTTTCAACATTTGGTTTTATCATTGTGCTTGAAACTCTGTGAATTTCCAGATTATAAATCTCTCTCTTTTTTTAACATAGATATAAAAATCCATTCTGCAGATAAATAGAAATGATTTAAGGAGTCTTTCTTTTGGATTATCTGTCCTCTCTACTTTTAATATAAATGAGTTTCAACTCGCTAGAAGTGTTATTTCTTATCCCAAAAGTTATGGCATTGCATATTTTTTGTCCACTCTTCCCCATACTTGTCATGTTAAAATTGAAGTAGTTTGTTCCATAAATGTAACCTTTTTTCCAAAATAATTTATTTTTAAATGAGGCAGAAAGAGTAAATGTAATATAATACCTTTGTGAGGAAAATAAAAACATTTTTTTCTTATTTATAAAAACACAGGAAAGATGAAGCAGAGGCTAATGACAATTAGCCTTTAGGAAATGGATTGGAATGGATGGGAACAAGATTGGAATGGGGTAGGATTGGAATGGATGGGAACAAGATTTCCCCATCTATAGTTTTGATTTTTGATTTTTGAAGCACATAACTGTTTTTACATACCTGATAATAAACAATTAAACCAAAAAGAGTGAAATCATTGAATACAAACAAACAAATGATTCCAAAGGTGTCCTTGCTAGATTTCTTTACACTAAATTTTGAACAAACAAACAAACAAAAAAATCCAGAATACACTGTTTAAAAGGATTTAAAGTCAAGAAGAACAGTGATCTGGCAGGGGGGAAGAGATGGGCAGTTCTAAGGGACACTAAAGAGACAAGAATCAATTACAGTGTGTGAACCCTGACAAGATCCTTAGTTAAAGGGAGAAAATCAACTATATGAAACATTTTGGAGAAATTTAGTATTTAGTGTGGACAACATTATTGTATGATCTTTAGTTAGTAATGGTTATATTTGTGGGTGTGATGATAGTATTGTATTTATCAGAGGATGTCCCAGTTCTTGGCAGATGCATGCTGAAGTGGTTAGGGATGAGGAGTAATGGTGACAGAAACCTACTTTCAAATGATTTGACAAAGGGAATTATATGTCTATTTATAGGGATGGAACTGATGTTAACAGTTGGTAAATCTAGATGTGTGATACATATTGTTCTTTTAACTCTTCTCTAGGTTTGAGGTTTTTCAAATAAAAAAGACTGAAGTAGTTGCACTGAGTGCTCCCTGGAGCGACACGTGTGGGCAGCACTCCCCAAGCTATTGAGGTCGCCATTACTCATCTCATAAAGGATTCTGTGCACATTGCTTCTCCAGCTGTCACAGTCCATTGATAACCTGTACTCATTCCTGACATCATTCAAGTGAAGAGGTCAACAAACTACAGCCAGCAAGCAAATCCAGCCCACCTCCTCCTGTCCATAAAGTTTTATTGGAACACAGCCATGCCCATTTGTTTACATATTGTAGCTGTCCCTGTCTTCCCATAGGAGCTGAGTTGAGTACCGTATTTCCCCGAAAATAAGACATCCTCCAAAAATAAGACCTACTTACAGGTTTTCTTCTGAGTGAAATATAAGGAATCCCGCCCCCCCCCCTGAAAATAAGGCCCCCAGGCTCTGTCTCAGAATGAAAATTAATTTCCCGCAAACTGGTTGCTAGGGCCGCCCCGCCTGGCGTCTAGCAACCAGTGACGTTACTCGGAGTCCTGAGTCCTGAGTCCTGAAGTCACTGCTGTGTGAATGGAGAGAAATCAGTGTGGAAACTTTGTGAAACCTAAACTGCAAGAAGTTGTGACTTGGGTGGAGAATTCATGGGAGAAAATCACTGACAGTTGCATTGCAAATGCACTGCGAGCAGGCTACCTTGACAAGAAGTACTCATTTAAAGACAGTGCCATGGCTAAACATGAGAAATTTGGTCCACTGGTTCTGAAAGAAATGGAGTCACAAGAAATTCACCAGGAAATTCAGGAATTGGATTGTTATGATGATGTTCCAGAAGATGACATGATTGTCATTGAATAAATGAGTAAATTCTTGATACTGTAGGATTCACAGTTTCTCTGGTTTGTGTTGACAATTACCATATTACAGTACCATATACAGGTAATATATTTCTCCTTTATTTTCATTTAACAAAAAATGTGTACCGTATTCTTCTTCATGGAAAAATAAGACATCCCCTGAAAATAAGACCTAACGCATCTTTGGGAGCAAAAATTAACATAAGACACTGTCTTATTTTCGGGAAACAGGGTAGATGCAAAGTTGCCCACAAAGCCTAGGATATCTTCTACCTGGTCCTTCACAGAAAAATTTGCCAATCCATGTTCTAGTGGTATTTTTTCTGCTGACTATTACAGAATCTCCTTCCCCACACTTATTCTTACATCACTTGTTTTACTTTTCTTCTCTCTGAATCATTCTTCCTAAATTACAGCATCCCCTTGAACTTCAAAAATTTAACTCTAACATTTTATCCACACACTCCCTAGTGACTTTGAGAACAGTTCCCCAAGGATGCTCACAAAGGCACTTACTTGACAACATCTCCTTTTGATCAGCAGCTTGATAAGAAATCACCCTCTGAGTAGATCAAAAAAGTTTATGCATCCTTTCAAGTAACAGGCATTTGATAAAGGTCTTTACTGTGTGCCAGCACTGGTGTTGAGATGCAAAAATTCATAAATAAGACATGGTCCCTCCCTACCTGCCAACTCAGTCAGGCAGGGAAGACCTCCAAAAATTCAGGGTACTGTTGTGATTTTTGTTTAACACTTTCATAGGCTAAAAACTAATGTGAGCTTTACATGTATTACCCTATTTAATTCTCATAATAATCCTATGAGGAAAATATCCTTATTTTACAGATTAAAAAAAAGCAACAACAACAACTTAGGTATGCATAAGAAAATAGAAATTTAAAGTAGGATGATACAAAGGTTTGGTAATTTGGCCAAGGTCAAACATCTATTAAGTAGCAGAGCTGGGATTTGAACCCAAGCAGTCTGGTTCCAGACTCTTAACTACTCTGTCAAAAGCAGCTTTTATTTTCTCTGCCTATGACCTGAGAGAGGACATTGCTCCCACATGGAACACCCCTGAAATCCCCATCATAGAACAGCAGAGGATCTGAATTAGGTTGTGCCAACTCACACACTTCCCACCATCAGCCTGCTCTGCTTTGCGGGAAGATGGGCGGGTGCTGGCACCTTCAGGCTCCCAAGTTATTTGGGAATACTCTGATTTTCTAGTTAATGATTCTCTTATCAGACCGGAGCCTCTCAAAAAAGAAAAAGGTGGTTCTCACTCTCCTGTAGTGGGAGGTGAGAACTATCATCTATTTTAGCTGAACTGTTGGCAACTACTTCTGACTTCAAGAGGTGAGGCAGAATTCCTCTCCCAGGGAGGTAGTTCTTCAGTTTAGGAAAATACTTTAATGCATATCAATGGTGTGTTTTTAATTTGGACTTCATTTTGGTTTATTTATTTATTTATTTGTTTATTTATTTATTTATTTATTGCTGTTATAGGGAAAGGCCTCTGAGCATAAATGGACAGGAGTATTTGAGAACATGAGGGATGATCTGCTCTGCATAATAAAGTAAAAAAAAAAATTGAGGGCATCCTGAAGAGAGAAGATAAGGGGCTTGAGATGACTGATAATGGAAAAGGTATGAAAGCAAGCTAGAGAGGGAAGAAGGTCCTAGAAGGTTTCTAGGCATTGGGGCCATAAGAAGAGAAAACCGGCCAGGGAGAAATCCCCTAAGTGGAGATGGTCAATGGCCTTTAGGACTGTGATGCCTGATACCAAGCTTAAAGTTGTTTGCTGGGCTGTGTGATCCTAGGAAAGGGCAGTAGCTCCAGAGGAGACAGGAACATTGTGGGAGCAAGACTGGTTTTAAAAACTGCCTCCTAATTGAAGACAGAAAAAGAAGAAGTAAATTTATCTCTATTCATAGATTGCATGATTTTATATATAGAAAATCCTAAGACATCCACAATAAACTGTCAGAACTAATAAAGAAATTTCTATAAGGTTGTGAAATATAAGATCAATATATGAAAATCAAGAGGAACATCCAAGATGGCGGCCTAGGCAGTCTCCTAAGCTGCCGCCTCATCAACAATTTAATTAAAAAAACAACTAAACTCAAAAAGGACTTCACCAAAACGTCAGGAAAGCTGGCAGAGTGGAATAGCTACAACTAGAAAGAAAGAGAGAGGCTCACGGGTCGGACTGGGAGCCGAAAAGCACTGAGGTAGGGAGACGCTCGCGCACGCGGCCGCCGAATACCTGCCTGGCGGTGGGAGGGGAGGAATCCCCGATTGCACGTAACCCTTTCGGACTGTACTGAACCCCAGCCCCGGCTGAAATTCCGTGGTCCCAGGCTCATACGGGTGGCATCTGGACTGTAGGGAAAGGCACCCAGAGACTCAGAGACTCAGAGACCGGGGACCGGGAGCCGCAGCCGGCAGGGTCTGCAGACTCGCGCGCGCGAGCAAGTACGCACTGAGGTCTGACCGCCGCCTCTCCGGAGCGGAAGGAGTCAGAAGCTCCAGGTCTGACCTCGGAGGCTGCAGCCACCTCTCTGTACAAGGTGGCGGCCTCTCCTTAGCGGAAGGAGTCAGAAGCTCCAGGTCTGGTCACGGAGGCTGCCGCTGCCTCTATGTACAAGATGGCGGCCTCTCTGTAGCGGAAGGAGTCAGAAGCTCCAGACTACAGAGACCAGCCCAAGTCCGGGTGAGCCCCTGGGGCACCCACGCTCCTGCTTGGGGAAACTGGGCCGGTCAGGCGGAAACTCAGGCGAGCGCACAAGGGCAGGGCAGAAGCCAAGACTGTCAGTTCAGCCCTGAGACTCCGCCCCATCCAAGCTGAGCAGAGGCTTCTGCAGTTTTTCAAGTCTGATCCTATAAGACTGTCTCCAATACAGAAGTTATCCCAGAGTAGACACAGCTGATACCCACATCCAATTGGCCTGAAGGTCAATTCACAACAATAGAGACTTAGCTACAACAAGGCTGTGCACTCAGTCCACAAAGGGGATCACCAAGAGTGTCTACCTCAGGTAACTGAGGAGGCTGACCCACTGTGCTATATAGGACACCAAACACACAAAGCCATCCTACCAACTCTGAAAAATAGTGATGATGCCGAGACAAGGAAATAGATCTCAAACAAAAGAGATGGCGGATATAGAGTTCAGAACTACGGTTCTAAGGTTATGCAACAATATCCTAGAAAAGCTCGATAAATTTCATGAGACCCAACTAAAAAGTATACATAAACTGACTAAATTGGAAAATATTATGCAGAGATCCAACAGCAGAATGGAAGAACACAAGAATCAGGTCAAAGAGCTAAAAGACACTCCGCTGGAGAAGGAAGAAGAAAAGAGGATCCAGAAAGTTGAAGATAGTGTAAGGAGCCTCTGGGACAACTGCAAGCGCACCAACATCAGAATTATGAGGGTGCCAGAAGAAGAGGGAGTGCAAAATACTGAAAACATATTTGAAGAAATAATATCAGAAAACTTCCCTCACCTGGTGAAAGAAATAGACTTACAAGTACAGGAAGCCTACAGAACCCCAAACAAGAGGAATCCAAAGAAAAATTCTTCTCAACACATCATCATCAATATGCCAAGGGTAAAAGATAAAAAGAGGATCTTACAAGCAGCAAGAGAAAAGCAGTTGGTTACCTATAAGGGAGCACCCATACGACTATCAGCTGATTTCTCAACAGAAACCATGCAGGCCAGAAGGGAGTGGCAAGAAATATTCAAAGTGATGAAAAGGGAGAACCTACAACCAAGATTACTGTATCCAGCAAAGTTATCATTCAGAATTGAAGGGCAGATAAAGAGCTTCACAGATACGAAAAAGCTAAAGGAGTTCATCACCACCAAACCAGTATTATATGAAATGCTGAAAGGTATTACTTAAGAAGAGGAAGAAGGTCAAGTGAATTAAAAATCTCAGGAATAGAATAAACTGGTGAATATAATAGAATTAGGGGCAAAGAAAGGGAGTGGATAGATAATTATCAGGGTGAAGGGGTGTGGGGTGCAGAAAGAGACTGGATTAAAATTGTATAACCTATGGATGAGGACAATAGTGGGGGGAGGGGGTAAGGGCAGAGGGTGGGGTGGGAATCAGGTGGAAGGGAGCTATGGGGGAGAAAAAAGGAGAAACAATTGTAATAATCCAAGCAATAAAGATTTATTTAAAAAAAAAAAAGAAAATCAATTGTATTTCTGTACATTAGCAATGAACAATCCAAAAATTAAGTAAACAATTCCATTTATGATAATATCAAAACAAAATACTTAGGAAGAAGTATAACAAAAAAGTACAAAATCTACATACTAAAAACAACACATTATCATTAGAAAAAAATTAAAGAAGACTTAAGTGGAAAAATGTTCTATGGCCTGACCTTGAGTGTTAGCCTATGAACTGGGAGATCACGGTTCAATCCCTGGTCAGGGCTTATGCCCAGGTTGCAGGCTCAATCTTAAGTGTGGGGTATGCAGGAGGCAGCCAATCAGTGATCCTCTCTCACCATTGATGTTTCTATCTCTCTCTCCTTCTCTGAAATCAATAAAAAATATATTTTAAAAGTAAAATAAAAGTAAGGATACTTTTTAAAAATAATTTCTATGTGCATTGATTGGAATATAATATTTTTTGTGATTTTTTTTCTTTTGTTGATCCTTACCTGAGGATATTTTTTCCATTGATTTTTAGAGAGGGGTGGGGGTGGGGGTGGGGTTGGAGGGAGATAGAGGCAGTGTTTGTACTTCATGCTTGTGTTTTCAAACTTCCAGTAACATTTTAGGATGAATTTCCTTTGCCAAAAGATTGGTTTGGCTAAAAAGAAAGAAACATCAACTGTTAAAGTGTGTATACATGTTTCTGGGACACCCTGTATATTCAAAAGAAGTGAAAAACATACTTCCACACAAAAAAACAACTGTACATATATGCTCATAGAAGCATAATTAATTTTAGCCAAAAAGTAAAAACAACTCAAAGTTGTCCACCAGCTAGTGAATGAATGGGTAAACAAAACGTGGTATATCCAAGCAATGGAATATTATTCATCAACGAGAAGGAATGAAGTACTAGAAAGTGCTGCACTAGGCGTGAGTCTTGAAAACCCCATGCTGAGTTAAAGAAATCAGACCCAAAAAAGCCAAATAGAAACCTATAGAGACAGAAAGTAGAATGATAATTGCCATAAGATAGGGAGGGGGATAATGAAGAGTGACAGCTAATGGGTATAAAGTTTCTTTTTGGAATGATGAAAGTATTCTGAAATTAGATTGTAGAATGGTTGTACAGCTTTCTGAATACGCTAAAAACAACAACACTGAACTGTACAGCATTAAAAGCATGAATAATATGATAAATGAATCCTATCTCAATTTAATAGTACTTTTTAAAGCCTCCTTTCCACCAAAAAAATAAAAGAAGGTGACCCTACAAAGGGAGGGAAATAGTTGGTAGGGGAGGAAATCTTCTCATTCCTAGAGAAATATCCTTTAAAAAGTGTTTCTTTTTAATTCAGTAGAATTAAAGGCAGTTTTAAAGTACTATACCAAATAGCACTTTCATCTAAGCTATAAAGTAGTTTCAGACAATTTTTTGATTCAGAAGGAAAGGAAAAGGACACTCCCAAAACATGTTGTGGATATATTTTTATTTTCTTCTCAGAGTGACAGTTCAAAGGGAGTGTGGGTGGGATTCTCTGGTTGCAGAAAAGCCTTCGACCTCTTAAGACTTGGAATGTTCTCAGAAAGAGCAGGCTGAGACTATATTAGGTGCCTGAGACCAGTCCTAGCTAGGAGTCATCCCAGCAAGATGGATGGGGGCATAAGCCTGGGCAGGCTATGAGGTCTCAGGAGAGGAATTACCTGGGCAAGACTGTACAACCCCTTTCCACCACCCACCAAACACCTGTGCAGGCACTTGTGGCAGGTTCAAGGATGCTGCAGACTGCACAGGTACCTTGATGAGGCCATGGCAAAGACCATTTTTGTGATGTATATAGTAACTACAACAAACTTGGGAAGATAACCCAATTCTAGCCCTCAGTCCCCCAAGTTTTCAGTTCTCTTTTTATTAGGACTTATGTTAAGAATGTTTATAGTCCCTATAAAGATACCAATGTCATATTTCACCGATCTAGAACAAATATTCCAAAACTTTATATGGAACCATAAAAGACCCTGAATAGTGACAGCAATCTTGAGAAAGAAGAACAAACTTGGGAGGATCACAATACCAGGTAACAAGTTATACTACAAAGCCACTGTACTCAAAACAGCCTCGCACTGATACAAGAACAGGCATATAGATCAATGGGATAGAACAGAGATCCCAGAAATCAGCCCAAGTCATTATGCTCAATTAATATTTGGCAAAGGAGGCAAGAACATACAGTAGAGTCAAGACAGTCTCTTCAATGGTGCTGGGAAAATTGTAGCAAGACATGCATAAAAATGAAACTAGACATAAGAATAAATTCAAAATGGATAAGACTTAAATGGAAGTCATTAAACCATAAAAATCCTAGAAGAAACCATAGCCAGCAAAATCTCAGATGAATCTCGTAGCAATATGTTTACGGACACATCTCATAGGATAAGAGAAACTAAGAAGAAAATAAACAAATGGGACTACATCAAAATAAAGAGCTTCTGCACAAGAGAGACCATCAACAAAATGAAAAGGGAGCCCACTATATGGGAGAACATATTTGCCAATGATACATTTGATAAATGGTTAATATCCAAAATATATAAGGAACTAATACAACTTAACAAAAGGAGGACAAACAATCCAGTTAAAAAATGGGCAATTGGCCTACTAATAAATAGACACTTCTCCAAAATAAACATAGAGAGGGCCACAAGACATGTGAAAAAATGTTCAAAGTCACTAATCATCAGAGAGATGCAAATTAAAATGACAATGAGGTATCACCTCACACCTGGCAAGATAACTACCATCAACAAATCAGCAAATGACAAGTGCTGATGAGGATGTGGAGAAAAGGGAAGACTTGTACACTGCTATTGAGAATGCAGACTGGCAAAGCCATATGGAAAACAGGATGGAATTCCTCACAAAATTAAAAATGGAACTCCCATTTGACCCAGTGGTCCCACTTCTAGAAATATATCTTAAGAAACTCGAAACACCAGTCAGAAAGAATATATTCACTCCTATGTTGATAGGAGTGCAATTTACAATAGCTAAGATCCAGAAACAGCCCAAGTGCCCATCAGTAGATGAGTGGATAAAAATGCTGTGGTACATCTATACCGTGGAATACTATGCAGCAGTAAAAAAGAAGAATCGCTTATCCTTTGAGACATCATGGATGGACCTGGAGTGTATTATGCTAAGTGAAAAAAAGCCAGTCAGAGAAAGACAAGTATCATGTGACCTCACTCATTGTGGAATCTAACGAGCAAAATAAGCTGATGAACAAAATAGAGCCAGAGACATAGAAGCATGGAGCAGACTGTTGAATCTCAGAGGGAAGCCAGGAGTGGGTGGGAAGAGATAAACCAAAAAACTTGTATGCATGTACTAGTATATGCATAACTCATGGACACAGGCAATAGTGTGGTGAAGGCCTGAGGGGAGGGAGTGAGGCTAGAAGATGTCAATTGGGGGAAGAAAGTATATGTAATACTTTCAACAATAAAGACTTTTTAAAAGAATATTTAGAAGCTAGGAAATGCCAGTTTAGCAAAATACATTTTCCCTTGTCAACATGAAGGCCTAGCAACCTGACCTTCCTCCACAACAAAGTAAATAAATCCCCTACTGAGCTGGACTTTGCCAACACGGGGATTGCATAAATCATGGCTCCTGGCAGAGAAAAGAATGAAGAACCAGGCAAGTGGTTAGATTTGGCTGAAAACGGGGCTCTCTCTGCTTAAGTCATAGATCAAAATTTGCTGCTAACTATGTGAGACAAGTCATGTCCTGATGGGCCTGAGACTTCATTCTTCCTAAACACTGGAGGATGGAGTTGTGAACCAGAAAGAACAGCAAAAACCCAGGTCAGTAGGGCAGAGGAGGAAGATGCAAAACACCCTCAGAAAACCTAGGAACATTTCTCCTAGGGGAAAAATCCAATACCACCCACCCCAACTCCCTCCCGGACTCTACTCCTACCCACAACCCAGGCTGGAGGGAAAAAGTCAGAGGTAGTTAGATCAAGGCACAGCGCCAAAAGCCCCCAGTCTCTGAAACCCCAGCAGTCGAAAGGGGGCACCACTACTCCTACATCATCAATGGAGCAGCAACACTAACCATGGACAGCCAGCCGCATGGGCCCTTCCCTGTAACTCAGCCAGAGAAACAATGAGGTACATGTCTCCAGCCTCCTCTTCCCTAGGAAGACTCTTTCCCGCTTATGACAGAATGACAAGGAGTCTACCACATAGGTTTAGCTGCCTAAGTGTGGGCGCTTCCAAAACCACCTCCTATTAATACTGCAGGCTTTTAGCTCCATTTCTGAACTCAGAGAGTCCCATGTTCAAATCTCAGCTCTTCTAACACGCTGTGACCTTTAAGAGGCGTTGTCCTGTTTGAAGCTGGGAGAATGAGACCAAAGACATCAACCAGAAAATCAGAGGTTATATGGCTTAGATAAGATTGCTCAGAGAAAGCACAGAATGGTTAGAGAGCTGAGGACTGTCAGGGATTTATTAAAACCTTGGAAATAGGCAATGAAAACTACTGAGCTCTGGGCATCGTTCAGTGGATTTTAATGCCTTACTGGTTTCTTCATTAATTAATGAGCTACATAAAATCTTTCATGTGCTCCTTTTACATTTGTCTGAGAGCCTTAATTTTACCTTTTTTAAAATGGTACGTCAGCAGAACCAAGCCCTTGAGGAAGGCCAACAGATAGAGGAGCTGATTTTGCAAAGGAAGGAATGCAAAGGCAACCAGTGAAGCAGGGAGAGAAGCAGGCGTGTCGGGGCTCAGAGGTCAAGGTAAGACAAGTGTTCTGAAAACAGGGAGTGAGCAATTAAATTAAAGGGCGTTTAATTAATTTTCATCTTATTTATTTGACCACACAACGGCATTCAACACCTAAACCTCCCCACAGCTGCTGTGTGCCACCAATTCCTCCCACGAGATATGAGGCAACTTTTTCTAACCCACTCAAAGACAGGATGTCCTGTTGTTCCCTTTTCCTGAGACCAGAGGTGGCTAGTCTGACATCTACATAACCAAGGGAGCCTACGCAAGTGTTCTTTGTGAAACAAGGAACATTTACTTTAAGGTAATTCTCTATTCCCAACTCAAATGAATCAGATGGCAGTGAAGAGAGAGAGAGAGAGAGAGAGAGAGAGAGAGAGAGAGAGAGAGAGAGAGAGAAAAGAGAGAGAGAAAGAGAGAGATCTTTCAATGTAGTCTACTCATACACTTCTTTAAATAGAGTCTATACGCCCTGCTACAATAACATCCTTAGTGGTTGTCCCACAACACTGACATCCTTGGAAGGAAATCAGCTGGCATTCCAACGCCTTCATTTCCCACTCACAGATGGGAAAACAGAAAAGAATTATGCAGTTGTGTCTAAACATGTGTAAGTTAGCCCCCTCAACCTTGCTTTTACCTCTCAGGTGACCTTGGGATCTAAATAAGCCCAATTTCCTTCTTTTTCCCCATGCTCTGACCTCCAGAGGGATTGCATTTACCATAGCAATAATCTTCCCCTGTCATTTTCCAATTCCTACAACCTGCAGAAAGAAGAGCAAAACGCTGAAAAAATTACTGAAATCCAACCAATCGTTTTTAAAAAGCAGAGCCCTCCAGATGTTCTCTAGTCTTTAAAAAAAAAAAAAAAAAGGCACAAGCCACAGGGCACAGCTTGAAGATGCTCTCGTTTTTTCTTCATCTCCATTTGTCCAGGTTGAAGGAAAATCCCCTGACTGCCAGCAGCAGGCATCATTACTTTTCATTTGTTGAACACCCAATGGATGGATCGGCCTCTTGAATTGGGTGCTCTACTGCACCACCTGCTATCATCTTTCCAGGTGCACTCGCAAATGACACTTTAGCTAACAAGCCTGAAATTTTTCTGTTCATCAGAAGGGCACTTGAAGAAATTACCCATTTGTCTAGGACTGCAGGCGGTTGCAGTCACTGGCATCCCAGATGGTCCCACTTTTCAGCATTACAGATTCTGGAGGGAGAACCTGACACAGTAGAGCTTCCCCTCCAGCATTCACCTTCTCACGTGCTTCCTCAAGGCATGATATCAAAGATGCCCTGGTGGCCGTTTTCAAACTGCAGAGTCCCATGACAAAATAGCCACAGCCCTAATTCGGGGAGCACTTGTGAGTGCATGCCAATAAACACCTCTGATAAATGCATTAACAGTTGCCCTTCTTAAACTTTACAAAATATTGGGTAATTCTTCTGAATAGCCACGAGATGGCAGGCTTAAACCTCCCTACAGGAGCTCCAGCACTTCTGGTCTGCTGCTTTGACAAGCTGTGGGCAGAGGTGTCTCTTCTGTTTATTAACATTCCTAGGCACCGCTTGAGATGCTCTTGCTTCACTTTATGGAGCTGATTTGTTTGGGCATTCATTCGGTTTAAGAAGAATAATTCCCTAATCATTTGTCAGGTGACATGCTTTTACATTCTAGCTCCTGCCTTTATAGAAGAAAGTGTCTATCTTCAAAGGATTCACAGGGGGATGCGTATATGTGCAGAATGTTCACCTGCGTGTTAACAGAGAAACTTCATTTTCCAGGAATTCCAGGGAATAAGGAATTTACCAACTGATGAAATAAATGAAGGTACACAGTACTAGAATACACAAATCGGGGGGGGGATCATATTAACAATAGCTTGCAAATATGATTTCCAGTTCCAACCATAATTATAATGTTCTCCATCAATCCTGTGTGTTCTTTTTGTTCTTCTAATGACTCATCTACTCTAAGATGAGAAAATAAAGGTGCAAGAGTCTGCATTTTAAGGTGTCAGTCACATCTTTGAAAAGTAAAACACAGAAAATCTGTTCCAACTTGTTCAAAAAGAGAGAAATAAACCCTTGTACCTTTAGGGTATCTACCAGCTGGGAAGGGGGCTGAGGAGGAGGGAAGGCAGGGGAGAAATGAGGCCAGGGATCGCACTGGGGACAGTGGTTACACAAACAGAAATAATCTAGGTTCTCCTGGCTAAAATGAGAAGGTAATTTAGTTGCAGCTGGATCAAGAGGATTTCAGAGCAATAAGAATCAAGTAAGGGCATCAGAGAGAGTTAATAGGGGACATTTTGGACTCACAATAAAGATAATTTCCTTTGGGCCTTCATATTAGCAATAGCTTCCAGAAGATAAGTTAGCACAAAGACTTGAGATTACTTCAGCTCATCGTGTTCATAAAGACACTCACATGGGTCCACCCACAAGAGCCAGTCATTAGACTCCACCACTTCCCGTCCCAAGCAGCCTCACACAGTGGCCATTAACCCTCCGCTCCAGAGGGAGAAGTGATCTGAGGATGCTGTGTGCACAGGCCAGGGCTCATAATGACAGCAGCAATTACCCTCCCTCCGTGTGTGTGTCTGCCTCCGGTGGGGGACAGCGTACTCGGCACATTAAAGAGCATTTATAAACAGTAGGCTAGAAGCGCTCAGGGGAAGAAGAACCATGTAATGAGTGATGGTTATTAATGACCATTATTATCTTTGTCCTGACCTAAGCACTCTTCCTCCAAGAATGTTTACTTAGCACGCCGGGCTGGAGCTGAGTCAAACATGAGGGGCTCTGAAGCTCTGTTATTAATCCACCAGTTTTATACAGAGAGGAAACAGCTTCACGAAGTTCTCTTCTTCAACATTAATATATATAAATGAAAATTTTAGAGCTCCCGAGTTCCACCAGAAGAGAAACAGATCAATTCTCTGTGTGGCGAGTCACATAATGGAGGGCATTAGGCCAGGTTTAACATGAATAAGATATCGATTTCTCCTTGTTACTTGATTCAACTTTATTCCTTTTGGATTGCGAAGGCCTCTGTGACAACATAGGCTGTGGTCTGGGGGGCAATTGGGAGCTGTATTTTCTGGTCTTTTATTTATTAATTAAAGTTTTGCGCTAACAATATCTGAGGGAAAGTGAGGATTCAGTAAAGGGTAACCAGTATACCTGAGCCTTTGGGACTTAATAAAGGAGTGGGCAGGTTACTTGGGAGGTACTGAGAAAGGGGACAGGCAGGCGATGCCTGGTATGACTCAGGCTATTAGGAGGGGTCAGAGATGGGGGGCTTGGTTTATTTTTTTCTGTCAAAATTTCATAATTTAAAAATACAGTTCTGTTATTTGATATTATGCAAAAATATTTTGAGAAAAAAGTAAACATCACATTTCCCATACCTGTCCCCTCTCCCAACCTGTATGTCTCCCGTTGGTAACCCTGCTAACATTTGGAACTGTGTCCATCCAGGATTTCCTGTGCATTGGCATCCACGTGCAGTACACACATATAGTTTTGTTTTTACAAAAAGCCAACGATATCATATGAAGTGCTAGAGCGTAACATGTTTTGGAGATCGTCCCATGCCAGGACAGCCCTCATACTGTCTCACAGCTGCGTAGTATTCCATAATATGGATATATCTTTACTGACTTAATCTATTCTCCCACTGATAAATTTTCACAATGTTTTTGGTTTCCAGTTGCCACAGAGCTCACAAACCTTGGCCTCATGGGAGATCTCTGTCACATGGGCAGCCAGTCAGTCAAGAGGCTGAAAGATTATCTGCCCCCCACCCCCCAACTGGTGGGTGGAGTTTAACACATGACTGGTACTGGTGTAAGGTTCTCCCCCCTCCCAAACTGGTGGGTGGAGCTAACACATGACTGGCACCTGCCACAGAGACATCTCCAAGACATTGAACCACCAATCAGCACGGGCCAGTGTCCTTAGAGCCCACCCCTTCCTGTTCCACCCTGGGCCCAACCCCTTCCTTTCTGTCCTTTAAAAGGGACCCCAGGCAAGACACTGTTGCTATTGCTGATCCCCCATGAGCCCGGCTGGGTCCGGTCCCCTGTCCCCTCCCCCTCGCCCCCCCCCCCCCAATTCTGATCTCTTTACCTCTGTGATGGGTTCCACCCATTACCTGGGAATAAACTTTACTTTAAAATTCCCTGCTGTTCTGTTTCCTGTTTCTTTTCAAACCTAACAGAGGCAAAGTGGTGATAGGCCTGGCATGGCAGAGGTATGTCCTGGGACCACCACCTCTCTTCCCTCAGAGACAGGCTCCAGACAACATCTGAAAGGGTCCCCTTGCTCAACCCCACCCTACACCCACAGGACTCAAGACAGGTGTAGACAAGGCTGTGAATGAACTGGCAGACCTGGCTAAGCCTCACAGTTAATGGGAGGGTTTTGAAGCCAAGTAAACAGTTTGGATCCAGTGACCAGGAGTAGTGTGGGGAGTGGACACTTCAGGAATAAACACAGAGCCTTTAGACCCAACACAACAAAGAGAAACCGAGACATATCAGCAGAACCCAGAGAACAGACACCTGTGCTGAGGGCACAGCCTGGAGAGAAGGGCAAGGGGGCAGAGGAAAAGCTGAAGAGCCTGGGTATTTCCTCCAGAGTGCTGGAGGCTAAGACCAACAAGTAGTTAACATAAAAATTCGAGAAGTCCTTAGAAGACTAATGGACTTTGATATTCAGCAAGGGCTGAGAATCAGCATTGTATTACCCTGCTGCTGGCTGAATGGCTGACTGCAATCCCCTAACCCAGGGGTGGGCAAACTCTTTGACTCGAGGGCCACAATGGGTTCTTAAACTGGACTGGAGGGCCGGAACAAAAGCAACCTGACCATGCTGGCACTCTCATCTTGGGCTGCTGGTAAAGGAGCAGAGGAGAGAGCAAGAGAACCCTCCGCTCTTTCAGCTCTGCAGGCTGAATAGAACAGCCAAACAGGCCCGGATCCGGCCCGTGGGCTGTAGTTTGCCCACAGCTGAGGCCTAACCTGATAATCCTTTATTGTTTACCAAACCTTTCATTGACATGTCTGACTGCTTTGCTAAAGGGCAAACGCATATTCTAGTAAATAAAAAAATATGGGTCCAGACATTCCTGGAACCTCTCCACTAGAGAGTAAGATCTCTGTCTGGCTTTCTCCATGTCTTCTAAATTGATATTTCTTGTCTAATATATCCATTTGTGTGCAGCTCCTTCTCCGGACCTTGAACCCTAGCTGCAAATGGATGCGGCATTCACACAGAGTCTGAGTTCAACTGCAAGCTCCCAAAGTTGTTTTGAATTAGCAAGATCAAGTTTATCACCTTACCTGAGAGATTTGAATGTTATGTTAGTTTGCTAGGGCTGCTATAACAAAACACCTCAAAGTGGGTGACTTAAACGATAGAAATTTACTGTCACAATTCTCTCTCTCTCTCTCTCTCTCTCTCTCTCTCTCTCTCTCTTTCTCTCTCTTTCTCTCTCTCAGTTCTAAAGGCTAGAAAATCAAGATCAAGGTGTCAATGTGCTACTTCCTTCTGAGAATCAAGAGATAAACTGTTCCATGTTCCATGCCTCCCAGCCAGCTCCTGGGGGGTTGCCAGCACTCTTTGGTGTTCTTGGCTTGTAGAAGCATTATCCAATCTCTGCCTTTATCTTCAAATGGTGTTCTCCTGTGTGTGTGTCTGTCTAAATTTCCCTTGTAAGGATACCAGTCATATTAAATTAGGCCCACCCTAATGAACTCATTTTAACTTGATCACTTCCATATAGACTCTATCTCCAATTAAGGTTATATTCTAAGGTACTGGGAGTTGGAACTCCAACATAACTTTTTTTGAGGGACACAATTCAACCCATAACAAGTTTTAAGTTTAATTAAAGAGAAATAAAATTCTACTTTTGCACACCTAAATTAGGTAGACTGAAACTTGAACTCCCAAAATTATTTCATTTGCATCAAGAAATAGGAAATCTAATAGAGAAGTCTGTCCTTGAAGATGCTTGACCTGTAACATAGAAAATGTTTTTACATAAGGTTGTCTCTAAACTTAGCTGAATTTGCAAATAATCCCCTGAAAATCCATTGCCTCACCTCTGCAGAAGCAAAACCCTTGAGGCTCCAGGGAAGACCAAGTCTAGGAGGCAGCAGGGTTAGTTACCATGTGGTGGGTTAGTTACCAGAGTTTGCAGGGGAGAAACCTAACACCAGCCTAGGGGCCTTCCAGGGTGTTGGGCAGAGTGAAAAGGACTAAGAGCTGGGAGCAGTACAGCAGCCAGGAAACTCAGGTGATGAGTCCATTTGACATGCAGCCTTCCCGGGATCCTTCTTATGATTCACTTTCCCGTTCATCCCAGAAAGAGCCAGAGAGTGGCCTTAGGAGGGTCAGCTACCAGCCCCAAGGGATGGTCCAGGTGCTCTTGCCAGCATTTTTAATGGCCAAACCATCTCAAACTGAGAGAGGGAGAAAGTTGTCAGAAGCCAATTTACGCTCAACGAGTCAATATCTGAAATGAGGTCAGCAACTCAGCAGTAGCATGTATTTTCTGGAGCTTCTGAAGGAATGTAGTACCTGCCATCCTCCTGACAATTTCTGTAAGACCTCGTCCAGTTAGGGAGTTGGTTATGGAGCTTTGTTCGAGGCTGTTTTCTTGTATGTGTCAGGCTGATGGCTGCTTGGATCGGGTGGGGTTGTCAGCCCAGTGGTTGAACTGTTGAGACTGCGGCAGTGCATTCTGCCTGAGAGG
This sequence comes from Vespertilio murinus, assembly GCA_963924515.1. NCBI lineage: Eukaryota > Metazoa > Chordata > Mammalia > Chiroptera > Vespertilionidae > Vespertilio > Vespertilio murinus. The sequence goes on from OZ004704.1 coordinate 190,918,210, forward strand.
GGAGCTTAGAAAAATGCTTGTGTCAAAAGCAACAAAACACACAGAGACAAACCACCGCGAGCTGGTAAATGGCTCACACCTGACCGCCATATTGGGTTTACCCCAAAAAGCACATGGTGCATATCACATGCATTGCAGGCTGGAAGTGCTGGAACAGCAGCCACACACAATGACTGATGGGATGTGGCCAGTAAGCAACTGGCTCCTTCACTTGGACTGGTTGAATTCTAGGCATCTTGTGTACACTGGCTGTAGAGTTCCCCGGGGGCATAAACTCCAGTGGCCCAAGTGGGTGCTTGATAACACCCCTTTACTGACCACCTCCCTTCCCTGTTTCACTGCCCCTTCCTCTACTGGTTTTCTGGCATTACTTCCCAAATAAACACATGGCACCCAAATCCTTGTCTTGGGGAAGACCCAATCTAGAACAACCACTTGCTGAAATGGGTTGTCCCTATTTCACTGAGATGTAAACCAAGATCCAAGCATGGGTTTGCTGAGAATTCTACTCTGTTCAGCACTGTGTGGGCTGGCACACAACCTCTGGGATGGCAGCAAGTGGGAATTGTGTTTGAAGGAGGGAAAGAAGTAGGTTTCACTGAGAATGAGAAGATGGGTATAGAGGAGCTACTTCCCCTATTCCTGCATCAGATCTTAAAATCAGAACTTGTGCTCAGTCCCCCATGTTATATATTCCCTTCATGTCCCATCTACTAATACAGGGAAGTGTCCTGAGCACCTGACTAGCTATCCTTGGCTCTCTTTTGGATCTAGCCTGCCCACAGGCCTCTGGAGTCTCCACTCCAGACTTTTTCATGCCTTAAAAGTAGACTCTAACTGCCTGGCTATGATGGGATCATAAGTTCAATTCAGATGGGGAAGATTGTGAAGTCCATTCTCCCTGGCCTCATCAGAATTCATATGAGTGAGAGTGATGACTGATAGAGTTTGGTTTGACTCCCCCTCTATTTTATATGTTAGTTAAAATTTGAATCACTTAGAAACTTTGGCATATTACTAGCAATAGTAAATTATTTTGCAGTTGGTTGACAGGAAAGTCTAACATGTCAACTCAGTTGGACCTACTGATATTTGTTAACTAACCCTAAATGGGGTTTGGAAAAGGGCAGTGTGAGGAGAAATGAGTTGATGTAGATCTGTGTACCTGGGAGCATGATTTATAATTAAGAGAGATGGGAAATGCAGCAAGAGCAGGGTTTCATAATGAAGGCCGAGAACAGCCATAATCAGCAATATGCCTTAAACTATATTTAGGAATCCAGACTGTAAAATGCTCAGTGGGTATGAAGTGGTATCTCATGTGGTTTTGATTTTCATTTCCTTATTACTAATGACGCTGGATCTTTCATATGCTTATTGCCTATTTGTATATCTTCTTTGAAGAAATGTCTATTCTAGCCATGCCCCCCTGGAATTGGAAGAAGGCAGGTGCAGCTGAGCCCTTTTGGATTCCGATGACTAGTTCTCAACAAATGACATTATTGGAACTTTCAAACACCAAAGTCATGAGATATGCTACTTTCATGATGGAACAGTGGGAGGAGGACACATTCTCTAAACGTTGTTGGCAAAAAGAGTGTTTCACTGATTCATTTTGTGGGCAAAAGGTCAGAGGTTCAATTCAAGAACAAACTGGCAGCAGGGGTGGGTGGCAGGAGTCACACAGCCCAACTCCAGCTGCAAACATCTGGCTTCTCTCTGTCTCATTCAATGAAAATTACTTCTCCTTGCTTCCTCAAACCAGCTGCTTTGGAAGGCAGAGCTGCCTAATTTGTGGCACAGGAAAGACAATTACCCACGTGTCCCTAGCCAAGTCACTTCACCTCTCAGGGCCTCAGAGAACCCTGCATCCCTCACTCACACACCTCTTTCTCCTGCCTTCTTCCCCAGTTCTACATTGCTAGATCTCCATCAACAAACATGTTCACCTGTGCCAATTCTTTGCCTCTCAATGGAACCAGTGCTACAGCCAGACCCCAACATGGCCCACACCCAAACACATCTTTATTGATTAGATAATTCTAACACCCTTCCAGCTTTAGGGTGTGCCTCCTTAATTCTGTGTGTCAGATTTTCCCCATACACAAAACTTCTTAACACTTCAATTCCCCTAGCCTGGGAGTCACTGACCCACCCTACCTGAGAGTTGTATTAAAAGGGCGAGGCTGGAGCCCTGCCTCCTTGTGGGGCAGGGCGGAGCTATCCTCCATTTTGTGGCTGGACCCTAGCCCTAACCCAGCCTATCAGGGTCATATCCCCCCTGTATAAAACCCATAGAGATGTTACATCCTTTCTCTTTTCCCCATGCTAGCGGAAGAGGCTCTTTTGTCTATTGCATGGGACTCAGCTCCCTGGTGGTCCTTGGGGATCGCGCGAAGTCTGATCATAACAGTATAATTAAGTGTAACTAATTCTCAGAAAATCCATGTAGAGGTAAGACCATCAAGACCAAGGAGGCAGCAGGGTAAGTTACCACATGTTGTGTCCTACACTGCAAGGGACTGAGCAGCAAGCACTGTCTCTAGGTATAGGACAGAGAGGCAGAAGTCTTTGCTTTACTCCACTCCTGGGTGTAGGGAGAGGCTATAGAGTTAAGCCTCAAACTGTCCTGTTGCAAAGCCACAAACAAGTCCCAGCTTAGAGGGCACAGCCTCTTTGCATAATTAAGCTTGACCTTATGAGTCTCTTTAGATCCTATCTAGGTAACTAATGGGCTGTGGGAGGTGTAGGAAGTGATGTCAAACCAAGTGAAACTCACAAGAACATTGTAACTATGGTGACCACTACCTTGTTTACCTCTGGCTATAAATTGAAGGCTCAGCTTGCTGTGTGAATCTTTCTCTGTGGCCTTAGCCAGGCATAAGAGATCCACCTGGACCCAGTTTATTCTCTTTGTCTTTTCTTCATTCCTTTACTGCCCCTCCTCAGGCTCACCGAACCCTTGGCTATGCTGGCATGGCACACCTGGGCTTATCATTAACTCATTTCTATGAGAAGCATGGGGGTAGGGAGAATGCTCCATCATGTAAAACAACTATTTCAAAGCCCCAGGCACTGGCATCATAACTCATGTGGGGTTGATTTGTGTTAACACCGAGGGAGTTTAGACAGTCGAGGGGACTTCACAGTAATGGGGTTTGACCAGAAAGATTTGACCTGCTAGGAACCCTTATTCTCAGTAACCTGACACTCCAGGGAAGTTTCCACTGGGCCAACCTTGAGGGAGGGCCTCAACCAGGGCAAAAAAAATCAGAATAACTGGAGCAATTCTGAGTTAGGGCAAGGTAATCAACCAATTCTCCCTTCTCTGTAAAACAGCACAACTCAAATTCAACACAACAAAAGTGTTACCTCCAAGGTAAGCATCTGAAGTGTCGCTTATGCACTCCAGCCCAAATTGAAATATGGTAGCAACCATACTTGGGTAAAAACTGCTGTTTGAATTTTAACCCTGCTATTCTGGCTTTGGCACTCGCTTACTTGCTTAAACATAGGGTAGTTGCCTCAGCTTCCAGATTGAGACCTGGAGGCTGAGGCGGTTTTCCTGTGCCTGTGGACCAGGACCGAAGGAGATGGATTCCCACTGACACAGTAGCTTCAGGAGTAGAAACTGTAGATAACCTTTAGAGATTAACCACTCAGGTCTGCTTCTGTACTATCTGCTATCGCAAGATATGGCCGAGTTCCAATGTCCAGCGGGATGTGGCCGGGAACGACCCTGAGGGCTGTTCCTAGCCTTTAGAATTGAGAACAAAGGAACATTCCTGTGGTTTGGACCTTTAAAAGGACTGCCTATACCTGAAACAAACAGTGCTGTCGTGAGTGTGGTCACCTCCATGTGGTGCTCTTACAGCCATCTGGCCAGTTCAATAAATCCTTGCCTGCTTTTTTTTTTTTTTTTTTTAATCAATCATCAGCCTCCGGTGGTCTTATTTTGAACCAGAGTTCAACCCCACAACACAAATGCCCTTAGACAGTGTGGATAAAAGGTTATGTTCCACTTTTGACTCCTTCTGCCACCCTTTCCAACAAGTGGGATCTTTGACTTTTACCACCCTTTCCATCATGTTGGACACTGAGGCCTGGGTCTACGCTTAGAATACCGTTCTCAAGTGTAGCTATTTGTACTTTTATCTCACCTCTGGTTGAGGACCCTGGGCTGAGAGTCAGGAATTGTGGGTTTGGCCGTGGTTCAGCACGGGAAAGCTGGAGATCAAGGGGGAATATTTTACCTGTTCTAAATCCCACTTCCCTGCTTCAGAAAAAGATGAACAAAGCAGGAAATCTCTGAGGTTCCTTCTATCTCCTAAAATATCACTTCCGTTATTCAATTTAAATACATACAACAGTTAAATTGCTTGCATAGACCATATTCAGGAACAAGGGTGAGAGAGGCAGATGATTGAGAATAACTCCTTTTTAAGACACCATTTAAAAGTGATTTAGATTCTAAGACTCCCACTCTGTCTTCTTGGAAAGCCTGAAAGAAATTCCTCCTTTCATCTAGTTGTCAGTCAACCTTTTTATTGAGGCTTTCACTTTCTTTTTTAAAGAGAAATATAAATCTGGCTTTAGATACCTGGTTAGGAGTGAAAGCTGACCTCAGGTGTCCCTTAGCATGAATGTGAATTATGGCTGTCTCTCAGTAGTTTGACTGAAATTGCAAGAATTTAAGAAGAATGCTTTAAGGCAGCTGATGAAACTACAGAATGGATAGTAGATACTGGAGGCGAGAAAAGGCTACGGAAAGATTGGTAATTAAATGGTGCATTGTATTTAGTGATTCTCTAAAGAATCCTGCCAAAATAGTATTTCATCATCATATTAGCATTTTGAATAAGAAGACCAGATAATCCCTATTCAACTGATGAGCAAATTACATCCAAAATGATAAATGACGTGCCTTAATTTTCATGCAGGCCCAGGCCTGCAGCCTCTCCAGCTTGGTGCTCCTCTCCTGGGCGAGCATCTACAGAAGACAAAGAAAGGTTCTTTTCATCACTCAGCTTCTCTCATATCAGCAGCCTCACAAGGGCCAGGACAGAGAAAGATGAGCAGGCACACCCAGGCAGATCAGGCACCATATCTGTAGGCTGGGAAATTCAGGGTTCATATCGTAGGGGGCAAGAAGAACCACATTTCTCTTGTCTCAAGTTCCTGCCAAGACCATGGGGAACATTCTTTCCTGGGTAATCAGGGCGCCTCCACTTGTCAGACTTGGGCACAACATTTTAGGATGGAAACAGAAAGAAGCGTTTGGCTTGAGACCCTAAAGTTAGGGTGCAGCCAAATCCAGCAGAGCGAATTGCCTTACTTCAGGTCCCTGGCATCCCCTGCCAGTCTGCAGACCACTTGTCACATTGCAATTTATTTGGTTATATATGTCTTCCTATTAAACTGTAAATCCACTGAAGGCAATGACTGGTGAAGCATGCCATTTAAATTAGCAGGCAGAAACCATATCCACTTAATCTGTAAGGATACATGCCGGATTTATTTTGGCCAATAATGCCCGGTAGTGCCAGGGCAGCCACCCAGACCAGAAGCAGGGGAAGCCATTGTTAGCAGCTTCCCTTGGTGCCTAAAGCACCTGAGGGGCTGGGTGTCATGATGCTTCCCAAGCCTGATCCTTTCCTACATGAGATTTGCATCACAATTCGAGGATGTATGTAAATAATTCATGCCTTTGATGGGAAATATTTCTGGATGCCCACCATCCTTTTGGTTCTTGAGTCAGACCCAGCACCAGCGAGTCCACATTCAGAGGCAGGAGTGGGGTGAGATGGGAGAGAAGAAAGTAAGGGCAAGGATAGCAGGTCCTCCTCAAATAACAGCCTTTCATTCAACATCACTTTGTTGTAACACTAATAACACGCTACAGGAATTTAACTCTTGTTTACTAGTATATCTATTAGCCTATGGCAAAATTGGTTTTGTTCCAGGTCTTTCCAGTGATGTTAAGTGAGGACTCACTATAGCCAGTTCTTCCTGAACACTACCCTTGCCTCCAAGTGCCAAGAGGGTGGGGGGTCCATTTCCTTGCCACTTCTTATTCCTCTTGTTTTCACTGTCTATGTAATAGCTGGTCCATGGTTCGCACTTCACAAGCATTTTCCAATTAATCACTGTAGCTCTCTCTTAGCTGAGTTTCCAATTAAACACCTTGTTTGCTCCCATCCTAACTACACAAATACAATATGAGCTTTGGAGATATTCAGTGATTTAAATGTTGACCCAGATAGTAGCATAACACAGATCTACAAGCATTTAATCCCTTCTTTTTTCCCCCCTATTATCTCACTATTCCCTCCTCTTCTAAAAACCTAAAGCAATTCCCTTAACACACCAGATTTAGATGTTTCTGCTCAATCTTCTCACCCAAAGGCTTCCTATCTCTCCATATTTTTTTCCACATTAACAATACTCTCTTTGCTAATCAAGCATATCTGCTGTTCATCTCATTTTTGCCTTCTTACAAGCCCTTTACCACGCATTAAAATTCACATCCCTTTTTCCCTCTTGGAAATCTGTATCAGAACTCACCTCTTCCAGGAAGCCCATGCAAAGTAGTATCACTTCACTCTATTCCACTCTGACGACTCCCCCCCTCAGCATTTCAGCAGCCCTTATGTTCTCTTCATGCTGTACTGACTGACACATAGTGGGCACGGAGTAAAAATTTGTTGAGTGAATGAATAGATTCTACTGATTTAATCTCTGAGCCATATCTCAAATGTGTTCTTTTCTTCCCTTTCCCACTGCCACAGCTCCAGATAAGGCTCCCATCATTGTCCCCATGGACCATCAAAACAGTTGAAGAGCTTCCTCTTCCCTCCATTCTCCCTCTATTAGGACTCCATAGTGCCACCTGAGTGATCGTCAATAGCTCTTAGCATGACTTTTAAGGCTCTTCACAATCAAGTCTCAAACAGTTCCTCCTGTCTCTATTACTTTTCACTTTTAATATATCCCTGTTTGGAGTTAACCCTTTGAGCACAGGGTATATGCCTTATTAATGCTATTTCTTTTTGCCAGAGGTATCTTCCCCTCTTCTCTACCTGATAAATTTTTGCTTAAGTTTTGGGAACTATCAAATCTACCACCACCAACCCCAGGGGTAGCTCTGCCCTCCTCTGGGCCGCCATGGATTTAGTCTTGAGTGTGGAGTGAAGGTGCCACACTGACCACACTGCATTGTAATTGCTTGTTGGTCAGTCTTTCCTCTTGCTTTGTGACCCTCTTGGAAGCAGGACCAAATGCTCGTGTCTTTTACATCCACAGCCCCATTAGAACACTTAGCTTCTAGGATGCTCTCAGTGTTGCTGAATAAGTGAACAAAGCACTCTTTGCACTCAGACAATACAAGTTTAGAGCTGAAAGGGATATTAGAAAATATATTTCTTACTTCTCAATTTTCACATGAAGAAACTTCAGCCGAAACCGGTTTGGCTCTGGATAGAGCATCAGCCTGCAGACTGAAAGGTCCCAGGTTTGATTCCAGTCAAGGGCGTGTACTTTGGTTGCAGGCACATCCCCAGTAGGGGGTGTGCAGGAGGCAGCTGGTCGATGTCCCTCATCGATGTTTCTAACTCTCTATCCCTCTCCCTTTCTCTCTGTAAAAAAAAAAAAATCAGTTATATTTATATATATATATATATATATATATATATATATATATATATATATATTTTAAAGGAAACTTCAGCAACCTACAAGGATTTAAGGGACTTGCCAAAGGTCATAAAGGCAGCAAGAGGCATTGATTTGGTCACCTGAACTACACCATCTTCTGCTCTATTGTACATGATGCCAAAAGAAAGAGCAAGCACAGAAGTAGAAAAAGAAAGAGCATTTTCTTTCTCTTGCATTTTTCTAGTCAGGGAACTATCTGTCTTTATTTAAGTTCAACAGATGTGACTGACTTAATGACATTTACTGAGTTGGGCAGCTCTCCCTCAATATGATTTTGAAGTGAGTCAATTCAATTGTCTTGAAATTTTAAAAGTCCTTCAGATTTATTTAAATTATTCAAAAGTCCCCTTAGGATTATGCATATTGAAAAATTTAAATTAAATAATTATGGACACTGACTTCCTCTGATACCCAAGTTAAGTTAAAAAGTTCCCAACTTATGCAATTAATCTAAACAAACACCAATGTCTGGCTCTTGCATTCAGACTTTTGTCTCACAATATGATGCTGAGGATAATTTGCATTTCTCAGATGGGACAAGTCAAAGATAATAGCAATAATAACAGTAATAACAGACACGTGGAAAAGCAAAGGAACTAACACTGTTAGTGGGAAAATAGGGCACTCTTATCCTCCTATTTTTTTCATCTTCTACAACACTGATAACACAAACAGAATATTTTTCTGGAAAATAACATTAGATAAATATATATGTAACTCTTTTGAGCTATGCAAGGCAATGTGCCCTCTGAATTCATCACTACTTCCTATCTGTTGACACTACTAGCCATGAGTTTGCATTCTTCTAACTACAGGGAACATGTGTCTTAAAAGGTTCTAAGAATTTTATTGAACTAAATACACAAGAAAGAATTTTCAATCATTTGCCATAGAAAGGGGAATGGCACTTTAGAGAGATTTAGTAGCTTTAATAGTACATCCTGCACTAATATATGCACAGCCTGTAAGCAAGGAGGTTATCTTTATGCTCCTGCTAATACACTCCATTTCCACTTCTTTGTCCCTCGTATAGCTAAAACAGGCTTCAGTAATCACATTACTGTCATTTTGTGCTATCTCAAAGTTAAATCATAATGAGCTTTGAGATTGTTAGTTGTTTCTCTCGCTTTTCTTTTTTCTGCAGAAATGCAGGCTCCTTTTTCATTTTGGAGGATCTAAGTCTCCAGGTTTCTATGATTGCCTCTCACGCCTTCTCTCTTCTTTTATTCTTTTCTCTTCTTTGGCTCCAAAAGCAAACTCATTACCAAAGCAAATGTATGAGCCTCCCACACAAAATCTGAAGGAAAAAGACATCCCATTGAATTCAGAGGAGCCGTTTCAGAGGCCAGCCACAGTCCACAGCTTCACTGGCTACAGGACACACCAAGGGTAACCTAACTAAACACAAGACTATCTCTTCTGCTCTATGGTCTGAACAGTCATTGATGTGGAAAAGCAGCTACTTCTCCCATTCACAAACAGCTTATAATTTAAAAATTAAAATGATTATAACAACAGCAACAATAACAAACACTTACAAAAGCATTAATATGTGCCGGGCACTCATAAAAGCACTTTGCATGCATTATCTCATTTAGTCCTCAAAACAACCATGTAAGGTAGATATTCTCATTATATTTATTTTACATGTGAGTAAAGGTTAGCAACTTGCCCAAGATCACACAGCAAGCATTAGATTAAACTTCATATGTTCATGTTCTTGGCCATTACCCTATATTGCCTGAAATTAAAGGACAAATAAATTATCGAATTGTATGCCTGACATTTATATAATGTTATAAACCAATGTTACCCTAATAAACTTAATTTTTAATAAATAGCAAATGTATCTATTAATGGTATTCTTCTCACTAAGAGTATTATAGAATCATTTTTGAAACTAAATAGGATAATAATAAAAATAATAAGAATAAAAATAGCCCTAGCTGGATAGAGCGTTGGCCTGTGGCCTGGGGAGTCCCCAGTTCAGTTCTGGTTAAGGGCACATGCCAGGATTTTGGGCTCAATCCCCAGTAGGGGACTTGCAGGAGGCAGCCAATCAATGATTCTCTCTCATCATTGATGTTTTTATCCCTCTCCCTCTCCCTTCATCTCTGAAATCAATAAAAATAAAAGAATAAAAATAACTTATTGAGAGTCTATGTGCCAGATGCATGAGTTATAAAACAACAACTTTATAGGTTTTAGTATTACTCCTAATTTTCCAAATGAGAAAACTTAGGTTAAGTAATTTGCCCCAAATCACGCTGTCAGTAACTGTCACAGTCAGGAATTGAACTCATGCACCCTGACTGCTAAATTATCTTGGCATACCTTCTCCCTCTTACTTCCATAAATATGAAGACAATGAGGCACATAGGGGTGTAGTATGTTATGTAATACAACAGCAAGATCTCATTCTTTACAAAGAGAGTTTTTTGAAAGCTCAGACCAAACTCCAGGTCTTCTGAGTCTCAGTCTTGTGCTTTTCTCATGATAGCTGCCCCTCCTATCCATGTACCTTATCAGTGAATGCTCTCCATCTCCCGCCCCCCCGCCTCGCACCGCCGCCATCCAATCACCCAGGAGCCCATGGTAGACACCTGAAATCATTTCTAGTTCCTCTATCATGCTCTCCACCATACAGCTAATTTGTCCTTATGATCCACTGAGTCTACCACCAACCACTTCTTGAGTCTATACCTTTTGCCTATAGGATAAACTTTAATTCCTTAATATAGCCACTCAAACCTTTTATATCTTATCTCAATCTTCTTTGCAGTATTTTATCACCACAGCTGACCCCAACACACACACACACACACACACACACACACACACACACACAGTGGATTGCACTGAAATTGCACTTGAGCTGCATGAAAGCTATGTTTTATTATATCCATAGTTTTGCAAACTTCTTTTTACAGGCAATACTTTTTACCAAACTCTCCATTTTTAAACTCCTATATAATCCTTAAAGCCTTTCTTTGCTTATCCAGGCAGTTAGTTACTGCTTCCCTGGTACTCCATGTCACATCTATAGTATCTATCATACTGTTTTGTTATTTCTAATCAGGCTATAAATTCTGAAAGGGCAATAATTTTGTGTAAATTTCTTTACATGTAGATAACATACCATGATGCCTGCTTCATAACTAAATATTCCATAAATGAAAATTGAATTAAATTGAATTCTCACACAGCAGTTGACCCAATTGGTCTAGCTCCCTGTTACTCAAAGTGGGATCCAATACCAAGGCTCTAGTAACTAGCATTCGAATCTCCCTTTAGCAATAATTTCAATAATCCAGAATATATTTTCCTTTCTTGCATAACCAATATAACTGACATGAACTCTACCAGTCTTCTAAAATTTGTGGGAGTTCACAGATATGCAAAATTTTGTAATCGGGTATTATTTCTTTAGACTTGTTCAACATGGAGATATTATAGTAAGGTAACTTCCTCTCCCTCCTTGACCTCCCCCTTACTCTTGCTTTAAAACAAAACAATTCAGAGTTATACTGAAGAGGATAAAGGGGGGGGGGAAATCAACACTTCTTCTTTTTTTAACAATTATAATAGAAATACTCCAAGTTGAAAGTTTTAAATGGCATTGGAATTTCAATTAAATCAATACATACATTAAAAACATACAGAACATATTTCCTTATCAGTTTTCAGACACAGCAGATGAATAGCAGAAGGAGTTGATTGTGTTTCACATTTAGAGCTGTTAAGGAGCTATGATGTTGTTAATTAGTTTTTATTCCCAATTCTGGGTGGTAGGATCATATGACTACTTGTTCATTTTAAAGATTTAAAAAAAAAGAAAGATTAAAAAAAAGATGGCAGCATAGATAAACACCTGAACTTGCTGCTTCACACAATCACTTCAAAACTACAACTAAAAGACAAAATGGGTATCATCCAGAACCACGGGAAGGCTGACTGAGTGGAAATTATACAACTAGAAGGAAAGAGAAAAGCACACTTAAGACTTGGAGGAGGTGCAGAGGTGTGGAAGTGAAGTGCAGAGGAATGGAGGCATGGGCAGAAAGGGCTGGCAACTGAGTACACAGTCTTTTTTTTCAATTGGGAGGGAGACACAAGCTCCAGACTGCTCTGAACTCCAGTTCCAGGCAAGACTATGGGGACCCAGACACATACAGAGAGAAACTGGACTGTCTGGCATTGGGTGGATCTCAAGGTTAGCTTTCTCTTGGATCACAGTGCTTACAATGATCATTGTTCCTGAGTGGTGCTGTGGGACACAGAGACACAGGACCTCTTTCAGACAAGGCTTTCAGTCAGTGATTGCTGTTTCTTCCACCCTGGTGATTCCCAGAGACCCCACCCAATTTACAACCCCACCCAAGTTGTACACAGAAGCTTTTGCATATGAATGGCTTGGCCATTTGCAATCTGAAACCTAAGGTACTGAAGCTGGGTCAAAGAGCCCCAGAGCCTCTAAAAGAAGGACCAAGGCTTGACAGCAGCTTGCATTGCTTCACAGTGGGCCTCATTTGGGTACCTCCAAACCCCAAACAAAGAGAAGAAATCTGTAGACCTCTCTGTAGTTCCTGCTGTGTGGCCTCTCTCCTTGGAGATCCAAGAGCCAGTGTACCCAGTGGTCAGAGAGAGACTATCCAGACTACAACTCTTTAGATCCATAAGAGACACACTCAGGGGGCAGACTCAGTGAGCACCAAAGCCCCACTGAAGCAAGTCTTGCCCCATAAGGGTATCTCCAGCACAGAAGTTCCCCCATCATAGACACAACTGATCCAATTGGCCTAGAGGCCAATTCCTCCCAGTCATACCAACAACAATCAAGGTTTAACTAAAACAAAACTGTGCACAGCCCACAAAGGGGTGCACCAGGAGTGTCCACCTCAAGTAATTAGGGAGTCTGAGCCACTGGACTCTATAGGACACCCAGCAACACAGGGAAGCAGCCAAAATGCAGAGACACAGGGAAGGAGCCAAAATGCGGAGAAAAAAATACAGGTCACTAATGAAAGAAATGGAAGAAAGCAAACTACTGGATATAGAGTTCAAACCATGGTTATAAGGTTACTCAAGAATCTTCTTGAAACCACTGATAAATTTAGTGCTACCCTCAAGGATATGAAAAAGGACCAACTAGAAATTAAGCATACACTGACTGAAATAAAGAATAACACACAGCTGAAACTGGTTTGGCTCAGTGGATAGAGCATCGGTCTGTGGACTGGGAGGTCCCAGGTTCAATTCCGGTCAAGGGCATGTACATTGGTTGCGGGCACATTCCCGGTGGGGGATGTGCAGGAGGCAGCTGGTCGATGTTTCTCTCTCATCAACATTTCTAGCTCTCTGTCCCTCTCCCTTCCTCTCTGTGGAAAATCAATAAAATATATATTTTTTAAAAAACTTAAAAAAGAATAACACACAGAGTTCCAACAGCAGACTAGAGGATCCCAAAAATCAAGTGAAAGATTTGAAATACAAAGAAGCAGAAAACACCCAACCAGAAAAGAAGAAGAAAAAATCCAAAAATATGAAGATAGTGTAAGGAGCCTCTGGGACAACTTCAAGCATAACAACACCCAAATTATGGGGGTGCCAGAAGAAGAGAGAGAGTAAGATATTGAAAAATTATTTGAAGAAATAATGATAGAAAACTGCCGCTACCTGGTGTGCCTCTAAACCAGTGGTTCTCAACCTTTCTAATGTTGTGACCCTTTAATACAGTTCCTCATGTTGTAGTGACCCCCAACCATAAAATTATTTTTGTTGCTACTTCATAACTGTAATTTTGCTACTGTTATGAATCGTGATGTAAATATCTGTGTTTTTTGATGGTCTTAGGCTCTACAGAAGCGGTTCTCAACCTGTGGGTCACTGCTAGCAGGGTCACCAAAGACCATCAGAAAACACAGATATTTACATAACAATTCATTAACAATAGCAAAATTACAGTTATGAAGTAGCAACGAAAATGATTTTATTGTTGAGGGTCACCACAATATGAGGAACTGCATTAAAGGGTTGCAGCATTAGAAAGGTTGAGAACCACTGCCAGTTAAGCCCACACACTCAACTATCTATGGTAACCCCCACTAATAGGTATTTTGTATTCACAGCATCTCAGTTTGCCAGTATAGTAATGAATGCTCTACATTGGCCCAAGAGGGCAGCGGTCTCTTTGGCTGCCAGAATCACTGGGAAGAATGATGAATGATAAAGGAATGAAAATTTAACTTTTCCTTTTCAGATGGCTTTTGACTTCTTTGGGACTCCTTCAGTGAAACCAAGCATCTATAAGTAGGAAAGGCCTGTGGGAAGTCCTCCTTCTCTCCAGAAATTAGAGTTGGGTTGGGTTGCAATATCTTCTGGGGGATACTACTGTGTCACTTTAACTACCAGTTCTGTGTATCCCTCTTGCAAATGTAGCCAAGTGAGAACCCATCTCTGATCCGATTATACTCTGTTTGCTAACATAAAGCCTGGCTTTTCTCTAAACTGTGAAAACCCTTCTAAGGCCATAGTCAAATTTCCATGATTAGTTGGTTTTTAGAAAACAAACTTGGCAAGTCTTAAACTTGGCAATAACAAAATAGATATGTATTTTTCATTAATGGGAGTTGGAGAGTGGTTGTATGCCGGAATTGGAATGTGTCAGCTGCAGAGAGAGAGAGAGAGAAGTGGTTGATTTGGGCAGCAGTGTGACTAATTAGGTTTTCTTTTATAAAGGAATTGGTTTGTATTGATTTATTTATGTCTGATAGGACTCAGCCGTCCTTCCCTGCCCAGGAAAGCCTGCCTGGACTGGTAAGTGATAAGAGGCAGGAAGAGGAGCTCGACTGGCTCATTGCGGGTGTATTATTTCTCTGCTGAATCAGGTGTGCAGGGCCAACATGACCAGATCATCCTTGCAGGTGTCTATCCCCTGCTTGTCACAGGCCACGCCTGTGACCTATCCCTGCTGGTGGGGTACAGAAGCCAGAAGACCAGGGTCGCACTGGAAAATCTCTGGAGAGAACTCTGAGCTTCAGAGAGCTTGAGCTTTACTGACTGAATAACCTACACCAGACAGGGACCCGCCCTATTTTGTTTGCTGGGAAAAGCTCACATTCCCCTTGGATACAGGCCTTTCCTATCATTCCCGCCATATGTGGAAGAACCTTTCCAGGAACAGAACTCAGCACTAGAGTTAAGGTATCAAAAACATGCAAATAAGGCATCCAAGGCAACGTTCAGCATGAATCGTGTTTTTCAGAGAACTTAGGAGGGCTGCATTTCAGATAGGATTTTGTGTCTAATTAGCTGTATGTCCTTTTACTGAACTTTTCTGGGCCTGGGTTTCCTTGTTTTGTGACATTTTATACACATACAAAGATGACAGCAGTAAATTTATCACTCTAGGGCCCATGCAGAGTCATTTTTCACAAGACACTGATGGTTTTGCACCGAGTTATCCACACTCTTTTGCCCAGAAACTTTTGTCTCAATGCACACCAATTCCAAATACAGATAGCAGTCTGAAGTTCTACAGACATCCATAGCATTTATTTCTGTAAAAATAGGCTTTGAGAGGTTAAGTGAAGTCACTCATAAACAGTGGGAGTGAGATGTTAACCCAGATCTGTCCGAATCCAAGACCCACCCCTTTACCACTCTGTTGCCTGAGGACTGGGGGCCTGGGAGGGAGGAGTTCCGAAAACAGTGAATCCCCAAGAGAAAATAATGGATGCCCTACTTGGGCATGCCTCAGAATTTATAGCGAAACTAGAAGACTTTTAGAGTAACTACCAAAGACAGAAAGCATAAAAATGTTAGTGCCAAAGCAGGAGGTAGAACAGTGGCAGCTTAAGGAAACTATCCTTGGAATAGAATGTCCAAAGAAAGCCAAGCCTAGGTTGACATAGCCAGAATGGCAGAGCATAGAGGAGAGGCTGCTGGTCCAGGTGAAAGTGAGCACAGAGAGAAGAATTTCAGCCCAACACTCAGTGAGCATGCTAAGATCCAAACAGACAGGGGTGTCACCTCGCTCGCTCTCTCTCTGCTCCTGGCAGTTTTTGTTTCAAATAAATAAGGGTTCTTTGGTTGCAAACAACAGAAACCTTCTCTAGTTAATTTGAACAAAAATAAAAAAGTTTTGGGAAGGGCATGGGTAAGTTCACTTTTTATTTTCCTTGAAAAGCTGAACCTGGGACCATAGGGAAGTCAGAAAGAAGGAAAGCTTGGGTAATCTCAGCAGCAGGACTTTTGGACAGTCACTTCAGGACATTCTTCCAACCACTTTTCATCCTTGAGCCAACCTGTTTAAAGCTTAAATACCTGAACAGAATACCTGATTGGCCTGGCTTTTCATGGTGTGTGTGTGTGTGTGTGTGTGTGTGTGTGTGTGTGTGTGGTTTTGGGTCTTAAAAGATTTATTGTAATCACATAATAAAAATAATTCATCCGTTTCTAAGTTATGTCAGCAATTTTTATGCAAACATTCACTAGGGCATCTTTCCCATTGCTCCCAAGATTTTGCCTCTTTCTGCTGCTGTAAGCATAGATGGCTTCCCTCCCTTCTATATTTTAAAGGCCATAATAGAATTTCAGAATTCTGGCAGTTTTTGTATTTCCAGAAGTAAGTGGAACACCTTTTCCTGTCATGGTTATTTTCATCCATACATCTAGTAGAAGAATGGGATTTTGACAAGCATGCATGCACATGCTAGGAGGGGACACACCCCAGTTGGAAGTCTCACCAAGAATTGCTTGCAGTGTAGTTGTTACCAGTAGGAGGGAAATGATCAGGTCAGGAAAATCAGTAGACATCCACTCCAGGGTCCCAGACCAGCCATTCTACAACAAGACTAAGAGGGCAGATCTTGTGCCTTTCTAGGAGCTATACCTGGGAAGTTTCAAGGAGCTAGACGCTATGCAGAACTGAAAGAATATCCATGAAAGAGAGTAAGTGTTCAGGAATGGAAGGGACTTTAAGAATCAGATACTGTTTTCAGAGAACTGGTAGACATCAGACCTGAGTAGTGTGACAAAATTTCACCTCAGTCAGAAGTGTCTACAATATTTCTTGCTATGGTGGAGCCCAGAACCTGGGTTAGCCAGCGTGGTGCTTCCAGAGACAGAAAAAGATGTGAGTTGTTTAAAAGGTGGATAATGACAAAATAGAGAAAGTTGAAACAATTAGTTCTGCCCACAGGGAGTAGGTGGGTCAGAGCCAAACAGGGCAGGAAGTATCTCTGGGCACTCCTAGTTGTACCCCACTGCACACTAACAGACACACACACTCACCACCTTTGGGATAAAATCAGGAAAATAGATGATATTGCTTCATGGACTTAATTTAGTGTTATTGGCTTTCAAATTCTCCTCCCTTACACTTCCTTTATACAATAGCAAATTCATTCACAGTGTGTTATGCTTTTGCATTTTAAACATTTTATTCCAATTGTGGAATAGAATGTTTTATTGCTAATATGTAATAAAAAGAGCATTTCATTTGGTGTCAGAGAACATATGTCGATGAATTTAGGCTGGTCTTCTTTTCAGGTTCCATTACTGTAGGGTGATGCTCATGGTGAGGAACGGTGTCCATTCATCTTTCCCTCTTCTGGCCACTCCCCTCCTCCAGGTCCAGTGCTCCCCCTAAGCGGCTCTACCTTATAACTAAATTGCATCCATTTTTCAGGTCCAGCCCAAATGAAGGCAGTGTGGCATAGAGCAAAGTATATAATTGCATCGATTTAAAGCCCAGCTCTACCACTAATGAACTGCAATGCCTTACTTTACCTCTCTGGTGCCTGTTTCATGATCTGTAAAATGGAGATAATTGTACCTCTCTTTCAAGAAGTCCATGAAATCATTTATGTAGAAAGAAATACCCACAGTAGACACCAGATGGCTATCATTACCTCTTCCACAAAGCCTTCCCTGCCCAACCCTTGCCAGTGATCTCTCCTTAGTGCTCTGGGCTACTAAAATATCACCTTTATTTTAACACCTATATCAAAAAATTTCCCCCAGAGTACTGTTTAAAAACCTTATTTGACAATGTACAATCCTTTTCCGGGAAATGTCCTGCTAACTAAACTTTCACATCACCATCAAATCCTGTGACTTAGCTGCATGAGTAAGATGTCCAGAAAGACCATTCTGAATAAGAAGTTTACAACAACATATTAAAATACCCAAATCTTTGCTCTTTTCCTTTTCAATTCAATCCCAAGATATTCTTCATGCTGATATGCTCTAAGTTTCTGAAACTTGAAACAGCACATATTTTCTTACTACCCAAAGGTAGTCGATGTTCTTTTCCTGCTATTAGTCCTGTCTGCACCATCCACAGCCTGGCAGTCCTGTGTCCTAGTTGTGCATCTCACCCTCCATGTTTCAGTTGTGTTCAGCCTTGGGATTCCTTAACCTAGGAAAAATGCAGAAGTGGGTGGAAATAAGAGGCAGGCTTTGTTGGAAACACTTCCCACTCCTCCCTTTCATACCTCCCCAGGCACCATAGCCTCTAAGGAGTTACTGAAGTTGAGTCTCATTTCATCCAATTTCATCAAAAGTCCAGTCGCAGATGCTTCATTCCAGTAAAAATGCAAAGAGTGAGGAAGTTTAGAGCCCTAATATCAATTCAGCAAGCACTTATCAGACACAATCTGGCTTCAGTGGAAGAGATGAAAGGGCATGGTTGATGGCTTCCCTGGGTGAGAGGGAAATGAAGTCTGAAGGCTGTTTCTGCTGAGTGTGCTTATTGTCAGATGTCTGGAAACAGATGCCTAAAATTGAGCAAGATCAAAGACTCATCAAAGAATCATTCATCAAAGTTGGAACTCCATGCAGCCTATATTAGAAACTATGTCCCCTATCCACACCCAGGAGAATCTGCACAAGTAGAGACAGTTTTTGTTCCTGCTAATTGGTGTAAATAAAATAATAACCAAAATGGGGAGAGGAGAAAAAGATGAATGCCAGGAAAATCAGGGTCTCTGGGAGCTCTTTGGCCTTTTGAAACTCGTAAGAAAATCTCTACCTCCTTCTTTTATTTTTCCCTAGGAAGGCTCTGGCTACCACCAAAAATTGGTGTATAGTTCTTAGTATTCATAAAAAGATAACACATGGAATGCCAGCCATGATTTCATACAATGTGCAATTATATCCAATCTCTAATCTTAGGCTCACATTCAGAGGAGATAAACCACTGAGGTATAAATGAGAGACTAGACATGAAGGTTCTCAAGAGAAGTAGGTGAATATGTATTTACACATTTTTCTCAGTTTCTCCACCAAACTGCAGGACAGCAGTGGACTGCTCCCAAGAGAGTGCTCTGCCTGTATTAGGTACTCCGAGAATTGGAAGAAGAGAGATTGCAACTTGTTTTAGCTACTTTTGAATACTAAATGAAAACTGAAGGAGTTTGCCCAAGTCCAACGGTGGGCAAACTTTTTGACTCGAGGGCCACAATGGGTTCTTAAACTGGACCGGAGGGCCAGAACAAAAGCAACCTGACCATGCTGGCACTCTCATCTTGGGCTGCTGGTGAAGGAGCGGAGGGGAGAGCAAGAGAACCCTCTGCTCTTTCTGCTCCTTGGGACCGATAGAACAGCCGAACTGGCCGGATCCGGCCCAAGGGCAGTAGTTTGCCCACGGCTGCCTAGCCACAGATAATAGACGGGCAAAGGAAATGCCATAATCTATCTCGATTCATGATGAAGGACAAAACCATGACTGGCAGACAAACTTCCCACTGCATTTTCTTGGGAAGCAGAATGCATGCTATGAAGAATCAGGTTGGATACAGACTCCATATTGCAATTAAGGTTCATGACTTTCTCCACATAGTTTCCCAGGCCGAGTTCCAAGTGGAAAGGAACAATGGATGAAATGTTTCTTCCTAAAAGATCTCAGTGAAACAATAGATGATGATTTTACATATTCAACGTTATGATCCCAGATGTACTTTCCAATAAGCACAGAAAAATAGCAGTCAGTTTGAACACTGTCAAACACTGTGATGGCCAGACAAATCTTGTCTTAATCACATTTAAGAAAAGAGATGCTTCTTTACAGTATGGCTTCCCAATACTTTTCGTAGAACAAAACCAAATGTTGCAGAATTTGAAAGAACCAAAAACCAGACAGTCCAATTAAATTTTCAAGTGAGAACTGAATTTTCTCAAATGAGGTCTTTTCATCAGGAAACTGAATTATTTCCTACTATATTTGGGGCTTGGCTACCATTAGCCTTGCTCTTCTTTATGATTTTCGACCCTTTTTCAGGATGTAACAGATGAATGGAAAATTAGGATGCAATCTTACTGAGAGGGCAGTCACACTATGAAGACTGTCCCAGGGAGATAAACCCTGTGGGAAAGAAATCCACACACTTTGGTGACAACAGTGGGAAACGTTCTCAACAGACTTGCTACACGGCCACCACTGGGAGTGTGGTGGAGGATGTCACTGCCTGTCAGACACACAGCTTTTACTTTGGTTTCTTGGGAAAATAGTACATGCCCTTTCTGCTTCCCACTGAGAGTGAATTACTCTTGCCTGCGCTCAAGCAGAGAGAGAGGCTGACTGGGCTGGGAGCACTCAGCTACAGCCTATTAAACTGAAGTTGCCTTTAAAGTTGGTTAATGACAAGAAAATTCTGTGTTTCCATCTATCCATATATCCAAGTTCAGATACAAAAGGGAAAAGTCTGTGCAGAAAAATGCCCTCATTTTACAAATCTGAATATGTTAATGACTTTACATCTAAAAACTTTTTAAAAATATATTTTATTGATTTTTTACAGAGAGGAAGGGAGAGGGACAGAAAGTCAGAAACACTGATCAGCCGCCTCTTGCACACCCCCTACTGGGGATATGCCCGCAACCAAGATACATGCCCTTGACGGAAATCAAACCCAGGACCCTTGAGTCCACAGGCCAATGCTCTATCCACTGAGCAAAACCAGTTTCGGCTACATCTAAAAACTTTTATTGAAGATATTCAGATAAAAATAAAAATGTAACTTGAAAATTATTAAAACTTATTCTATGGCCAAATCCGGTTTGGCTCAGTGGATAGAGCATAGGCCTGTGGACTGAGAGGTCCTAGGTTTGATTCTGGTCAAGGGCATATACCTTGGTTGCAGGCATGTCCCCAGTGCGGGGGGGGGGGGGAAGAGGCAGCTGATTGATGATTCTCTCTCATCGATGTTTCTAGCTCTCTATCCCTCTCTCTTCAGCTCTTTAAAAAATCAATAAAAGATATTTTTTTAAAAAAAACTTATTCTACGATAATTCAAATGCATAAACACTTGTTTATTCACAAATAAGATGACTTTCCTGGAATTCAAACTGTATACAGCTCAGGTAGACAATAAAGGCAGTCTATATTCCCCCCTACTCTATGTCATTATCATTGGGGTCTAGCATTTACACAGCACTGCATTGTGGCTGTTCTTTATAAACGTTTCTATCAACTGGTCCTCAGCAGTAACCTTCTTTTAGAGGTCAAGTCAGGGAATGGCAGTTTGTAAATGAGATACATAGAAGCCAGGTATTTGCCCAGCATCTCAAATCAAGAAATACTATATGAGTGCATGTCTTATAAGCAATAACCGAAAATAAGGTATATAGCCTCATATTAATCATTTAGGTCATTTCCACTAGAACAACTTTCAGGCCAAACTTGTAGCAATTTTATTATTCATTTCCTGGTATTTTCCTCTTTATTCACTATTGTAATTCAGTAGGTGCTTCTAAGATGAATTTCCTCATATGAAATACCATTAATATAAAAAGACTACATCAGTCTTACAAAGCCTGGTTTTGTTCTTTATGTGTTTTAATATTCAAAGGCCATATCTATTTCTTAATTGACCAAGTCAATTGGCCTACTTAATGCTGTCATAATTTTAGCCATTGTTTAATTATTTTAGATAAATAAGAGTTGGTAATTGTATATGTTCCTCTCACAGTTTTAAAAGATAAAGAAACAATTTTAACTTTTAATAATTTAATATTTGCCTTTAATGGAAAGTAGTAACTGTAAAGAAAACTCAAGACCATGTGCCATGATTTGTCAATGGTAGAGCACCATCCGAATGTTTGTCGGTGTTGATGATGAAGAATATGAGGAAGAGGAAGAAATAGCTCTGATTTCCACAGAGAAGGACTAAGCTTTACTTCTGTTCTTAATTACAATCATATAGATAATACCAAACTGGTTTTGAAAATGTTATAGGTAGAGCATGGCTAAGGGTCTAGTATGGAAGTCTATGCTTCTGATTAGAGATAAACTGACCATAACATATGGATTTTGGTTGAATGACAGGATCTCAGTCATTTATCCAGTATTTGATCTTGGAACTTGTCAAATGGCAGAAACTCAAAATGTCATAAAATCTAATGGGAAATAACCTAGGACTAACTTGTTCTTTTCTCAAGCAAAAGACACAGAACATCTGGTTCCTTTTCAGAATAAGAACATCCAACGACCTGCAGTGATCTTAGCCAGGCACAAAATGTGAACATTTTGAACTCAGATTGTAAACCATTAAAGATTTCCTATCTGAAATTCTGCAGCAACCATGAAAATAAGCAATAACTCATGTGCTTCAGGCCTAAAGAAACCTAGACAATAAGCTTCAAATAGCTAACTCTACTTTCTTTCTTTGTACTATTCTCATGAGTATCTGTACAGATAGATAGTCCATAAGTGTCATGCAAAAAGCACCTTCACTCCATTCAGATGTCCTCCTTTCTGGGGCAATATCTATATCACCATTACCTACAAGCATTTATTTCCTTAAATCATGTTTCTGCCTCTCTTCTACATACACCCTTGCCCCAATCCGATTTTTTTAATCTAACTCATGTCATTGACTCTGAATAACTGGTTAACTGGTTAATCAGCCACTGCTAACACATGGTAGTAAGGCTGTGTAGTGTGGTGGAAGAGCCATAGATCCCATTCAGACTTCCTGGGTTCAAGTCTCAACTTTGCCAGTTTCTAGCTACTTGACCTTGGGCAGTGACTGAAATTCTCTTTGTCTCAGCTTCCTCCTGTGTAAAATTGCCTGCCCCACAAGCTGTCATAAGGAGTGAATATATATAAAGTATACAGAGTAGCACCTAGCATACAGTAAGCATTACACATGTCTATGATGTTGTTTATTAAGGACAAATGTTGAACAACTTCACTGATGCCCTATTTCTGAAAAATACTCAGATGCCTTTTCTCTCTGGATAGGTGGGCAGCTCTCTGGACACCCTGTGTCCCTGACTATTCTCTAACCTACTTGTACACAACAGATAGGACCCCAGCCACCAAGTTAGTGTGAGCACTCCCTGGACTCCATTTATCTAGCGGCACTCCTACATCTCTTAATCCCTCTGGTCACCACTGCTCACATGTGTCCTTGGAATTGATAGAGATTTGAGTGAAATTTCTTTGGGCAATGAAGAAATAAGATTGCTAAGTTAATAATAAGAGGACTAAAGCAAACCTCTTGTCTATCTCTTGTCTGAATACTCTAGAATGTAAACACCCTAGAACTCCATCAGATCTCTGTCCAGGAGTACTTTCCCTCCTGCATCATCCATTCCACAATTCTGCATAGACATTCTTCCCCTCTCCTCCTCGGCAGAAATGTCTATTCAATTCTCTAGCCAGACCCTGCTGCTTATTCAGAGGATGGATCTCAACTATCCCCATTAAGGCTTCTTCCCTCTTTGAAAAGCCCTAAGCAGGCCTACTTCTCCCCAACACTTCCTGCAGGGAAATGTTTAAGCCATGTAGGAGGGGGGAGGAAATAGAGACCAGAGGAGACTCTATATTACGCAAGCAGAATTCCCATTTCACCTTATATTTCTGACCAGCCTGTTTCTGAGGACACTCACATCACATGTGTTGCTTGTGCTCTTTCCTTAAAAGGAGCCAGAAGGAAGATAGAGGCTAGGAATGGTAAACATGGCAGGTCAGATCTGAAACTGATTTTGGGTGGCAATTTCTTAAAGCAAAGTTTGAAGAGCAGATACCAACCAACATGCAAAGTGCTAGCCATTTTACACTTATGGAAAATTGAATAACAGTCTAGAGAACTTGTTAATAATCAGCTAAGTCCTATATAATAAAGAACCAATATGCTAATTAGACCAAACAGCCGAACAACCTTCCGGACGTCCTTCCAGGCAACCTTCAGAACAAAGCCAAGGCTGCCAGGGCCAGTGGAGGCTGTGGGGGCCTGTGAGGGCCAGCTGGGGCTGCGAGGGCCAAGCCCCTTGCATGAATTAAGTGCATCAGGCTTCTAGTATCCTATATATATAGGATACATTATGCACTACCATGAGGAGGAAGTAGCAAATAAGTGATTTTTAAAATGAGATCTTGGGACCCTTCAGGATCTACAAAGTACCTCATTTTATATATATTTAAATTTTGTGACTTTATAGTAGTTACATCTTTTAAAAAAAATGATGGAAGCATTTCTATAGACTTAATACCTGTCTCTCCAAAATTCATGTGTTGAAAACAAATCCCTAATGTGATGATGCTTGGGGTGGGGTCTTTATGATGTGATTAAGTCATGAGGGTGGAGACCTCATAAATGGGATTAGTGTATTTTATAAAAGAGGTCTCTGAGAACTCCCTTGCCCCTTCTGCCATGTGAAGACACACCAAGAATACAGCCCTTACCAGACATTATTAAATCTACCAGTACCTTGATCTTGGACTTCTCAACCTCCAGAACTGTGAGAAATAAATGTTCGTTGTTTATAAGCCACTTAATTTGTGGTGGTTTGTTATAGAGCCTAACTGGACTAAGATAAGCATAAGCTGCTGAAGTCTCAAAAATCCATGAAAGATTGAGGAATCCATAAAAACAATTCACTCTTGAACAAAATATGGCAAAATGTATAAATAAATTCAAGGCCAACAGATACAGGTAAGCCAAATGGAAGCCAAAATAAAGGAATCTTTGAATTTGGATCTCTTCATTTTCCGCAAAAATTCTCAATTATATTTTTAAAAGTATTACTTCCCCAAGCCCTATTTATAATTTTTATGGGAAAGGCATTTTTTCAGACTCATGGTCAACTTACTAGGTGATTCCAATAAGAAGTTTCCACAGCCCTGTCTCATTATCCCATTGGGCTGAACAGAGGATGATAACACAGGCTCTGATATTAGTTCCACCTCTAACTTATGTTGCAATCTCTCCAAGATTCAGTTTCCCACTTGTTAAATGGAGATGATAAGTCTAAATAAAATGGAGATGATGATTCTAAATAAAGACTCTTTGTAAACTTAGAATATCTTAAAATATTCTAAGATAATAAGTGTATTGTTCCACTAGTCAAAAGGCTATAAGGGCAAATAGCCAGCTAACTTTTTGTACTTAATGTTAGTTTGAGGTTTCCCAGTTCTTGGTTCTATAAATTATTTTAGTGAAAGATACATCCCTCCCTTCTTCTTGAACCCTTATAAATAATGGGAGATGTTTACTGATTTGTCAGGGGAGAAGAACATCTATTTCCACAGAAACATTTTGTAAAACTGAAGTTAGGACAGCACAAAGAGAAATATCTAGGTTACAAACTGAATTAAGATACAGAACAAAAGGAAAGATAATTTCTTTCATCACAACCTCCATAATAAACCTCTTCTGTTCCATTTATTAATTGGCTCAGCCATTTGTTCAACAAATATTGATGGCAATTATAATCACGGGCACCATTCTTGACCCCAGATGCCCAGCAGTGGCAAACCCAGACCCTACTCTTATTGAAGTCACATTCTAGCTGAGGGAGGGGCTATAAATGAACCGTAAATAAACATGCCAGGTGGTAAACAGAAAAATGAAGCAGGGCGTAGGAGGCAGAGCATGGTGGAGGGAGGGGGTTTTGGGGTAGTTATTATACCTTTTTCGTTAAGTGACATTGCTACTGAGGCTTAAACAGAGCAAGGTAGCAAGTCATTCAGATATAAGAAGGCAGCATATCCCAAACAGAGGGGACAGTAATGAAATTCTGGAAGCCAGAGGGTAGTTGGCATGTTTTAGGAAGAGCCAACAGCTCAGTGGTCTGAAGCAGTTGGAGCAAGAGGGGCAGTCATGGCGCATAAGGTCAGGGAGGTGACAGAGGACAGATAGTGTGGAGTCTTGCAGGCCATGGTAAGGACTCTGCATTCTACTCACGGTGAGAAAAGAAGACATGATAAGTTTCAGTGTGAAGGAGTGACATGATCTGATTTATATTTTTAAAAGATTCCTCTGTGGAATATACACTGGAGCAGAGGAGCAAGGGCTGAAAACAGGGAGAACAATTAGGAGGCTGCTGCAACTGCAACTGAGATGATGATGGCTGGCCTTAGTGTGGTAGCGGGGGAAGTGGGAGAAGTGAGAATTCTGATTATGTTGTAAAGATGCTGTCTCTGGGAGTTGCTAATGGACTGGGTGTGCAGCAAGTGAGATAGAGGGTCAAAGACAACTCCATCCCCCGGGAGAATGGCGATGCCATTGTCAGAGAGGAGGAAGCCAAGGAGAGGAATGCATTTTGTGGGAGGAAAGAGAATCGAGATTTGTTTTGGACATGGTAAGTCTGAGCTGCCTGTTAGAAATTTAAGTGGAGAGGCTAAGGCTATTAAATATGTAAGATTTAGTTTCCCCATCTGTAAAATGCTTAGGAGAAGGATTTAGGCTGAAAATAGAAATGTAGGAGTCATTAGGAGAAAGACTGGATGGGTAAGGTTGCCAGGCTTAGAAAATAAAATTATAGGACTGAAAAATTATTGGTTGTCTATCTGAAATTCCCATTTAATTGGAAGTCTTGTATTTTACCTGTCAGCTCTGTGGACGAGGCTTCCGGGGTCACATGGGAAGTAAGAGAGAGGGAACAGGAGCAGGAGAAGAGACCCCTGGAGAGGACTGAGTCCTGGGGCAGTGCCATGTTGAGAGGGCAGAAAGAGGAGTAGGAGTTAGCGGAGGAGCTAGAAGGAAAACCAAGGAAGCACAGTGTTTTAAAAACCAAGAGAAGAAAGTGTTATAAGAAGGAAGGGGTGATCGACTGTGTCAGCTGCTAGATTTGACATTAAATGCAGGTGGCATGGGGGAAGGAAAGTGTGATTGGAGTGGGTTCAAGGAAAAAAAATAGAAGAGAAACTAGAGAGAACAAGAACATAGGCAATATATATATATTTAGTTTTATTGTAATAGGGAGTATATAAGTAGCTAGAGGGTAATTCTGAGTCAAAGGATGTGTTGATTTTTTAAAGATGAAATAGTGGTCAGCAGGTGGGGCCGGTAATGGAACTGGCATCCTTTCCCTGTACACTTGACACTGAGAAGCAGGCACTCTCCTGGTATGCAAACATAGAGCCGTGGCAGCCAGGCTAGTCTGGGAGAACCACAGCGGGTCCTCGACCAGGAGTGGCAGGGATGACACCAAGTTTGACTTAATCCCCAGGAAACACCACTGTCTCTAGGGTGGGAGCCCTGCTACATATAAATCCCTTGCCCTGAGGTTCTTGAGTGGACCTGGGTAGACCAAGGTTACTACTATTTGTGACTTCTGAAAAATTAGATCTGAAACTAGGATTTGTTGTCTTCTCAGCAATCAGAGATCTTGGTTCTGCATAGACACAGGTATTATGGAACTGAAATTGCACACATTTCTACTGCTCAGATGCTTCTGGCTACAAAGAGATCCCAGACATGTCCTCCCAGTATTCAGTGGCGGAGGCAGAGGATGTGACCCGAGGAAGGGAAGCAGCTGAGGGAGAACTGGAGCCCGACAGGGACAGTCAGCTGCCACTTACAGGGCAGCCAAGTGCCTCTGTGAATCATGCGACCAGAAACTCCAGCAGCGTGCGTCTACTGGCCTGGACTGACAGAGCCAGTCTAGCACAAACACATGCCCCTCTATCCTCACAGGTGATGAATCCTATTATTGTGAGAAATAAAATTTAAGAATTTGGAGAAGCAGAGGTGTTCCTATTTCTTAGGCAATATGTACATGTTTATTAATGCTCTAGTTTCCCATTTAAGAACTTATATATTATCCTTCTGGTATTTTCTTGGGAGTGGGAGAGTAAGCTATTCCACTTTAAACTAATTTTAATATTACCTATATCAAAGTTATATAATTTCCTGTGTTAACTAGAAGTTTAATAACTTCAACACTCATTTTATTAATTCTTCCATGAAACTTGGTAATAGCTCCTGGTTCTGCTTTTTTTTTTTTTTTTGGCAGGGGGTGGGGGTATTTAATTTTAAATATAGTAGCGTTAGCATATTTTACAACATGTCTATTTACTGTATCACTAATTCGAGGCTTTGAAAAAAAGTTTTACTCTTTATTGAGATAAAGGAGCCAGCTTCATACTTGTACCTTTTGACAGTATGTTCCCTTAGTAAAATGACTGTATATCAATTTGTTTATATAGCTTACTATTAACAACTATATTGAAAAAATGTAAAAGATGTACTAGTATTTTCACTATAAGAATCAAGCAAGGAGGCAGAAACCAATCATGCAGGAGACGGAATGTAAAATTGAAGCTGGTTGGTTGGAATGTCTTCCTATAAACCTAAAGGTGATAGGTTCGATTCCCTCTCAGGGCACATGCCTAGGTTGTTGTGTGATCCCTGTCATGGTGCCTACCAGAGGCAACCAGTTGATGTTTCTCTCCCACATTGATGTTTCTCTCTCTCTTTCCTCCGCCCTTTCTTTCTTCCTCCCTCTCTCCCTTCCCCGTCTCTCAAATAATTTTTTTTTTCATTGCAGCAGTGCTGGCTTTGAGTAATCGAGGTTGGGGATGTGCAGAGTTGAGCACACAGTGGAATGAGGTGCAGGGGTTGTTCATCTCCTGCATCAACAGCAAGAGCTGCTTTGTGGGGACAGGTGCAGCTGGGTTCTGTGTTTGGTGATGAGAGCATGTGGAATTTCTCCTCTGATGGCTGTGTCCTCTCAGTGAGATAAGAAATTAGGTCATGAGCTGAGGGTAAAGAGTAGGGAGTGGTGTTGTTGGAGGTTGGGAGAGGAGAAGGTATAAAATGACAATCTGGGGGGGAGGGAGGAAAAGGGTTGACTAGGGAAATGCTACAAGACTAACTGACCACACAGTGCATTAAAGATTTGTGGTAATTAATTCAGAGTAGGGTGATAGAGAAATAAAGGGGCAAGGAACCAACAGTGTATGTAAGGGAGTTAAGGAGAGAGCATAAGGGGAGATAATGATCAATGCAAAGCTGATAGGGTCAAAGGATAGGAGGGAGGTGCAAAAGCTATTGGAGCACACGTCTAGAAGGAATAAGCTGGAAAAATAGGAGATGGTGGTGGGCTATCAGAATGCTTGAGGTTGAGATTATTTTTTAATATTTTTTTATTGATTTCAGAGAGGAAGGAAAAGGGAGAGAGAGATAAAAACATCAATGATGAGAGAGAATCATTGATTGGCTGCCTCCTGCACTACCACCACTGGGGATCAAGCCTGCAACCTGGGCATTTGCCCTGATCAGGAATTGAACCATGACCTCCTGGTTCATAGGTCAATGCTCAACCACTGAGCCAAGCCAGCTTGGCTTGAGGTTGAGATTTTTAAGGGGGTATATTTCCATAAGCATTCTCATTGTCTGCCATTGTTTCTAAGGTTCAATAAAAAGTCAGTTTGATATTGCCTAAGGGAAAAAAATGTATATATGGCTAATATGCAAAGTGTTCCTTCAGGAGTTTGACCAGGAGACCAGGAGTTTGATCACTCGCTATGACATGCACTAACCACCAGGGGGCAGCATGGAACAAAGGAAGGCCCCAGCCAGCAGCTGCCAGCTGGGAATGGAAGGCTCTGGCTAGCAGCTAGAAGCCCTGATCACCGATCAGGCCTAGGGACCCTGCCCATGCACGTATTTGGTGCACTGGGCCTCTAGTATTACATAAATGTCAATGAATATGATTCAGAAAGTCTCACTCCCCTCCCTCCCTCCATTCTCCCTCTCTCATAATTCTGAAATGGAATATTATTACTGATTTTGTAATTTAATCAAAACAGGCTAAGAGCAATGCCCAATGAAAGAGCATCTTTCCATCACACAGAAGATACAGAGAAAATGCAAAAAGAGCATGTTTCTGGGAGAAGCTGAGAGGAAGAATGCAAGAGATAGTTGTCTCTGACATTTAAGCAAGCCTGATGCTGGTGTTTTTAGATCTATGTGACTGATAAATAATAGAAGATTCCTTGCAGAGAACTAATCCAAGTGAAAAATAACCAAATGAAAAGAGAGGTTTGTGTTAGCAATTGTAACAAAAAAGAAAAGGCTGAGCTATTTTGAAATCAAAGATAATGAATGATGATTTTTCATTCAATAATATTGCACCCTTCCAAAATAACTTATTTTCACTGTTCTCTCTCTCTCTCTCTCTCTCTCTCTCTCTCTCTCTCTCTCTCTCTCTCTCTCTCTCTCCTCCCCTGCTCTCTTCTTACAAATTTATATGACTCTGTGTCTTTGTCCAGGTAAACTGAGACCCTGCCTGTTAGAAAAATTCAAGTCATTTTTTTTTAAATCCTCACACAAGGATATTTTTCTATTGATTTTCAGAGAGAGTAAAAGGGAAGTGGGGAGAGAGAAACTTCAATATGAGAAAGAGACACATCAATTGGTTGCCTCCCACACATGCCCTGACTAGGGGCTGGGGATTGAGCCTGCAATTGAGCCTGCAACCGAGGTACAAGCCCTTAATCAGAATCGAACCCAGGATCCTTCACTCCGCAGGCCAACACTCTATCCACTTGAGCCCAAACTGGATAGGGATCAAGTCATTTTTTATAATAGTAGTGTTTAATCCTAAAATGTTCTTTTATTTAGAAAATTATTTGTTTTTCAAAACCTTTTCATTTTTCTTCTCACTCAAACATTTCAGCAAAATTCCTCTCCTCTACATGTGGCATTTATAAGTAGTATTTCTTGGAGAAGGGGGTGGGGCAGAGATTACTGTGCTTTTCTCTGGGAATGATTTGGTTTAAAAAGTGGGGGGAAAAGCCCTAGCCAGTTTGACTCAGTGGATAAAGTGTTGGCCTGCAGACTGAAGGGTCTTGGGTTCCATTCTGGTCAAGGGCACATGCCCTGGGTTGTGGGCTCAATCCCCAGTGTGGGGTGTGCAGGAGGCAGCCAATCCATGATTCTCTCTCATCATTGATGTTTCTGTTTCTCTCTCCTTCTCCCTTCCTCTCTAAAATCAATTTTAAAAATTTTTTTAAGTAGAAAAAAACACGTTTTACATTAAAAATTAAACATTTTGACATTCATATTTAGCAGGGAAAAAAGCAAATGGTTAATAACAAATGTATAAAAGATGTTCAATATCACCTGAATGCATGTATTTAACTCATAGAGTGCTTATTATGTATCAGACACTGCTCTAAGCACCAGCTACCATTCTAAATCTTTATAAATATTAACACAATTAAATCAACTATAATCTTGTTTGGCAGGTACTAATATTTTCCCACAGCTTCCAATGGGAAGCTGAGTCACAGAGAAGTTAAGTAACTTCCGAAGGTGACACAGCCAGGAAGCAGCAGAGCGGGCAGCTGGGCCCCAGGCCATGCTTTTGGACACAGTGCCATGAAGTTTTGCCAGGGAAATGCAAATCCCAACAAGATACTATTTTCTACGCAACAGATTGGCAAGACAATTTTAAATCCTGGTAAGGATACAGGCAAATGAAGACTTAAATATTGTTACACCCTTTTTACAAGGCAATCTGGCAGTTTACACCAAAATTTGAAGAACACAAAACCGTCTACATAACATTCTACTTTGAGGACTCTGGCCTACGGAAATAAAAGCATCAGTGTATAAGGATGTACATGAAATTGCAGCATTGTTTATAGTGATATCAGAACTGGAAACAGCACAAAGATCCAACGCAGGAGCTATGATTGAGTAAATTATGTTACATCCATACTACAGAAGCCATTATACAAGATAAATTTATATCTATTAATCTAGAGAAAGTTGCAATAATGTGTGCAGTATGATCCCAATTTTTTAAATATATTTTTATTGATTGCAGAGAGGAAGGGGGAGGGGGAGAGAGAAAGAGAGAGAGAAGCATCAATGATGTCCTGGCTGGCATGGCTCAGTGGTTGAGCATCGACTTATGAACCAGGAGGTCACAGGTTCGATTCCTGGTCAGGGTACATGCACAGATTGCAGGCTTGATCACCAGTGGGGGGTATGCAGGAGGCAATGATCAATGAGTCTCATCATTGATGTTTCTATCTTTCTCTTCCTCTCCCTTCTTCTCTAAAATCAATAAAATTATATATTTTTTAAAAATCAGTGATGAGAGAGTTATTGATTAGCTGCCTCCTGCACACACCTACTGATGATTGAGCCAGCAACCCACGCATATGCACTGACTGGGAGTAAAACTGTGATCCTCTGGTTCATAGGTTGATGCTTAACCACTGAGCGACACTGGCAAAGTGATCCCAAATTTTTTGGCAAATATTTTTATGAGCATATTTAACAGTTACCTCAGAAACTAGGATAGGACAGAGGAAATTATTAACTTTTTCCATATGCACTTTTGAATTGTTTCACTTTTAATACAAGCTTATATTGCCTCTGCAATTTAAAACTCTAAGTTTAAAATCATTATCAGTGTAGTTGTAATAATCAGCCTAGAAAATATGTTTTAGACCTTCAGCTCCATATAGAGAATTATATGTAGCTTTCAAATCAGATACAGAAGACTCAGATTTATATTTAGGAACGCCTTAGTATGTACAGGCATTGTAATTTATAGTTCTCAGCAATTACAGAATAAACATTCATTTTCGTTCACGGGCATTTCTGGCAATAGAAAGGGGAGGAAATCATTTCTTATTCCTTGTCTAATACTATAACCAGGCAGTAGATAGTAATATCATTTTTTAAAGTCTGTGTAAGATCTATAGTCTGTTTCTATTCCTTCAGTTTCATACTCAAATGGTGAGAGAATCCACCTTCAGGAGGGAAATGGAGGGGCTTGTAGTGTTGAAAGGTTTAAAAATGCTTTTCTTTTCTGACAAAGAGGATGAGACAGACATTTCTTGGGCTTGACGTCTTCTCCCTGTGCCCTACACCGTGCCAGGCTCAGGGAGGTGAGGCTGAGCGTGGCTGGCTGGGAATGCTGCTGGGGGCCTGGGGACAAGGACAGGAGCCTGCAGCATCGCCTGGTTTCTGGTTGTGTTAACCATATGTCCTTCCTGGTGAAACCTAAAGTGCTGCTGCCATCTTCAGGAGTTCCCCATTGTCATCTGTGAGTACAGCTACAGGTAAGTGGGATTCAGTCGCAAAACCCTCTCCGGGAGTTCTGAATCACAGCTAGAAAACAGACGTCCCAGGTGACTGCTAAAATGAAGGCAGTTTCTCAAAAAAGCTTAAGATGATTACCTGGTAAGTCAGCCTTTTCCTTTTTAAATCCTCACCTGAGGATATGATTCCATTCCTTTTTTTAGAGAGAGAGGAAAAGGAAGAGCGAGAAACCTGCAACCTAGACATGTGCCCCCACTGGGGATCAAACCTGCAACCTTTTTGACGCATGGGATGATGCTCCAACCCACTGAGCCACCTGCCCGGGCTAATAAACCAGCTTTTAGTGTGTATGTTATGAAATGCTACGTTCCTGCAATATTAATAGAGTTAAGGTTTAGGGTCCAAAAAAAAAAAGTCTGACTGAGAAGGTAAGACTTTCTCATGTGCGTGGGCGTGGGGTAAGTTATAGCGGCTGTAGATGCACTGAGTGGCTCCGAAGCCCCTTGGGTCAGTCTCCCGGAGGACCATGTGCTCAATCAAATGCCAACATTACATTTAGAGAACATTTGGTCACAAGTAACCTGTGGGCTTCCATTTTTACCTGACTTATTGAGTGATTTGTTTGTTAATTCTGAGCCCTCTCTTCTCTGGCTGCTGGAATTATGAACACTTGATAGGAAAGGCCAAATTGTCTAACAGACTTCTGAGCACAAAGCTCCACTCTTCTTCCAGAAATAATTCTACTTCATTATGTTGTGAAGAAAAATAAGCCCTAAAAATGAAAACAAGACCATTACACTATCTTTCTCCATCGTTGATGGAGGTGTCTGCACGTGGTCCGGGCAGGCCATGAGAACAGGAGTTTCCTGGTGGCTCTCAGGGGAACAGCGGTCCAATCTTCAAGTCATGAAACCAGTGCTGTCTGCGAATGCTCCGTTGAGACACTGAAGTTTTCCTATAGCTCATTTTCACACTGCTCCTTTGTGTTATTCATCATTTTAAGCAATCTGACATTTTCACAGCCAGTTAGAATGCACCTTATAGAGTCCATTTTTGTTCTTGGTTTGCAGTATTAAAAGAAAAGAGTAAATCCCTTTCAATTCACCTTTATAAAAATTCACATCATTTTAGGAGTATCCCTTTTCCCTTGAACCACAAAACTAGCAATTAAAAAACGTTTGTTGAAAGAAAGGATTATAATGCATAGCTAGGGCCATAATGGATTTTAAGTCATCAGCATGGCACTTCAGAAACTTCGCTGTGTTTGGAAGACTGTCCACGTCTTCTGAAATTTTTGCCTTTGATTTATTCATTTCTTTGGCAAATACTTTCCAGGGGCCTATTAATATGCTATGTATTCTGGTAGGCATGTTTCATATGTTGCCTCTCTGTTCTTCACAATGATTCTGTGAAGATCATATACTCCCATTTAGCAGATGAAGAAACTGCCGAAACCAGTTTGGTTCAGTGGATAGAGCCTGTGGGCTGAAAGGTCCCAGGTTCGATTCCAGTCAAGGGCATGTACTTTGGTTGTGGGAACATTCCCAGTGGAGGGTGTGCAGGACGCAGCTGATCGATGATTCTCTCTCATCGATGTTTCTAACTCTCTATCCCTCTCTCTTCCTCTATATGAAAAACCAATAAAATATATTTTTTTTAAAAAAAGAAGAAGAAACTGAGTTCCAGATAGTTTAAGTAACTTGCCTATGGAAACAGGATTAGAAGCCAAGTATGCCTTACTCTGATGCCTACACTGTTTGCAAAATGGCATCACCAAAGCCAGAAACATCTGAGCACCTTCCTGCTTACTATACATATGAAACAGTCATTCAATGAACATTTGACTCTTTGCTACAATCACGGTATTGTGAATTTTATTAATAGAGCAGTAAGAGAAGAAAAATAAGTCAGGTCTAAAATTAGATTATAAAACAATTAAGTTATAAAAATGGAAAGTCTGACTCAAAGCATATAGAGCTATTTGTGCTCCCTGCCACTGGGGGCATTGCTGACTTACAAATGGAAGGAGAACAAGTGAGCAGATTACACATTATAACCTTAAAATAATCTTGAGCCCATCCACAATGCCACATAGAAAAATATGCTTAAAAATCTAAAACATACCCAAATGCATCTAACCACAATTTGACAGTTGAACCAAACTATAGATTATAATTTTCACTTCTACTTTATTTCTTATTTCTATTACATCTGACCAGTCAAGCCTTGAAATAGAAAAATAAATGATTCCTTGCAAAATTTACCAGATCTTGTTTTATGTGTAATGTTGTTACTATTTCTGGATCTCAGAGCCTGTAGATTTAATTCAATATTAGGACAAATCTGGCCTTGTTCAATTTCACTGCACTCACTACTGTGTCAGTCCTTCCTCTGGAGGTCTAAATGGGCCCAGACTCTAAAGTTGAACAGTGATGCCGCCATCTCAGCCCAGTGCCCTCAGAAGGCTCTGGTGCCACAACACAGCTGCTTGCAGCTTAATGAACCACTGTTTAGTGTGCTGCTAAATGAGGTTGCAAAGAGAGAATTATCTCTGAATGCACCAGCCTTTCACTCAAAGAAAGGAGTTCTCATCACTTATCAGTCTTCACCTGGAGGATAAAAATACGCTCCCTCCTCCCATCCCAGACCTTCACATTTGGGTCAACTGTGAACTCTTGAAGGAGCAGATCTGACTCTGCTTCCTGACCTGGTTTTTTTACTCTAGCAGTCATCATTACTATATTAATGCTAACTTGAAAGGAGAGACATTGGGGTCCTCAGGCAGAAAGTCAGCCCAAAAGGTGGAATGTGAATTAGCCAGGATGGGTAGGTCACCCTTGATGCTAATAATGATGAAAACTTTGCATTGCTCAAGTGCTCTTTGAGGAGTTCAGACAAATGTTACCCAGATCCAGCCTAAAAGTAGTGAAATCAATTGACATTGCATGTACTAAAATTAAAAAGATAAGAACATCATTTTGACCTCTGTCTTGAGATGTACTACTGTATTCAAGGAGAACCTCTACCCTAGAACTGCTAGGAATATTGTCTGAGCCCCTTAATGGAACTACCCCAAATATTATGAACTTTCAGATTTTTCTCAACCTCAAAATGTCTAGAATATTATCTATGGCATCCCCCGCTTCCTCCAAAGAACATTTGACACCTCAACTATCCCAGTGTCTCTGCCTTCAAACAGTAGGTTCTTGCCCACCTCTCCCTTGGCCCCTACACTCAATGTCATCAGGTCTTCCTTAGTGAAGTCCATTTCAGAGTCCCTCAGTCTGCCTTTCCCCTTGTCTAGATCCTCTCTGTTGCACTTCTGGTCTTATGCTAACTTGACCTCGAAGGGTAACAGAATATGCCAACCCAAAATATGTCACTTTGGTATATTGATCATTTTGAACTAAAGAAACTTGGAAAACAGCAAAATTAGGGTGATGTTTTCTCCGAGTTACCCTTATCTACCAAAACTAAGATCCTCTCAAACTCCCTTGTCATAAATCCCCTCCCCAAGAATTTAATCAACCAGGGAAAATTGACTCATCATCAGAGAGCAGACTAGAAATCAACACTATATCCAGACACCTTGTCACAAGCTTATCATTCCTCCCATTGATTCTTCTCAGGGCCTATTCATCTTTCTTAAAGAGCATGTACTCCCCCCTAAAAGGCCTACGTCCTCCTCCTTTTTCCCTATTAAGATGGTATTTAATAGGTAAGCTTGAATTCTAAACCACCTCAGAGAATTACTCATTTTTCCCTTGGGTATCTCTCATGTATACATGAGGTATACCTACTAATAAACACCTGGGTTTTTTTCTCTTGTTAATTTGTCTTTTATTACAAAAATCTTAGCTAAGAACTAAGAAGGGTAGAAGTTAAATTATTTTACTCCCCTACAACCACGAACCAATCTCCTGGCCTTGTAGTTTCCTTCACCCTTTCAGCTTAGATTAAATTTTCTAATATGTCACACTCCCTCATTTAAACACATCTATAGCTCCCAAGTCTTCAGAGTAAGGTTCTGACTCAGCCTGGCATTCAAGACCCTCCACAGTCACCACATGTAGGGCTTCCACTACTTACCCTCTGTGCTCATACTGCTCCAGGCAAAGCAGCGTCTCTCTCTCTCTCTCTCTCTCTCTCTCTCTCTCTCTCTCTCTCTCCCTCTCCCTCTCCCTCTCCCTCTCCCTCTCCCTCTCCCTCTCCCTCTCCCTCTCCCTCTCCCTCTCCCTCTCCCTCTCCCTCTCCCTCTCCCTCTCCCTCTCCCTCTCCCTCTCCCTCTCCCTCTCCCTCTCTCTCTCTCCCCTTTTTAATATATTTTATTGATATTTTACAGAGAGAAAGGGAGAGAGATAGAGAGCTAGAAACGTCAATGAGAGAGAAACATCGACCAGCTGCCTCTTGCACACCCCCTACTGGGGATGTGCCTGCAACCAAGGTACATGCCCCTGACCGGAATCGAACCCGGGACCTTTCAGTCCGCAGACCTACACTCAATCCACTGAGCCAAAACGGTTTCGGCTCTCTCTCCCTTTAATAGGACATATGTATTTCTATCTCTGAACTGTGTTATTCAGGCCATTCTGCCTGCCTCTTCTTTCATATAAATCCTACTTCCTTTCAAAGACTCAGCTTATATGAACCATTACCACCCTCCAAGTAAGCTTCCCCAGTTCATCCTTCTGTGTTCTTTTCATCTCAAAACTATTTCTTTATATCACTACTTCCCAAAAGGATTTACAGGCCAATCCTGCAGATTGCTGAATATCCTCTTATTTACCTCTTTCCATAATAACAGTAGCTACCACATATAGTGCTTACCAATGCCAGGCTCTGTCCACTGCTTTACATATATTAACCTACGTATTTGAAACTCACAATGACCCTATCTGACTGGTAATATTACTAGCCCTTTACAGATCAGACACTGTACAATGTGCTCAAAGTTACCCAGCTAGACAACCGCAGAGCCAGTACTTTGACCCAGGCAGCTAACTCCAGAAACTATGCTTTTTACTATGCAGTCCAGTAGATACTGTTTTATTATTCTTTAACCTTTTACACCTACTGCTATCTTGCTAGATTCTTTAAAGGTAGCAACTATGTCTCATGCCTATTTCATCCCTTTCAGTAACTAGTATAGAGTTTTACATATAGATAGTTCTTTGCTATACGGTTTGCTGATCTTATCTGCCTCAACGTAGTCTCTCTCTCTCTCTCTCTCTCTCTCTCTCTCTCTCTCTCTCTCTCTTTTCTTTTACTATTGTCTACAGTTTTACATATGTCTCCTTTTTCCCCCGCTTGACAATCCACCCCCCTGCCATTCCCACCCTGGACAAGCCCCCACCACCCCAGTGTCTGTGTCCATTGGTTATGCTAATATGCATGCATACAAGTCCTTTGGTTGCTCTCTAACACCCCCTCCCCTGCCATTTGTCTCTGGATCTATTCTTGTTCACCAAATTATGATGATCATTATATCCCACATATGAGTGAGATCATATAATATTTATCTTTCTCCGATTGGCTTATTTTGCTTAGCATAATGCTCTCCAGTTCCATCCATGCTGTTGCAAATGGTAAAAGTTCCTTCTTTTTTATAGTGGCATAGTATTCCATTGTGTAGAAGTACCACAGTTTTCTAATCCACTTATCTGCTGATCCGCATTTAAGTTGTTTCCAAATCTTAGCTATTGTAGATTGTGCTTCTATGAACATAGGAGTGCATATATCCTTTCTGATTTGTGTTTTTAGTTTCTTGGGATATAGCCTAAAAGTGGAATTACTGGATCAAATGGGAGTTCCATTTTTAACTTTTTGAGGAAACTCCATACTGTCTTCCACAGTGGCTGCACCAGTCTGCATTCCCACCAGCAATGCATGAGGGTTCCTTTTTCTCCACAACCTCTCCAGCACTTGTCATTTGTTGATTAGTTGAGGATAGCCATTCTGACAGGTGTGAGATGGTATCTCATTGTTGTTTTGATTTGCATCTCTCAGATGATTAGTGACTTTGAGCATGTTTTCTATGCCTCTTGGTTATCACAAAACTACTAGACTTAAATGAATTTGGCAGTGTAGCAGGATACAAAATTAACACCCAGAAATCTATGGCCTTTTGATATATCAATAATAAAATCAAAGAAAGAGAAACAAACAAATAATCCCATTTACCATTGCAACAAAAAAATTATAATACCTAGGAATAAACTTAATTAAGAAGGTAAAAGACCTGTACTCAGAAAACTACAGGACAATGAAAAAAAGAGATAGAGGAAGACATAAACAAATGGAAGAACATACCATGCTCATGGATTGGTAGAATCAACATCACTAACATTTTCATACTACCCCCAAAAAATCTATAGATTCAATGCAATCCCCATTAAAATACCAATGGCATATGTCAAAGATCAAGAACAAACTCTCCAAAAAATTATCTTGAATAAAAAAGATTGCAAATAGCCATGGCAATCCTGAGAAAGAAAAACAAAGT
The DNA here is from genome assembly GCA_963924515.1 of Vespertilio murinus. NCBI lineage: Eukaryota > Metazoa > Chordata > Mammalia > Chiroptera > Vespertilionidae > Vespertilio > Vespertilio murinus. The sequence continues at coordinate 190,957,723 of OZ004704.1, forward strand.
TGGGGGGATCACAATATCAGATATCAAGCTATATTACCAAGCCATGGTTCTCAAAACCACCTGGTACTAAAACAAGAACAGATATATAGACCAATGGAACAGAACAGAAAATCCAGAAATTGACCCAAGCCATTATGCTCAATTAATATTTGACAAAGGAGGCAAGAACATACAATGTAGTCAAGACAGTCTCTTCAATAAATGGTGTTGGAAAATTTGGTCAGATACATACAAAAAAATGAAACTAGATCACCAACTCATAGACAAAAACAAGATCAAAATGGTTAAAGGACTTAAATGCAAGATGGGAAACCATAAAAATCTTATAAGACTCTATAGGCAGCAAAATAGCAGATATATGTCGTAGCAATATCTTTACCAACACAGCTCCTAGGGCAATGGAGACTAAGGAGAACATAAACAAATGGGGCTACATCAAAATAAAAAGATGCTGCACAGCAAAAGAAACCATCAACAAAACAACAAGAAAGCCCACTGCATGGGAGAACATACTTGCCAATGATATTTCAGATAAAGGTTTAATCTTCAAAATTTACAGAGAACTCACACAACTTAACAAAATGGAGATAAATGATCCAATCAAAAAAATGGGCAAAGAACCTAAATAGACACTTTTCAAAGTAGTCTTACAGTCTTTCTGGGTGGAAAAAGTGGGATATAAACAAATAGGCAATGAAATCTTTATATACAACAGTCCCCCTGAAAAATCCATGATCAGATTTACAAAGATTTTGCTCATCTTTGAATCAGGTAAGAGAATCATAATATATGAATTCACATAATATATGAATTCTAATGAGAGATGTAAGTAAAACCATGCCCCACCTCTCGGTGCACACACCAGAGTCTAATATGAATATTTAAAAGTGTTTTTATAGGAAAACAATTCCTAAGAAACCAGTTCTCAAATGCATTAAAAACAAAATTTGTAATGAAGAAGGTATGGGGAGAGTAGTCAGACTCTTGATATGCTGGTTGCATTTGTTATCCTAAAAGAAGTTTTTGTAGCATTTAGATCTTTAGAATTTGTTGTTCTAAACGTATAATAACCTGTGAGGTCAGGAACCCTGTCTGATAACACATGTATATTGTCCAAGCACCTAGTATAGTGGTAGACACATAGTAGGTCTTTACAAATTCTCTGGATTGATTTCTCCAATGTCTCCCAAGCTTATGGATTTCCTTTTCCCACCCTTCCGGCTTCTGCAGCTTTGTTCTCTTTGTTCATCTTTTTCTGGGCCATTACATTGTCTACTAGAATTAGCCTGTAATATCATATTTGCCAGCAGGTGCTGCCATTTGCCACAGGATTTGCTAATTTTCAAAATTCCCTAGTTCTGAGATTCCAGATTGTGCAGAATAGGCACAGGCCTAATTTATCAACTTGGCAGGTTCGAAATGCTACCAAATCAGTTATTTGAAATGAGTGAGACTTGTAATGTGCTGCACAGTTTTAATGAGCAGAGCTCCACTGCTCCATTAAGACAACAGGAGACCACACTGGGAAAACAAACAGCAAGAATGTGAGGCTAAGAGAATAGCAGGGAAACCTGTGTCTTGCCACAAAATCCCAATGGGAACAATATGTTCAACCAAAAAAAAAAAAAAAAAAGTTGGCTTTCTCATTGGCAAGTAAAAAGACTCATCTTAGTGTCTTTCATATTTGTCCTTCCTCTCCACATCTCCTATAAAAATTATTCCTGTAGCCTTATGTATTTTCTCCTTTTATTATCTCCTATAAAAATTAACCCCATAGTTTATGTATTTTCTCCCTGCCCCCAGGCTCTTTCCACTGCAAACCATCCTGCACATTCTGGAATAGTCTCCCTAAAATGACATTTGCTTAAGAACCTTCAGCCTGGCTGGCATGGCTCAGTGGTTGAGTGTCGACCTATAAACCAGGAAGCTATGGTTCAATTCCCAGTCAGGGCACATGCCCGGGTTGCGGGATGGATCGTTAGTGTGGGTTGTGCAGGAGGCAATCAATCAATGATTCTCTTTCTCCCTCTCAATTCCTCTCTGAAATCAATAAAAATAATTTTTAAAAAGGAACTTTCAGTCATGCCCACAATCAAGGCAGCCCTCTTCAGTGTGACACATCAGGCCCAGTAACCCAGTCTCAACTTACCTGCCCAACCTTACTTCCTGTTATCCCCGGGTTCTCCACTTTGACAAAGCAGGGATTGTCTTTTTCCCCACCAATTAAGTCATTCCCATTTTAGTAACTTTGCACCTGCAAATCCACATCCCTAAAATGCCTTCCTTCTTCTCTAACTCCTTAGTCAATGCTATTGCTATATTTAATTTCCCAGGAGTGGAATGCATGGAATGTTGCTGGTTAACATAATTCCTTCTCCTGACATCCCTGGGAACATCTGAAATATAGGACAAACACTCTATGACAGAGCGATATTAATGAAATACAATACCTTGTGACACTTATATAAAGTATTAAGTCAGCAGACAACATACAGATAATTCTTGGGGGAACCTCGGTCAGCACAAGCCCTTCGACTTGCTCATTTTTGCATTCCCAGTGATTTTGAAGGAGCTTCCTCGCCTTCTCGGGACTTGTCTTGGCTGCATGAGTGGAATCTCAGAGGTAACTGGGAGAACGTTCTGCCCCATTTTAAGTACCATCTCTCCTCTCTGCCAGCCCAACACACATTTTCCTATGACTTCCTGAATGTCACAGACCACACTATGTTGTTATTTTTCCCTGCTTTCCCTAAGGCACACAAATCATGATCTCCACTAATATCACTAGAAGGAAGGCCAGCAAAATAATGTTCCCCTTTTCAATATTTCCATATTCTGGCCATAGTCACTTCCCAACTCCAGTTAGTCCAAGGGCCTCTCTGTCCACAAAGCTGGCCAATCTCTTGTGTGTTCCATGATACATCCCTGCTTTACTATTTTTGGATGAAATATACACTATTTGGCATCAGAAATCAAATGGTTTAGATTCAGGTCCTAGCTCTGCCACCATCCAGTTGATGTATTTGAACCTCTGTTTCCTCAGAGGCAAAATGGAAATAATAATTTCCATAAATTCAAGATGTAAGCTCAAGGGGGATAATGTATGTGAAGCACATTGGCAACTATAAAGCAACTGTGCACAAGCAAAATGTCATGCATTTATTTCTGTATTCACTCCTTAGCTGTCACAAACTCACAGTTCCCCCCAAGAGGGGAAACAGCACCAACAAAACTAAAACCCTGCCAGGGAGGAGGAACTCTCCAGTTCATTTTTTCCTCGGCATCTTTAAGAATTTGTCCACCAGCTCTATCTGAATGCCATCTAGTGGACACAGAGTTCTTGTGAGAACAGAAGTTCTGCAAATACACGTGAGGGTTCCTAAGGCATGAACCTCTGTCAGTTCTATCAATGCATAAGCTAAATCCTAGCCTTAGCAGGAGACAAATTAGTGTCCACCTGCGAGGTACAACATAAAGAATTGAGTAGTCCTGGTTCTTAATGATTCTACCCCTTTTTCCAACACCCCCCCAATTTTATCAGAAGAGCTGCATTTTTTCAAGCCTTGGAGGATTTTTCGTCTTCAAACATCTTTTATTAGTGAGCAAATAGCCCCTTAAACCTCTTTCATCTCACATCTTAGCAGAATGTAGCTGAAGGTATAAGAGCAAGGCCGTACAGGGATAGAAATCAAGAGGGACAGGGAAGAGTGAGGGGCCTTGAAGAGGCATGAGAGGGTCAAAGAGACCAGGAAGACCAAAGGCAAACTCCATACTCACCCCAGTTTTGCTTGAGCCAGGCCTCATTAATATATGTTGTTTGCCTGACCTTCATTCTTTTTACATCTTATAGCTTACAATTAGCTTTCATGGCTGAAAAAGCCCATATTCAAGCAAAAGTGGGAAGAATGTGTACTTTTTAAGCTTTTAGCTATATCTCTGAAACCATCTTGGCACTCACAGGGGCCTGTGGGGGTGGGGTGGGAAGAGGGGGACCTGCTTTGTGGTTTGAATCCAAAGCCCATGGGGATTCCCACCAGCAAGCAGCCTTAGCTTGGCAGCATGGGACTGGAGGCAGGCCTCTTTGGAAGCGTATCAGAGCCCTGCTTAGCTGTGTCTACTCCTCCTTAGCGCGCTTCCTTTTTTATCTGCAGTATTTGGAAAGACGAGAGACAACGCTGCGAAGAACACAAAGGCTTTTTTGCAAACCATCTCTGGCTTCCTTATCAAAGCTGTCGCTATCAGGGTTGGATTTAGTAACTTGGCATTCACTTGTTAGGGCCACCCCTGTTCGCAGCCATCTGGAGTCTTTTGGAGAAATTTTAAAGAGGCACTGCTCAGAGAGCATTTTGTAATGGAGACAGCACTGATGTTCAATTCAGGAAGCCTGGATTTGAGCCCAGCACCAGTAGCTAAGTGACCCCTTGCACTTCCTTGAACCTTTTTCTTCATCAGTTAAGTGACTAATCAATTCTTTACAAGACTTAATAGTGTAAGGCTGAGGTTCCCAAAGCATGGATCCTGGACTATCAGTGTCACCTAGGAACTTAGTAAAAATGCACATTCTCGGTCCCCACTTAGGCCTCCGGAATCAGATAAGCTAGTATTAGGGCCCAGCAATATTTAAAAAAAAAAAATATATATATATATATATATATATATATATATATATATATATATTTTATTGATATTTCACAGAGAGGAAGGGAGAGAGATAGAGAGCTAGAAATATCGACCAGTTGCCTCCTGCACACCCCCCACTGGAGATGTGCCGCAACCAATGTACATGCCCTTGACCGGAATCGAACCTGGGACCTTTCAGTCCGCAGATCAACACTCTACTACTGAGCCAAACCGGTTTCAGCAGGGCCCAACAATCTTTGTTTAAAAAACCCTCCAGGTAATTCTGACACAGTCAAAACTGAGAACCACGGCTGTAGGGTTCTATTACCGCTGCTTCCACTCTAGCTGTGCCTGGGCAACACTGATTTGCAGCTGGTCAAATGTGTGCTGGGGGCCAAGGGAAGCACCCATTTGCAAATGCTGGCTGACCAGGCAACTGGAGAGGAATCAACTGGAAACAGACATCCTGAGGGGGGGCCCTGCATTGCTTCCCCAGACCCTTCCACGGCTGACGTTCCAGAAAAATTTGAGGCCGTCTACAGAAAAGACATCTTTTTGGACATGTTCTCAAAGCACTTTTTTTTTTTTTTTTTACAGCATCAAAAGCAAGAGCAGAAGTGGTTTTTGTTAATGATGCCAACCTCTGTTTTGAGTATTTTTATCTCTAATCCCTATAGATACGTGTCATTTGGTGTTGGGCAAGGAAAATTACGTTCTTTATTTTAGCTTTTTGTTTTCCCCCTCTACCTTTTTTGACAGCTCGTCGTTTCCTCTAAGTTATCAGGGACAACCTGCAAGTGTTGTTCTGGGTTCCACAAGGGAATGCGGTTTCCTAGCAACAGCCGGAGCCTGCTAGGCCATTCTCTGAGTCACCGGCTCCAGGCAGCTCCTGATAAGCAGTGCTGTTTGCAGAGGAACCCTCTGTGGACCCCACACGGGAGCCTGCCTGCGCTCACCTCCTTCACAGGGCACAGGATCTGTGGAGGATAAAGCACTGGTGGGACTTGAAGAATGGCATAAGTAGGGCTCCCTTTACTCTAAGCTAAATGGATCATCTTGATTTTTCTCTGAGGTACGAGCAGAGGGAGAAAGAAAGGGAGGGAGGAAAAAGAAGAAAAATTTCAACAATCATTCCCTGAGCATCTGCAGGTATGCTTTAGCTACATACTGGAGATGAGAAGCCAAATAAGATGCAGTCCTTACCCTCAGAAAGCTTATAGCCCAAGAGGAGAGACAGCTCAGCAAATCCAATTTGCATCCCATCCTGAGAGAGGTCATCGGGCAGGAAAACACTGGTCCCGTGACAGAGTAGAGCTGCGGGGCCACGTGAGCCATACCAAGGCCTCTTCCAATTGTGCAATTTTTAAAAAAATTTCTCTGTAAAATCACCTTATTGTTGAGAGTTTCAAATGTATTAGGATTCAGTCATATATAATATGGATCTACCATGCGTTTAACCTCTATGTCTGTGGTTATATTAGATATCTTATTCTTAAGACTGTGTATTTCAGTCTTTTCTCACTTTTCTGTGATAAGGTTTTTCCAAGAGCCTGTCTCATTTATTGATCTTTTTGAAATAGGCTCTTGGTCAATTAATAAATTCTACTTTTCTTTAAATGTATTGATTTCTGTTTGTGTTTTTATTGATTCCTTTCTCCTGCTTTCCTAAAGTTATGTTTGTTTGTTTTATGTCCTCCTGAGTTGAAGCCATAATTGAATCCATTTCTCTTCATTTTTTGTGTATATTAATAAAAGCACTTAAAGCTGTGAATATCTCTGATTTCAGGTTTGGCTGCTGCCATATGTCAATATGAAAACTCTTATTGAATGTCCTTATTTACTTTTGTCTACTTGATCCATCATAGGCATTAAAGTCTCCTCTATGGTTACAGTTCCTATAGATTTCTCTTTGTATTTCTAATATATAGATAGCATGGCTATCTATATATTCAGCACAATTTCTCCACCTTCATTATAGATTGGACCTGTTAGCAATAAGAAAAAAATATTATTATTTATCTCATTTAATGGTCTGCCTTGAATTCCACATCATCTGATATAAATATAAATTTTTCGCCCCTGACTTACTTTTATTGTCCATACCTTCCTTTAGGGTTTGGTCCTGGACCTGTTTCCCCTCTGATTTACTCCTTGTCCATCAGCTCTGCATCACAGTGGTGCTCCTCCAGCCAGTCAGCTGGCTTCCTGCTGGGTCTGGCCAATTGAAGGGGATAAGCAGGTCATGCCATTCCCCCTTCCTCTCCTGTGTTTTCTCAATAGCTGTAGCTCCCCTCTAGCTCCAGCTCCTGGTGACGGGGCCTGTCCTGGTTCTAGCATCTGCCAAGTGACCCCAGTAATTCTGTCCTCTCCTTCTAACATTGAGTGGACAGTGGCTTTCTGAGGTGGCTAATCTCTGCTCTGCCTTCCTGTCCCCTGCTTAGCTTCTCTATTCTTCTTTCTCCTGTGTAACCGATTTCCTGTATTAATTTAAATGTTGTAAATATTTAAGGTAGTTTCTTTATTGAAATAGCAAAAGGAAATGGTGATTCACTTAATTCTTTTCTCCTTGTGATTTCTTGAGTGAAAGTTGCTATATCCACTCATTTTATTTCATATTAAAATTTAACCTATTCACCTTTCCAGCAAATACTGTAGGTTGACTTAACACCCATTCTAAACCCCCTTCCCTTGCCATCCGCTAGTATAAAGGCTGCAAAGCCAAAAAAACTAAACTCTCTTGCAGCAAGCAAGGTCATGTAGTACAATGAGATGTAAATAGAAGTCTCCTGAGGATTTCTAAAAAATTTTGCTTTCCAAATATAGGCATTGCCCTTTCCATCTCCAGCCCTTCTTTCTTCTTGTCTGGGCACTGGGTTTGATAGCTAGAGCTCCAGCAGCCTCTATGGGCTATGAGGAAAAGACAAATAGAAACACGGTGAATTGAGCCCTAATGCCCTTGAGCCACAGAACCTATAACACAACCTCCAGGTTTCCTGTTACATAAGGAAATGAAAACTATTTTGCTTTTAAACTATTAGTAGTAGGATTTTCTGTTACCCTTAGCAGAATACAATTCCTAATTCAATATTTTCCAAATGGATGTACCTGGCATTCGGGGCTGGCCAATTATTTCTGTGCAGGGGTAGATGTGCAAATTGAGGCATATTTAGCATTCCTGGCCTCAGGTGCTAAATGCCAGTAGCACCACTCAAGTATTGTGCTTATCTAAATCTCCCACAAATGCTTTTGCAAAGGATAGAGTTGTTCCTTCTTAAAAAACAATAATGCACAGTGTACAGCACACACATGAAGTTTTGTATTTTAAATACAATTTCAGAAGTTATACGAATCTGTCTCTTCCCCCTAGAAACTCACCAATTTTTTTATGGAATCATTGTTGTAAGGACATAGGTTAGATATTTATAACACTTTTGGAGGAGTGTGAAAGGTTTTAAAAATAAGAAAAGCATAAGAATAACATAACAAACACCCATGTAGCCACAATTTAGAATTAACAAATGTTAACATTCTGTTACTTTGCTTCAAATTTTTTTTGATTAAAAGAAATGAAACATTATAAAGTTGAAGTTCTTTATTCCAATTCACAATCTCAAAACTCTCCTTCCCTCCTCCCAAAAGGTGATCACTTTCATGAATGTGGCATGTTCCCATTTAGTTCTTGTTTCTTACTGTTATTTGCTATGGGACAGACACAATTTGTAGTAACACATGTGTGGCTCTGAGTGCTTGTTAAATGTACATGAAGTTTAGTATACTATACATATTGGGATTTGTTCTTCTGTGTTCTTTATATTTACTTAAAACCCAAATGTAGTTCATTAATTTTAACTAATGTATATTATTCAGTTATGTGAATTAATCACAGTTCATTAATCCTCCTTTTGATGGACAGTTGGGTTGTCTGAAATTTTTCACTATTCAAAAAACCTAATGACCATCCTTGTAGGAGATCATGGGGGGGCAAATTTGCAAAAGTTTCTTTAGGGCATGCGTCTAGAAATAGAATTGCTGAATCACAGGGTATGCATATCTTCAACTTTGCTTTATATTTCCATATTCTCCAAAGTATTAGTACTAATTTAAAGTCCCACCAACAGATTAAGAGAGTTCCTGTTTCCCCACATAGTCACCAATACTTCATATTGTCAGACACACTGATCTTTGGCAATCAGAAATTTGTATTTGTCTGATTACTGAGTAGATTAAGCTTCTTTTTTTCCCCCTCTTTTGCCATTTGGCTTTTATTTTCTTCAAATTGCCTAAATTTTGTTTTTGTTACATCTTTTTATCAGGTAGTCTTACTAAAGATTCATGGGAATTTTAAATTCTAATTGATCATAGAGATTTAGCAGATTTTTCAATCATTCATTAAGCACATATTTTGTGCCAGGCACTATTCTAAGCCTGGGGATAAAAGAGTAAATAAATCAGACAAAATTCATATCCTTATAGAGCCCCTATTTATTTTCTTCCACATCCTCCACAATCACAAGTTTAGATCTGAATAAGCTATCATGTTATGTCCAGATTATTATCATGTTTAACATTTCTGCTAAATTTGATACTGATAAAATTCATAACAGCAATTATTTACACAGATACTCAATTTTACTGGTTTCACTTCTTTTGAAAAGTTCTGTGATGCTTTGACTTTCTCCTTTGACTTTGACTTTTTTCTTGAATTGCTATAGGACTTCTTCAAGAAGTTTTTCTCAGAAAGAGAAACACCTTATTTGTTTTTGACCATCTGAGAAGAGATTTTTCTATTGCCCTCACACATAAATTGAATAAGAAATTATTGGGTAACAATCTTTTCCCTCAAAATTCTGTTATTCCAGCAGTTTGTATGGTAGAATAGTGATATGCTGATGCTCTTATTTTTCCCCTTTCCTAATAATCTGTTTTGCTTTGTTTGTTGTTTTTTTGTTTTTTTGCCTGAATTCTGGAATGAATCTGCATTAGGTTCTATCTCAGTGCAGGAGTCTGTACATGAATTTTACCTGATTGCTAGTAGATCTTTTCAATCCGAAGACTCGGATGTTTAAATTTAGGATATTTTTTTCTATGATTCCTTTATTGTTACTATTTCTTTAGCTGCTGCGTCCTTTTGATAGTTTTATTACACCTATATTGAATCTGTTTACTTTTTTTTGTCCTATACATCTTTGCTTTTCATGAATATGGTTAAGCTTATGTACTTTCCTCTGCATTCTACTCCTAGAATTTCTCAACCTCCTTCAACTAATTCACCGATTCAATTTACTTCAGGATACAATTTTCTCTATTCTGCCTAAATTCTAATTTAAGGATAATATTTCTGATATTATGGAAATATTTTCTAGTCCTAGAGTGTTTTGTTTTCATAAATATAGTGTCTTCTTTAATCTTTTATTGAAATAGTAAAAGGCAATAGTGATTCAGGAAATGGTAAGTCTTTTCTTCTTCTGATTTCTTGGAATATATGCACTTCAGGAGGGGCCACTTCCTTTGATTGCTCTGATTGGGCTCCCTTGTTTGAATAATTTGAATAATTATTGAATAATTTTTCAGGCCCAGTTATGTTTTCCTATTTTCCCATCCCTATAGCTCCTTGATTGTCCTGTGTTAACTTTTATCTTGTCTTCAGGTCTTTGCATATGATGTAAAACTCCAAATGAAACTGTCATCCTAACATAATGGGTGTCAAATAGTAAGTGCTCAACAAAAATTTGAATTTAATGAGTGAATGTTTACATTTTTTTCTATTTGAATATTTGGAAAACGGCTTATCAGAAACTATGGATCTCTCATCAGAAACTATGGATCTCTCATCAGAAACTATTTAGTTCCAGACAAAGAAAAAAGGGAAATTTTTATGTTTGTAGCTTTAATTTTACAAAATTGATAGTTTATACACAGAAGTTAGGAAAGAGCACATACAAGAAAAGTTATTTGCTTAGCCTACTGTGCTTAGTGGATGCTTTTCTGTATTTATTGCCATTCCCCATGCCAGCCTCTCTCTAACAGTACAAAGCTGCTGCAAAGATGTCTCCATTTTATTTGGCATGGCAGCATGGCAATGGTGGAGTCAGAAGCCAACTTCCCAAGGTCATTTCCTTAAGGCCCTGTTGGTCTGAGCTTGGAGACTATGTGGGAGTCTGCTGAGGCCATCCACCCCCTTATTTTCCAGGTGAGTCTTTCCTTCTCATGTGTTGAATTGCATCTGGGTCAGCACGTCCCCAAATCCACCTTTTAAGGTTTTCACTCATGCTTGTATTAGTTTCCTATGGCTGTCATAACCAATTGCCACAAACAGGGTGACTTAAAACAATATAAATTTATTTTTTCACAGTTCTAAATGCTGAAAGTCCAAAATTAAGGCCACGCTCCCTCTGCAATCTTTAGGAAAGAATCCTTCCTGGCCTCTCTCTAACTTCTGGTGGTGACTGGCAATCCTTGCTGTCCTTGGCTTTCAACTACACCACTCCAATCTCTGCCTCTATTGTTACATGCCTTTCTAAGGTGTACATGTGCCAAAATATACCTCTCTCCTAAAGGCACCAAGCATTGGATTAGGGTCCCCTAATCGGTGCTAGTGGTTGGGACTTGAACTTACCATTTTGGGGGCTACAACTCAAACCATAACAAAGATTTTTAATTTAAAAAATCATAAAATAAGATTGCCTATGGCTATATAGTTAAGACCCTAAATCTGGTTTTAAATATACCATATCTTATAGAAATGTCTTAAAGTGTCTAGCCTGATGATGGCATAGTTTTCTGTTTTTTAGCTCTGCTATAGATGTTATCTGATCTTTCTTTGGCTGTTCCAAATGGAATTTGGGTGGAAAGAAGGGGAGTAAAATGTGTAGATACAAATCACCATCTTAAAGTGAAATAATGTGATTCATAGATTTTACCAATGTTCACTTATTGATAAATATTAAATGGGGTTACTTTAATCCATTTAATATTTTTTAATAGGAGAGACTATCAGTTATTCCTATTAAGAAAATACACATAAAATGACCATTGACCTCTCCCATGAGATTTCACTGAGCCAAACTCAAGGCACACTCCTTCCCTCAACTGCAGAGTACTTTTCCCCTAGAGAACTTGTGTAGGTGCGTAGCTTATAAGATATCTAAGAGTGTTTTTCAAAATCTTTCTGATGTCAGCAAAAATAGAAAGATAATGTGCAGTGACATTTTCTCATTCTTCTAGCTGAAGAGAGATGGGAAGCCTGAGGCACATGTCGGCTTCAGGAGCACAGTAGAGTGGACCACGTGCGTGAGGCTGACGACCAGAGGTGGGAGAGGTGAGGCACCTTCTCTGTACCCACACCTGAGCAGGCCCTCTTCACAGATTAATGCATCTAAGCCTCACACAAGCCTACAAAGTGAGTGATAGTCATCCTGCTTTTGCAGATGAGCAACCAGACTCCAAGGGATTAATTTGCCTGCAGTCATATCACAGTTAAGAAACAGCAGCAAGGGAGCAAGGGTGGGCTGGTAATGGAGAGGGACGTGCTGAGCTGAGCAATGAGCTAAGGGTGACATACCTAAGAGAGCTTTGAATCACACCTATTTCAGTCTTGCCTCTGTCGAGTACCAATCAACTGAGCAACTTTGAGCAGGTTACTCATCTTCTCCGAGCCCCAGTCAACTCATCTAAAAAATGGTGTTCAATGTGACAAAATATATAATACCTGTTTCAGAAGACTATTAGTTCCGAACCTAGAAGGAGAACTGCCCCCAAGGGAATTCTGACCTCCCTAACTTTGCTGTATTAATCCTTTTCTTTTTCTTTTTTTCATTCTCAAAGTTTGTCACATGCTTTATCCTAGTCAAAACTGGTTGGGAGAGTCTAACACCCATCTCACTGCTCTGGCAGATGAAGAAACGGCCTCAGAAGCACTGAGCAATCTTCCCCAAGGTCACAGAGTTCCAGCTGGAACTGGGCTCCCGATCACCTGATTTCTGGTTACAGCTACACCTAATGGAGCAGTCCTGCAGCACCGCCTTTGCTGAATTACTAAGCACTGTAGCTGTACATCAAAGCCAAACGCTAGAACAAGCTGCTGTGACAGCAATTTCGGGTTGAGTCTATTGACCTGTTAGCTGTCCGCCCTGACTGAGGCATCAACTACCTCACCCATTCTGTGTACAACGTGGAGCTTCAATAAAGGGCCAGGTGGGGACCATCCATCAGTGTCACCACTGTGACTAGAAGTCCTCGTGGAGACAGGAGTCGAGAAGAAACAACACTGCCCACGATGCGTGAGGTGGGAAACGGGTTCACAGAACATTTGATTAGCTACTCTACCGCTCAGATAGAGCCTTATCGGGGAAACAGAAATGAAGAACCCTGACTGTTTGACCCCACAAATAGCATTTTAAAAAATTGTAAATGTGGAGAGTCAGTGAAAATTATCGATAAGGCTTTCAATCATTATTTGCCTCCCTCCTTCAGATTTCTACATCTACTAATTAATAACTGTCTCTTTATGCCACACACACACACACACACACACACACACACGCAGAATCTAATTCAGGTTCAGGTTGCTGGTATTCATTTATCTTGACTTTCACAGCAAACAAGGCAAATGTTAAATCCTTCTCCCCATTTGGATCCAAATCAATAATTTTTTAGTCTGAATGGTAGGAGACAAGCTCCAGAGTAATGCTCAGTTAAAATGCTGCACAGCCAGCCTCATTTCCATTGCAATATCTTAATCTCCTGAATGTTAAACCTTCTGTGGTGGGAATCCCTCGCTTACTATTCCCCTCATGTGCAGTCTGCACGATTAGCAGCTCAAAAGCGAGCCATGCTTTATGCCAAGGTGATCTCAGGCTCTTGCACACATTATGCAGACTTTGCATACAGGGGGGAATAAATCTCAATGACCCTAAAGTCTTTCTCTCATAATCAGTTTTCCTTTCTATAACTGTATCTCTCTGAGGACTGTCTGGGGCTTTACTGCAACAAATAAGTTAATGTAGAAAAGAAAACAGATGGGCTTGAGTGCATTCTGGGATTTTATAAAGCAACTTACTTTGGAAACTGTAAGTGAGGTTTTGTCCACAAATTTCCTAAAGGCATGAATAAAGAATGGGAATTTGGTTCCCAAAATAACAAGGAAGGGCAATAATTACAGTTCTAACCCACAAGTGGCCTGAAAATCCAATCAATAGCACTGAGGTTCCAAATGCTGATTTGAGGATGGTCACTTTATGATTTGCACATGGCGATTAACAGCTCCACATCAGGCTGGAGTTTTCATTTGCCTCACAGGTTTCATATAAGAAATATCTGTTCAGAGTGAGCATGTTACTTTTTACTAGCTATTAGAGAGTACAGTGCCTCATCTTAAAAAAAAAAGAAAGATCTCAGAAGATGGTGGCATAGGTAAATGCCTGTACTTGTCACCTCTCACAACCACATCAAAATGTCAACTAAAATACAGAACAACCGTCATCCAGAAATGCCAGAAAGCTGGCTGAATGGAAGTCCTACAATTAGAGAAGTAAAGAAGAAAGCAAAACTGAGTCTGGTAGGCGGTGAAGAGGCACAGAAGGGGCTGGGCTGGCACCCACATGGGCTGCTTTTTTAATTAGGAGGGAGATCATCTCTGCTGAGGCCACCCAGAGGAGCAAGGGGTCCAAGCCCCACACCAGACCCCCAGCCCAGGGACTCAGGGTTGTGAAAGAAGTTCCTACAGGGCAGTAAGAACTACAGGCTGTAAAAACCAGTGCAGATTGGGGTTCCGTTACACAGAGGTTGCTGGAGACCTAGCTATTTCTCTTAAAAAGCAGCACACAAACTGAACTTACAAGATCCTGCTTGCTCTGAGCTCCAGTGCAAGGGCAAGGTTGTGGGGAACACAAACACATACCATGAGGAACTGGATTCCCTGGCATCGAGTCAGGAACTCAGGGACAGCTTTCTTCCAAATGGAGGTACTTGGGGGGGGGGGTACTCACAGAGCTTATCGTTCCTATCCTGGGACCTCCCTGGTCTCAGGTCTCACTGGCAGCATTTCTGTTTGCTCTGCTCTGGTGATCCCCTAAGACCCTGCCCCATCCAATTTACAATCCCACCCAGGCTCTGTGCAGCAGCTTTTTCACATGAATGTCCTGTGCTTGCTCAGGATAAAACCTCTCAAAAATACTGCAGCTGGGTCAGGGAGTCCCAAACCTATCAATAAAAGGCCCAAGGCCCAGTCTGTCTTGCTTCAAAGCTGGGCCTCTTCTGGGTACTTCCAAACCCAATAGAAAGAGCAGGAATCTGCAGATATCTCTGTAGCTCCTGCTGGGTAGCCCTAGGCAGTGGTTGACTTTGCACCACCCTGGAGACCCAAGTGCCAGTGTACCCAGTGGTAAGTGTCAGGTTATACCAGATTACAAGTCTACACATCCATAAGAAACACACTCAAGGGGCAGACTCAGTGAGCACCAAAACCCCAATGAAGCAAGTCCAGCTCCATAGGAGTGTCTCCTGCATAGCAGTTCTCCCACTGTAGTTGCAGCTGGTCCTCACAGCCAATTGGCCTGAAGGCAACTTCTCCCAGTGAGACCAACAGCAATCAAATCTCAACGATAACAAGACTGTGATCATAGCCTAAAAAGGGGTACACCTAGAGCTCCTAACTCAAGGGACTGGAGAGGCTGAGCCAATGGGTCCCATAGAACACCTACTACTCAAGGCCACTCTACCAGCTCAAGGAGACATAGCATCTCTATCAAATACATAGAAATAAACACAGGAAATCAGCCCAAATGCAGATACAGGGAGGCATGTCACAAATGAAAAAAAAATGGAAGCAAGCACACTACTGGATATAGAGTTCAAAACCAAGGTTATACGATTACTCAATCTTCTAGAAACCTCCAAAAAAAAATGAAAAAAGACCAGTCAGAAATTAAGCATAAACTGACTTCAAATATGAGGGAGCAAAAAACATCCAACCAGAAATGCAAAAAGAAAAAACATAATTTTAAAATGTGAAGATGGTGTAAGGAGCCTTTGGGACAACTTCAAGCATGACAACATTTGCATTGTAGGAGTGTAAGGGGGAGACAGAGCAAGATATTGAGGTCTCTTGGGACATGCACGTGAAAATGGAAATATCCTCAAGCACCAAATACCTGGTTCTACTGAAGGGAAGGAAAGCTCACTTTCACTTGGTCGGCACACTTTCACTTGGAAAGCCTTGAGGCCTGAGCACAGCAGGAGCTTAGAGTAACATGTGTCTAACCTAAGGGACAGGGGACATGGAGGGCACAGCAAAGGCTGGTCTCACCTGACTCTCAATCAGTGCTTAAGGAAACCCCTCCTTTCCGAGCAGCTGCAAACTGCCCAGATGGACCCTCTCAGGTTTCCTTCCTCCACCCTGCCTATCCTGAGGTGTCCTTATTTCCCACTTAAAGCTAAAAGGTAAATGTTGGGGAGGACACTCGGTCAAATAGCATCTAGAGCGGGTTGGAACATTCCAAAGTCCTTTTTTTTTTAAATCATCTTCATAAGATCTAAGTTTTCCTCTCAAAGTAGAAAGCAATATGATATATGGTAGGGGAAAAGCTTAGTGAACACCCTTCCTAATAGCTTCCATGAAAATTAACTTTCATTGATTTGCTATTAAAATTCTACATCCATAACTACTTTGTGTAATGATTTACTGGGT
The DNA here is from genome assembly GCA_963924515.1 of Vespertilio murinus. Classification (NCBI taxonomy): domain Eukaryota; kingdom Metazoa; phylum Chordata; class Mammalia; order Chiroptera; family Vespertilionidae; genus Vespertilio; species Vespertilio murinus. Next base: position 190,974,029 of record OZ004704.1, read on the forward strand.
AAGGCTGATTTGAGTCATGAGCTGGCAGGTGCATAGGTACATTTATAGCAGAGAAGGAATCCTTTTAGGGATGCTAGGAGATGCCTAAACTCAGCATCACTATTCTCTCCAAGGCTCCCAAAGATTGGAATATCTATACCATCCAAAGACTCAGTTTTCAGAAACTAGTGCTTGCAAAATCAGAACGTTATCTGTGAGGTCACTGGACCTTGGTCTAACTCTAATTTGAATAATTACATTTCATTCCACCCTGAGTCAGTAGAGGCCCCTGATTAATAATCAGCATTTGCTACATGCCAGTGAAGTGTTTCCTGCTATAAATAGACAGATTTAACAATCTAATTAACTATAGGAACTGGCAAGATGAACACTCCATTCAGGGAAAAAGATAGACGGCAATATTTTTAAGGTTTGTGGGCACTGAGCCGTCCCTGACCCTAATCCATTAGCAGTTATTGTCAAAGGTCACTCGGTTAACCCTCATTTTTAAACACCCCTTCCAAAAGATATCACCTTTTCTTCCTGGGGGCAGACATACCAGCAATAAATATTCTATAATGATATGATAGAACCTTGAGGTACCTACATATATGCATGACTGGAGAAGCATATATCACTGTCATCCTAACACTTCTACCCACTCGTTGTTCACAGCCCTCCTCGGACCTGCTGTCCTCACTAACCAAGTCCCTACCTCTGGTAGCCAGGCTGGTACAATTCTGCAATTGCCTTTTTCATATCACAGCTTGCTTCTCGTGGAATTTCTCTGACACTTTCTTTTATCAGATTACAATGAAATTAAATCCAGCCTAGGACAAACCTCCTAGGGAAAGAGCGTGTTCTGTTAAGTGATTTGTAATCTGAAGTTCACATTCTTAGTTTCTTCTGGGAGTATCTGAATGTAGTCCATTAAACTAAAATAAACTTTTTGCCAGTAGTAGGATTTCCCTTTTCTCTCATATTTGACTTGTGATAATATGGCCCCTTCTCTTGTCTTGATTCCCAACAAAGGATGCTTGAGCCTAGAGTACCAGCCCAGCCAAGCTGTGACCTTACCAGTGAGCCAATCTCTGGCATCTACAGAGGGCCTTAATGACAGGATCTTTGCTATTCATACATTATCTAAGTACCCATAGTATCTTGTGGCTGTGAGTCCAGGGCCTGGAGTGCACGATTAGTACAGATCTCTTGTGTTAGGTCTCTGCCTTAACTGCTGTGTCAGATGCCACCAATGGTATCCCAATGACAAAATTTCATTCCCATAGATTTATTGAATTATCTGCCACCACTCAGTTCCTTTTAGATTCCATCTTTATATTCTATCTAATTCTTTCTTTCCTTGGTTCAACCAACATCCTTTTGATTTCCTTGAACCTTGCTGATAAGGTTGCCAGATTCATAAAATAAAACTATGGGATACCCAGTTAATTTTTGTTCCAGATAAACATGCATGGGACATATTTATACTAAAATGGTATTTGTTGTTTATCAGAAATTCAGATTTAACTGGGCTTCCTGTATTTTATCTGGCATCTCGACTTGGTGATGGTATTCTTCTGCCACTTTCCATCCAGGCTCTAGGCTTTGTTCCAATTATTTCCTTTACCTCCACGTGTCCCTCTCTGCATTTACCTACCCTATTAGGCTCAACCATCATACCCCTTCTAAATCACCTTTCCCCTTCTCTGAACTCCTTAAATCTATTCAACAATTTAATACACCTCCCTGTCACATAAGTCTCTTCTATTCTCTTAAATTATTATTTGAATCATTCGTGTGTTTATTATTTATCTCTTACACTTGATTTTAAGTTCCTGGAGGTAAGAATTCTTCTTTGTATCCCATGGCCTACAACAGGGCTCCCATGTTTGGGCTGTCCTAGCTAGCCTTTGGTTTCTACTCTTCAAATCCCTTACAGAGCTGCCTGGAAATCCTACCACCACATGTCCTTAGCACATTCACTCTCCAACTCTCCTGGATATTACACCTTGTCCACCTTTTCCTCCTACCCTCTTCACTATTAGCTGATGGCCTCACTTCGTACACTACTGGGAAAAAAGAGAAAGAGAGAGAGAGAGAGAGAGAGAGAGAGAGAGAGAGAGACATCCAGAGAAAACTTCCATACACTCTCACTTGTATAAATAACAACCTACTTGTGTCTGTACCACCTATTCCACCTACCCCCAAGACAATGAATCCACTCTGAGCTCCTTTCCTAATGTAACCTCTCCCTAGCTCAGCGGACTCATCTTCCCCACTGATTCAGGTCATCACCTCAGCAATTCTCCTTTCTCTCCCCTACATAATGTTCTCCCTTTTCAGGGAACATTACCATTAACATGTGCTAATATTTCCCTTTTTAATAAGTAAACAAACAAACCTCCCTCTCCCTTGACATCAAATTACTCTCCAGCTACCACACTATTTTTGGCCCTCTTTATAGCAAAAGTCTTCCAAGGGCTCTTGTATTTTCTGTCTCCACTTCCTCTCCTACCATATTCTCCTGAATTCACTGAAATCAGGATTTGCTCCCAACTATACCTAAATTGTTTTTTGTCAAGGTTGCCTACTCATTATTTCCAAATTGTCATATTAAGTGGAAACAATTTGGACTCATTTACTCAACCAGTCAGCAGTGTGTGAACTGAGTTTATTACTTTAACAATTGTCCTTCTCTCTCCTGTATAATACATTTTGAAACATTCTTGGAACCATATCTTCCCTCAGCTTTAATATCACCATTCCCATTTGGTTTATTCCTCCTCCCTCACTAGCTATTCCTTCTTAATCTACTATTTCTCATGTTCCTGATCCCTAAAAGGAAGAATACCCAAGGGCTCAAACTCTGAACCTCTATACTCACTCCCAAGGTGATCTAATCCAGTCTCATAGATTTAAATATTTTCTATATGCTAATAATTTCCAAGTCTTTTGTCTCAGGAACTTTTCCCTAAACTCCAGACTTGTATGTCCATTTGCGTATACAACATCTCTACTTGGGAGTCTACAATGAATCTTAATTAAATTCTTAATAAATAAGAATCTTATTTGTGCCTGGTGCACAAAATTCATGCACTGTGTGTGTGTGTGTGTGTAGGGGGGGTGTTCCCTTCAGCCCAGCCTGCACCCTCTCCAATCTGGAACTGATCAGGCCTAAACTGACAATCACACATTCCTCTCACAATCTGGGACTGCTGGCTTTTAATTGCTCACCTTCCTGCCAGCCTGATTGCCTCTAACTGCCCCCTGCCAACCTGATCACCCCTAACTGCCCCCCCCCCCGCTGGTCTGATTGTCCCCAACTGTGCCCCCCCTACTGGCCTGGTCACCCCTCACTGTCCCCCCCTGCTGGCCTGTTCGCCCCACACAGCCTGCTGTTCTGTCATCATTCTGGTTGTTTCAGTCATGACAACCCCTGGCTTTTTATATATTAGAATGTCTAAAACTAAACTGGTTTCCTCAAACCTGCTTCTACCACAGAATTCAACATATTAATAACTCCAACATCAATTCTTCCAGTTGCTCATATTAGAAACCATGAAGTCACCCTTGACATATCATTTTCCCCCCACACTTCACATGCAATCAATCATAAAATCCTGTTATTTCTACCCACAAAATATATTCAGCTTCTGACTTTTCTCACTAGCTCCACCTCTTGCTTGCATTATTAAAACAATGTCCTTAGGACATTGCTGCTCTCCAATCACCTAGTCTCTATGCAGCCATAATGATCCTTTTAAAACATTATTATTTTTTTTAACTTAGCTACATCAGGCTTTGTGTGAAAGGATAATTATTATCCTCTTGTAACAGCCTTCAATGGCTGCCTATCTCAGAGTAAAAGCCAAAAATTCACATTATTGGTCTATAAGACCACGTGATGAGGCTTCCCATACTTTCTACTTCTAAATCACTCCCCCCCCCCACACACACACACTGGCTTTCTTGCTGTTTTTTGGAGATCTCAAGCAAGCTACTTGGAATTGCTTTTTTTTGTTGTTGTTTTTTTGGAATTACTTTTTATTTTGGGGGGAATTGCTTTTTTTTGGGGGGGGGTGCTTTTTATTTGTTACTTCCTTGACCTGAAATAATCATTCCCTTGATACCCATTATTTCCTTCACAGCTCAGCTCAAAGGTCATCTTATCAGACAGGCCTTTCATAATGACTTTATATAAAATAGCAGCCTTTCTCTTCTCTCTCCCACCCTATAATCCCTATTCATATCATCCTGATTAACTTTCTCTAAAGCAATTTCATGTCAAGATAGAAGGTTGTTTCTTTACTACTTCCCCCACTAGAATGTAAGCTTTACCTTAACAGGACTTGGTCTGTTTTGTCACTGCTGTATGCCTACACCTAGACCCATGCCCAAAATACGGCAAACACCCAACAAAAGTTCATTCATTCTTTTATTCATTCAACAGATGCATACTGGCCATTTACTATGAACCAAGGGTTTTCCTAAGCACTATAAAGTAGAACATATAGCCTGAGAACAAAAAAGTCCTGTCACCAGTATTTATCACCTATGTTGCCTTTGGCAAGTAAACAGCTTCTCTAAATTCTGCACATTAGATCAAGAGAGCAATCCACCTTGTAGTGTGATTGGAAAGAACAAATAAGACAATTTTTTTAACCTGGATGTGCTCTGCAAACATTCTAGTGCTATGTAAATAGAAATCTTTATTGATACAATAGTCTCGTTTTTTAATTAAAAAGATAACAAAGGTTAAGTGATTTGCCCCCTAATCAGAGGTAGTAGCAGAGCTAGAGATGCATCTCAGGTCCTTAAGCCTGTGTTGTAGTTCTATTTTCATGGTACTTTTCATTCCAGATAGTTCATTACATGTTGTATGGGTTAATGTAATATTATGTTTATGAAGACTTTCAAATGTCTTTGACAAAAGATATAGAGAAGGGGCTATATTAGTTTCCTAGTGCTGCCATAACTATTACTAACTTGGTGGCTTAACACAACAAAAATGTATTCTCTCACAGTTTGGGAGGCTATAAGTCTTAAATCAAGATGTCAGCAGGGCCACACTCCCTTTGAAGGCTCTAGGGAAGAATCTTTCCTTGCCTCTGGCTGGGTTCTGCAACCTTTGCTTTCCTTGGATAGTAGATGCCTCACTCCAATCCTTTCCTTCATTGTCACATGGCTTTCTCCCTATGTGTATGTGTTTGTGTTCAAATTCCCTCTTCCTATAAGGATACCATTCACCGGGTTAGGGCCCATCTGAATCCAGTATGACTTCATCATAACTTGATTACATCTGAAAAGACCCTTTTTCTAAATAAGGCTACTGACAGGTACTAGGAGGAAAAGGTTTGAACATCTTTTTCGGGGGGAGAGGGGAGGACACAGTTCAACCCACAACAGTATTTAAAGAGCTTAAAACCATTTTCCAAAGAGCATGCCAAGGAAGCAGTTTAACATTGTGGGAAGGCATGCATACCCAACGACAGTCCAGCTGTGCATGAACTGGACACAGACCAGAGTTTTCCTTGCAGCTGACAAACAAAAGCAAGGAGAATCAACCTAAAGGCATGAAATTGTTGTCCTGGTGGAAAAGGGTTTGGCAAAGTACCAGGGTTTCCCTGAGAGGCAGATTGATTCATAAAGTAATCTACCTTAATCAGCATTATATAATCCCGCAGAAGCACGTGAAATGGAAGCAATGATGCAAGCAGGGCAGAGCTCAGGGAGAAATCTTGCCCTACATTGTTACTTACGCAGCCCTATTGCGCAGCTGGCACACCTTTCAGCTTGCTCTGCCTCTAGCACCTCGCCCGGCAACTAACCCAATTTAGTCAGACCTTCCGATGTGAAGGGAGATTCTATATTTAGGCAATAGTTCCTGCCTGAGGATGACCTTTCCTGGCTTCAGTGTCACACCTGAACAGGGCTCTGCGCCTGCCCTTTGTTTTTGTTGGGGGAACCAGCAGCTTTCTCTGACATATGAACTTAAGGTATTTTTAGAGATAGAGAGACCCCCAACTCATCTAATTCAACTCTTTCTTTTCACAGCATTCAAGTGGAGACTTTGGAGCCACTACCTGGATTTGAATGGGAGTCCCAATAATTCCTAGCTGCATGCTTTTGGACCAGTTCCTCTTTGTGCCCATTTTTCTGATCTGTGAAATGCAGACAATACATAGTAGTATTTACCTAAAGGGGTTATTGGAAGAAGCAGATCCATGTAAGTACGTAGAGCAGAACCTGGCACACAGTAAATACAAAAGGAAATTTAACCATTACAATTTTCATTGTTTCAGATGATCACACTAAGGCTCAGAGAGACACGTTGTGAGCCACCCAGGTTAACCAGCAATCTAGTACAATCAGACTTGGAATTGGTCTATTGGGGGAATACCTCTTATTTGGTCCACAGCTAGCAAACTTAAAGTAGCTCCTCTGAGATCAATAAAAAAGGTAAGAGCCACACCTCACCAGCTCTAGCTTTCATTTGTTTCCCAGATCACCTGATTGTCACTGGGAAAGTCGGACCTGAGGGGATGAGATAATAACAGTAACAGCAAGTTAGATTGAAGGGGTGTGTGATTCAAGACAAGAAAATTGCACTTGGTGGCAATTACAGTTGTCTAGGTAGTAAATAATTAGATGAGAAGGGAATAAAAAATAGGGAAATTATGTTTATCCTTAAAAAGAATATAATATGGGGGTTAAAGATGGTGGCATACGTTAACGCCTGTACTCACAGCCTCCCACAACCATATCAAAATTTCAACTAAAATACACTGGAAAGCTGGCTGAATGGAAGTCCCATTAGATAAGAAGAAAGCACACTGATACTGGTAGGAGGGGCAGAGGGCCAGAACAGCCGGTCCTGTACCCACAAGGGCTGCTTTTTCAATTGGGAGGGAGATTGCCTCTGCTGAGGCCGCCCAGAGGAGCAAGGGGTCCCAACCCCACACCAGGCCCCAGAGCTGGGAAAAGAAGTCCCTATAGGCAGACAGAACTACGGGCTGTAAAAGCCAGTGCAGACAGGGGCACAGTGACACAGAGGCTGCTGGAGACCCAGCTCTTCCTCTTAAAAGGCTGGAAACATGAACTGAACTTACAACGTCTGGCTTCTCTGAGATCCAGCACCCGGGTGAGGCTTTGGGGAGATACAAACACATATGAGGAGGAATGTCTGGCACCAGGGCAGGAACTTGGAGATGGCTTTATCCCAGACTGAGGTGCTCACAGGGACCTCCCAGGTTTCACGGGCAGCCATTTCTGTGGGCTTCACCCTGGAAATTCCCTAAGAATCCGCCTCATCCATTTTACAACCCCACCCAAGCTGCCTGCATTGGCTTTTGCATGTGAATGGTGTTTCCGTGCTCAGGGTAAAACCTCTCCAATAAGCTGCATCTGGGACAGAGAGTCCCAAACCTACCAATAAAAGGCCCTAGACACAGCACGAGCACCAGCTGCCTTGCTTTAGAGCTGGGCCTCTTCTGGGCACTTCCAAACCCAATATAAAGGGCAGGAATCTGCCGAAACCGGTTTGGCTCAGTGGATAGAATGTCAGCCTGCAGACTGAAGGGTCCTGGGTTTGATTCCAGTCAAGAGCATGTACCTTGGTTGTGGGCACATCCCCAGTGGGGGGTGTGCAGGAGGCAGCTGATCCATGATTCTCTCTCATTCATGTTTTTAACTCTCTGTTCCTCTCTCTTCCTCTCCGTAAAAAATCAATTAAAAATATATATATATATATTTTTTTTTTTTAAAAAAAGAGCAGAAATCTGCAGATCTCTCTGTAGCTCCTCTTGGTTGGCCCCAGGCAGTGGCTGACTTTGCACCTCCCTGGAGACCCAAGTGCCAGTGTACCCAGAGGTCAGTGTCAGATCATACCAGATTGCAACTCTACACATCTATAATAAACACACTCAAGGGCCAAACTCAGTGAGCACCAAAGACCCACTGAATCAAGTCCAGCTCCATAGGGGTGTCTCCTGCACAGCAGCTCTCCCACTGTAGTCACAGCTGGTCCTCACAGCCAATTGGTCTGGATGTAATTTCTCCCAGTGAAACCAACAGCAACCAAGTCTCAACTATAACAAGACTGTGGTCACAGCCCACAAAGGGCTGTACCTAGAGCTCCCAGGTCAAAGGACTGGGGAAGCTGAGCCAATGGGTCCCATAGAACACCTACTATACAAAACTACTCTACCAACTCAAGGAGACATAGAAGCTCTACCCAATACATAGAAACAAACACAGGGAAGCAGCCAAAATGCAAGGCAGGAAGGCATGTCTCAAATAAAAGAAATGAAAGAGAGCATACTACTGGATATAGAGTTCAAAACCATGGTTATAAGGTTATTCAAGATTCTTCTAGAAACCTCAAAAAAAAAAAGAAAAGAAAAGAAAAGAAAAGAAAAGGACCAGTCAGAAATTAAGCATACACTGACTGAAGTAAAGAATAAAATACAGGGATTTCATAGTAGAATAGAGGATTCTGATAAGCAAATCAATTATTGGAAATATGAGAAAGCACAAAACACCCAACCAAAAATGCAAAAAGAAAAGAGAATCCAAAAATATGAAGATAGTGTAAGGAGCCTCTGGGAAACTTCAAGCATAACAACATTTGCATTATGGAGGTGCCAAAAGAATAGAGAGAACAAGATATTTAAAACCTATTTGAAGAAATAATGACAGAAAACTTCCTTACCTGGTGAAAGAAATAGACTTACAAGTCCAGGAAGCACAGAGAGTCCCAAACAAGAGAAACCCAAAGAGGACCATACCAAAACACATCATAATTAAAATGCCAAGGGTAAAAGACAAAGAGAGCATCTTCAAAGCAGCAAGAGAAAAGCAGTTAGTTACTTACAAGTTATTTACAAGGGAATATCCATTTGACTCAACAGAAACTATGCAGGCCAGAAGGGAATGGCAAGAAATACCCAAGGTAATAAATAGCAAGGACCTACAACCAAGATTACTCTACCCAGCAAAGCTATTATTTGGAATTGAATGTCAGATAAAGAGCTTCACAGACAAGAAAAACTAAAGGAATTCATCACCACCAAACCAATAATATATAAAATGTTGAAGAGTATTCTTTAAGAGGAAGAAGAAGAAGAAAAAGATAAAGATAAAAAATATGAACAACAAAATGGTAACTAATACATATCTATCAACAACTGAATCTAAAAATCAATATTAATGAATAAGAAATCTACTGAACAGAATAAAATCGTGAATGAAATAGAATTAAATGAATAGAAATGGAACAAACTGACAATTGTCAGAGGGAAGGGGGTGGAGAAGCAGGAAGAGATTAAACAAAGATCCTATATGCATATATGCATTACCTATGAACACAGACAATAGGGTGGCAAAGACCTGGGACAGGACAGGAACCAGTTGGAAGGAGACAATTGGGGGAGGGCAATCCTACAGCAAATACACAAAAGAAGAGGCACATCTGTAATCATCTCAACAATGAATATTTTTTTAATAAAATAAATTAAAATAAAATCATAATAACCTAAGGAGCCTTGTTACCAGCAAAAGTACAAGACAAGCAAGTGAAAATATAAGTGTCGTCCTGGATAAGACCAAGACAGAGGACTTGGTGTTTAAGACTTGTTTGGCGAAGGCATGTGGTCACTTCAGCCAGTTAGAAGTTAGGAATAAAGTAGAATTGCTAAGGTGGCCAGGTGGAATGGTATCAAGTGTCAGCAACTATTTAAATCATAGAGGAGCATGGGAGGAAAATTGTAAGAGGATTTACCCCTTCACACTATTTACTCAATTGAGAGCACCCAGATCTTCACAGCATAGGACAGCCTGGTGTGGCACTCAAAAACAGGGTGTCTTGGGGAAAGCTACTAATGAGTTTTCCTCAAGAAAATAAAGGACCCTGGTATTTTTAAAATATCTCTGAAGTCCAGGCATGTTAATTCATCTCATGTTATTCTTGGGCCCCTCACCAGACTTCAAAAGATAAAGGGGTCAAGTGAAGATGTCCCTATTTTATACAGATGAGGAAGTATTTGATAGGATGTGGGGATAAAGGGAGCAAGGCCTTGAGGATGACACTCAAAGGGAGGGTCCTTTCCTGAGTTTGGAATTAACAAAGCACGTCCACATCCACTTCTCATTTCTCCAAAGTACCTTAAAGGCTAGTTAACATGAGAGAAAATATTGGTTTTTCATACCTGCTGTCTTAAACATCCCTAGTAGCTAGATTTGTTCTTATCTTTATTTTACATATGATGGAATCAAGATTCAAAGAGGTCACAGAACTCTGGTGTTCTCATATCACATTAGGAGACTTTCAAGTCTGTCAGGGTGATGGCAATGAGTTCTTTGGGGAAGAGGAACTGAAGAAGCTACAAAATGCCACGTTCAATTAGCAAAAGCAGACGAACATTCTAGCTTCACTTGATTTGCAGTTTGTTTAGGTTTGGTGCTCTTGGAATGTGGGCCTTTGGGAAATCCTACAAGAAATTCATTCATTCATTCATTTATTCATTCACTCAGAGATATTGTTGAATGTCTGCTTATTGTAGCCTTGTCCTGTTCTAAATGCTAGAGAAAGAGACTAGGACAACACAAAGTTTCAGGGCTTTGGCACTGCAGGCTGTGAGGTAATAAGTAAACAAGGTATCTACAAAGTGTTACAAAGAAAGTAAATGTGAGGCAACTGGTACAGGGGATCTGAGAAGGTATTCATGAGGTGGGTGGGTCAGAAAACACGCCCTCATCAACATGGACAGTCTTGTGCAGGAAAAGAGTCAGCCTTGCTGAGATCTGGGCAAAGCCCTTTCCGGGCAAAGAGAAGAGAAGATACAAGGCCCAAGGCTGAGGCAAGTCTGAGCTAAAGGAGGACAGTAGGCAGGGCCAATCTGTGTAGGTCCTGGCATTCTCAGAAGTGTAGATTTTATTCAAAGTTTGAAAGAAAACCAGTAGAGGATTTCAGGCAAAAGAGTGACATTGATTTATGTTTTTAAAAGATCCCTTCAGCTGCCATATGGAGAATGGACCGTAGAACAGTGTGAATGACAGATGGGAGACAAGTTAGGAGAGTACTCTATAGTCTAACAAGAGGTTATGTGGTTTGGATTAGGGTGAAGCAGTGGAAATGGAGGTAAGTGGATGGGTATTACATATCCCGTATTTTGAGGTGAATTAATGAACTAGATGAGGAGAATAGACAAAAAAGAAAAGAACTCAAGTGAGAATAATTAACTGTGTTTGTTATCTATTCTGGTGAAAGAGAACAAGCACTTCTAAATCTAGGCAATGGATATAGTAAGTCGAGGCAAACAAGGCAGCCCACAGAATTAGGAAAGACTCAAGCTTTGGTCACTAAATTAAATTCAAGTTCTGGTTCCATCACTTATAACTGCATTTCCTCATCTATAGATGAGGAATGGCAATAGTGCCTGTCTCTTAGAATTTTTACTGATAATTCATGGAAAATACTTAACACAGTAGTGGCATATAGTAAATGCTCAATAAATTTCAGATTACCATTAGTATCCCTTTTCATTAAGAATTATTTACAGGGAAATTTTATAATGTAGTCTTGATAGCTTTAAGATTTTAATTTTTTGCACTAAAATATGACTATTTTTGGTTCATTACATGTTATGCAATTTTACCATGAAACAAACTACCAATAAAAATTTTAGTTAACACTTTAGAAACAGCTATTTGTCTAGTACAATTGACTACTATTTTACTGTCAAATTTAATACTCTAACAAAAATCTTATTTTATCCTGTAAATATTAGTGGAAAAGATTATTAGCCTTCTTGAGTAGGCCCTGGGCATTCCTGGTACTAGGTTGGATTTAGATATTAAAAAACCCACTTCCCCATATCATGGGTACAGGACAACTCAGATAAGTCTTGTTGCAGTGAGAGGGCAGCTGCTGTCGGCCAAGTCTCTGTCTGTTACTTGTGTCCCAATTTGAGCTGGGCATGGGAAGCGAAGCAGCCATGGGGGCAGGAGACCTCTCTCAAAAGGGGTGAGTGTTCAGGCCCCTGAAAAGTTGGAGGGGGAGGTTTGTGCCCCACTTCTGTTAAAGCTATCAAGACTACATTATAAAATTTCCAAAAGCCTCCTAATATTTACATTAAAAAAGGAGGGATAGTAGAAGAATATCATGTAAGGAAAAATATCCTGTAAGTAAATTACATCTGGAAAATTTTTACTTTAGAAAATTAACTTTCATTTGTAATGCTAACAACAAGAAACCCATAAAAAAAAACACACATGGTGTCAAAACAAGCCAAATGAAAATTATTTGGGTAAAAAATGAAAAAGGATCCTAAGTTAAATTTATAGAAAATATTCCTTTATTAACTTTTGGTCAAGAATATGTTTGTATGTTTTCAGAAAACAACTCCAAGACCATGTGGATTCCTGCAACAGAGAGGAATTGACAGGACTGCTCCAGCCATGAAGACAGAAGAGAAACAGTCCAGAGATGAAAGATGCTGACGACACCTTGCCATACTAGTAGTCAGCAGCTTGCATCGCTGCAGGTTGTCAAGGACCAAACCAGAGAGGATTAGACCAGCATTACCACCATTTGTCCATCATCCAAAATTGAAATATAATTGCTGACATGTACACATAAGGAAGTGTTTGACATTGAAATTGGGACTCAAGCCAAAACTTGTTTGGCTCAGTGGATAGACCGTTGGCCTGCAGACTGAAGGGACCCAGGTTCGATTCCAGTCAAGGGCTTATACCTTGGGTGCAGGCACATCCCCAGTACGGGGTGTGCAAGAGGCAGCTGATTGATGACTCTCTCATCAATGTTTCTAACTCTTTATCTCTTTCCCTTCCTCGCTGTAAAAAATCAATAAAATATATATTTTTAAAAAAAAGAAATTGAGACTCAAAAGAACTGTTGGCCCCAAAAGAAACTCACCACAGACTGATTCATTTGCCTCTCAGCATAACCATTATTGTCTGTCTCATGTCTGTCTCATGTTTGGTGTGTTTCTTGTATCACATGATCTCACTCATCTAACGGAAATAATGAACAACATAAAATGATGAATAGGGGCAGACCCAGAGACAGGGAAGCATCGATCAGACTGTCAAACCTCAGAGGAAACGTAGGGGAGGGAAGGGGGAGAGATCAACCAAAGGACTTGTATGCATACATATAAGCCTAACCAGTGGTCATGAACAACAGGGGGGTGGGGGCATGCATGGGAGGGGTTTGGGATGGGAATGGGGGGATGAGGTCAAATATGTGATTCTTTAATCAATAAAGAAATTTAAAGAAGGATTATTTACAGGGAAACTGCTGACACTTTTTTGTTCCCCTCCATGCTTAGCTCTGGATCTCTTATTTCTTATCACACATTTAATCACACCATCCTCATTGAGGTGAACACCAGAGAGTGGTTGATCGATTGCTTTTCTTTTTGTGGACCCAACTCAAAGAGATGCTATGTTCAGATCAATGAGGATGGTATGGTCAATTTACATGTTTGTCTATTATTAGGTAAGATAGTACACTCTGAATATTTTCTGTCCTGTTTCTACCACCACCTTTTGTTTCAGATTCTGGTCATAACCCACTAAATTGATTTCATGACCTCTCAGTGGGTCCTGACTCAGAGTTTGAAAAGCTATTTTGGAGGGCCACAACAGATTGTTTTATACCAAGTTTCCTTACTCTAGTCTCACCCTGTGTGGTTTGTTATGATTTGCATGCATTTGAACTCTACATCTGTAAAAGGCAGTCATTGCTTGTTATTTTTCAAAGGGCGCTTCTAACTCAAGTGTTAGCCCATCTGTTAAGACCCACTTATTTCTTTTTAAAAGAAAAATAATTAAAAGCAAATTAGAAATTCCAGGTTTACTCTAACCAGGATTCCCCCTCACCACCCCTTTTTTGTAAAAGTCTTCCATCTGTCTGCCCTCTTTTGGACAAAACTCAAATAGGAGCACACATTTCATCAAATCAAATGTGGGAAGTGTCAAAAAGCTGCCAAAACATCACACCAGTTGCTTTATCTTTTAAGGAGATTTAAAATTAGATTTAACAGAATGAGTTGTTTGTTTTGATGCTTTTTCTTCCATTATAGAAACATGGCCCTCAATTTATGGCCTATAAGTTTATGCAATAGCCTGCAACAGTCCTAAGGTACACTGCAATAAATCTGAATGACACACTTCTTCTAGGGCAGAGATTAGTTAGTGATGGAAAAACAAACCACTAGGGGAGTTGCAGTAGACCCAGAGCTCTAGCTCTGAACCCCATTAGATCAGAAGCCCAGGGTGGGGGCCATTATCCCACAAGACTTAGTTTTCTCTCCCCCACAGAGCCTAGCAGAGAAGAGCTCAATACTCTTCAATTCCAGTCCCTAAGCAAGTTAAATCTTTGACAAGTTCTCTCTCTTGATCTACCTTTCGGATTTAAAATAATGCTGTCCTGCCGAAACCGGTTTGGCTCAGTGGATAGAGCATCGGCCTGCAGATTGAAGGGTCCCGGGTTCGATTCCGGTCAAGGGCATGTACCTTGGTTGCGGGCACATCCCTGGTAGGGGTGTGTAGAAGGCAGCTGATTGATGATTCTCTCTCATCGATGTTTCTAACTCTCTATCCCTCTCCCTTCCTCTCTGTAAAAAAAAAATCAATAAAATATATTTTTAAAATAAATAAATGAATAAAATAATGGCTGTCTAGCGAGCTACTTCTCCAAAGATTTGCTAAGAATAATCAGGAATTAAAGAGCCATATGCAAGTAGATAGAGGGACTACTACTTATTGCCTAGTTTTCAGATGGCAGAGCCCTCCCTTGAAGATTCCTTTCTCCACAGGATGGGCGGTCTCAGGACTGTAGCCTCAGGACTACAACCCTGCCACCACCAAGCAAGCCACATGCAGAGGGGAGGTGGTGCTGTGCAAGGTTGAGAGCAAAGACTCTGGAGTCAAGCAAACCCTTATGTTCAAATTCTGGCTCTAAATCACATAATATCTCTAAACCTCAGTTTTCTCCTTGTTGGGAGACTACCTGGAAATAAATTATATCGAGCACATGACATGCAATAGCCAAAAAGAAGCACACAAGTGGCAGGTGCTACTCTTATTGTCTTTGTTATTGTTATGAAAAGAAGAAACTTTACTCAAGTTTCTTGTGGGTATAGATAGAGCAGTCAAAATGTAGAAAAATTTGTAAAAAAAAAAAAAAAAGAAGGAAAGAAAAAGAAAAGAAAAGGAAAGACAAGGAAAGGAAAGGATATGTGTAAGATTAATATGGTGATTAAAGCAAATGCTTAGATTTGAAAACCAATGACACAAAACAAAATAAGAGATGGATGAAGGTGAAGAATTGGAGCTGGAAATTTATTTTAAGTGGAGTATTTAGGAAGAATTGCTTTCCTGAGTCAGGTTAATGTCTCAGTGGTAGGTCCTTCCTTAATCATGCACATATCCTTATTTAATCTTACCTAATCATAGAAGCAGAAACTCATTTTTCAATTTCCCTTTGCATCATTTTCATCTCTTCTTGTCAGTTCCTCATCCTAAAGAATCTTCTTCCACAAGAAAACTAATTTTTGTTTACTCAAAATATGCTTCTTGTGGACTCTATCGTATCGTCTCCACTAATATTTTATTATTGTTTTGTGATGTTAAGTCACCCTTTGTGTTTCTTTGATCAACCTATCTTTTAAGTAGTACTTGGTTATTCCATGCCTAATATCTGAAATAAAGTTAATTAAAAGGAGGAAGGGCACCTTCAAGTTTGAAAACCCTAATAGAGAAAAAATTTCTAGGATAATATTTTTGTGTGGGTTTTAGCATAAATTCATAAATAAGAATCTTGTCTCCAGTGTTCAGTTCCATTTAGTGACTCTTGAAATGATCCTTCAGGGGTTTAAATGCAATATTTCTAAAATATGTTTTCTATCTACCTAGGCAAGAATACCTTTCTAATCTAAGTTGGTGCAGTTCTAGGATACAAGTTATTTATGGAAAATAAAATATATTTAGCTGCATTTTCCCATGGTTTATTTTATTCTTTATCCTCATTTCTGGTTGTTCAGCATTTGGCAGTGGTTCCCCCAGCCTCTCTACCAAGTAAATAATGACCAATAAATAATATGTACCAAGGAAATTGTAACTTAAAGAAATGCTGCTATTTAAGAAAATTTATTTGTAAAGTATTACTTATAACATAAATAAGTTTCTAACTTACTTGGGTTTATATTTAGATCTTTGTAAAGCACTTTTCTTAAAGCGAAACCTCAAGGCTGCACCATAAAGGACAAATAAGCTCATATTAAATTTTTAGTGATTTATCTTTTATGCAGTCTAGGCAGGATATTTAGCTTATCAGAACCTCAGTTTCCTTATCTGTTAATGGAAGTGATAAGACCCACCTTGGGTGTTGTGAAGATTAAAAGTGATAATGTTCTTGGCACTTAATAGCAGGCACTTAAAAAAGACTAGCTATTTTTACAAACAGAGTTGCTAATCTATATAATAAAAGCCTGAGCAACAGTTACAGAGAACGACCAGAACATCCAGTGTCTATGATGCGCACTGACCACCAGGAGCTGCTTCCTGGTGGTCACTGCACCCCCACAGCGGGAGTGCCACTCAGCTGACAGATGGGTGCCAGACACCAGGCTGATAGCTGGCAAGCACAGCTGCGGCAGCACAAGCCTCTCCCACAGATACTCCCCCCGAGTGCCCCCGGGGGCAGCCGCAGGTGCAGCAGGGCCAAGATGAGTGGGATCAGTGGCACCCAGGCTCGGGCTCCTCCCCAGCTGCCTGCCTGCAGCTTCACGCACCACTTGGTGCTGTGCGGGATCGATGTGGGCAGCAGGCTGGAGCTTGACAAGCTGGCAGGTAAGGCCAAACTGTGGCAGCACCAAGGTCCACTGATACCCGCAGGCCAGGCCAAAGGACCCCACTGTACACGAATCCATGCACCAGGCCTCTAGTAGAATATAAGAGACTGATGAAGCTGACGAATAAGTCCAGCTGGAAAATATTTTTAAGTGGAATACTCCGGAAGAACTGCTTTTGTGAATCGATCAGGTCTTTGTGCTGCTAAATCAGTCACACTAAGCAGCCAACCATTGTCTACCCGCTGGTGTGGCTCTTTGGGCAAACCCTGGAAGTTTAGGCTCTGTCTCACTGGAGAACTTGCCACCAAGCTGATTTCCTGCTGCCATTTACTAACCAACCTTGTTTGATTTATCCAAGAATTATTTGGACATGGTCCTCTCTTGGAGATTAGTACTGATGTTTGTTAATGCGATGGTCAAGCAGGGTTAAATCAGATAGTGCAGGGCTGTCATCATAAGTGCCCACTTAATATTGTTATTTCCTAGCTGATAAAAAATGATTAGAGAAGATTACCTCGGAATTCTCTTCTATTTTTTAATATTTCATGATTTAAATCCAAAAGTTACTAACTAACATGATTTATTGAAAACTATGCAAAGTCTTTAATTTACAATCATAAAACATGAAGTGCTCCTAAAACTGAATGTTTTGGTGGAGTGTTTTTTGCGGGTTTTTTTTTTTTGTAACTGATTTGTCCAAAAACCTGACCTGAATGGCTGAGCACCTATTTATAGTCCTTACGTACTTCACTGCAGAAATATTCATGCATATGATTACAGGGGACCTGCTACAGATCCTGCTGACTGTTATATAATATACACGGATTGTATAATTCCCTTATAGTAGATACTATAATCCAGGGTCATTTCTGGAAATCCTGAGAGTCACTGTCACCAGCTCTTTTCCTACAGAAAGGTTGGCACTCTACCTTGCCTTAGGCAATCTTTCCCATTGAACTGATTAGATTCTGGGAAGTGTATTCTTGTCATGCAATTCTTCCTGCAACCCAAGCTTTAGCCAATTGACTTGACAAAGGCAAAGAAATGAAGCAAAATTATATCAGTAAATTTGCTTTAATTATCAGCTGTTTGGAAAAAATGGATGAACAAAAACTATTGCTATTATTGGTTTTTAAATATATATATATATATATATATATATATATATATATATATATATCCCTCAAGATTTAGGCATTATGTGGAGATTTCACACACACACACACCCTTGTAAAGAACTTCCCCATATTACTGTCCCCAAAGAATCTATGTAGAAAATATTTTACCAGTTTTTAAAAATGAGAAAACTAACACCCAGCATAGTTGTCTAATTACAATGGGCAACATCAATAACAACAACAGAATTGTACTTGTTTAAAGAGTAGAGTAGCCACCCCCCCTCCCACTTATCCATGAGGATTCATTCCAAAACCCCCAGGGAATGCCTGAAACTGCAGATCCTACCAAACCTTATATATGCTGTTTTCCTTATACATAGTACATACCCATGATAAAGTTTAATTTATAAATTAGGCACAATAAAAAATTAATAACAATAACTAATAATGAACAATTATAATAACATGTAATAAAAGTTATGTGAATGTGGTCTCTCTCTCAAAATATCTTAATGTATTGTACTCACATTTTCACTTAAAGGAAACATCTTACGGCTTCTCTTGGGCTTGTCTGAAATGCCAGCATTCACTACTGTACTTTGCGGTCATTATTAAACACAAGCACCAGGAAACCTCAACAGTTGATCTATTAACTCAGGAGGCTACTAAAATAATGGGCAGAGAGTTTATAGAGTGGGAGCATCAAAGACTAAACATTTTCAAAATATAGTGAGAGAACTTTCCTATATTCTCTATTCAAATAAATTTCTCACACATGTGTGGGTAAGATTGTTTAAATACCAGAGAAGAGGGAGCTTTTCAACTCAAACTAATAAGTAACATACTATGTATTTAAGAACACCAATTTTTAGAAATGTAAGTCATTCCCAGAACTTGTGATAACAAAAACACATCTCAGAGGGGAAATGTACCAGGAATAGGCCTTTTCCAGGCATTATCCAGTAAGATTCCAAAAACACATTGATTCTTGTTTCCAATCACTCATTCATACAGTGACTCTCTTCTAAATCACATCTGAAGGATTCTTTTTACATATAGATATTCAATTGTCCGGGCAAATTTGTTGTGAAGATTATGTTTTCTAGAGCTGGGTGAAAAAGGTAAAGGTATTAAGAAGTACAAATTGGAACTCACAAAATAGTCACAGGGATGTGAAGTACAGCATAGGGAATATAGTAGTCAATAATATTGAAATAACTATGTATAGAGGGTACTAGACTTATCAGGGGATCACTCTGTAAATTATATAAATATATAACCACTAAACTATACATCTGAAACTAATATAATATTGAATGGCAACTGTAATTGAAAAAAAAGTTGAATGGAGAAAATCTAGGAAAAAACAACAAAATAAAATTAACATTTAAAAAATATTGTATTTTCTAATTGTTGCCTTGACATTATTGTCAAGAGTCAATTGACCATATATATTAGAATATATTTTTAGACCTTCTGTTCTGTGGATCAATTTTTTTAATCTTCATGCCAAAATCACATTATATTGATCATTTTAGCTTTATAGTAGGTCTTGAAATCAGATATTGTAAGCCCTCTAACTTTGTTCTATATTTACAAAGTTGACTTGTCTATTCTAGGTCTTTTGTGTTTATATATTAATTTTAGGATCAGCTTGCCAATTTCTACCCAAAAAAACTGATGAGGATTTTACTATCTTAACAATATTGAGTCATTCAATTCATGAAAATGGTATAGCTTTCCATGTATTTAGCTCTTTAGTTTCTCATAATTAAATAACATGTAAGTTTTCAGTGTAAAGGCCTCAAATTTAAAATATAAATCTGTAACTTATTACAGTCTACTTTCAAATAATATTATACTGCATAAGGTATATTATAAAACCCTTACCACGATATATTTCTATTTCTCCCCTTTCATCCATTGCTCTATTGTGATTCCATATTTTATTTCTGCATATATTATGTATTTATTTTGGCTGTGTAGTAGATTTTGTTTGAAAAGAAATCTTAGGTTCACAAAAACACTGAATGAAAAGTTCAGAGTTCCCATATAACTCCTTTCCCTACACATGCACATCTTTGACTATCAACATTCCCCATCAAAGTGGTACATTTTTTGTAATAGCTAAATGTATATCCACATGTCATTATCACAGAAAATCCATAGTTTACATTTGGGTTCACTCTTTTGCTGTTGTTGTTTTTATTGTTATTGTTAATCCTTATTGGGGATATTTTTCCCCTTGGTTTTTGGAGAGAGTGGAAGGAAGGGGAAAAGAGAGAAAGAGATTAAGAGAGATAGATAAAGGTGAGAGAGACATTGATTGCTTGCCTCCAGCACACACCCAACCAAGACCAGGGATCAAGCCTACAACCAAGGTATTTGCCCTTCATCAGAATCAAACCTGCGACCCTTCGGGCTGATACGCTAATCACTGATAAAAACTGACTAGGGATAGGGTTCACTCTTGATGTTGTACATTCTATGGATACTGACCAATATATGCATATCATAGTTTCATACAGAATAGTTTCATTGCCCTGCCAACCCTGGATTTTTCAATATCTTCAGACTTTTTGCCTTTTTCAGGATGTTATGATACAGTATGAGGTCTTTTCCAGCTGGCATCTTTCAGTTAGTATTACTCATGTATTTTCATAGCTCAATAGGTGATTTCAGTGCTGAATAATATTTCTTTGTCTGGATGTACCACAGTTTACTTATCCATTCACCTACTGAAGATCAGTTTGATTGCTTCCACGTTTTGACAGGTATAAATAAAGCTTCTATAAATATGTATGTGCAAATTATTTTTTCTGTGAAAGCAGAAAGTTTTCAAGTTCTTTGGGTTAATACCTTGGCACACAATTACTGGGTTATATGGTAAAAGTATGTTTTGTTTTAAAAGAAACTTCCCAAGTGTCTTCCAAAGTGGCTCTACCATTTATCGACCTCATTAATAATAAATGAGAGTTTCTGTTGCTCCACATTCTTGCCAGCTATTGGAGTTCTCAGTACTTTGAATTTTGGCCATCCTAATAGGTGTGTAGTGGTATCTTATTATTATTTTGATTTGTAATTCTCTAATGACTAATGATATATGACATTTAAATATGTATCTTTATATCTTCTTTGGCAAGGTATCTATCTGTTCAGATCTTATGCCCATTTTTAATTGTTTTGTTTATTTTATTCAGGTTTTCATATACTTACTATTGAGTTTAAAAAGGACTTTTATAGCTTTGAATAACAATTTTTTTTATCAGCTAAGTCTTCTTTTTCCTTTTTTTACAAATAAAATTTATTGGGGTAAAATTGATTAATAAAATTATTGTGTGTTCACCATCCCAAGTCAAATCTCCTTCCATCACCATTTATTCCCCTCTTTCCCTCTGCTAATCACCATACTGTTGTCTATGTCTATAATATTTTTTGTTTGTTTGTTTGTTAAATCCCTTCACCTTTTCACCCAGCTCTCCAAAACTCCTCCCCTCTGATGGTTGTCAGTCTGTTGTCTGTATTTATGAATCTGTTTTTCCTACTTCTTTAGATGTTTGGCAATTTTTGTTGAATTTAGTCTCTTTGTATTATGAAGACTTACCACTCTGGCTAGTGAGAACAACAACTATTTCCAGGCCTATGAAATCTACCTACGCTTTTCCATGATTCTTTCCATGACTTTAAATAACTTTCTCACACACATGAGCAGATAATTACTCAGCCAAAACTTAAAAAAAATACTTAAGAATTCCTTCTACAGATTTACAAAGATCTCTTTTTGTGAAGTTCTTACCTTCCCATATTTTCCCCTGAAAACTCTAATCACTTGGTCTGTCTAAATTTCAAACTTTTCAACTTACAGTATTGCTAGTCTCTCTTTGGGTTCCCCTTCTCTGTGCTGCAATCTCAAAATTCTCTCCAGGTAAATAAGCTTTTGTAATTGTAGGACTCACCTCATTTGTTTACCTGGTCTCGGAGATCACTGTCCTGTGCTGCCTGTTGTCCAATGTCTGAAACGCACTGATTCATCAGTTTTGGCCAGATTTATGATTGTTTAGAGAAGTTGGGTAAATATGGTCTTATTACTCCATCATGGCCAGAAGCTCCCTGGTGGGCTCTTTTTATTCCAGACTTTTTAGAGATAAAGGGAAGGAATTAATTAAAAATAATTGGACTGCTTTTTAACACAAGTGTTTTGTTTTCTTGGTTAATAAACAATTAGGTAAGACATAAGTTAATGTTTGATCATGCATAGCAGTTCAGTGCATAGACATTGGAATCAGGTTACCTCAGTCTGGGTGCTGCCATTTACAAGCTGTATGAGATTGATCCATGGTCTCATTTTCTTTTTGCCTTTGCTTCCCCATCTGTAAAATGGATGTGATAAAACTATTTTATGGGGTTTTTATAAACATTAAGTGAGCCATATGTGTGCAAGGGTACTATATACATTATTGCTACATTACAAGCTTGACTAACAAAATACTCTATAAAAATTTGTGTCTTAAAACAAGAGCCACTTATTTCGCTCAGTTTGGTAGGTCACAATTTTGACTGAGCCTCTCTGGGCAGTTCTGTTGGTCTCCGTGTCATTTACTCATACATCTTCAGTCAGCTGCCAATCAGTTAGTTGACCCTACTTCTGGGGTTCAGTGCATTGCTCAGCCCGATGATGGGGATCAATGAATCACATGTCCTTCATCCTCCCAAATGGTAGCTTGGGCTTGTTCACATCACTGTTCAGGGTTCTAAGAGCTGCAACAGTGCAAGCTCCATGGTTCAAGTGCTTCTCAAGTCTCTGTCTCAATCACATTTTCTATCCTCTCATTTACCAATACAAGCCATATGGCATAGCCCAGACAATGAAGGAGGGCACCATCAGAGATATGAATATAGAGAAGGGGCCAATTTGTGATAGATTGACATTTCTGCAGTCTATCATAGATATTTAGCAAAATTCTAACTTTATTACGTTAGTAATTTTCTCTTTATTTTGTGATAGTACAAGCATGTTGTAGTTACTGTTTAAAAGTAATAGACAGTAATAAGAACCAGATAGCTAAGGTGTTAACTCTATTGCATCAGTATATTGTTATCCCTAAAGTAAATGTGTTTGTCTTGGCTCACCTTATCTTTTCACTCTGCTTCTGTGCAGTCATTACAACTTCAGGGGACATCTCTTGCCTCCGGTTCTGTAGTCACGTTCTGCTGCAAATTTCTTCTCTCTGCACTCTTCGGTGGGAACAGTTGTATAAATCACCCAGAATGTTGGCAAGAGCAGCTTCTGGGCTGAGTGCTTTTTGAAAGGGGGAAAAAAAATCTTCCTTGCTACCCAGAAGTCATTTACATAGGTTAATTCCCGTGGGTTAAAATTTACAGCGCCCCTTTTGCTGTAGCAACTGTGGGAGAAACTCTCTTTGCAGCATCACAGAGGAGTTATGGTTTAAGCATTTTATGCACACATACGTGGGCACCCCCACAACAAAATACTATTTATTGTTCCTGTACATTTAGGTCTGAATAGCTCTCATTTTCTGGATAAGTTACTCTCCTGACACCAAAGGCTATAATTATTTTCCCGGTGAAGTATTGCCTGAATCTTTCTGGGGTAAGCACTCAACTGCAAATCATTGCTCAATCATTCTCTGGTCCTACATTCCTAAAATTGATTCAATCATAGATAGTGTGTGCATATCACACAAGTCTTCACCAAACCTCAGTAACCTACAAGTCACCTACTTCTCTGTGGCGGGATGATTCATTGAGATATTAATTTTACCTTGTGTTTGCTGCAGTAGAATACAAAGAATGAAAGTAAAAATTTTCTCATCTACCTCCCTTTCAAGAATAATTATGGCACTGTGATCAGCCTCCCTCACTTTGTAGGAATTATTTTAGTAGCTTCTTTGTGTTTCAGAAGAGACCCTAAAAGCAACACCTCTCCCACCCTACTCCAACCTCACACCCAGCTCTTTGTTTGGGAAGAAGCCGGTGCTTGGATAACAGGGATTATGGTCTGAACTCTGAAGAAAGGGAAGGATTCCTGTGAAGTGGGCAGGTTTGAATGGGAAGAAAGATGTGTGTTTCGAGAATACATAGATTTGGACTTCACTCTCTTACTTTGGCCCAGGAGTCGTCTGATATGGCAACAGGTCCCATGACCTCTGGAACCATAGCCAAGCTTGGTATAAGGGAGGATTCGTATTCAATTGGACAAGATGGGCTTGGGCTATGAATAGCTTAGCAGCAACTACGATAGAATAAAGACAGAGGCCCTTTCTTCAAATTTCCTACATTGTGTACATCCCAGTTTGGGGAACAGCACTGCTCCCTTCTCCTTGCCCCAGATGCTTTCAATTAGATTTCCTGCTAACCCTGGCCAGGAAGGAAAGCTTGTATTACCTTTCTCACATCCTAGTCAGAGTGCAAAATTATACTAATGTACTCGAAAAAATAAACTCTTCATCAACAAGTTCCTGGGAGCTGGCCTTCTAAACCATTTTTCCATTCTTGCATGTTTGTTTGTTTGTTTGTTTGTTTGTTTCAAACTCGTCACCAGAAATCCCAGGGATAACATCATCCAGGAGTCAGGGGGAGTCTAATATGTCAGTGCTAAAATGTCCTCTGGATCTGGTATGCAACATCTAGCTGACTGGCACCGTTAGGCCTGTTAGCAGGTGTGAGGTAAAGAGGATTCAAATCCTACCATGGCTCAAAAAGCACTTACACAGAAGTGTTGCTGCAGGACTTAACATTTAAAGCTCTCCATCAGTTCTAGTTGGCTCTATCCACTGGTCCAAAGGCAATTTCCTCCCAAACTTTTAGCATTATAAATTCCCTCTTTCCCTTGAACCTGAAAATCCAGCTGTGTTCTCTCGCCTCTGACATCAGCATCACTGGCTTTGATACAGCCAACCATCTGGTCGATGAGGCATGAGACAGAATGGAATCCAGCTCACTGATCCCTGCTGTTTCCACATGAAACTACAACTCACTGGTGTCACCATGGATGGCAAGCTGTGACTCAGACTCACAAGGAATTAACATATTAAATGACCCTGGACCATAATTTCTGATGGCCATCACTGACATTTTCAGGTAGAGAGAGAATGAGGTGGTTCTTCTTGTGATACCATGGAACTTTGGGGGGAGAAGGGGACACTTTTAGTCAGGTAGTCTACCCAACTTCATCTAATAATGTGAATCCCTCAGTACATGCGATAGCCGAGAGATCTACAATATTGAGAAAAGGAGTTAACATTTTTAGCTATTTCATTTTTCAAGTATGAAATGTATTTGCTCATCTCTGTTTGAGTTCAGACTTCTTCTAAAGCTGCTCTTTATGTTTTCCTATTCCTTTTCAACACTTTGTCTGTAAGTAGAAAACTTTTACCCACCAGCATTAACCATTTTCTTCATCTCCCACCTGCCATGCTTCACTCCTCCAGCTTTCCTGTCATTTCTTACTTGAGGAAATTAAGAAGGGGAAAGAGAGAAAACAACAACCACAAAAAAAGGAAGGAATGAGAGTAAGAAGTGGCAGCATGATGGTGGAGACAGGTTTTTTAAAAATATATTTTATTGATTTTCTACAGAGAGGAAGAAAGAGGGATAGAGAGCTAGAAACATCAATGGGAGAGAAACATCGACCAGCTGCCTCCTGCACACCCCCTACTGGGGATGTGCCCACAACCAATGTACATGACCTTGACCGAATCAAACCTGGGGCCTTTCAGTCCTCAGACTGATGTTCTATCCACTGAGCCAAACCGGTTTCAGCTGGAGACAGGTTTTGTAATCAGGGGACCTGGGTTTAGTCTTCACTCTGCTACTTACTAAAGGATTGATCTACATGTAACATCGTTCCAATTCTCTGCACCTCAGATTCCTAATCTGTAAATGAGGTAAGGTGTGATCTTTGTAAACTAGGGAGTCCTTATAAATATTATTTATTAAAGAAAAATTGAGAAAAGGATTTTGAACTTCACATTAGACCCAAAGTAGAGGCAATAAAATGAAAGTTGCTAAAGAACCCTAGTTTCTCCTTCTCATTTCCCCCATGAGCACTGAAGTAGGGACTATATTTGTTTGGTTTAGTGCTTTCATTATGGAAATGAATTCTCTGAATAGATTTTCCCTGGCAGGATGAGAATTTCTCTCTCTCTTTCTTCCTCTGCAGGGAATAGAAATTTAGGATGTAGGAAGCAACACCAGGCCCTCTGCCCATTTATCTGCCTGTGTCCATGGACTGTCCAGTCACCTTTTCCCAGCTCTCAATGGAAACTAAAATATAAAAAGAAAAGGGCCATCCACAGCCTTGCTCAATATGACTGTGCAAACCTGTTTTATTCTTACTTTGTATTCAAGACACATGCGCTCCTCCTCCTGTAGTATTTGCTGATATACTTTGCACTCCAGCTGCTGCAATATTTAAATCAGTGATTCAGTACACAAACCACACGATGTGCCACTACACTCCAACAAGTAAGGTCTGTCTCTCCGTGGGGACAGAGGATCTAAGCATCTGTCATTCTCCTCCCTTCACTTATAATTAACCACACGCCCCTTTACACACATAAATATTTATATGCAAAAATAAAACTCCCTGATGCTTTAAGCCAATCTCTCTTCTCCTCAGTGAGCTTTGAAAGTTGCCAAAATAAATGTTTTACTTAATTCAAGACTCTATAAGAAACTCTTTGGTGTAAAGAACTTATATAATTATATTCCCAGAAAATAATTAAAACCTCAGAGTTAGAAGTAGGATACATGCAAACTTCTAGAATGTAAGCTTCGTAAGGAAACAATCTTTGTTTATTTCACTGATATCCCAAGTGTTTAGAACAGTCCCTGATATACAATGTGAAATCAATTAATATTCTTGAATGTTAAATGATAAATGCACAGGAACTCCCAACAATGAGACATGATTTTGCTGTTTAGGATGAAGAACTTAAGACTAGGACTTCTAAGCAAACACTGTGGAACCTGAAAATACTTTTATATTAAGTGAGAATAAGTCAGAGTGAGAAAGAATCACCCACCTATTCATTTACTCACTCGACAAATCATTATAAACTATTATCAACCATCATCACATTCAGTCCTGATGCATTTACCAAAAAAAATGTTTTTTTACCCTCAATGAACTCCTGGCTTGTGTGTGATTCTCAAAGGATGGTCCATGACTCTTCCATCAGTATTTGTTAAAAGTGCAGATTCCCAGGCCCCACCCCAAACTTTTCTGAATCAGAATCTCTGAGGATGGTCTGGAGAATCCATATTTTAATTTTAATTTTATTGTTTAAAGTATTACACATTATATATATATATATATATATATATATATATATATATACACATATATATATATATATCCTCCCCCCCATTGACCTTCCCCCTGCCTCCCCTACCTCCTGTTGCATGCCCTTATCTCCCCCCCATCCCCCCGCTCAGTGTCTTGTGTCCATTGATTGTGCTTTTGGGGAATCCATATTTTTAATTTGCTAGGCACAATCGCTGTTTGAGAAGCTGGTCTAGTGAAATTCATGTTATTTGACTGTTTCTCAGCAACTATGTGTTCCCTGATACCATTCAGGTAAAATTTACATTGTCACAGACAAACATCTCTTAGTGAACTGATAGAATGGAATAATATTAAAATAACATGACTATTTTAGATTAGTTATTTGGTATCCTATTCTTAACTAATTCTTACTAGAACTGGTGATTTGAGATTAACTAAAAAGACAAACATTTAGCAGATGCAGACTTTAAGAAACAGATCTAACTTGAATTTCTTTGCATGTTTACTAAGTTCCTAAACTTCTGCTAATAGTGTGTGAAACTTGCCTTAGGCCTCATCCATTTCAAATATTCCAGTGTTTCTATTAACCTGTCCTGCCCAGCACTAACTCCAGAATTGACTGGCACCTGCACACCTTCTTGAGAAGACTAATTAGGTGCTCAGTGCCCAAGGTGTAGTCAGAATCAACCACCATCTGGCTCAGAATGGTGAAGCCTGAACATTCTGAATGTTTAGCTTTAATTATGTGTTTCTGTAATTTAGTGCAACTTTCTATAGACAAACAAATCACATCTTTAAGCAACGTTGCTAATCCTCCGTGCATTGTAAGATCCATTTCCCAGTTGTTCTTCTCGTTTAAATAGCTCCTTAAACCTAGCTCCAGCAGGAAGAGCCTTCCACACATATAATTTTTAATGTCTTACTCTCTTCTACTCTTTCATTTCTCCACATTGTTCAACTCTGCAATTTCTACTGGCTCATGAATCATGTCCTATATGGATCCTGACACCTTTAATAACCAATCTCTTCATTTTAGCATTCTTGCCAATCCTCCACCAATTCTTTTAAAAATGATTTGTAAGTGTTTAATATTTCATCATTTTCCTTCTTCAATGACTTGGAGCTGTGTAGTTTGCCATTTCACTAAGGATAGAGTTAGTACAAATTGAAAGTTTGATCACATACAAGTATGATTATTATTTGTATATAATATTATACTCTGATTCTCTGTGGAAAAAATATAGTCAATTCAATCCAGCTGGAAAAAAAAATGAAAATGATTTGGGAATTGAAACCATTGGTCACTGAACTAGATATAAATACCTCCTTAACATTTTGAGAAAAAATAGAGATTACTAATGATTAGGGATAACATCCTTTAGTATCTTAATGTTAAACTGTGCATGTCTGCTATTAATTAAAACAATTTTTTTCAGCTCAAAGTGATGGTACTTAATGTTCTGTTAATTATGCAAGGAGCTAGTGAAATTTCCCCTTAAAAGATGTTCAACTGATTAAGAGAAGCTAATCATCAATTATGAAATCTATACAGCTCAGATGAGTCAGGGTTCAAATGCTTTTTGCTTACTTGGGGCCAGTAATTCTGTCTCTTTAAATTACCTCCTATTTCTGTTGTAAGAAGTTATTTTTTTTCCCTTAAGTATGTAGGTGTTACACCTTACTTATGGATTGGAAATTAAAATCTAGGTTTTCAAATAAAATCAAGAAAAATGGTATAATAGACTCAACTTATTAAGTAATCCCTAAGGGGCAATAATTAGGCAAAGGAATCATATTTTGACATTAAGGATATACTGTAATGAATGAAATAAGACTACTTACAAGTTTAACTCCCCTCAATGCTATAAAGAGAATCTAGGCATGTTAATTGTTCAGTACTCTAAAAAGATCATTTTAAAATAATAATCATCTATTCAACAAATATTTATTAGGTGTCAGGTGCTAGACACAAAAAAATGTAAGTAAGGGTATATAAATCACAGTTCCTGGCCTTAAAAGGCCAACCAAAAGACACAAAGTAACCACAACGGTTGATCTTAAAAGTTTTCATTACAAGAAAAAAAAATTTTCTGTAACTCTCTATGGTGATGAATATTAACTAGACTTATTGTGGTGATCATTTGGCAATATATACAAATATTGAATCATTATGTTGTACACCTGAAACTAATGTAATGTTGTTACATGTCAATTACACCTCAATTTAAAAAATTTTAAAACACCCAACATGATAAATAATTAGACACATTTTTACTCATGAGTCATTTAAAAATAAACAAAGCAAAACAAAAAAGAAAAAAAAGCAGATTTATTCAGCAGTATGGTACAGTTTATACATCAGAAATTAACAGGTGGACAAAAGCTACCCATGTCAGAGAAAAAAGGACAATTCAATGATTCCTAATTCAATGAACTGGCAGTCAGAATACCTACCCAGCCTTTACTTCTAGCTGGTAGCTATTCCTAATGCCCTTGGGGAATATTTAAATTCTCTCTACATTTCAGCTTTCTCATCTGCAAAAGATCAGTGAATTCTCACCACGTGGTAGGGGTCAATTTCAGATCATTTGGAGGAAAACCAGAACATCCTCAAGGGTTTCTGTACTAGGAATCCAAATACAAAGTGCATTAGCCAATCAATCATTCAGTCAGTAAGTATCTATTGATTATCTACAGAGTGCTCTCCATGGTGCTAGGCCCTGTGGGGAACACATAGAAGAAGAAATAAAATGACCACTTTCTTCATTAGCTGCCCGTTTTGTTGGCGAGAAGACAATTAATATGCAGCATTAACAAAGAAGAAAATTAATAAGTGATATGCCAAGTACTGTTGTGCTTTTTAGACTGTGAGGCTCTTTCATATGTAATGTTATTTAAGAGTAAGCAAGTATAGCTTGTGGCTCAGTGGTTGAGCATCAACCTGTGAACCAGGAAGTCACAATTCAAGATTTCCAGTCAGGGCACATACTTGGGTTGCAGACTGGATCCACAGTAAAGATTAGGGAGCTGATCAATGACTCTCTCTCATTCTTAACATTTCTATCTTTCCCTTCCTCTTGGAAATCAATAAAAAATGTATTTTAAAAGAATAAAAAAAATAAGCAAGGGTATATAATGAAAAGGTAGACCGTGTAGTCTGTTGAGAGATATAAAAGGTTGTAGGAGAGAGATAGCAGTTAGGCTGCTTTGAAATTAGAGGATTTGAACTGAGCCACGATGTTGAACTGTTCAGCATCGGGTGAAGTTGAACAGACAGCATCACATTCCAGAGGAAAAGGACCAAACCCCAAAAAGGCAAGAAACTGAACATGCTAATCAAGGTGTGTTTCATGGACATGTGCTTTTACTGAAACAGAGGTCTTATAGACAGGTGATGGTGGGCTTGGAAAGCCTAATTTCAAACTGGCAGGAATGTCAATTTGGAAGAAAGTGGAAAGCAGACAAAATTTCTAGATTAGGGAACACATGTGATAAAAGAGATTTAAGGGACATTGATCTGGTAGTGGCATGGTGACTAGATTTTAAAATGTAGCAACTAGACCATCAGAAAATTGTCTCCTTCTGATCCTAAATTTCCCATTTCTGCAACACCTAAATCACAGATTTTGCTCTAATCATCTGCAGGATAATATATCACTTAGAGATTTTAGATCTGTTAGTGACAGATGGCTTCTGCAATATAAAGCACTAATCCTACTTGTTCCAATTTGAAATTTGTCATGTAAAGATTTCCTCAAAAAGAGAACAGTTGTTTATTTGCCCAACTTTTATTTCTTACTGTCTTCCTATCTACCTTTTGGTTCACTGTAGAGTTAAAACAAAATTAGCCCTAGCCCCGTGTTTTCGTTGGTTGGAGCATTGTCCTGTGCACCAAAAAGTTTCAAGTTCTATCTCCAGTCAGGGTTCATACCTAGGTTGTGGTTCAATTCCCGGTCAGGGCACATATGGAAGGCAACCAACAAATCGCTGTTTCTCTCTCACATCGATGTTTCTCTCTCTCTCTCTCTCTCTCTCTCTCTCTCTCTCTCTCTCTCTCTCTCTCTCTCTCTCTCTCCCTTCATTTCCCTCTCCCTCTCCTTCTCCCTCTCCCTCTCATATTCTTTTCAGAAAGAAGAAAAACAGATGAACAGTTAATAGGAAGAACCAAGTGGAGATAAAGCTGTAATTGCCTGGAGCATCTAAGGAAACTCCTGGGCAGCAAACCTCATAGAAACATTTGCCTTCTGCCCCTCCTCCTGTCTGGTTCTCCCCTCTCTCTCTATCTCCATCCTACAACCTTCCTCCTCTGCCAGAAATCAGTCTTTTTTCTTTTCCTTTTCCTTTTTCTTTTTTTCTTTTCTTTTTTTAAATGCAGATCCACTTTAACTGTTCAAAGAAGAAAGGAGAGGAGTTCTTTTGGTTGCACACAGGTTGGGGTGACATTTGATTTTTATAGTGAGTACATTTTTCTTGTAGGCTTTTAATTTTTATTTATTTTTATTTTTTATTGATTTCAGGGAGGAAAGGAGAGGGAGAGAGAGATAGAAACATCAATGATGAGAGAGAATTATTGATTGGCTGCCTCCTGCTTGCCTCCTACTGGGGATTGAGCCCCCAACTCGGGCACGTGCCCTTGACTGGAATCAAACCCTGGACCCTTCAGTCTGCAGGCTGACTCTCTATTTACTCAGCCAAACAGCTAGGGCTTAGTGAGTACATTTTTATAAGCTATATTTCCTGCCTGTGTATCTAATTCATCTATCTAAATATATATTACCCAGTTACCCTTTTGTATAAGCAGAGCCTTGAAGGATTTTGATTTCAAGGCGTATCTGGAATCCTCACAAAAGTTTCTTACTATCATATTTTGTCCCTTTCTTTTTTTCCCCTTCCCTTCTCCCCTGGCTCTGCTCTCCTCACTGACTTTTCCTCTTCTCCCATTCATAGCAGAAAACCATGAAAAGCAAGACAAAATATGGAGACTTTCTGAAGAAATACTGATTCTGATAGAGGAGACTCACTTTCTGAGAAAGTTAGACTGTGTGCGGCAACCTCCACACAGTACACTCTTGTTTCTTTGACTTTTTTTTTTTTTTTTTGGCCCATGACTAAAGGATTTCCCTCTTCCCTACATTGGTGATTCTGAAATTGCTTCACTTTTCACTGTAACCAAGGCACTACTCACCAAGGTTCCAAGAATCATGCTCCCTTCTTGCCTCACCAGAACCCCAGCCAGGATGAGCTAACCTCCTCACCAGAACCTTTATCACTCAGGCACCGGCTTCTGGCCACTGAACACAACATAGAAACGCTGAGATGACCCTCCGTGTTGAAGAGTTAGAGAAGCGTTTGGATGGAATTTTGTGAACCTTCTCAAGATTCTGTTCTCTTTATTTCTAAAATCAGACATACTCCCATCATTTCTAATTTTTGGTTCTCCTCCCTCTCTCTCCCTAACCTCTCTCTTATACACACACACACACACACACACACACACACACACACACACTGATTTATTCTTTTTTTACAATAAAGAAGTTCTATCTAGTTCCCTGTGTTTTTCTCCATTTCAATTGCATGTAAAAGCCATAAAGCTTATGGTTTGGAAACATTATAGTCTAATTAGGTGATAGTATGTGGATCATCTGCACACTGTTTAGACCAAGTTATGATTACTGCATTTCCACAAGACCCTAACCCCACTCTGCGGTCCATTTTGTAATAGGAAATGGGTAAATTTAATAAGTATTACTCAAGTTCACCCACTCTGAGCTAGTCATCAGTTTACTTGTCAGTCCTTCACTTTTCAATCACAGGTACTCCTAAAGTAATAATTCTTCATTGTCAATCAATGAGCTTCCTTATAAGAACTTTGACATACACCTGAGTATTAAAATTAGAGGAATGGGATACAGTATAGAAACCACCATTTATTTTTTTATATGCTAGGTATAGTATCAGACACTCACAAGTTTTATTCTTAATCTTCTTGTGATGATTTGGAAACAGAATAGGAGACTGGTAGCCAAGGTTTTAATGTTTCAAAACATACTGGCTCTATTTGTCCTATAAGCCTGGCAAATATTCAGTTCCATGATTTTTCTTCAAATGCAGTAATATAGTATCTACCTGTTATATTAAATAATCTCATTCCATTTTAGCCAATTTAGAATTAATGTTTAAAATTAAAATACTTTTTGACTCTTCTTGTTTCGGAATGTTTCAGACACATGCCACTACATCAGACACATTTCACACCCACATTAATCAAAGCACAGAGAAATCATTACTAAAGACATGAGATTGATAGCACTGTCTTTTTAGACAGCTAAAGCAAATACTATACTGCACGGAAGATAATATTCCACCCACACTCCCATCTGCCCTCCTTCTACTTCTCAACGACCCTTAACTGATTTTTTTTTGTATAAGCAAAGAAACCACCACTCAAGATGAGAGAAATTGTTGAAATCTTCTTTACCACCAGACCTATTTTTGAGTGCTCATTGAGGAAACAAACAAAACAAACAAACAAAAAGAATAATCAATGGCAGATGTGGTTACAGAAACTCTGCCCAGGTAAAAAGGCAAGGAGAACAGAAGTCATCTTTCCCTGAAAGCCATATCGCTTTCCATTAGCAGTAATGTTGCCATTTGTTTTTACAAAGCTCATTCACATCAAGGCTCAGCAATGTTTTTTCCTGAAAGTGCATTCATTCTTCATTCAAAAAATATTTCTTTGGCATCTGTGATGGGCCACACAAATTCGAAGCACTGGGAATACAAGATTCCTCTGTTCCTGGAATAGCTTTGTATAATAGAACTTTCTGTAATGATGGAAATGTTCCACAGCTATGCTGTCCAATATGGTAGCCACTAGCTCTGTGGGACTATTGAGACTTGAAATGTAGTTAACACTGTTTTGAAACTATTTTATAATCTTAACTTTAATTCGCTTACATTTATATTTAAATAGCGTCATGTGGCTATTAAATTGGACAGTAGTGCACTTTATAGTGAATGTATGAGTGTGGTGTGTGTGTGTATTGAGAGGAGTCGTGACAGACTTAACCATACATAAATGAATAAGAAATGTCAAACTGTATTAAATGCAAAGCAGACAATTAAAACCGGGTAATGTGATAAAGCGTGATGGAAGGCTGCATTAGAATGAGAGGTCATGGAAGGAATCTGACAGAATAATATTTAAGCTGAGATTGAAATAATAAGAAGGATCCATGCAAAGATCAGGGGATGAACATCCCAAGTAGAGGGAACAGCTAGTGAAAAGCCTTGGGGTGGGAACCAGCAAGGTGTTCTAACACCAAGGACAGAGGGAGATCAGTGTGGATGGAGGGTAGAGAGCAAGGGGAGGGCAACAGAATTGAAGCTAGAAAGTTTTAGTGCACCCGTCTTCATTTACTAGGGCTGCCATAACAAAATACCACAAACCTGATGGCTTGAAATAACATAAATCATATTTTCTCATGGTTCTGGAGGCTAGAAGTCTGAAATCAGGTGTCATCAGGTCCTACTTCCTTCAGAGGTTTTGAGAGAGTTTTTCCCTCGCCCTCTTCCCAACTTGTTTTTCTCAGCTATGATTGGTTTGTAGCCCTACCACTCCCATCCCTGCCTTTGTCTTCATATGACCTTCTTCTTTGTTTGGTAGGATCTCATTTTAATTATATCTGCAAAACCCTATTTCCAAATAAGGTCTCTAAATTGGGAAGGAGGCACTATTTATGACCCCCTCCAGCACTGATTTTATAAGACTTTGAAAACCAGACCAAGGAATTTGGCTTTTACTGTAAATGGGATGAGAAGCCAATGGGGAATTTGGAGTCACTCCCTAGTGACTAATATGATTTATGCTTCTAAAAATTCATTCTGGCTATAGGGAGATTGGATTTTAGAGAATCGTAGAAGAATGGAGACCAGTAAAGAAACCACCGTGAGATTCCCAAACAAGAGATGACAGGGGCTTGGATAAGACAATGCTGGTGGAAATGGAGAAAGAGAACAAATTTGAGATACGTGTTGGAGGTATGGGAATGAGGGTAAAAGAAGAATCAAGGAAAATTCCTAGATTTGGGTGTGACTAAAAAGTGGGTAGCCATTTATATGCCAGGGCAGAATGGGAATGAGGCAGGTTCTGTTTGGTGAAGTTAAGATTGAGATGCCTGCCAAAACCGGTTTGGCTCAGTGGTAGAGCATCTGTCTGCAGACTGAAAGGTCCCGGGTTCGATTCCAGTGAAGGGCATGTACATTGGTTGCGGGCATATCCCTGGTAGGGGGTGTGCAAGAGGCAGCTGGTCGATGTTTCTCTCTCATCGACGTTTCTAGCTCTCTATCTCTCTCCCTTTTTCTCTGTAAAATGTCAATAAAATATATTTAATTAAAAAAAAAAGATTGAGATGCCTTCAGGTAGTCAAGTTAAGATACCGACTAGGCAACTGCACATACAAATCTAGTCCTGAGTAGTCAATGGAGATTTGGATATTCAGATGAAGAAACTAAGGCACAGAAAAGCAAAGGAACTTTCCTCAGGTCACAAAGCTAGGAAGTGGTGGAGCTGGGATTGAATTTGAATAGTCTGGCTTCAGAATCCATGCATTTAATCACTTTGCTATCCTACTCATTAGCACTTGAAAGGAACTCAGGATTTTGAAACAGAGGGGGCAGCAATGGGCACAAGGAAAACATCTGTAGCAGTTGGTCATTGTACCTGAATATGAACATAATCCTCATTTATTTACTTAAGTGTGCTTTAAGCTACACTTCAACATCCATGTGCCCATGTCTTCAGCCATGTTAAAGGAGGAGACAATGTTATGGGAGTCTATGTTTTATGCAAAACGTGTTGCTTTGTACACTGTCAGGTATTTATTTAGAATGAAAATTTTTATGTGCTTTGTGAGAATCAAAACGTGTGCAGCTTTATTTCCAGGTAAGGGGAGTTACTACAATCTTTCCTATTGTATCTGTATATCCCTGGGTGACTTTCTAGCTAATTAGAACATAAAGAATATACCCAGTGAGCATTCATCAATGTCCTGAACCAGTTCAATTACACAAAAATAATTACTTATTTACATCAACTATCAGAATTTATTAATTAAACTGTAGCAACAGTTGATGCAGTACCTTATTATTAACAGATATTAATTTAAAAATATTTTTATTGATTTCAGAGAGAGGGAGAGAGAAGTAGAAACATCAGTGATGAGAGAGCATCATTGATCAGCTGCCTCCTGCACACACCCCACCCCTCCACTGGGAATTGAGCCCGCAACTCAGGCATGTGCCCTGGTTCATAGATCGATGCTCAACCACTGATCCACTCTAGCTGGATAATATAGATCAAATTTTTTAAAGGACATCCACAATTAGTGACAAATAGTAAAATACTTAAGGTTACTGTTGTTGTATTTACTAGTACTACCAAGAGAGAATGTTGCATTGGTAGAAAAATTCAAACTTTTGAGAAGAGAGAAGTAGGAGATTTTTAAAAGATATAGTATGCCCTGTAGACCCTTTTATTTGGGGGCTTTCCTAGTTTGTCAGTTTAAGTAGCCTGGTGTGTTGGACAGAAAGCCACAATGCACAGTTGCTAAGAGCACAGATGACGCTGTGCTCTGCCATGTACTAGATGTAGGACCCTAAGAAAGTTATTTAACTTCTCTTGCCTCCATTCCTTATCTATCTCTAAGAGTTATGGAAGGAATAAAGTGAGATAATACACAGAAAATGCTTAGAGTACTGCCTGGCATACAATAAACACTCAAAAAAAATGTTAAACATTTTCCGACTTCCTCAACCTGCCTGTGGTTCTGGCCTTAGCCTGAAATGATTGTCTATGTATGAGGTGGCAAATATATGTTCCATATTTCTAAACTGGCTGGACTAGATTCTCTTCAGAAGCTCCCCAATATGAAAGGGCCCACCCTACCACTTCTTATCCCCTCCTTATCCCTGGTCTTGGGAGTTAAATGTTTTCTCCAGGAAATCATTCAAAATCCCCATGGTCAACCAGAAAATCCCACTTCTAAAATTTACTAAATCTATTCTTTAAAAGAATTAAGAATCTATGCTCAGCCCTGGCCAGTGAGTATCATGCTATCACCAAAGGGTGGCAGGTTCCATTCCGGGCCAGGACACATACCTGGGTTGTAGGTTTGACCCCTTGCCAAGGTGTATACAGGAGGCAACCTATCAATGTTTCTCTCTCACCTCTCTCCCTTCTTCTCTCTCTAAAAATTAATTTAAAAAAAAAACATATCCTCAGGTGAGGATAAAAAAAAGAATTTATGCTCCTATTTATCTGTGATCTTGTTAATAACAATGAGGAAATAAATTCAGAAAAACTTAGTGAACAACAATAGAGGATTGGTTGGATAAATTGTGGAGTACCATACACAAAAAGGAATTTTAAAGCAACTCTAATAAGAATGTAATATAAAGCTGGGACCGGTTTGGCTCAGTGGATAGGGTGTCGGCCTGCGGATTGAAGGGTCCCTGGTTCGATTCCAGTCAAGGGCATGTACCTTGGTTGCGGGCACATCCTCAGTGGGGGGTGTGCAAGAGGCAGCTGATGAATGGTTCTCTCTCATCAATGTTTATAACTATCCCTCTCTCTTCCTCTCTGTAGAAAATCAATAAAATATATTTTTTTAAAAAGAATGTTATATAAAAATAATGAATGACAAAAAACAAAAGTTCAATTTTTTTTCAATTTTTAAAAAAACAAGCTACAATATAGCATGTGCTAAATGTTTCTATTTTTTCAAATGTAAATATAAGCATAGAAACCATCTGGAGGATTTTAGTCACCAAATTAGTGTATTATCCACTTACTCATCCCATTAACATTGGAATGGCTACTGGTCTACTAGCAAGTCCAGATAATTGACCATTCCAGTATACTCTCAGCCTAACCTTTCTCTTGCTAAGCTAATATGGGGAAGAGAAAGGGGACACACTGGTTACAACTAGAAGGAAGGGTAACAGTTTGCACCTTTTTAATTGTCCCCCTTATACCTTCCAGTTTTGATGGTTCCCTTCCCCCACTCCTCTTCTGGGGTCTCTTCTGTGACAGTGTCGACATGCAGCTAAAGGACTCATGGATGACACAGAAGCAAAGAGTTGTTTTTCCTGTGTTGGACTTTGCCCATGGTCACTGTCATGGCTCTAGGACCATTGTCCTAGCCCTGACCTAGATGGTTCGGATGACTATGATCATTTAGGGATTTAAAATTGTTCAAATAGTGAATGATCAAACTTATTTTGCCTTTTTTAAAATCATTATTGTATTTTTAAAAAACAAATTATAGACCCACTTTATTATTGTATTCTTAATTATACATATCTTTTCCACACTTATTAACTGTAATAATCCAGATGGCTTGTTTTAGGTTCTGAAATGGAAAAGATTACTATGTGTGGAGCTAATCAATATGTAAGATCACTAAATCTTTCTATAATACATTCAGATGGTCATGCCAGAGTTTCAAGTAGAAGATTTGTGATTAACCATAAAAGTTAGTAGTAAAAGTGTCAGCTTCACATATTTTAATGAAGGTGCTAGGATAGTGTTCTGATTTTTTAGGTCACTTTTCAGTCCCTGTCATTTGGAAGAAAGAAAGAGCCCTTTTGATGAACATTAAATTATATTTTTTCCACGTTTCAATTTTTAAAAAAATATATTTTATTGATATTTTACAGAGAGGAAGGGAGAGAGATAGAGAGCTAGAAACATTGATGAGAGAGAAACATCGACCAGCTGCCTCTTGCACACCCCCTACTGGGGATGTGCCCGCAACCAATGTACATGCCCTTGACTGGAATTGAACCTGGGACCTTTCAGTCCGCAGACTGACGCTCTACCACTCAGCCAAACCGGTTTCGGCTCCACGTTTAAATTTTTCCATCACTCGAAACTGTATGCATAAACCAACTAGTAATGGATAAACTATGATCAAACCACATTAATTGGTCAATATTTAACCAACAAAAAATGGTACCTAATTTCTTATGATATGTCCTAATCCTATACAATAAAAGGCTAATATGCAAATAGACCAAATGGCAGAACAACTGAATAACCAGTCACTATGACATGCACTGACCACCAGGAGCATATGCAAAACATGGTGGGCAGTGGCCCTGATGGGATAGTGGAGCAGGTGAGAGGGGGCACCAGACCAAGGCAGGGCGCTAGCTGCTGTCATTGGGGCAAGCCTCTGGTTGCTACTGAAAATTCTGTGCTCCCACGTGCCACTGTCCCACCCAGCGCTTGCACCTGCTGCCAGCTCCAGCCCTGCTCACACCCGCAACTGGCTATGGAGCTGCCACTCGCACCTGCTGCCAGTGACTGGTGCAGGTTCCAATCACTGAGCGCCATCAGTGGGTGGGAGCAGCAGCAGTGGGAGCAGGGCTACTGCAGACAGAGGACAGGGGGCCTCAGCAGGAGGGGCCAGGTTGGGGCATGGAGGATGGGCCGAGACCCGCCCCTATGCCTACCGCAGCCTTGTAGCCCACAGTTGCTTTCAAGGTGCATAAATTCGTGCACTGGGCCCCTAGCACTATAATAAAGGTATATACATGTTTTAAAATAAAGCCTGTTAAAATATTTTAAACACTGATTTTACCCAGATATATTTGTTACATAAAACAGGTTTTATTTCTGTTAGTTTGTTTTTTATTTTTAATTTTTATTTTTTTATTAAGGTATTATATGTGTACATAGCTTACCATTGTCGCCCCCCCCCCTCCACCTCCTATTCATGCCCTCCCTCCCCAGAGTTCTGTGTTCGTTGGTTGTACTTATATTCATGCATACCAGTCCTTCAGTTGTTCTCTTATCTCCCCCCAGGTCTCCTTCCCCTCCCCGCTGTCATTTGACAATTTGCTTGTTTTATGGTGACTATCTCAGGATCACATGAATAGAATCCGCTCCTTATTTGGCAGTCTGCTTGTTTTATGGTGACTATCTCAGGACCACATGAATAGAGTCTGCTCCTCCTCTGGTTCTCACCGCCCCTCCCCCTGGGTCCCACTGCTTCTCCTGGGACACACGGCTCACCCAGGGCACATGGCCCCCTGGGACACACGGCTCACCGGGGACACCCGGCCCCCTGGGTGTTTGTTTTTAAACTGAAGTTTACTGATGATGTTGTTGTAATCACACTGGTTTAGGCTTGCTAGGTTCTAAGGAAACCAGGGACGTGGAAGCATTTAGTAAAAGTTATGTAACTTGCTCTGGGAAGTAAACAGGTTAAATGGGCAACTAAGGAAAGAGCTCCAGAGCTGAAATAATCATGTCACCCATCCAACAAATATTAGCTGAACACATACTATGTGCCTGGGATTATGTGAAGTGCTAAGAACACACCAATGAGCAATTTCTCCTTGTGATCCAACTTTTTTCTTAATTCTGCATACATTCTCATGAGTTTATTTATTTCCTTTATTTTTTTCATGAGTATATTTCTTGTTTAAATTCTAGAAGACATTTATCTCTGGTTTATGTTTTCTCTTACACTAATAAAATGTAACTACAGTATTTATTATTTTATATATGATTATAACCCAAAAATATTATTTTTTTGCAATGGGTAAGTTTATATTTTTACTTATTAACTATTGCACCCCGTTGCATTTTTTTTTTTTTTACAATTGTGGTAAAATGCATATCACATAAAATTTACTGTTTTAATCATTCTGGTTATATACTTTTATCACTAAGTGTGTAAGGAAAGTGTTAAGTCTATGTACATTTAATGCTGTAGACATAGGTGCATTGGACATGTATATCTGTCTAATGAAGTAACCAAATGTGGGGAAAAAGTAGGAAATCAAATCAAGTCCAGGCTACCCTCTGGGAAACTGGCAATCAGAGCATGGTACCAATTTGGCAACAAGTTCTATCTAGATCAGTATTTCTCAAACATGTTCGATCTCATTATAATGTGGTGATGAAAAGTCAACTGAGCTCATAAAATATAGGCATCTGGTTTCAAAGAATATGCAATTGCTATTAAATGTCATAAAAATTTTATCTATATGTCAAATATGCATAACATAGACTGAAGATCATGGAATAGTTTATATACATTAGTGTTTAGATTATTTTGGTAAGGTGGTCAGATCTGACTCTACTTACTAACAAAATGAGCACTAGTCAATAATCCTTCAGGTGACATAGGCAAATTCCTTTTGTCTAAGAATTTCCCACTATTTCTTAAAGACAGACGTTGGCATAATAAGAGCAGCAGAAATGTGCTTATATTTTTCTTACATATAGTTTAGAAATATACTTTTGAAGAAAATACTGCAAACACCAGATCTGGAGATATTTTATGTGTTTGTTTTGTTTTGTTTTTGTTAAATCCATTGTGTTAAGGCAGTTTGGGAACACTTGTCTATAAGCCATGTAAAGTGATAAGGGATTAATAAAAACCGTTTGAGCCAAATGTGACATCTCACCTAATTTTTAAAGGTTTACGAACATCGAGAATATCTTCCAATTTATGTGCTGTACGTGATCTCCACTTTCAAAAACTCAGATTGGGATATTAAATAGAAACCTAAGATACCAATTAATTAATTAATTAAGGGGTTCCTTCTTTAGACTGTAAACTTAAAAATAAAGAATTTGCTCCTGCCAAAACCGGTTTGGCTCAGTGGATAGAGCGTTGGCCTGAAGACTGAAAGCTCCCGGGTTTGATTCTGGTCAAGGGCATGTACCTTGGTTGCGGGCACATCCCCAGTGGGGGGTGTGCAAGAGGCAGCTGATGGATGATTCTCTCTCATTTCTAACTTTCTATCCCTCTCTCTTCCTCTCTGTAAAAAATCAATAAAATATATATTTTTTTAAATAATTTGTTCCTTGTTTATATTCCTAAAGCACCTAGCATAGTATTTTGCACCTAGCAGACATTTAATAATTAAAAGGGATAATGTGACATAGTCAGACACCCCTGCATTCAAATCTAACTCTAAATCTTTTTAAAAAATATATCTTACTGATATTTTACAGAGAGGGAGAGGGATAGAGAGCAAGAAACATCGATGAGAGAGAAGCATCGACCAGCTGCCTCTTGCACACCCCCTACCAGCGATGTGCCTGCAACCAATGTACATGCCCCTGACCGGAATCGAACCCAGGACCCTTCAGTCTGCAGACCGACACTCTACCACTGAGCCAAACTGGTTTCATCTAACTCTAAATCTTACAGCTGAGCATCCATGGGCAAGTTTGTTAATGTCGTCCTTTGTTAACCCTGTATTATATGATAGTGATAATGTGTTCCACAATTGCTATGAAAAGGAAATGAGATAATAAATATAATGTGTCCAGTACAAAGTATAGGCACATAACAGAGATCCAATGACTATTAGGTCTCTTCTCTTGTTTTATATATTCCTCATATCAGAGTTAATCCTAGGGAAATTATAAAGTGAGGCTCCAATTCCACTTTCTATAGTTCTCAAAGACATTTCCACTTGTGGTGGGTTACTTTAGGCTAAGGTACAATTCCCTCAGGTTTGAGTTGCCTCTTTTGTCATTAAACATACTTGCTGAAAAAGTTGGTGACCTTTGAAGGTTTCTTCATCTCAGGAATTCTTTTAGCTCATCATTCCCCTCCACTCCTCCCTACCAAATTTCAACTTAACCTGATAAACTAGGCTTTAGGGAAAACCTACTGCATATTGCCCAAGGCTTCCAAAGGCAATTTTCTGGGCATTGCAATTAGCTGCCCTAGGCAAAATTGCACAGTAGGCAAAGCTTTCCTCCTTCCTTGCCTGCAGTACCCACCCCCATGCCTGCAGGGTTCCTCAACTGTCTTCAGCCTGCCAGAGCTCTCACACCCACCTATGATTTTGTCTTCAACCCAACCCACAAACTCTAAACTTTCCCCTTGTTTCCCCCTATATAATTTTTTATTCTCTCTTTGAGGTTAATCTCAGTTAGGGTATACAAGGTAATCTGATTTAAATTTTCTGACTGACAACTACATTTTAAAAAACAGTGTGTAAGCATAAATAGTATAATATTTATGGGAAACTAGAGGTCCAGTGCATGAAGATTCATGCAAGCATAGGCCTTCCTTCCCCTGACTGCCAGCACCACCTTCACTCTGTCCAGAGTCGCCTTCTGCCTTTCACCTTGGCATATCAATTTGCATATTCCCTCCTTATTGGCTGTGGGTGACACCATCTTTGTCGCAGAGTTATGGTCAATTTGCATATTCCATCTTTATTAGATAGGCTACTTTAGAAATTTTTAAGATGAACCCCTTAAGATTTCCTTTACTCACTCTGGGCTACCAGATCATGTGATATGTTTTATTTCTTCAAAAGAATAAAGATCAAAAGAAGGAACTTTTACCATTCTCAACAGCATGGATGAACCTGGAGAGTATTATGATAAGCGAAATAAATCAGTAAGAGAAAGACAAGTATCACATGATCTCACTCATATGTGGAATCTAATGAACAAAATAAACTGAGAAACAAAATAGATCCAGAGACATAGAAGCATGAAATAGACTGACGAATTTCAGAGGGAAGGCAGGGGTGGGGAATGTGGAGAAATTAACTGATTAAATGGACATAGACAATAGCATGGTAAAGGCCTGGAAGGGGCGGGGGTGGGATGGTGGGGGTCAATGCTAAAATAAACAAAGGGGAGATCTCTAATAGTTTCAACAATAAAGATAATTTTTTTAAAAAGAATAGAGATAATTTCTTATGCCATTGCTTCTAAAATATTGCCAATCCCTGTGGTAAATTAATCAATGCCAGCAGAGTTCTCAGATAGCATGCAAGTTATTTTTGGGTGATTTTTTTTTCATATTACTCCTTCAATCTGCCTCACTGTCCTTCATATATACAAAACTGGTGGCCTAGAATATCTATAGGGCCCTGGATATGTTTTGTTTTCGCATTTCACTGGATCTGTAATATGTAATGAAGCACATATTATTCTCACCCAGCAACACAAGCAGCTTAGTACCCACTGTTATATCCATCTTCTTCACATACTTAAGTTAATAGTACAAGACACATGAGTGTGTGAAACACTATTCACCTTCAAGAGCTTCCCCTCATCCAAAAGTCATCTTTTTATATATGAAGATTTGAATACTCAATCCTTTGCAGGCTTACAGCAGGTTAGTTGCTAGATTTGTTAAACATAAGCACCTAGTCCTTACATAGGGGCTGCAAATAGAATAGTTCACTGCAAACGTAACCCAATAGACAAGATACTATGGTGATTCCAAAGTGCGGCATCCAGGAAGTAGGTATTTTGAAGCTGACTGGGCCTTTCTGTGCTCTTAAATGGTCCAATATAGGATGCTAACTCCTTTATGTCTACAACTGTCTAGCACCGGGGTGGGCAAACTTTGTGACTCAAGGGCCACAATGGGTTCTTAAACTGGACCAGAGGGCCGGAACAAAAGCAACCTGACCATGCTGGCACTCTCATCTTG
Organism: Vespertilio murinus; assembly: GCA_963924515.1. Lineage (NCBI taxonomy): Eukaryota > Metazoa > Chordata > Mammalia > Chiroptera > Vespertilionidae > Vespertilio > Vespertilio murinus. Next base: position 191,018,808 of record OZ004704.1, read on the forward strand.
GGCTGCTGATGAAGGAGCGGAGGGGAGAGCAAAAGAACCCTCCACTCTTTCTGCTCCGAGGGCTGTATAGAACAGCCGAACAGGCCGGATCCGGCCCGCGGGCCGTAGTTTGCCCATGGCTGGTCTAGCACAAGCTTGTACCTTATAGTGGCTCTGGAGGTAGTACATACCCCTATATCCTATATACACAGTGTCAGTGTATGGTAGGCATTTAGATAGATAGGAGCAGAGCAAGGGCAGTGTGCCAGGTACAAGTCACCAGGGTGGAAAGCCTTGCATGCCTAACAATGAAAAACTGTAGGGTGGGACTTTATTCCCAGGGTGGCCTTTCTTCCCTCGCATATATTATGGACATGTTTGGACTGCCTGGCCTCTTCTTCCCAAAGATAACATCCGGGCCACAGCTGTATTTCAGCTCCAGGCCCAGAAAAGCAGCAAAACCAGACAAGCGATGCCATGGCTGACCTCACAACCACTGCCCTGGATAATGACCGCCTGCCCTGGCACCCACCAATCGATTGGTGGAGACCTAGGCCCTGAAAGGACACATCTGGTAAAGCTGAATATTCTATTGAGATCCTCTCCTGGGACCTCCCCTAAGATTTCCACCCTAAAGACCCTTAGGAGGAGGGTGCGGTGCATTCTTCCTTCCCTGAATATCAAAGTCTTACCCCTCTTTTTCTCCATCCGCCGGACTCTTCTCCTTGACCTTCCTCCCTTCTAAGCTCCAAGGGCCCTTCTTTTGACTATAACTTGTTTCCTAAGCCCATTTCTTCTATGAAATACTTCTGTGAATTTCTAAATAAACGGTCTCATATAGTTTGAATCTTGGCTCTGAATTTTTCCTAGCCGGAACTCAAATACCAAGTCTGGTAAAGCCGGGTCATGTCGAACCCCACCAGTCTAACACCTGCTGCCATTCCTAGCCCTGCCAAGAAATATTTGCAAAATCCCATTGGCGTTAGGCAACACCATTTCCCCCCTCTCATGTGGAAACTGAGACTATTTGGGCCATTTGGACTACAGCCAGGACCTGCTCCTTTGTTGCCTTTTCTCTCATCTGAGCAAAATAAACAAAGGCACAACCTGCCCTCAATTCTCTCCACTGCCACGACTCTCCCAAGAGGGTGAATATAATAACGACAGTCATCACTGTGTTAAGAAAAGGCATACATTTAGCGTCCTGGAGCTTTGCAAGGGGCCTACCATATGAGAACCATTCTCCTGGTATTTTGGTAACTGAACCTCCTTGGATTGTAGGTCGAAAGGAGATAATATTATTCTAAGTCTTATTCCTTTGCAAGCAGAATAATGGCAAAATTCCAGCATAATAATACTGACATTTACATAATGCTCTTTTTCACTGGCATTCATAGTGCTTTGCAAAATTTCTTATGCATTTCCTCAATATTAGATAAGAAGGGGGGGGGAGGTGATTGATTCTAGATGGCAAAAGAGGGATAGGCAAAGCGTGAATCGAAACGAAAAAGGGAAAGAAAAAGAAGTGAAGTGTGAGACAGAAAGCTTGACAGTGAATTCCTAATTCTGAACCTACTGTTTTCTACATGATGCTTCTGATAGCAAACGGTTTTTCCTTCTCTTGAGTCTGCTATTCAATAACACCAAGTGAACACTGGAATGAAAAAGAACATTTAAATGGCCCTTAGAATTGGACACAGATGAGAGAAAGGTTTGGAAGGCAGAGTTTATTAAAAATGGGTTCCAAATGAGCCTGTTTTTAAATTAAGAACCAATAGCAAGTCAAAAATAGGGGAAATATTAAATACCCACAAAATGAGCTGCAGCTTTGTGTTCCCTAATGATAGAAGATACAGGCAATTATTAGCTAGCAAAAGACCAGACCATCCTTAAATAACCTGGAGGTAAGCAGAATAAATTATAATTCATCTGATAAATTTCTCAAAAAAAATTAAAAAAAAAATATATATATATGCATGTTGGGCTCACTAGGGATTTTTCAGAGTACTAGATTTAGAAGAGGGGAAAAAAGGTTCTTGAAATAGAAAAGGAGGTGGGGGAGTAATATAAAGAGTGATTTTAAAATCTGAGTCTGATTTTTTTTAAAAGCTGGAAAAAAAAACCAAACCCTAGTGATGTAATAATAACACCAGGGATTTAAAAAGAGTTCCCTCAAATATATCCAGGGGATAAAAACACTGGAAAGAAAATAGGTCCATTAATAAATGACAAATGACATGAAATGAGATTTTGAAATAGTTGGGCTACTGAACTGCTTTTTTTGTTGTTGTTGTTCAAATAGATATTTTAACAAGAAAAACAAAGAAGGGGCTAAAAATAGAGAACAAACAAGACTGGTCAGCAGAATGCTGATAAATAGCAAGCAAAGGAATTCAGTTCTTGAAAAAAAAAAAAAAGGATTTTCCAAATCAGCAAACTTGGTTGATATGCCTTCTACTGGGGATAAAAAGGAACTGAGTAATTTATATTCTGAACCACATTTTCTCTTGTACCTTCATCCAGCCAGAATGATCAAACCACATTTCAAACCATATTATGAACTCTAGGAGCTACTTTGACTTCATGCAAGTCACTTGCATTGCATTTTCACTCTTAAAATCCTCAGATAATCTCACGTGCTTTTTAAAATATATTTTTATTGACTTCAAAGAGGAAGAGAGAGGGAAGGGAGACAGAAATATCAATTATGTTCTGCATGCCCACACTGGGGACCAAGCTCACAATCCGGGCATGTGCCCTGACCAGGAATCGAACTGTGACCTTCTGGTTCATAGGTCAATGCTCAACCACTGAGCCATGCCAGCTGGGCTCACATGCTTTTAACAAACATTAATTACCCACCATACTAGGTACTGTGAATACAAAAATTGAATTATTAACAGCTTGCCTAAGTCATACAGGTTACCTTAGGCCACTCAGTTTTGGTTCAGAACCCCACCTGCCTTTCAACCTGTACACATAGGTACACAGGCACACATACATAAACAGGCAGACACACACAGAAAATATTTACCTACAAGTATACAAGTTAATACATTTTCCCCTTTTTATGACATTTTTGTCTATACATAATTATTTCTACACTGAGGACCTAGACACTAAATTCCTATGACATTGAACAAGCCAATCATATCCCTGCAGTTCCCAGAGAAGTCAATCAATATTATCCTAAATAAATTAAATTTTTACCGAAAATGTAATTGATGTATATGGTTAACATTTCTGATTTTCAGAAGAATGGATACACCATTAAAAGTAAGTATTCCTCTATCTTAAATCATCAGTCCTCTTCCCCAGAAGTGATCACTATTGATTTACATAATCTTTCATATACTTTTCCTATACAAACATCAATGCAAGAATATCTTTTTTTTAATCAAAAAGAACTGATTTTAAAACCTGTTCTGTATTTTGCCTTTTTTTTTTTAAAGTTAATGCTATTATCTTGGGCAGCTTTCCATATCAGCGCAGGGAGATCTTTATAATAGCTGCATAAAAATAGCTACATAATGTAGTATTTTATTGAACAAATTACTATAATTTTCTTAGCAAATCTCCTATATTGCACAAATGTATTGCTTCCTCTCTTATATTATTACAACACACTATGTCATTTATGCATCTATAAAAAGGAAGTAATAATACACTTTTATGCAGAGTTAATGCAAAAACTAAGTGAGGCAATCTACGTGACAATATTTAAAACGCCTAGCACATGTTAGGTATTTTTAGTACGTGTTAACTAAATGAATGAATTGAATGAGTGAGCAAAGAAACCAACAACCCTCCTGATTTTCTTTCTTGTCCAGTGTCAGTCTCCATCCAGAATAAGAGCCTCATGAAAGTAGGGATCAATCTTATCTGTCTTCTTTCACAGCTGATTCCCTAGAGCCTAGAACAAATAGTACCTGCTTATAATAAATGCTTAAATAATTGGTCAATAAATGAATAAATATCATTAATCATCAGTCTTACTTTTCTCTGACCAACAGCTTTAATTTCAAGGTAAAAGGACCTTTTTAAGATGAAAGACTGCACAACCTTCTTTCAAGTGAGATTATTTAATTCTGAGAAAAGTTAAAAAGCAAGACCACTCCCTGGCAACTCAACCTGTCCTGCTTGCCCCAAATAATCTCTCTTGAAAGGAGGCTGCACCGTCAGCAACTTTCATAAGCCTCTTGGGATCACATTACAGGCAGGATTTTTGAAAGTGATCTTAATTGCATTCAGAAAAGAAGAATAAGGTGCAATGCCTAAATGACCCTACCTCCAAGTACGAGGCCCTGGGTGGCTACCCCAGTTGCCTATCAGGGATGAGCCTGTTAAAAACAGCCAACATTTATGAATTAATCACTATTTTCAAATATAGGTCAAAGTGTCATAGGCACCTCTCACTGACACTAGAGAGGTGTTACCAGGCAGGACAGCCCAGAGTCAGTGGGAGAAGGCTGTCCCCAACCTGGATTCTTATCTTCTCATATAAATGAATTTATATAAGAGAACTTAACTGTGTTGTGAAAAGCCAAGGTATTAAAGCAATCAAAGCATGCACCTTTATTGAAAAGGCAAAGCAAGCAAACCTGTACATCTGGCTTATGGAGTGCAAATGGGCTCTCAGCTAATCTGAAGAGCAAGGTGGATGGGGGTCTGAGGTGTTATATAACTTCCTGTCTATAGGCTTCAGAATTCCTCTGCTGACTATTTTGGTGCAGATTACTTCTCACTTTATTGTGGCTTTTCCAGAATTCATGAAAAGCACCTGGCAACTTTATCTTGCCAAACCTTGAGACTGCTGGATTCTCTATTTAGGGAGTAAAATGACCCTCTTTTCCTTTCCCTTTCCCCCTCCCTTTAGGTTTTTTTGTTTTGTTTTGTTTTGTTTTGTTTTTGTTTTTGTTTTTTACCATTTGTTTTGTTTCCTTAGCTGGGGAAGATAATGGGTTATTAGTTACAAGTTGGCTGCAAATTGCCCACACTATTTGGCTTTGTTTTAATTTTCCTATCTCAGTTTCCATATTCCTCCTGCCCTGGAATCCTATAATATTTTGCACCTGCAAGATAAACATCATTGTGTTTGGAGCTCAGCCCTGCAGTTATGTCTGTACTTTCTTCTTCTCCCAACCCTTACCCTATTTGCCTAACCCTGTTTTTAACTTCTCTCGAAAGTACAGTTAAGGATTTTTTTTTATAATTACATTACACTCGCTAGCATTACTTTTTTTTAATTTGGAAAGAATTGGAATTAGAAAAATGTCTCTTAACCCTGGGTACACATGGGAATATATTCCATATGGAAATGTCCTCTATCTGTAACCAAATAAAAATAGTTGACAACCACTGAGCCACATTAGGGCTTTTCAGGTTGCACAAGAAAGTTGGTCAGATTTCTAGAGCATGCAACTGCATGTCTGTGACAGCCAAGTTTGGGGATGATGGTATAGCTTAAATAGATTGTGTTGGGCATCACTTGCCTTACCCTCAATTTGTTCTCATACTCAAAGACACACATTTGGAAAGTCATAAACTAATCTACACAAATAAAAGAGAAGCACGGAAATTAACCATCACTCAGCTACATCCACAAGCCATGCCCATCAGCCAATCTGGATTGAATATGCAAATTAACTCAACCAAGATGGTGGCCGGCCATAGAGCTGGAGCAAGCAGGAGGCTTGGGTTACCCCAGCAATGGAGGAAGCTAAGCTTCCTGCCTGCCCTGGCTGGCCCTGGGCTCCATTCAAGGCTACAAAGTTTCAATTATAGAAGATAAATAAATCCCAACAAAAATGGCAGAAGCCACAGAGCTGGAGCTGAGCAGGAGGCTTGGGTTGCCTGCAGAAATGGAGGAAGTCAAGCTTCCCACCTTGGCAGACCCTGGCCTCTACTCAAGGCTACAAAGTTTCAATTATAGAAGCTAATTAAATTCTAGATACTTGCTTCCAGCTGGCCCTGGCCTCTGCTCAAGGCTCAACAAAAAGCTGGACAAAAAAAGTAAAAGAAAAAAAGGAGGGGCTGGGACCTTGGGTTGCTGGGGGGTGATCAGGCCAGGATGGGATGGCAGAGGCCATTGGGGGTAAGCAGACCAGCAGGGGGGCCAGTTTGGAGTGAGCAGGCCAGCAGGGAGGCAGTTGGAGGTGAGCAGGCCAGTGGGGAGGGGAAATGGGGGTGAACAGGCCAGTGGGGGGGAGAAGGGGCAGTGGGGGTGATCTGGCTGACAGGGGGGAATTTGGGGGCAAGCAGGCTGGCAGGAAGAGTGGTTAGGGGCAATCAGGCAGGCAGGCAGGCAGGCAGGCAAGCAGATGAGTGGCTGGAGCCAGCAGTCCTGGATTGTAAGAGGGAGGTCTGATTTCCAGTTTAGGCCCAATCCCTGTAAACAGGCAGTAGGATATCCTTCAAGGGGTCCCAGATTGGAGAGGGTACAGGCTGGGGTGAGGAACACCGCCCCCCCCCCACCACCCTGTGCATGAATTTCATGCACCGGGCCACTACTGATTAGTATAATACTCTACTTACTCTTGATTCCTTGAGTGGAGAAATATGCATTTCAAAGGGGAGAGTGCATTCTGAATGCAGAACAAGAATCTTTTAAGTCCCTTTCTGACTGTTGGACCTCTCAGTAGCCTCACACAGATGGCAGCTGTTCCCCAAAACATTCACTCTCAACTTTCAACGTCTCCCAAACTCTACCCAACACCCAGGCAATGGGTCTATCACTCTCCTTCCTCTGATCCTGAAGGCATTATCACTCATCTGCTTTGTCCCTTACTCAGTGGGTGAATGCTTTGAGGGCATTGCTTTCTTGTCTAGACTTCACTGCTGATTGAGACAGATAACCTTTACAGTCAGAACTACCCAAGTAACTTGAAAGAATTTTATTTGTTCTGTTTTTAATGTTATATTATTTTTTTCCAAATATATATGTTTTAATATGTTTGTTCTTTTCCTCTGTACTGTCTAGTTTTTAAATAAGCATTTGTTGATTTTATAAGAAAACAGTTTTGAATTTTTTCTATATGCTCATTATAGAAGTTTTGAAGAGAGAAAAATATAATTACTAAACATACCTTACTTTCAGTTCATTTTCTTCCACTTTTCTAAATATACACATACATACACACACACACTCTCTCTCTCTCTCTCTCTCACACACACACACACACACACACACACACACACACACACACACACAGAGGTTATACTGTTCTGTATTCTTTTTTATCTGATACTAGAGGCCCGATGTAAGAAATTTGTGCATGGGTAGGGTCCCTAGGCCTGGCCAGCAATCAGGGCCTATGGGACCTTCTGGCTGCAGGCCTGGGCCTTCCTTCATTCCGCACTGCCCCCTGGTGGTCAACACATGTCATAGCAAGCAATCAAACTCCAGGTCTCCTGTTCGAACTCCCTAGAGGACACTTTTCATATTAGTCTTTTATATATATATAGATTGTATTTTGTGAATTTTCTTTGTATTAAATAATTTTAAAAATGTTATTTTAATGGCTCCATTGCATTCCATTGGATGGATATATCATAATTTATTTATACATTCCCCAGTTGTTAGAAATTTAGATCGTTTCCATAATGAATGTTCATTAGTTTTAGTGTTCATATTTCCTTTGAAAATGGACCATTAAAAATAGAATTCCTGAGCCAAATCCTATAAACATTTCTTGAAATTTTATGAAAATTTTCAATTTTACCCAAATGAGAGAGCAGAATAATGAACTCCCCCATGAATATCACCTATAGTCAACATTTATCAAAAATGTTCAACATCTTTATTTTTAAAGTCATTGATACAGACTATATCGTCTAATTGCTTCCCAAAAATGTACCAATTTTCACTTTCACCAGCACTTTGAAGCTATTTCAAACCTCTTGCATTGTCCCATGAGGCCAGTCCAGATTCTTTGAGATTTTATTTTCATCCTACAATCCAATGTCTACTTTCCAAAATTGTCTACCTATCTTTAATTAAGCAGAGATCAGACTTTAAGTGACAGTCCTCAGCCTCAGAAGGATGATGTGGGCAGCAGCTCCCCCTCTATGAGAGTGTCCTTGATGTACTCAGGGGGCCCAAGCCCAACTGATCATCCCATTACTCATCTCAACTTACTGTGAGTAATGATGACTGAAGATTGCTGGAAGCTTTTAATCTCATGCTAAGAGTTTCCATATGTCATTCTTCTTCAAGTTCTGCATCAAGTTTTGCTGAATAGACTGAATTTATAATATGTAATTAAATATGGCTTATTATCTGCATGATCAAAACTAGGTTGGTCTTTTTATAGAGAAATTGAATATCCCACTGGCTTAATATTTTTTATTTTAGCCAAGATGTTCACAAGCAAATAATTATTATTGTTGTTGTTGTTGTATAATGCTATAATGGCTCTGTGGTGTATTGGAAATATCACTAAGATAAGAATAAAGGGCCAAAGTATAGACTTGACTCTGCTATTAACCAGTTATGTAATGCGAGGGTAGTTTTAAAATCATTCTAGATTTTATTTTGTTCTTCTTATATTTACTAAAATCCCTTTAGGCACTAAAATTCCACATTTTAAAAATGTCTGGATATACTCTATTATCCATTTTCTATTATAAATACACTTTAAAACGATGATAGATAGCATAGTGATTGTTATTACAGAACCTGTAGGAGAAAAGTAAGTCACCCAGTTGTGTGCTGGTGATAAATGGTTAACAACCAGCTCACTGGGGAAAGAGCCATGATCTGTATCATTGCCCTAGTTCATACACCCACCATAGGTGATCTAAAGCTACCATCCTGAGGTCACTGGAAGCAGAATTGAGAAGAGAGAGGCACAGTCCTCCCACGGCCAATGTGAGCTGGCTCTGGCACACCATTGGCATGGTGTCCCAGGTAGAATGTGTTAAGCTGCAAGTAATAGGAAACCCTGCTTGGTGGCTTGAGCAATAAAGGCATTTATTTTTTTCAGGTATCAAAGTCTGGAGGCAAGTGGTTCAAAGGTTGTTTCAGCAGATCCACCACATTAGGGTGCTGGGTTAGTTTCTTTATCATAATCTTGACCACCCAACTCATGGTTGCAAAATGGCTACAGTAAATACCTCCAAGCTTTCTATTCTTTTAGGAGAATATGCAAAATAGAAAATAAAAGTAGAGGGTAAATAGACTTTTTCCTTGTGCTTTGTTTTTCTTTTTCTTTGGTTAGAGAGAAAAAACTTTGCCCAGAAACCCCAGCAGTCTTCCCTTTAGGTTTCAAAAGTCAGGACTGAATCACGTGTCCATGCTTAGACCTATCACTGGCAAAGAGGATCTGAATTGTCACAATTGGTTCAGACCAATTGTGATTCTAACCCTGGAACTGTACACAAGAAAGAAAGAGGAAGGAGCATTGATATAGGCAAATGATCTGCTACACCAAAAAGGTTTCATGCTGAAAAATGCTGATGCTTTCAGCTATTAATTTCAGATCAGTTTATTAATGGTTGAATCTGTTCAATGGGCAAGACAAAATAATTTATCTGTTTATCTTTCATCATGATTACACACCCAAGAGTGGCTTTATAAAGTATTTCTCAGAACAGCTATTAAAACACTTAACCTTTAAAAAATTTTTATGTTCTTGAGGAAGTATTATTTTTAAATGTCAATCCATATTATAACATAACTTCCAAAGAAATTTTACTTAATTAATGTAAATCAAGCTTCGTGACCAATTAGTCCTTAGCGAATTAAAAAAAATTATTCACAGCCTAATTCAAGACTTTTATTGTTATGATAAGTTGCTATTAATATGCTTCATTTTGTTTATTAGTACATGCTGCTTGGTTTATAGATTAGTTTATAATACATGTACCCAAGTAATAACACTTCATCTATTTAAAATGATTCTGTAGTTTAGAAATAATGTTTTACTTGATGCCTCATTTTATAACATTCAGAAATGCACTACAGTGCACCCAAACCAAAATTGGAAAGGGAATCTGATTTGGTATATTAAGCAAGTCTCTGAATAAAAACTTTTTGTGCATGGAAAAGAGCAGCTTATAAAGCCAGAAGATTCTCAACTTCATCACCCAGAACTACACAGCCTTTAAGAATACAATCCCTGCTCAGACTTTGCTTCTTTATATTTTCTTAATTATCATTTATATTCCTTTAATTACTTGCAAATGCAAATGAAAAAAATTCTGCTGTGCAGAAGAAAGGCTTAGTAATATAACAAATGTCATCTCTTATTTTTAGTATTTGATCATTGGAGCCCTATAGGTGACAAGGGTAGATAATTTGGCAATTTTTTTTATTTTAGAGTGCCTAAGATTACACATTGTTATTGTTAAATACTAGAGGCCTGTTGTATGATATTAGTGCAAGAATAGGCCTTTCTTCCCCTGGCTTCACTCCCACCCAGGAGCCAGCAAGTCCTTGCTTCTGTCTGGAGCACCACTCCAGTAGCTCCCTCCACCACTCCACTTCCCCTCATAGCAGGCTTCATGCTGTTCTGCCTCCATCTTTGTTGGGTTAATTTGCATACTTACTCTGATTGGCTGTGGGCATAGCAGAGTGATGCTTAATTTGCATGTTTCTATTTTATTAGGTAATATTAAAAAATTACAGTAAAGGAATGTTTTAGGTTGTCTCATTTTTTTCAATTGAGGTAGCATATGAGCCTATATGAACAGCTAAACCAGAATTTGAGAATTCTCCACTCAGTTTAGACTACTGAACCTACTTCTGATTCTGGCTATGCAATATGACCAGATTGTCTAATTTAAGATGCATTATATATCCCCTAACTCTTTATAAATTTTAGATTTTTCTGTGTAATATTTTTATGTCCCATAATGGCTAACAATGGATGTCAAAAATATTTGTTGTTTTGGGATTTTTGCTTTCATTTTATTTTGAAAAGTGTTACCATTGACATCAAGTTTTTGACATACTGTATCTAAATCTATCAATTTAGGAAATGAGATGAGATTGACATATTATATAATTTTAGTAAAACACTGCTTGAATTACATGGATTTAAATGCATTCTTTAAAAATAATTATTTCAATACAAAAAAAGAAGAAAAACAGCACAGAAAGAAAAAAAAGATTTGAAATATGGTTCTAAAATGTCAGTCTGCAGGCCAAATAAAACCCACAGATATGTTGTTGGGTCCATGAAGCATTTAAAGTCAAGAGTTTGACCGTGAAAAGTGGCTCAGTGGTTGAGCAATAACTCATGAACCAGGAGGTCTTAGTTCCATTGCTGACTTGATTCCCATTGAGGGGCATACAGGAGGCAGCTGATCCATAATTCTCTCTCTTCATTGATGTTTCTATCTCTCTCCCCCTCTCCCTTCCTCTCTGAAATTATATATATATATATATACATATATATATACATATATATATACATATATATATATATATATATATATATATATATATATATATATAATTTCTATATATATTTTTTTTCAAGAGTTGGCCCAGCTGGTGTTGCTTAGTGATTGAGTGCCAACCCATGCACCAAAAAGCCACTGTTTTGATTCCCGGTCAGGGCATATGCCTGGTTTGCAGATTTGATACTGTGTTGGGGTGGGCAGGAGGGAGTTTGATGTTTTTATATCTTTCCTCCATCTCCCTCTTTCTCCAAAAGTCAATAAAAACCTATTTAAAAAATAAAAGTCAAGAGTTTGGACAATATTACCAATGCAGCCACTATCATGAGAAGCTGCTTCCCGGTCAGGTACTATCTCGAGAGGCAGCTTTTATTATGATGAGCCACCCAGCCGGGCACTGTTATGAGAGGCAGACAATATTGAGACAGACAGACACTATCCAGGAAGCCTTACACTTCTCTGAAAATGATCTGAGTTGATTTATTAAAATAATAAAAAAGAAAAATTCATTTTAAAAATCAGGACGAAGAAAAATATTAACTATGTTAAGAAGGTCATAAGCAGGAGTTAAAACCCAAATATCTAAAGTCACAAAATTACCTCTCAGGTCCTAGTAAACCAGAAGAAAAGAAAAACAAAACTGGTTTACTGATTTAGTCCTTTAAAAAAAATGCCAGTATTTCTCCAGAGAAGCAACATTTTCTTTAATACCAAATTCTAAAAGAAAAATATGATGCATGGTCACCTGTGAGCAATGGTGGCAGCGGTGGGAGCTTGTGATAGAATGGTGTCTTGGATAATTTTCTTTACAAATGCAGGAAGCTTTCACAAAATTTTTCAGGGCACCCCAAGAGAAAGGTAAAGGTGTGACACAAAATATGACTCAGAGGAAGCAGTTCCACAGATGGCCCAGAAAAAAAAAATTCAAGTAAGTAGCTTTTTGCTGATGCATTGTGATCTGAGAAGAAAACTTGAAGTGGTATTTCTCAAAGGCCAGTTCAGCTCACACATCAAAATAACCAGGGAGCGCTCGTTAAAACTGCACATTCTCCAGATGTACAGAGCAAGGCTCTCTAGGGGATGAGCCTGGAAATCTGTAGCTTTTACAGGTTTCCCAAGGGGATTCTGAAATACACCAGAGTGAGAACCACTGCCCGGAGCAAAGGTCTTTAGACTTTTTCTTTTTGCTTGTATGTTTCTAAAAGAATTTTGAAAGACTAGGTATCATTTCACATGGTTTTAGGTTGACATCTAACATTTCTTACTGTAAGTGTAAGTAGTTACAAAACAACAATTTCTGGTTTATTGTAATATTTACGTTTTAAAATAAGTCTTTTATATCACTTTAAAATGTATACAATGAATTTGAAAAACCCATATTCAATAAATCTAACTATATGAGCAGTCAAATTTTTTACATTTTCTCTTTTATTCCATGAATTCCTCCACAGAATTTTATTCAAATGCAATGTATGTATGCTTGGAAGTCATTTTTTTAAATCAGTTTATCATTCTTCTCTACAAAATGTGTATGAAGATTAAAATTTTTTTCTAAGTGTTAAAATTTCTTCATAATTGCATTAGCATAATTATTAGCAGTACACAACTGACAAAACACATATTTTCATAAATAATTTTTATGTATAACTAATTATTTTGGAAATGCTTCTATTAGTTTTAGGGATAGACTCTCCCCCCAACCCCCATTTAGTTTATGTACTCATAGATGAATACTGAATACTACTTATCTCTAGAATAAGACAGGTTTTAGCATTTAATTTCATTCATCATTTTTGCTTTACATATAACACTCAATGAAAACTTTTGACCCAAACCCTATATAATAAAGAGGTAATATGCAAATTGACCCTCACGCCCCCACAAAATGGCTGCCTATGACCAGGCCGGTTGGGGGGTGAGTGAGGGACAACCAAATAACTGAATAGCAGGCTGTGTGGGGCAAACCAGGCTGTTGGGGGGGCAGTTGGGGGAGATCAGGCTGGCAGAGGGGGGCAGTTGGGGGCAACCTGGCCAACAGCAGGGGACAGTTAGGGGTGACCAGGCCAGCAGGGGGGGGGGTTATTAAGGGCAATCAGCTGGGCAGAGGCAGTGAAAGGCAATCAGGTCAGCAGGAGGGTTGGGGCAGTTGGGGCAACCAGGCAGCCAGGCAGGTGAAAGATTAGGAGCCAGTGGTCCAGGATTGTGAGAGGGATGTCCAACTGCCATTTTAGGCCCAATCCCCAGGATCAGGCCTATTTCAGGAGTCAGAAATCCCCCAAGGGATCCAGGAATGTAGAGGGTACAAGCTGGGCTGAGGGGATCTTCCCCCCCCACACACACACACACCTCATGCATGAATTTCAAGCACCGGGCCTCTAGTAAGTACATAGAAATGGAAAGTGTTTTGTTATAGCAGTGCCACTCAAATCTTTTAATTCCTTCTGAATTATAAGCCAAAACACATATAGTAAGTTATCATCAAAATTTATTTTTAATACATTTAAGCTGACTATGATTAGGTCATCTTTCAATTTTATTGAAAGCAAAGAATTGGAAACTGCCTAACCCGCAAAAGGATTTGTAGTCTAGTCATTAACAATCATTCTGTTTAGCACCAACTCTCTGAATGCAGTTAGTTTAATGCCCTAGGTTTGTACATACCACCAAAGCAAATTACTGAAGTAAGATAAATAAATTACTGAAGTAGAATTTCAGATGGTTGAAAGCTATTGCATTTTAACAAGTGGGAAAAGAGTGACTAGGAAAGGGGAGACAGGAAAAGAGGCCAAAGGGCATTTTTTGGCCTCTTTAAGGCCAAAAAGGGCAGACCCATTTTAACGAAATGGGTCTTCTAAAAGGGCAGACCCATTTTAACGAAAAGTACTTGTGGAAATTGAGGATCCTGCAAAAGATTCCCTGAAAACTACCCTTGTTTCCATATTTCTTGAAAACTCTCTGTAAAAGATCACATACCTAAGTTTGAAACCATTTTACTAAGTATCTGGACACATTGAGAGAATGCATTACTTTCCAAAAGACCTCAACAATAACAGGGAATTAAAGAGTACCAAAATGTGTATCATTCTTCTTAGCTACCTGGATTCACTCCACATGTAGATGCACGCTGGCTTGGGACAGCTACAGCAAGGGTTAAGGTGAAACAGATGACAAAATGGTCATAATAAACAGCAGAGGGAAATGTGGGTGATCTTTAAGAGCCTACCAGTTTTGCTATTATGATTTTGCCAGCACCTCTCACCTTATTGTAGTTAATGGAATTCTTATAATCTCCTCAAGGTTTGAACTGACTCTGGGTCAGAAAGACCAGAAGGTCCTCATTCTGTAAATTTGTTGCCATAACCAAAGCCGGGGGAGGTGAAGACAGAGAAGCCTCTCCCCACCACCCTCTCTCTTTAATATGAAAATAATTGCTTCTACGCTGGGAGACCTGGCTTAATTAGACTAATCTGATTTTCTGGTGGTAAAGCTAACATTAAAATGCTATTGCTCTGAGATCTCTAATTATAGAGCAATCATGCTTTTTCTTAACGGATACTAAATTCAAATGCTATAATGTTGGATGAGGTCATTGTGAATAGGTCTATTTTGAGGTACCACATGAATTTTAGTTTATGCAGTGACAAAAAAAGTTTATTTCAGGGGGGAAAAAGAATTGCTACTACAATTAATCTAAACACATAAGATTCCACAAGTTACTTGTACTTCCTATTATGATCCATGACCATAACACCTGTTCTTCCATCCTAGACTCTTCAAACTCAAGCCCTTCTTGCCTTCTCCTCTTAGCTACCCCCTTCTTCATTTTCTTTCCTGCATAGTCTGAATGTGATGTTCAATGTTTTGATGGATACTCTGATCAACAATCTCAGCCCTCTCACTCTCTTAAACCTCTGCCTATCCATTCTGCCAAGATACAGCTCAGAGTCAGACAACCATCTGTTCTCTCTACTACTGCTTCTAGTTTGCCAAGCACTGCTGGAGAAATTGTATAACTGCTGATTCATGCCATGACAAATCTGCAGTTCCCAAACTCACCTTGACCTTTAACACTACTTGGCAATCCTTTCACTCTTGTTTGGTTGGGTTCCTTTGCTACCAGTGGCTCAGGTGCTATTCCAAACTTCAGGTCATTACTCTTTCAAAGTTTCTTACTATGCTTTCTCA
Organism: Vespertilio murinus; assembly: GCA_963924515.1. Taxonomy (NCBI): domain Eukaryota; kingdom Metazoa; phylum Chordata; class Mammalia; order Chiroptera; family Vespertilionidae; genus Vespertilio; species Vespertilio murinus. The sequence goes on from OZ004704.1 coordinate 191,034,375, forward strand.
ATTATTAGATGACCTACTCTTTTACTTCAGGAAAAATTGGTGTTCGACTTCACTTCTTTCTACTTGTAATGGACAACTATATAGCGTCACCCTCCCTACTTGTGTCCCAGACTTAATGTAGTGTATCAATGATCCCCTTTTTAATAGTTTTTTAAATATCTTAAAGCCTGTATGTATTATCAAAAGTCACTCTTTTTGTAAGTCATATTCTAGGTTGAAGAAGGGGCCATCAGAATGTTAGAAAATAAAAGGAGCTGATTGGCTACAGCACAGAGCACATCAGAATAGCAAGTGTTCTTCCACTTTCAATCATTCATCAGCAAGGACAGAAAGGAAGGTGAGTTGGTGTGCTGCCTGCCTATTAAATGTTTTAAAATTCTAGCATATTTCTGCCAACCAAATGTCACAGCATGAAATTTAAAGAGGTCACACTTTAGGGATCAACGTCATCTTTGTCCTCTACTGTATGTTACCACACCACATCTACGGCCTATAAAGCTAATAATAATAATAATAATTAGTCCATTTTGTTCCTTCTTTTACTGTATGGAATTGGCTTACCCTTATTTGATCCAAACTTTTCATGGGAATTCCTAGGGTAACCAAGTGAATTATATTATGCTTTACCTGATATGGCTGCTCTAATTTAATGTCATATTACGCTAGCTATCATACAACACTCACAAGTGACATATATATGCTTTAGAAAAAGTATTTATAGAGATTGCCTAATGAGAAATGTTGATGTAAAAGATACTTAGGAGAGATATATGTTTCATATATAACCAGGAGCAGGTCCAGGTTTTGTGGGACCTTGAAGTGTATAAAATTTGGAGAGTTTTCTCTTTCCAAAAAAAGAACACAAAATTATGAATTCAAAATGAGATAAAGAACCTTTGGTAGAGGTCTATTAAAATGAAGGGCTCTAAAGCTTAAGCTTTGTTAGTTTCATATAAATCGGCTTTTTTTTTTGTATTTGACCCAAATAAACTCAAAATGCACTAAAATATAAACATCCAACATGAACCAGAAACTTAACATAATACTACATTTTATTCTCATAATAAACGTTTTTCATTTACCATTCTCATTTTCATTAAAGTAGTAACTGAGATTCAGAGAAGTTATTAACTCACAGCTCAGGGCTCAGAGTAAAAGTGAGATTCAAACCAAGATCTGGCAAACTAAAATTTGCGATATTTTAAATGAATAAATATATATGTTTTTATTGGTTTTAGAGAGAGGATGGAAGAGGGGGAGAGGGATAGAAATATCAATGATAAGACAGAATCATTGATCAGCTGCCTCCTGCATGCCCCCTACTGGAGATAGAGCCCGCAACCTGGGCTTGTGCCCTGAGTGGGAATCAAACAGTAACCTCCTGGTTCATGGATCCAATCTTGTGTTATTTTACTGCAATGCTCTGCTTCTAATGTTTCCCGAAAGACAAAGGGTTTAAGTGAATTTGAAGATTGCCCCTAGAAAATCTTAGAAATGTTCAGTTAATACTTGAAAAATGACATAACCTAATTTACATTTGAGAACATCACTAAAATTACTGTCCTAAAACAAATATATAACTATTTGGGTTATCTTCTGCTCATTAAGTGACATAAATGAAGACAGAAAATCTTAGGGTCTGTGAGAAATGTGCTTCTGATAAGGAGAGGAAAATGGGGGCAGAATCAGAATCTAGAGGTAAGTCTAGAATTACAGCCTCTCAGGAAAAAGCCTAGCTAAGTAAGGACATACTGACAGTATAGATTTTTCACAAATTATATCTTCTGTTACATGTCCATTATTAATCCACCTTCCCATTGAGATATTTCAAGTTTTAAAAATAGGAAAATAGTTATATTTGCCAAATGTATACTACTACTCAATATTACATCTGTATCTTATATTTGCCTCTATTTTTAGAAAATGTCTATTAGAGGTAGCCTCTCTTCCTCCTAGGACCACCCAGAAGGTAGATAGATGCTATGTCTTTATCTTTTCTTCACCCACAGAATCGAGGACCATGCCCTACAGATAGTAGTGATTCCGTGGAGGTTAATTGCCATAGAAGATGGTGTTGATGAGTTATTTTTGATAGGCTTCCATTTTCTACCACATTAGGAATTCCATACTATAGATGTTTTACAACTCTATATGATTTAATCAAAGACTTCAGAATAAAACTTTTGGCATTAGCTAAAGCTAAGGCAAGAACTTATCAAATGTAGTTAATAGTATTTTTAGTCAACAAACTGTCATTGATGTTGGAGTTACTTAAAAGATCTGTTGATTCTGTGGTCTTGGGACCATTGTGACCTCAAGCTGCAGCTAAAATCAGTCCAATGCAACAGGAGTTTCAAGAACAGCAGCACAAAAATGATGACAACTGAATGAAGCAGGAAGGCACATATTTTCAAGAAGACCTCTTTATTCTTAAAGTAGAAGTTTCCTTTCAAGATGACAAGTAGTTCAGACTCTTCAGGTTCTCACTTGCCCCCCAAAACAAGGTGAGTCTTTGACAGAAGATGCTAAGTGATAATTATCTAGGAGGGAAAAGAGAGTACCTACTAACACAAACTAAAGGCAGATACTATGGTGTCTTTCTCACAGAAGTTCTAAAATAGATTGCAACTTCTTGAAGGAATTGAATGAGGACTTAAAACTAAGAAAACTGGAACTTCTAGAGCTGCTAACACCTCTTGAAGATAAGAACAACACCTTAATCCAAAAGTTAATGTCTAACTTGGAGGAAAAACAAAGAAGGTAATGGCTCCCTACTCAGGATTTCCTGAAGAAAGCCTGGCTAAAGTTAATCCATAAGATTAGCAATGATTACTTACATGTTAAAAAAAAAAAGGTTGACATTCAGCTAAAGTAGGTAAAGAATTTGTAACCACAAAATCAGAATGGCATGGAATCCTTTTTCTCTTTTAGTAAAATTAAATATGACTCAGCTCTCATCTCATGGAGTTACAGTTATTACTCTTTTCCCTAGTGTATCTACCCAAGAAAAGATAAGAGCCTTTAATATCTTCAGTTTATTATGGTCACACTAATAGCTCCTTATTCGTGTTTGTGGAATCACTTTAGGATAGATGCCATGCCAAGCAGTAAAATAGCAATCTTTTTAAACATACTAGGCAGTTGAGGTCTTTTTAAAAAATATATATATATGTATTTTATTATTTTTTTACAGAGAGGAAGGAAAGAGGGTGAGAGAGTTAGAAACATCAATCAGCTGTCTCCTGCACACCCACCACTGGGAATGTGCCTGAAACCAAGGTACATGCCCTTCGCCAGAATTGAACCCGGGACCCTTGAGTCCCCAGGCCAATGCTCTATCCACTGAGCAAAACCGGTTAGGGACAGTTGAAGTCTAAATGCTTCACCAACATAACTCACTGTTCTTGGGACCCACCAACTCTATTTTCTGTCTATTCTTGGACAATATCACCTTAATGGATTTACCTTTGTTCTCAGGGAGCTCAGAATTTTGGAGAACAAATGCCATGCAGAAAGTTATGGTAAAGCAAACCCAGAAACTCAGGTTTCTCTTGGGGAAAAACAAAACACAAAGTCTGTCTTCTCTGCTTATAATTAGAGAGGAAAAAGTACAATATAAACATTATTAATGCCATTAAAGGATACCTTCTCTCACAAAGACTTGCTATTGACTCAGATTTTATTAGAAACTTCTTCATGGCTTGATTCTCTGGGGACTTCCATAAGTATATAACTGGTTTCCCCAACTAACTCAAATGTCTTTATATAAAGAAGCAAGGTGGAGGAGGGACAGAAATAGGGTAGGGAATAATTCTTGGATTTATCCTGAAGACAACAGGTTCTTTGACTTCCTTTACAGAAGCAAAAGTGCCCCTTCTCCCCCAAAGGTCATATATCAGACATTCTTCTGATATAGTGGAGAAGAGACTTACTGGCTGTTGAAGACCTACGTTTTGAGCATTATATAGCACAGAATTTATTATAGAGCACACAGCTAAGGCAAATGTCAACTAGGAATTGAGTCATCCTACTAAGACCTGCTATATCCAGAAGGACTTTCATAACTCCCATGATTTCAGCCCCATCTCATTCCCATGGTAGAGTACTTTCTGACTGGTTGCAAAATATTAATATTACTCTTTAGGAAGAATTATGTTTTATGATGTCTCTCTCCTCCTCCTAGTCTGCAGATTATGAGACAGATCATGGCAGGGAAGACGAGTGAAGAATCCTCATCCCTGGAGATCATTAAGGAAGCAGAGGACATGAAGCAAAATCTAGTAAGAGGTTGATGGGCACTCCAGGGAATGGCCTCCTGACCAGAAATCAATTCCATTGCTGTGGAAGGAAAGACAGAGGGTTCATCTCGAGTATCTGATGCTCTAACATTTATACATCCTTGATCTAGAAAGTCCAGGATGATCCAAAGGAAATCAGATAAAATGTTGGAGAAAACAAGGACTAATAGCTAGCAAATATTAGATTACTTTAAGCTTCTAAAAACTTCTTATCTAGTGATCAATAAATACAAACATATTAACCCTCAGTTTCAGAAAGGATAGAAAATTCCTACCAAAATAAAATAAAATAGTTTGTTCTGAAAGTTTTATAAGATTTTTTAAACTCAACAATGTAAAGAATCTTAAAAATTAGAAAGTAGTGTGTTAAGACCCAAAGAAATTTCCATATGATCATACGTCTTAAGTATGATCAGTGTGAGGAACCCATTTCTATTAATATCATACCACAATAACCATAATTAAAGTTATTAAAAACTTTATTATTTTTTATCATAATAATTATCAAAGTCATCTCTCATGTTCCTGGATTTGGGGCTAGGCTCATTTGTTGCTTTCTTCTGTGGTTGACTATGTCCTTTCCCCTTATCAATAATTTCTTTGAATTTCGCTTTAATGATGGAACAGACACATGTTTCTGTTTGTTTGTTTTCCCCTCTCCTTCCCCCAAAACAGGAAAGGAAAAACAAGATGCTTCGGAAAGAAATGGAGATGCTATGGAACAAGGTATGCCTCTAAGTATCTCTTGAAAGTATTGTCATGCAGACAGACCATAATGCAAGTACGCTTCCCTTCCTCTGGTCCACATCCTCATTTTTTTTTCATATCCCTGCTTCTATTCATGCCTCATTCTAATTCATTCTTTGCATAGCAGCCAAAGTGTTGTTTTTAAAACAATCAAATCATATCACTCTTCTTATGAAAACCCTTCACATTTGCCTCTTATTGTGGTTATCTGGCTCTGGTCTGCCTCTCTAGTCTCCTCTCACAGAAGTCCTTCCCTCCCTCATGTGGTTTCTCAAACATGCTAAGACTTTTCCTATCTCAAAGCTTTTGTTCTTGCATTAGCCCTGGCTGGTAATGGTATTTTCTTATGGTTGGATCATTCTCATCCTTCAGGTCTCTGTTTAAATGTCACCTCCTCAGGAAGGCCCTCCTTGTTTACTTTATCTAAAATATGCCAACCTCCCTACAATCTATTGTACAACCCTGTTCATGTCTTTCATAACACTTTTTATGACATAAGCTTATCATCATTATTATTATTTTTCTATTATTATTATTATTATTATTTTACTTGTTTCTTGTCTCTTTGCTCTTGGAATAAGAGCTCTTCCAGTCATCTCTGAATGGAACAATAGATAATCAATAAATTTAAATGGATTGAATGAATGAATACCTAATTCTAATTTCCTATAATTTTGCAGCAATCATTGCATTGTTTAAGATAACAATAGTAAGGCCTTTAGCTGGGAAACCAGAAGGGGTAGAAATTCTTTTATGGACTAAGTCCTTGGTATCTGAGTGCTTTTCCACAGATCATGTGATAAGAAGAGCAGATAAAATAGTGATAAAAACAGGTATGTCCTGTGATTTCTGATTGCTTTGTTTGTTTCTTTAATTTTTGTTAATCCTCCCCTGAGAATATTTTCCCATTGATTTGTAGAGAGATGAGAAGAGATGGGGAGAAACAGAGAGAAAGAAACATTAATGTGATAGAGACAAATTGATTGATTGCTTCCCGCACCCAAACAGGGCCAGGGGTCCAGCCTGCAACTAAGGTATGTGCCCTTGACCAGAAGTGAACCCAGGGCCCTTTAGTTTGAGGGCTGACACTCTGTCTACTGAGCCCAATCAACTAGGGTCTGACTGAGTTTTTTAATCTCACCTTTTCACAAATAATCAGGATACCATCAAGCCTTGCATCTTATACTGAGATCCCTTACTTCTCAGTGGTAACTACAAATCAGTTCTATGAATTGTGAAAGGTTTTAGTTCCTGAGTTCTTGAGTCTTTGTGACAGGAAATATCCTCTATCCAAATCCAGCTTCTCCAGGGTTCCTATGAAACTTTTTTAAAGGATGCCCAAATGACTTAGATTGTGATTGGCTTTCCTTACGCTTACTTTTTTTACCCCCATACTTTTAGACAGTGAGAATGGAGAGAGAAGAGCAGCCTGCCTAGTGGTTAAGAACCCAGGCTTCAGAATCTGATAAATCTGATTCAGATTCCAGCTCTGTACTTTCCTAGCTGTGTGATTAAAAAAAAAAAAAAAAAAAAAAGACTTAACTTTTCCAAGTCTCAGTTTTTTGATCTGTAAAATGGAAATAAAAATAGTCCTGTAGCCGAAACCGGTTTGGCTCAGTGGTAGAGCATCGGTCTGTGGACTGAAAGGTCCCAGGTTCGATTCCGGTCAGGGGCACGTACCTTGGCTGCGGGCACATCCCCGGTAGGGGGTGTGCAAGAGGCAGCTGGTCTATGTTTGTCTCTCATCGACGTTTCTAGCTCTCTATCTCTCTCCCTTCTTCTCTGTAAAAATATCAATAAAAAATATATTTTTTAAAATAGTCCTGTAAGGATTGAATGAGAATGTTTTTAATGTCGTAGTGTAAGCAAATAAGTAGCTATACTAGTGATTAGCTATAATAAAGTTTCAATTAATAGTTATTATTACTATTACAAGATATACTCAAGGGATGAAATTAAAGGGCTTGTTCCATTCTGAACCCCCTTTGGTAGTTCACTTTTCATTTGGGGCCTCAGAGATTGCTGACTGGCAGAAACCAAAAGCCTTAACCCATGTTGGATTTCCACCTCCCTTACTCATTCCTGCTAATTAAAGCCTTTCCAATATGTCTCTCTGCAGGCATTCAACACAGAAGAATTCAGTGATCAACAGAAAGCATCACAGTTAAAAAACAAAGCAAACTTGCAGGATGGAAAGGCAAGTAGACTTCTTGGTATTTTATACCACACAACTGGAAACAGCAGTTGACAATCAGGATTATTTTGGGTAGGCAGATATGTAAGATCTGGGCCTTTAGGATATATTGGACGTTTTGTCTGCTAAGACATTGTACTTCTTTTCTGGGACTCCTATTTTTTTTAGCTCTCTTTTTCCACCCAGGCTCCTGAAACCCCCTCATCATCTAAGAAGATCAAGAATGAACTGGAGATAACATTCGCAGAGAAAGTGAAGGAGATGAGGAAGGTAGTACACATTTTCTGAATGGCACTGGCTTTTAGAGTTGACAGAGTAGATATCATTAATGTAGCAGTAATATGCCTAAATGTGCTCCTGAATTGATGCAAAAATTTATAGGAGATCTAATTCCCTTTTGACGTCATATTTGAGTCACAGTGACACTGCAAGTTTCTGGGAAATCATGTTAGTGAGGGCAAAGTGGGAGAAGCTGTGCCAACAATGACAGTTTCACAATAGCTATGTGACATCAAAACACCTGTTAATACCAAATAAATGTTTTTGAACATTTATTTGGTATTATGCTGGTATCGAATCTTCTCTCAGCCAACTCACTCATAGAAACATATCCTGTTCACTTAGATTTTAACTTTTGGAGAGTGAATTGTACGGTGAGACCAATTAAAAGGACTCTGCAGTTGAAGCCAATGTATTAGTGAATCTATGACACCATAATTTTACTCTAAAGTCTTTGTGGCATATTGAGAAAACTGATTTCTGATCTCAATTTACTTTGTCACCCAGAGGCTCTTTCTTCCACCAGGAAAAGCAACAGAGGAAAATGGAATGGGTGAGGTACCAGGAACAAGCCAACAACCTTCAGGTATTAATTATTTCCAAGACTAGACTCGGGGTACAATTTCATTCATACAATATAAAGGCTTCTAGGTTCAAAATGTTAAGCCCGATCCCTTTATCTCAATTACCAATTGTCCCGCTAAAAGAAATGAATGTTTCATGGGGAGACCTCTGGAGAGAACTGTCTCCAGCTTCACCTTCAGTAAGTTGGGGATAAATAGTATTTTTTCCTATGGTCTTGATCTTGTTCTATTTGAAACAGAAAAAAAAAAATCACAAATACTTTCTTCCGAACTTTAAAAAAACTAAGCATGATAGGATCATTTTTAAACTTCTGAGTAAAAAAGGGATTCAGGTAATAGTGGTTTTAGAGAAGCCGGTACTATACGAATAGTTTTGAAAAATGTTCTCTTTGTAGAATGACTTTAATGGAAAAGTGATTGAGCTCAGAATTGAAGCCTTGAAGAATTACCAGAAGGCCAATGATCTGATACTATCATTATACTTACAGCAGAATTTTGAGCCAAAGCAAGCATTTTTATAAATCTTCCTGGGCCCCAAGAAGGTAGGCAAACTTTCATTGATACACAGTTTGAGTTTTTGTTTTGTTTTACATTAGAGATCCCATTAGTTATAGAGTGATCAACATAATGTCTGGCACATAGTTAAATGTTAGTAATGTTATAATACATTTTTATCGCTATCATCATCATTATTATTATTATTTATTATTCTCATGCCAAGGTAAGGATTTCTCTGGAGGAAGTGAAATTTTCTTTTGTAAGAACTAATATATGTATATCAAATAGCATATGTATTTGATACATAGTTGGCATTTGATAAACTAGCCTTTTCCTCCCCATCCTCCTCCCCGCTCCTAGAAATTAAAGTAGCTTTATCTCATAAACCTAGTTGGAATAGACTGCTACTTCAGAACAGAGGGCCAAGAAGATAGACATCTGACAATGGCTGTGAGTTTCACCAATTCAGATATTCCTCTGGGAGTTTCAGTATCCCTCCACCTCTCAAAGAATTTATGGCATCATTAGAGCAAATCATACCGTTTACCAAAAGAAAGAGAATAAAGTAATGTTTTCAGAGGGGCAGGAGAAAAGAGTTCTTAAATATTCAGGGATCTATGAATCTGAACTCTGTATTTTAAAAAAGACACATAGAATGAGAAATCATAGCTAAGGGATGATAATGTTTTATCAGCATCAGTAACATGTATTTCTAATTTCTTCTCAGTCATAGTCTATAAAGGGATTAAACAGTTTACCAAATCACACACAGGATATAGGATGAAATAAATATATAGGACAAAATGACTAGTAAATCAACACAAAGGGAAAATAATTCGAAGCCAGGTGAATACATGAAAATGTATAACGGAAGTACTATATAGTTGGTAGAGGCAGGCTTCAAACATGATTCTGAATTTACCAGAAAAAGAAACATGGATTTATGGTGTCCACAAAAGAAGAAATCACCAATTGATCAGAACTTTAGAGCTTTTATTGGTACTGAGGCCAGGAGAAATTTCTTTCCAAGTCCTTATCATGGGGACAGGATACTATGTGTATTATAATAGCTAGTGTTCTCAATAATTACTCTACAATCTAAATTTCCTAGACCATTTCTTACCTGTTTCTTGGCACAATCTGATAAGAAATTATTCATTTGAAGTTTAAAAAAATGATGAATCAGCTCAAAATGCTTAGTCTGACTTGATCCTTACACAACATTTAGAAAATCTAGAAGACTGGATATCCTTCAGCCAGGGTTCCATTCATATTTGTTTTTTAACTGTTGATTTTTATAAGAATTGGATACAGAAAGCTGGGGGATTTCTTCTCCAATAAGAACCTGGAATATGACCAGAACTAGTATAAAGTCATTAAGATACTAATGAAAATGATAGAAAAAAGAGGGTTCTGAGGAGAACAGATCCTCCTTTTACTTAATTTAAAATTATCTGAAGGTCACCTTGAGGGATCCATGGAGTAAGGGGTCAAATTCTTTTATAGATTCAAATCAAGCCAAAATTAGTAATAAGTGAAAGATTCCATTCAACTTCATCACTGCAAACTCTGAGTCTTTGAGCTGTGAACTAGGACAACCCTCAATCAATACCCGTTTTGTCATCTCTCCTCCTATGCTTCTGGAGAATTAAGTGATAGGACACCAAACTGTTTTTGTTATAGCAAATGACTATAGCCACAGGCATGAGTGACCCATCGCTACTGTGTTTTATTGATTATGCATTAATTGAGCATGGATTATAGGCCAATTTAAGTTTCTCATACACACATATGGGTCTGAAATCTAAGTCTTAGAGTTTGGTTATGTTGACCTATTTATAACCTTATGTTTGATTTTTGCAAAGTAAACCAAAGAAACATTAGTTTCCTTTATAGAGAGATTCTTAAAGTAATTATCTTAATATTATTACCTACAGTAATATAATAGGGAAGTGGTTTGGAGGTGCTCAGTGTTTTCCAACTTCTATGTCCCTTGGACTATTGTTTATTCAATATTTTCTACTTAGATTGAGTTTAGTTTCTTAAACACATTACTTGAAAATCAAATTTATATTGCTATTTTAAATGAAATCCATGTAGTTTTTCATAATAGAAAGTAAATATAATAGTAAGTATACAGCAATCAAAATTTTAATATTCTAACAAGATATTGAAGGCTGAGGCATGTTTTATTTTTATTAGGAAATGAAATTAGCAAGATGTAAAGAGTTTTATTTTTTAAAACATATTTTTATTTAAAGAGGAAGGGAGAGGGAGAGATAGAAACATCAATGATGACAGAGAATCACTTATCGGCTGCCTCCTGCACGCCCCCTTAATGGGGATTGAGCTCACAACCCTGGGATGTGCCATGACCAGGAATCGAACCGTGATCTCCTGGTTCATAGGTCAACACTCATCCACTGAACCACACTGGCCAAGCAAGATGTATAGAGTTAAAAAAAAAACAACCCAGCAACAAATAGAAACTTTCTCCTTGATGCCATCAAAGTTGAGAGAATTAAAAAAGAAAAGTTTTCCTACTGTAACTAATGTGTTTAAGTACCTCCTAGATTTATTTCAGGTGCTACCTAAAATCATCTCATTGTCAAATTTTAGGAAATGGTAATTTAGTATAAAAAAACACTATGTTTAGAATCATGTATAAATTGAAGGCCTTACTCTGAGGCTAATCAGTTACACAAATTGGGCAGGTCACTTAGTTTCAGTTTTTTCTTTATCTAAAATAACCATAAAATATTATAGAGCATGTTGAAATCTTATGGTGGGGTGTTTTTGTTTTTTTTAAGCCTCACTCAATGATATGTTTATCGATTTTAGAGATAGAGGGAGAAGGGGAGAGAGAGAGAGAGAGAGAGAGAGAGAGAGAGAGAGAGAGAGAGAGAGAGAGAGAAGCATGTATGTGAAACATTAATTGGTTGCCTCCTATGTGTATCTTGACCAGGAATCACACCTGCAACCTAGGTATGTGCCCTGATCAAGAATCAAACTCAAGACCTTTTGGTGTACGGGACTATGCTCCAACCAACCCAGCCACCAGAGCGAAAACATATGGTTTTGTTCAACCCTCACAATGACTCTGGAGTAGTGATTATACAACAAGAATCTAGTTCAGAGCAGTCAGGCTTCTGACTCCATATCCAAAGTTCATCTCCTAGAATATGCTATACAATGGAAGTATTAAAGTATGTGATTTCTATGACTCTTCCATTTCTACAGGCTATGACTCGAATTCAAACTTATTATTGATTTATAGTATAATCTTCTGAATGAGGAATCATACTTCCTAAGATTAATTTGTTCTGTAAAACAGGTTGACAGATTTGTAATTCTGAATTTAGCCCAGTAGGTGGCACCCATCACATCCAGGCTTCTAGTCCACTAGTCATGGTAATTCAGGAAATGCTGTGGGAGCGATTGGCCTTCTATTACCCTTGGGAAAATGTATCAAGTGAAACACACACACACACACACACACACACACACACACACACACACCCCTACCTTAATGATGTTTTCTGTCATGCTCTGTGGTACTGAGGTGTATTACTGGCTGCCTTAATTAGACTGTATTAAACTTGGAATTCTGCTTTACAATTCTCTACTATCATTTTTCTACTCCCTCCATTCCAAAAAATAGTCACTGCCCACTTCCTCCACAATCCCTATCTATCACTGTTTCTTTTTACCGTTGATAAATCAAGCAATTGGGGCACTGACTTAAAAATCAATTAGGCAATTGCACAAGGTGTGGTGATTTTTTGAAGGTTAAGGACTTAATAGTGTTCCTGAATTGTTTTTCTTTTCCTCTAGATTCAAAAGAATTGAATTTCACAAATCTATCTTAAGGAAGGGGTGGAATGTAATTTTGGACCCACCTCCCAGTAAATCAAGGTACAGGACCTATTGTTCCAGGCATTTCCAACTAGAGAGAGGGCTTCTCTTACTGATCTTGCCAAGAATCTCTCAACTGTCCTGTGTGTACTGGTTGGCTGAGTCCCAGTGATATGACCTATTTGGCTGGCAAAATTTAATTCTATATTAATATTACTGACTTGGTTACACTTCAAGCAATCACTATTTTCAAATTCCCTTGAGGTCCATGTCATAATACTAACCTTGTCAGTTTTATCTGTTTAGCATACTGCATCACCTAGTCTTATAGAAGAGAAACACATTTTATACCTAGGTAACGTCTTTCCTTTTAGTCTTTCCAGAGATGGGGCACATTCGGAGGGATTTGCTTTCCCACCAGAGTAAAATTACAATTTGACCCAGGGTACATAGCAGCCCTTCCTTGGCTTCAGTAGAGTTGAGAGGGCAGTTCTTGGCCTTTGTCACCTATCTTAAGAGAACACAGGCAGGAAGCAATCTGTAAATTCAGCTAGATTTCCCATTATGACTGCTAGTGTTTAAGGAAGAGGTTTATCTTTAGTAATAACAGAAGTGGTGATAAGACATTTGATTCTGACAGCCTTGGTTTTCTCTCCTCCTCCCTCCCCCTCCCCAAACTCTTAGCATTTTCTTGAACTCTTTTTGAGAAGCTGAAGGTTAGATGGGAATATTTTGCTACATTTATAAATTCAGAGGAAAGTACAGTGAGGTGGGAAATGAATACTCTTGAGACCTTATTTATTCTATAACTCCCTCTGTTCTAAAAGAAAGCAAGTCATTCTTCTCAGCTTTAACCTTTACTTCACTTTAGTATTACTCTTCCTGATGGCTGAAATGCACTCCAGCAGGTGCTGCTGAAAGGAAAATAAGCTAAAATGCTGAAAGGCAGGATGGAAACCCACAGCTAGCTTAAATATGGGTCCTTGATGAATAGTATTGCTCTCCACCCAGGCCTTTTTAAGCTTTGAGGCAACTCGATGTCAGAGCTAGGTTTATGGTATTAGTAGGTTATGAAGTTAATTTCTAAACTAGGGCATTCTTTCATTTCATAGAAAACCCCACAGAATTCCAGGGGGAGAATAAGACCTTTTTCCCCAAAATATACATTTTAAAGGTTTAAATAAAGTAAATGGCACTTTTATTAATATTATGATTATTTCAATGAATGACAATAGATCCTAAACTTTTTTGCACTGCACACTCAGAAGAGCAGCAGGATGTCTAGGATAGGGTTTCCATATTTAGCAAACAGAAAGAGGATGCTCAGTTAACAATGAATTACAGATAAATACTTTTTAATATAAATGTCCCAAATATTGCATGAATACACTTATAATAAAAATTATGTGGTATTTATTGAAATACAAAGTCTGTTTAGCACCTTACAATTCTCCCTCTCCCCTTTTTTCTACCCTTTTTATTGCCTCTCTTCTCCCACTCTATCTCAGACTGTGCCTCTTCTTTCTTCTCCTTACCCCCACCTTTATCTTTGATTTGTTCTTATTATCCACATTTGGGTTATCTGAGGGTATGAATATATGTATACGAATTACCATCACATTTCTTCATTTAAAAGTTGTATTAGAAGTACGTTTTGTAGCCTCTCAAATAAAATCACTTATTTGCATGTAAGATTCAATAATTATTTTTTTCCCTGTGGGACATGAGCTCTCAATAAAAAACAAAACAAAAGATTTGTCACTCTAACATTAAAAATACTGCTTGGTAAAGTTGTTTTCTTTGTAATTATTTTAAATCCTCTCTATGAATGTGTTTTTATTGATTTCCAGAAAGAGAGGAAAGGAGGAAGAAGAGAGAGAGAGAGAGAGAAACATCTATGTGAGAAACATTGATTGACTGCCTCCCTGACCCAGGATCAAACTGAAATTTAAGTCTGTGCCCTAACCTGAGTCGAACCCACAACCTTTTGCTATATGGGATAATGCTCCAGTCAACTTAGTCACTCGGCCAGAGCAATAAAGCTGTTTTCTAAAACAATTAGAAAATCTACATTAATGCTAATACCAAGAGTCAATCTTATAGTCATACAATAATATAATACTGTGATGAATGTTAATAGCCTTGCAACACAAACTAGAACTAGTTTTTTTCCTCAAAGAAAGCTCTCATCCTAATGTTTCCCTTCAGGTACTGTGGGCACTACAACTACGGGCAGAGCAACTAAGGACAAAAATGAATCTAATGTGGTGAGAACTACTTTCATTTTCAAAATCACTTTAAAGTCTAGAAAAGTTGTAGAATTTTGGAATGCATTTGTTAATGTACATTCTAGTTTAATATTTTTAAGGGAATTTGCAAAGTACCAGGATATTTGATGTTTTAGCTGTTTGTGCGTGTGTGTATGTGTGTGTTTTCCTCCTTCCTCTTTCAGAGAGTCCTGGATCTAAGACCTACACAGAACAAGGAACTAAAGGAAGTTAGTGTGATGATGTAGGAGGGAGGCTCTTTTTTCTGAGTTCACTGACAGAGGAATATCTGAAGATTTCGAAGGCTTCCACTCCATTTGCTTGGCAGATTTAAAGACGAAGCATAGACATTTGTGCCCATTAAAATCTCTCAAACCTTTGCTTTAGTTCTGTTCACATCTCATTCCCCACCAAACTGGGTGGAAATGCTAGTTAGATGCTTGGCCTTAAGCATGTTAGGAATGTAGTCAATTGTAAACAGCCTTTTTTTTTTTTTTTTTTTTTTGGATAGCTTTTGATTTTGAAATTAATAGATTCAAACCACATTGTTAAGTCCACAAAAAGCTGCTCCTCTCAACCTCTGAAATGTTTAATTATGGGCAGACCCACTGGCAAATGACTAAAAGTAGGTACAAAATAAGAAAAATTATACTCCACATACTCCTTTTACTCTCTCACCAACCACCCCCGTCTGCCCAGGTCATCATTATCTATTCCTTGAATACCTTCTACCTTCCTAGTACTACCATTTTAGTTCAGCCCCTCTTTACGTCTCGATTACCACTTCTTAATTTGTTTCCCTGCTTCCAGTCTCTCTAATGATTGGCACCACTGAAACTACCTTTTCTAAGAAAGAAATGAGGTCACGTCACTTCCCTATGGGTTTCCCATTCATTGACTTTGGTGTAAAGGCCACACTCAGTCACAGGCCAGATGATAATGATCTGCCTCCTGCCTCCATTTCCAGATCCATCCCCTTCCCTCATATGTCCCACACTGAGCTTTGCAGAACTATTTGCAGCTCCCCTGATGCACCCTGAGAACTATTATCTCCATGCCTTCAAACAAAGCTGTTTCTCTGCCTGAAAAATTCTTTGTCTGCTTGACCACTGCCTATTTGTCCTAAGGGCTGAGTTTAGTGCCCAACTTTTATCCCAGTAATTCTCAACCCAACTTGTGTATTAGAATCTCCTCAAGAGCTTTAAAAAATACCCATTCATTGGGCTCCTTTCCGGATAATTTAAGTCATGATCTCTGAGAGATAGCACAAGAGCATCTGTATTTTTTAAAAGCTCCTTGGAAATTCTTAAGTTCAAACCTTAAGCCAGGTTTGAGAATTACTGTTCTAGGCTCTCTGACCTCTATCATAGCACTTAATGTACTATCTTGCAATTAATTGCTTACCCAATTAACTCCCTCATCAAATGGTAAGCTCTTTGAAGCCCAGGAGCATGTCTTGTTCATCTTTTCATGCTGAGTACCTAACACAGTGCCTGAGATTTGATAGAGGTTCAGATACTGCCGAAGGCTGTAGAAAGGTAATGGCAAAGTCCTAGGTCTGTTCATACCCTATCTTGTGCCAATAAGAGTAAAGATCTTCATATCTTTATTTTGCTTAGCTGTCATTAAATTCCTATAATACCGTGTTTCCCCGAAAATAAAACATCCTCCGAAAATAAGACTTACTTCATGGAAACATAATACATCCCCTGAAAATAAGACCTAGCGCATCTTTGGGAGCAAAAATTAATATGACACTGTCTTATTTTCGGGGAAACAGGGTATTAATATGGGGGAGTTGACTTGTTATAAAACACTACATAACCTCTAAGAATCCCTTTTAAATTCTAGTAATGAGCAAAGTAAGCCAACCAATTAAAAATATTCTTTCTCCCAAAATTAATTTAAATTATTATAAAGGTGTATTTTTTAATGCACTCTGGAACTAGAAAAAGTTTACACAAAATCACAGAATTTGGACTTTAGAAGGGACTGTAGTAAGTATAAAGTTTCTTCACAGAAGAGGAAACTGGAGTTTAGACATGTTGAAAGGGTAGCCAAAGTTCCACAGTTAATTGAGGCTATTAACAATTAAACTGAACACCAACGCCTAGGTATTATTACTACCAGTTAACATTCCAATTTAACTCATATTGCCTTTCTTGACCACAAAAATAATAGGCTCTGCAGCCCTGAGACTATGAGTTTCATATTCTACCAACTGAGTTAGCTGAGTGCGTAATCCACATTGGTTTACGAAAGTCAGCAGTCCTGAGAGATCTTCCAAATCAATTGGATTGAACAGAGCAATGAGAACAAAAATCAGGAATATAAAACTTGAATGTACCACTGACTAGCTTGAATATAGCATTTATTCTCAGGGCCTCAGATTCTCAATTTAAAAATAGGATTAAAAGAGCACCATTTGAATGTTTTAAAATCACCTATTGTTACTGTTTTACCCCTTCAACGGGTTTAGATAACTGAGCATTTTCCTTATTTTTTGAACTACATTACAATTATTTGTTATTAACTATTCATTAACTAAGGCATAACATAAGCTAATTCGCTAGCTAGCAAGGACTTACACTTGGTGAAAAATGAATCATTTACCATCTCCAAAGTACTGAAATTGTATGTCCATCATTAGCCTGGCTTATCACCTTTCTTTAAGTGCTCTAAATCTTTCAATTTCTTCAAAACACAAAACTTAAATATCATACCTTTTAATTCTACTTTGTTTTAAAGACTTTACTTTGGACTCTGACTTTCACCCATATGACAGTGCAAAGTTATCAGGTAGGTAGGCTGCTTATGCGCAGGTGTCTTGTCTGCATTTTGATAAATCCAGTATATAGATCTCACATTTGTGTGTACCAATTTGCTTAGTTTTTCTTACCCATCAAATCAGAGACTCATCAAACTACTCACACTCCCAAGAGAGTCACTGACAAATCAAATATTAATTTAAACTACAGAGAGGACTATGTGATTATAATATGTTTAGGGCATCCCCATCTCAGAATCAAATTATTAGGGAAACTGAATTAGTGGTCCAAAAGTATTGGTTGAATTGAAATATTATTATTACAGTTTTCAGACTCAAAATATTTCTTTCTAAGAATAAAACTCCCGATACCCATGACCTCCCTTGGGGAGATATTTTTCAATTTTAAGTTCAACTGAGGAAAAACTGTCCCATCAGCAATCCATGTACAAACCACAATGTTGGGTAGTTTTATTTTTGTGGCTTATCTCATCTCTTTTACCTTGACTTTCTCTTTACAAAATATTTGTTCATATTTCACCACCCAAAGTGACCTTTTCGCAGTGACCTCAAAGTGATTAGTAATGCTTGTCACACTGCTTTCCTAAATGAAATAAGGCCAACAATAGCCCGATGCTTTTTAGTCTAGAATTGCAGGCATCAAAGAGGACAAGTGACAGCATGCAATATTATGCCTTACATGTTTAGATCAAGGCAGAACAATCTAGCTTTAACATTGTTTGAGTGAACTATGGCAATCGTAGGCAGAGGCTTCTGCCATCTATTACATGCCAAGGCAAATTTCTAGCAGCCCCTCAGGCACCTTGGGAGGAACCTGTTCTGCTAGCAAGTCAAAGTCCCCATTGCTTCATATGTCCTGTGTTTAGTCATCAAATATCAGGGAAAGGGAAGAGAACAAGGTTCTATATTTGAAAGGAATACTTGCACTGCAACAAATCAATCCCACAGGAGATACACAAACAGACAAATATGAAATGTAACTATTACATGATAAAATGAGATTTTTCAGAACAACTGCTTCCTTCACAAATTAATTGATGCTTTCTAACATTTAAAACTTTTCCTAAAGGTTCATTTTTAAGCGAAAACACTGCACAAACATTCCTATAAACTGTATTTCCTCCAATTATAAATCAACTTGACAGGAAGTAAGATTATTTAGGTTAACAAAATAATTTTCTTTTTATATATTGCTTTTATAGAGACAAAAAAAATATTTTCTTCTAGGGTAGCTGGGCTCTGAGCTAAGTCTGGTGACCTGGAAACCAATAAATAATTAACAAACACATGAGACTTTTGATTTTAAAAAATTCATTTAACTTTAACCCATGTCAGTTGTTAAACTGGGGCTACCTTTTCTTGACTTGTGTGTACTGAACACTAAGAATAGAAGGCCTTGTAAACTGAGCCCTTTTAAGAAATCAAATAGCTTCTGGGTACTTAATGTTACCTTTCCATTTAACAAATCTCATCCTCCTTTCCCTTACCTCATAATTATTTCCTCTTCTGGCAAGTTCTGTCCTCCTTCCTGATAGTTACCCTTTCTTCGAATTAAGGGAGGAGAAATACCATGGCTTTTTTGGGAAATCACTTTTTTTTTCTTGTTCCTGATTTTCTTCTTTTACCAGGTAAGTGCCCATATTAATATTGGGGACTTTGTGCATTTGTAAATTGTCAGGATACATGTGGAAGAGTTTCTCCATCTTGTGAATGTCAACATGAGATTATGCAGGCAGTATTAAAGGTATCCATTACAGCTCTCAGAAAAGAATAAAATCTTTAGTAATGGTGGAGAGAGATAAGACTTTACATATGGAACCCAGATCTATCCTTCCTTGATCCATTTGGTGGGACAGCTGATCTCCATCCTTTGGGTGAGTACCTGATCAAGGCCAAACCAATCGGAAAATGCCACTCCCCTTGCCCAAGTAAGTGCTTTGGGCATGGACATAGGACCTTAATCTATGAATCTCAAGATTTTGTCTCAGGACCCCTTTACACTTAAAAATTATTGAGGACTCCAAAGAGCTTTTGCTTATGTAGTTTATTCATATTTATATATTAAAAAATTAAACAAACACATTCCATTAATTATCAGAGTGATGATATTACACATCATACAGCTTCTGGAAAATTGCAGTTATCTAATGAAAATTTGAGATTGGAAAGACAAATAACGCCTTAGTATTAGTATAAAAGTAGTTTCAACCTTGTAGACCCTCTGAAAAGACCTTGAGAGGTCTCCAGGTGTTCCAGACAGACTCAAAACCTACTGATCTAAATTATAGCGCACAGAAGCCAATACCATCCAAGTTTGCCACATGTACAACTAAGACAACAAAGAACAAAGCATAGCTGAAAAATGACTTCTTGATGACATGGTTTCAGAAACTGAAGGTAGCCATCCCTGAAGTTACACACATATCTGGACTTCCTAGCTGCATGAGCCACTGAATTCCTTTTGGTTTAACCTAGAATGAGTTACTTGCAACCAAAAACATCCTTATATATATGGGTTTCCGGATGGGGACCTCAGAGGAAGAGAGTATGGGTGGGAAAAAAATACAAAGGACCAAAATAGTTATTTTAAGCAGCAATCTGCACAGAACAAATAGAATATCAAAAGCACAAGGGAAAGTTCAAAATTATTTTAAACTTGGGAAGATATGGAAAACATTGTCCTAGTTGTTCCCGAATCAGTGCCATCAAACTCCATGGGTGATTGAGGTAGCTCAGTTTCACTTCACTAGAAGATGAGGGCATAAAGCTGAAAGCAAAATGTCATTTAGCAGGAATGAATAAATTTACCTCACCAGACTTTGTGGAAAATTCTACATTAGAAAACTACTTCGAGGGGCAAACATTAGGCTACTTATGTCAAATGTTAAAAATGTATCCAGTATTCTCAACTATAGAGCTGTATTTTTTTTCTAAAAGTGTATCCAATTTCCAAATCCCACCTTTTGAAGAAACCTTTATTTCTGATAATTGATGTTTTTATGCCTGTACACAGTAATCTATCACTGCATACACTAGGCTGAAGAGAGTCTCTCAAAAATTCATATCCACCCAGAACCTCTTGAATGAGATCTACTTAGAAATAGGGTCTTTACAGATATAGTTAAATGAGGTCATACTAGGTTATAGTGGTCCCTAAATCCAATGACTGGTATTCTTAAAGAAGGGTAAATGCACATAAAGAAGGTCATGTGAATGAATATGGAAGCAAAGATTGGAGTGATGCAGCTACAAGCCAAGGAATACTGAGGACGGCTGGAAACCACCTGAGGCTGGACAAGACGAGGAAGAATTCTGCCCTAGAGCTTTCAGAGGGAGCGTGGCTTTTAGATACCTGGATTTTAAGCTTCTGGCCTCCAGAAACATGAGAGAATAAATTTCTTGTTTTTATGTCACCCACTTAGTGGTACTTAGCTGCCCTAGGAACTAACATTCTAATTCAGCTTGTTTAAAATTCATCTTGACTATACCCAAGCTACTTTTGGGGGAAATAATAGGTTAAAATTAACCAGAGCGTCACTTGGTATTCATGGCGCTAAATACACATAACAAGATATACAATTCAGTGGCATTAAGTATTTCATTCAAAATGTTGCTTGTACCCATTTGTAATCAAAGCAGTTTTAGTTGTGCCCATAAACTAAACAGGAAAGAGATAGAGTGAAATGAGCCTTAGAGAAAGAATAATCCATTACCAAATTCACTCTTGCTCATATCCAGTGTTAATGAGGAGAGTCTGACCACAGAAAAACAAGTAAGCCGTTGCCTTATTTATATAGAAATTGTGATTAACTACAGAAAACTGAAGTACCAGAAGGCTAAGTGTAAATGTACCATTACTGGGAAAAACTCAAACTTCAGTAATTTATTTCTACTGATAAAGTTTCATCTTCATAATGAAATCATTATGGAAGCCAGATACTTACTTTTTATGTTAACTCTCAGTTAATGCAAACTCCTATAGTTTTCGTTATTAAAACCTGAAGAACTGAGAGGATAAATTCCTGGGTGCTTCCAATGCTTTATATATAAACTCTCTTTTTCCCTGGTTTTCCCTTCCACGATGTTCCTGAGACATTTGTTAGTATTTAAAAATGCTACTCTCTTCCTACGTTCCAGAAATTTTTCCTTGAAATAAAACCTGATTCAGGATGGATTTTGAAGAAATGTCACACTGTAATAGGAGTAAAAAAGCATATGCATGCTGCCATGTTCATTTAATAACCAGCAAAGAAAAAAACTGTGACCAAAGGTCTCTGGGTTTTTCCAGTGTAAATTTTGTAACAGTTTTCTAAACTCAGCAGATAAATACACTTGAGGAAAACTGATGTGAGACAAGCATCTATTATAATTGCCCATTTTAGTTCTAATATCACTTTTTCCAGCAATTTTAGTAGTTTTGGCAAACAATCCTGAGTTCATATTCAACCTTTCCAATGAAATCTTAATGAAGTTTGCCATTAACTACTTTTATACATAGTCCCTTGTTTTCTGTTATTTGTTAAACAAGTCTGTTTCTTCCATGAATAATTATAACATTTCTAAGTTGAAAGGGTGCTTTACTCTATCACTTAAAAAGGTGCTTAGTCTACCACCTTATTTAAAAGATGAAGAAAAAGGTCCAAACTTGTTTAACAGTACAGAACCTATTAGTGGGCAGATTTAGAATTTATCTAAAAATTCAAGACATTTAATCATTTCAAACTTGAGGAAACTGTAGAGAATAAAGACAATTTCTCTTGGACATACTTTCCCATAAAGTTGTATATATTTCATTTCAAACTACTTAATCCGTTGGCCACCAGGCTCTACTGTGATAATTATAGGAAACTAGAGGCCTGATGCATGAAATTCGTTTAAGAGTAGGCCTTGCACTGGCTTCCCTCTGGCACCTGGGACCCTCGCGGATTCATCAATAAGGTCATCCAGTCTAATTAGCATATTATGATTTTATTATTATAGATGGGTTCACTTTCTGGCTTCAATATGTAAGCCACTGTCAAAAATACTAGCAATACCCACACTGAAAAGACATTTTACTAGCTTATTTTATCCCACCTCAATTCCATCCATCATCTCCTTAGAACTCCTATTATTTAAAGTGAAATACATAACAAGGTGAACCAATTAGAGGTTAAGTCCATGTTCCAATTGGAACAATCAACTCACAGCCATCAAACTGACTGAGGTTTTAATTGTGTACAAACGCTGATTATACATTTTGGACACTTTGCTTTTCATTTCTAAGCTCCTCAGGTTTTACCATGGCTGAAACCAAAGGAAGAACATATACATATGTGTGTAAATAACTTTTAAATTCAGCAGTTGAAAGGGCTAAAACGGTAGTAAGAACTGATATGAAATAAACGCAGTTGATAACACATTTCATGGAAAAACAACTGGGGGGAAAAGTAAAAGCTCTTTCCATGGTCATATCCCACGGATACTAAAATGAAAGTCAGTTGCCATGGCCTGGGTTCTATTTCCACTTTTCTGAGAGGGTTCGGGTGGAACACCTTCGCCCAAAGATTGGTGCTTTTCATTTCAAAGCCGAGGCCCTGGCGAAGCAGCCACAGAACCAAGGGATGGCAGCAGGAAAAAGAGTAGCCAGGTGTCTACGCTTGTGTTGCTCCGAGAATTCAGGAAGGTCGCCCCATAGACACCCACTTGGAGAGGGGATCCCGGAGCGCGGGAGGAGCGGGAGGCAGCCAGGGGGACGGCGAGGCGGGACCGGAGACCTCCTCCTCCTCCGAGGCCCACGGCACTTTCTCCGTCCCGGCGGCCGCCGTTCGGCCACCCACGCAGCTTCCTAAGCTACCTCCAGGTTCCCCGGCGCCTTCACGGGGTCGGCCCGCAGCTTCTGGGGGTTTCGAGGAGTGGTGGTCCCCCCCAAGTGCTAACTCCTTCCCAAACCCGCGCCGGAGAGCGCCCCGCAGCCCAGCCGAGCCCGCCGGGGGCCCCGCCAGCGCCGCGCCGCGCCGCGCGGCTCGGCAGGGGATTGCTTCTGCCTGGCGCTCGCGGAGGCGGCGTTCGGGGCTCGCGCGCACCGCGCCGCGTCCTGCCAGCCAATCCCGCGCTACTCGCGTGTCCCCCGCGTCCCCCGTCCGCCTCGGGCTGGGCCGGCCCGACCCGCTCCCGGCGGCGTTCGGCGACCGGCTCCCCCTCCTCCCCTCCCCTCACTCTCCACGAGTTCCACGCCTCGCGGGGTAGCTCCGCCCCGGCCCCGAGGCCGCCCCCGCAAAACCTCCCTCCCGAGCGTGTGCTCTCCTTTCCCTTCAGTCCCTCGCCGTCCGGCCGCCCGGGCTCTCACGCTCGGCGCAGCGGCCGCGGACCGGCCGCCCGGACGGACTCCTCCGCGCGTCCCCCTCCGGCCGCCACAGCGTGTGCTCCCCCCGAGCTCCCCACGCCCCCCGCGGCGGCCGCCTCGCACCGGCCTCGGGGTCGCGCGCCCGGACTCCGCCCCGCCCCGCGGCCTCGCGCGCTCCCGCCGCGGCCTCTCCCGGGCGCCGGCGGACCGGCCCGCGGCCGCCTCCCCCTCCCTCGCTCCCTCCCTCCCGCTCACCTCGCGCGCTCTCGCGCTCTCGCTCTCGCGCGGTCCCAGGCGGGCGCGCTCCCGGCCGCGCGCCTCCGAGCTCCCGCTTCTCCCGGCTCCTGTCAGTGCGGTGACTGCGCTGGGAAACATGGCGACCGAGGGGATGATCCTCACGAACCACGACCATCAAATCCGCGTCGGAGTCCTCACAGGTAAGCCGGGAGCGGGGGACGGGGCCGCCGCCGCCGCCCGCCGCCGCCGCCGCCGGCCCCCGACGTGCCTCGGGCTTCTCGCCTGTGGTGACCCCGCTCTGCGGCCTCGGGGAGGAGGGAAGGCTGATGAGGAAGGGGGGTGACAGGAAAAGGGGGGCGTTTTACAACCACGGAGCTGCTGGAGGTTGGGGTGTTCCCGTGGGCGCCCCCACCACCACCACCCCTCCCGGGAGCCAGTGCCGGTCCCGTGGGGTGTCAGGCCCCCGGCACCTTCGCAGCCCCAGTCGCCGGCCCTCAGGGACCGGGGGGCCGGTGCGGCGGGCGCTGCGGGGCCCCTGGCCGCCGGGGCGGCGGGCGCGGGATCCCGGCTCCGCAGTGGGGAGCACGCCGCGCTCGCCGGCCCGCGCACTTCCTCCGCCGCCCCGCGCCGGCCCGGGCGAGGGGAATCCCGAACCCACCCCCTCGCCGCCCCCTCCCCCGCTCGAGGGGCCCCGAGCCTCCCGCCGCGCTCGCCGGGGGCACTGGCCGGGCTGGACTCGGGTGCCCGAGAGGCGGAACTCTGCCCCCGGGGAGCAGGGCATCCCCTCGGCCGCCGTGGGGACACCCCTAAGTCTCCCCCGAGAGGTGGTGGTGGGGGGATCGGCTTTTGCCCCCCGGACCCGGGAAAGTGTCCGTATTCCGCCTTCCTGAGCTAAGGGCCCTCTTCTGCCCGCCTCTCGGTGTTTCCTTCGAGTAAGGAAGGGTTAGTGGGACCGGCTGAGCCTGCTGCAGCCGGGGATCCAGCCCCTTCCACTGGGGAGAGGATGCCTCCTCCTCCGCTTGGGCTCCTCGGTCCTCCTCCTCCTCCCTTCTGGGACATCCTCCCCCTCCGACCCCCCCTTTTCCCCCCCTGTGGTCCCAAAGCCGGTGAGGAGCACACTTTTCCCGGGTCGCCTGTCCCTCCCTCGCGGCCGCCGTGCATGCCCCGCACGTCTGGATCCGTTGCGTTGTATTTGGGTGATGTCCCTCCCGTTGCTGCAGGGCATGACTTCAGAGACGAATCGCCAGCCAGTCTGGAGGGGTTTCTGCTGTGCTTTTCTGTAGTTGGCGAGGCTGGTGTGCAGTTGAGTGGCAAGGCGGGGGTTAAAGAACTATATTTAGAATCCGAGGGCTTAGTTGGGAGCGAAGGAAATCCAAGATTTACTGTTGTGGTTTCGGAAAACGGAGTGATGTAGACAGGAATCCTCGTGTGTCTCCCCCCAACACCCCATCCCCCCCAATTCTTTTTAATTTTTTTTTCCCCCTTGTCAAAATTTGACGTGTTGAGACGGTGCTCGAGGAGGGACTAAATGGAATGAGACTTGCTTTTATTATTAGGTTTTTTTTTAAAAAAAATGAAAATTCTCGGTAGATACCGAGTGCAAAGCTTGATGTAACTGCTCAGTTTTATGAAAAGGAGATATCCATGACACTCTCTTTTACGCAAATGGGTTGCCTTTTCCTGGTTTTCTTTCTAGATGTTAGTGGCGATTTATTGAATTTTCCTAATAGCCTCCCCGGTGGAGAAACCTATTGCTGGGAAGGGAATCCCCCCCTATCAGAAGATGAGCTGTCCTCCTTTTTTGGTGCTGAAACCGTTGCCATAGGCAAAGATACAGTTATGTCTCAGAATTGTTCAGAGTTCACATTGCTGATTTTCAGAGAATCTAATCGCGGCTGTATACTCTATATCAAACCTCAACTTGCTTTAAATTCTAGCCATGCTTTGAAAATTAGTAGAGTAGTAAGAGTGAAGCTTAATAAAATCCAAAGTATGTCAACTGACCATGGAAATGAAAGGTCAAAGATGTTTTAAAGTTAAATCATAGAGATTTTTTTTTTAAAAAAAGATTTATTTAAGCTTTTCCTGATAGTTTTATTTATCAAATCATCTCATTAGGGTCAAATGGCATAGTTGTACAGAATGCTTTGAAAGATTTGGCCCTTATCCATATCCCTACAATACAATAGGGATAAAAATGATATGTAAATCGCTGACAATGTATGTAATTATTTTGCTAAAATTATCTAAATAAATTACGTGTGCATTTGAAGGCTAAATGTAAAAGGAATCCCATATTCAGATGGATTAGGGGGCAAATGTGATTACCTGTAGGCAGAATTTAGTCCATTTACCAGAGGTTAAGTAGAAACTGATATTTTTAAGGGTAGTTGAAACTCATTGGCAACCTTATAAATGAAAATGTTGCCCTGACCAGGTATCTCAGTTGATTAGAGCATGGTCCTCATATGCCAAGGTTGGGGATTTGATCTCCCATTGGGCACAAACAGGACTCAACCAATGAATGCATAAATAAGTAGAACAACAAATCTCTCCTCTCTTTTTCTCTTTCTCTCCTTCCTCTTTCTCTCTAAAGTAAATAAGAAAATGTTGGTTGGTGAGGATGAGGCTCTTGAGCAGAATATGAGAAGCCTAGGTGGAATAGGTATGGGGCATAGGCAGAATGTCAGGGAGAGAAGAGAACTTTGCAGTGGGATTACAGAGAATCTGGAGATGCCACTTCATGGAAATGAGGTACAGTAGTTTAGGGGAAAAGTCTAGGGTCAGGAATAAGGATGAAGCTGAAGGAAAGAAGTAGGAGTTGCAGATTTGGGAGAAGTGGTAACAGAGGGTCATAAAGGATATTTGAAGTCAGAAATAACTCTGAGGTTTTTACTTGAAAAGTTATTAATATGAATATTGTCCACTATGGTGGAGCCTGGAAACATGGAGAAGAATCAGATGAAAGGACACCAGCCTTCAGTCTGCAAGTAGTTGATTTTATTACAAATAGCTAAATATGTATGTTCTTGATATTCCATGTTATATTGTGCAAAAAAACCCTATAATAATAAAGCTATGTTGTGCAATTTTTGTGTTCTATAGGACTTCAAATGTTGCAGTTTTACTATGTGAAATTATTCCTTACTAAACTTAAGCACTATGATTTTATACTTAAGAACACTGAGTTAAGATACCACATTTAAAACTGATTTTATGAGTTTTAATTTGCAGCTCTCTTTAAAGGTGAAGGACTTATTTTATAAAATATCCTCTACATGCTTCATAATAGGGATTTTATGTGTTCTCAATGGTAACCTTATAAATGAAAAGGTTGCCCTGGTTGGGTAGCTCAGTAGAGCATGGTCCTCATGCCCCCCATGGTCTAAATCTGTTTTACAGAGGTAGTAGAAAGTATTGTTTACCCAAGCAAACATGTGGTAGTATTTTTGTGAAACTATTGTAATTTCTAAATTTTTATTTTTTTGTGACACTTTAAATTTTCTATTGCAAGATAATATTTATACCATGAAACTTTTCATCTTCTAGATGTTTTTATAGTCTTCAGCTCAGCTATGAATTTGGCAACTGTAGTATACAGTCTACTGAAATGTCTCATCAAATGAATTAACTATTAGAATTTCAAAAATATAGTGGTGGGAAGGAAAATATTTAGTAAAGGCATTTCTTTTTTACTTGATATCTTGAATTATTTAGGGCTTAGAAATCAGATTATAATAATATAAATGGATATTTTAGCTATATTAATTAATTTTATCATAAAAATTGGGAACATTTCTATATATAAAATAGGTTATCATGGAAATATCTTATGTTGAACATTATTGTCTGTCTCCAAGAACAATATCATTTTCAATAACTATCTTATGATAATTTGCTATAAATGAAGTGTTATAGGTCTTTGATGACATAAGATCTAGTTTTCAATATATCTATTTCTAATGTTTCTACTTCTATTGTTGTTTATAACAGATAAAAGATTATATGATGGATGAATAGCATGAGGCAAACAAACAAGTATCTGCTTTTTCAAAACTGAGTGAAGATGTGGGGCAGATGTAGGATTTTTTTTTGTTTGATAGCTGTAGTAGTATTTATACTTACAGTGAGTCTTAATAATTACATATAAGAGTAATTATATTTTAAATGTGTCACTTTTCACTTATTTTTTTCTATTTCTAATGAAGCTGTTTATCAAGGGAGCATATAAAAGTTTCTCATATTCAATATCAGAAAAATAATGAATATGTGTGTGGATAATATAGAATGAGACAGATTATGTTCCATTGGGTATTTAATGTTGTATTCGCTAGCCACTGCTAATGTTTGCTACCAAATCACTTAGCTAAAGAGATAATTCATTACCTGAATTTTCACTAATAGTGGCATGGATGAGAAGTGATGCAAATATTTAGTGAAGGGCATTTTAAAAACTAATACTTTTTCTCTAGTAACACACATTTTTATTGGGCTAAGCTGTAGATTTATTATCAGTAACAGTTATTAGAACAAGACATGATTAGATAATAGAGATAAAAGGTTAATTGTAAACTGGAACACCTGAAATATTAGTTACATGTAGGGTGTATTTCAGCCATTCAAAATATTAAAAAACCAAAATTCTAAGCCAAAGAGATGATAATCATGTAACTGGAATTGTTCAAACTTAGTTTACTGCATTACTTAAGCTTATACCTGTGCATTTTAACTATATTGTTTTCGGAAAAGCCTATTTATTGATGAGGATATCTAAATATATCTTTGTTTTTAAGTAACCAAATTACTATTGCAAAGAAAATCTAAATCCTACCAAATGGAATTGTGTATTCTGGCAGACATATCAACATTGATCTATATGACTTTTGTTAAAAGGAAGTCTATTTCTTAAACTAGTTTGTTCTTTCATGAATTTTGGATTAGAAGCAATATATTAGAGAATTAAAATTTTAGTGAAAGTAGAAAAATCATTAAATCAACACTATCATCTCTAGTCAAAGACTTTTTAAACTATGGGTACATAGATTGCTACACATTAAGAGTTTTAACTTTATTAAAAATATATTTGACTTTCACTTTAAGAATCAACAATATGTTATTGAGGAAGAAATGACGGATGAGTCCATTTTTACTCTTATAGATGGTAGATTCATGGATAAATTGAATTGGATGCTTTTTTTGAAACTGGGTAAAACAGGTAATATCTATGCTTTGCTCCGGGAAATACATAGTATATTTGGGATAACAATGCTAAAAAGAAAGTAATGAAACCACAGGGATTTCTTTTTTCACATCTGGGAAGAGAAGATAAATTAGGACGGAGAAAAGATTATTTAAATTGCTTAAAAGTAATTGAGACTGTAGTTAATATAAATAGCATGCAATTCTTACTTAATTTTTGAGTGATCTCCCAAAAAGCAAATATCTATGTATTGTCACATAGAAGTTCTGTTCAGGTTGTTTAGTGAGTTCAAAGTGAATTTGTATGTAATTAATTTTAACTAAACAAGTCGGACTTCTTGAAACTTTGTTAATTAAATGAACAGTCCCAATAATTTTTACAGTTGTTTTGCCAGTAACTATACATTTTGAAAGAACA
The DNA here is from genome assembly GCA_963924515.1 of Vespertilio murinus. Classification (NCBI taxonomy): domain Eukaryota; kingdom Metazoa; phylum Chordata; class Mammalia; order Chiroptera; family Vespertilionidae; genus Vespertilio; species Vespertilio murinus. The sequence goes on from OZ004704.1 coordinate 191,064,064, forward strand.
AAATTTATTGTGCTTTAAAAATTTACTAATTTGAAAAATAAAGGAGCAAGAAAATGAGATCCAGTGAAAGGAGCATTACATAATTTGTTTCCTGCTTCTCAAATTGAGGTACATGACTGCGGGGGCCTGATGTGGCGGGATCTCCCTTTTCTGCGTCCTGCATGGAAAGAGAGATGAACAAACCGGTTCTAATCCCAGCTGCCAGTGATTTAGAAATATTAGAAATAAAGAGAGAAGACACAGAGATAGATTTTAAGCTGGGAGCTGGGAGGGCCACTGACCTCCCCTGCTGGAGAGGCAGACTGACGACTCCTGAGCCACGCAGCACATCTATTTATACTCCAATCCTACAAGGGGGTTTCACAGAAAAACAAGGAGCCTGGGAGGGCCCGGGGCCCACCCACTCCTTCCTCCTGGACAAACACAAGCCAGCAACTAAGAACATTTCCGCACTCCCAGGGCTGGAGTGCAACTGTGATTCTGCCAATATCCTGGGCCCAGTCAGCAACAATCTAAAGAATGCCCAGGTATCATCCCATTTGGCCCTCTACACATGACACTGTGTTAAAAGGATTCTTTCTTTATTTTTTAAAAATATATGTTATTGATATTTTACAGAGAGGAAGGAGAGAGATAGAGAGCTAGAAACGTCAATGAGAGAAACATCGACCAGCTGCCTCCTGCACATCCCCTACCGGGGATGTGCCCGCAACCAAGGTACATGCCCTTGACCGGAATCGAACCTGGGACCTTTCAGTCCGCAGACCAACACTCTACCATTGAGTCAAACCGGTTTCAGCTAAGGATTCTTTCTAATCCTTAGATTCTAAACTGTGGGAACAAACATAAGAATTCTTTTTAAATGTTATTTTTAATTTTTTGAAAACATGAAACTTATTCTGGTGACATTAATAAAACCAAACATAATTCTTAAAGTATATTTTACTTAAGACTGTAATTTAAAACACTTTTAGATAAGCATGAGTAAATTAGGTACTGAGTGTAGCATTTGCATGAGCTTTTAAGATAAAATCTAGAACTTCAAAGAAAGTTCAAGTGAGCCCATTAAATAACTCCAGATTTCATCATTCTTTTGTTTTTGATACTTTGGCGTGCACACACACACACAGAACATTTAAGGAACACTGGGTCACACAACACTAGAAGACTCATGCTAATGATAATCTGGCCAGTAAACTTTTTATAACCATAACCTTGAACAATATTGCTTAACTCTGTCTCTCAACTTTTCTCACCATTAATATGAAGGAATCATTCTCTGAGATCACTTTATTCTCTGGGACAATATATGTTTCTAACCTTTAGCACCTTGACCAGCTAGAAGAAGATACATAGAATATCATGCTTAGTTAAATGTTTTTTGTCTTTACAATGGAAATTGTTATGAGGGAGAGGTAAATTATACATAAAGATGCAAAAAAAAATGAGAAATGGAAGAAAAGATAAATGTTTCAGAGATCAGGTGCTGTCAGCATAAACTAAGGAAAGGTATTTAGTGTTTTTTTTCAATTTAGAAATTTTTGTATTAACGCTTTTTCTGTTACCAGTAGTTTCAGTCTTACACTTTATTTCAAATTCAGCTCAAACCTTACTTCCTCAACAAAATCTTTTCTCTACAATGATGTCTTTCTTTGTTTTCTTTCTTTGTGTTTATAAATTGTTGTCTGTACCCTGCAATCATGTGGGAGGCTGCAAGATGCAGTTTTTTTTTTGAAAAAAGGACTTTGGAGTCAAACAGACTTGGATTTCAGACTCTTGTTTGTCCTTGATAGTAGTGGGAAGTCCTTTAACTTCTCTGAATTCCAGTTTTTTTCTCCAAAATGAAGCTGGCAGTACTTATTTCACAGAGTTTTAAGAAGTAACTGAGATAATGTATGTGAAAATGCCTAGCATGTATGTCTAAGTTGGAGTATATATTCAGTAATCTTCCTTTCCTTTTTGTATGTTCCTTTGGGGCAGTATGCCAACAGCTTCATGTACAAACATCTTGTTTAAAATAGGTTTTTAAAGTTCTTCAAATAGGTGATTTGTTCTTTACTTCTTTTGTGCCCTTTCACTGTCACCCCTACTAATGAAGTAGTTGCATAGAAGATGTTTAATATAACTGGTAATAGGGTGATTAATAATGTGTATCTGAGACATTTTATACTATCAGATCTAATATAGTACCTCTTAATTGATGGTCATAGTCTGTTTGAGGATTATTTTAGGATAATATTTATTTACTTATCTATGTGTTTTATCATTTTTTTAAAAAATTTAAATTTATTGTTGGAAGTATTAGATGTCCCCTTTCTTCTTCATTGACCCCCCTATTAGCCCCTCCCCCGCAAAATGTTATCTTAAAAAATGAAAAATTTAAATTATAGGTAAAAAAAATTCTAAAAATGCTGTTATTTATTTGGAAGGTTAACTGTTATGGTCAAGATAGCAGAACACGCCGAAACTGGTTTGGCTCAATGGATAGAGCATCAGCCTGCGGACTGAAAGGTCCCAGGTTCGATTTCAGTCAAGGGCATGTACCTTGGTTGCGGGCATATCCCCAGTAGAGGGTGTGCAAGGGGCAGCTGATCGATGATTCTCTCTCATCGATGTTTCTAACTCTCTATCCCTCTCTCTTCCTCTCTGTAAAACATCAATATATATATATATATATATATATATATATATATATATATATATAACAAAATAGCAGAACACCATAAAATAGGAGGCAAAATTTATACCTCTTCTATCACTTTAAAGACACTTAATTACAGTTTACCTATTTAACCTTAGCTTTGAATGGGGGAATTGCATTTACCTTATATGGTTATTGAGAGGAAGGAAGCACTTTATTTAATATTCAGTACCTACTGTGTGCCAGGTTCTGTGCTTAAGTGAGGGATACAATCCTATAAAATAAAAGGCTAATATGCAAATCAACCTAAAGGCAGAACGACTGGTTGCTATGACATGCACTGACCACCAGGGGCAGATGTTTAATGCAGGAGCTGCCACCTGGTGGTCAGTGCACTCCCACAGGGGGAGTGCTGCTCAGCTAGAAGCCGGGATCATGGCTAGCGAGCACAGTGGTGGTGGTAAGAGCATCTCTTGCCCCTGAGCCAGTGCTAAGGATGTTCTAAGGTGTCAGTCGGACATCCCCCTAGGGCTTCCTAACTGTGAGAGGGCACAGGTTGGGCTCCAGTGCATAATTGTCGGGCACTGGGCCTCTAGTAGTGAATAAGAGACACAAGACCTTATATTCATGGAGCTAACAGGAACACAGTATTTAATTAAGTTGGATATTGACAAATACATGCTTAATTTATGTTGCATTTCAAGGAATAAAGTGCTTCTTTTTTTTTTTTTAAACCTTTAATGTTCATATTATTACAAATGTTCCTCGGTTTTCCCCCCTCCATTGCTTCCCTCCACCAAGTTTCTATCCCACCCTCTGCCCTTTCCCCATCCCCCATGGTCCTCATCCATAGGTGCAGTTTATGTTCAGTCTATTCCTGCCCCCACCCCCCACTCCCTATTTCCCAGAGAATCATCAGTCCCCTCCCCTTCCATATCTTTGATTCTATTATATTCACCAGTTAATATTGTTCATCATGATATTTACTTCTTTTAGTTTTTAGATTCACTTGTTGATAGTTACGTATTTGTTGTTCATAATTTTTATCTTTATTTTCTTCCTCTTCCTAAAGAACCCCTTTCAGCAATTCATATAATTCTGGCTTGGTGGTGATGAACTCCTTTAGCTTAAATTTATTTGTGAAGCTCTTTAACTGGCTTTCGATTCTGAGTGATAGCTTTGCTGGGTAGAGTATTTTGGCTGTAGGTTCTTGTTATTCATCACCTTGAATATTTCTTGCCATTCCCGTCTGGCCTGCATGGTTTCTGTTGAGAAATTAGCTGACAGTCGTATGGGTGCTCCTTTATAGGTAACTACCTACTTCTCTCTTGCTGCTTTTAATATTCTCTCTTTGTCTTTAGCTCTTGGAATTTTAATTATGATGTGTCTTGGTGTGGTCCTCTTTGGATTCCTTTTGTTTGGGGTTCTGTGTGCTTCCTGGACTTGTAAGTCTATTTCTTTCACCAGGTGGGGGAAGTTTTCTGTCACTATTTTTTTCAATATGTTTTCAGTATCTTGCTCTCTGTCATCTTCTGGGATGCCCATAATTCTGATGTTTGTTCGCTTGAAGTTGTCCCAGAGGTTTCTTACACTATCTTCAACTTTCTGGATTTTCTTGTCTTCTTGCTTCTGCGGAGGAGTGTCCTCTGGCTCTTTGTGTTCCAAATCTTTGACTTGATTCTTGCAATCTTCCATTCTGTTTTTAGGACTCTGTATAATATTTTTTATTTCAGAGAATGTATTCTTTATTTCTAGTTGATCCTTTATTATTTCTTGTTGATCCTTTATTATTTCTAGTTTACCCCTTTTCATATCCTCATAGGTCTCGTTTATTTTATCGGCCTTTTCTAGGAAAATCTTGAAAAACCATATAAGCATGGTTTTGAACTCTATATCCAGTCCTTTTTTTTTCCTCCATTTCTTTCGTTTGTGACCTGTTTCCTTGTCTCGGCATTTTCGCTGCTTCCCTGAGTTGGTAGGTTGGGAGGATCAGCTGTGTCTATGCCAGGAGACAGCCTTATTCCACTAGACTTGGAAACCTGCAAAAGCCTCTGTTTTCAGCTTGGATGGGGCAGTTTCAGGGTGGAGCCTACAGCCTTGGCCTCTGAGGTTCCTGAGTCTCAGTGTACCTCAGTGTCCTTTGGTATTCCCTGCAAGCACCTCTGAGAGAAAGGTACCCTAGAGTTTTGCCCGCTACCATACAGTCTAGTCTCAACCTCCAATGAGCCCACAACTGGGGTTCAGTGCAGTTGGAAGTGGGGTTAAGAGCAGTCCGGACATCCCTCGAGGGCAATCCAGTGGCCCAATCAACCTTCTGTCCTCTGTGTGAAATGTGCACGACTTGGGGGCTCTGCCTTTCAATGCTCCCCTGAGCTTCTGCCTTTCAGCCCAGATTCCCTCTGTATGAGGCTGGGGCCCGAGGGTCTCGCCCAGAACTGGGATTCAGTGCAGTCGGAGTTGGGGTTCACCACAGTCCGGAACTTTTATCTCCTTTCCGCTAGGGAGCACCAGCCAGGCACTCAGCTGCCCCTCCTCTCAGACCCAGTCCTGTCCCCATGCGCACACCGAGTCTCTCCTTACCTTAGGCTTTTACAGTTCCTCTGATTTTCCTTCTGGTGTTCTCTTTCCTTTTAGTTGTAGAATTTCCAGTCAGTCAACTTTCCTGTAGTTCTGGTTAATGTCCACTTTATATTTTAGTTGTATTTTTTGAAATTGTTGAGGCTGCAGTTAGGTGTTTACCTATGCTGCCATTTGGTTTTTCTCTTAGCTACTCAAAGTGCTTCTTTTATTATTTTTATTTTTAAAAATATATTTGTATTGATTTCTGGGAGGGAGGGAGAGAAAAATATCAATGATGAGAGCAAGCATTGATCGGCTGCCTCCTGGGATTGGACCCACAACCTGGACATATGCTCTGACTGGGAATCGAACCTTAACCTCCTGGTTCTTAGGTCTGTCCTCAACCACTGAGCCACACTGGGCCAGGCTCTTTTATTTTTGATATAGATAAGTATAAACACCAAAGTAGTTTTCAAGCTGCTTTTGACAACAAAAATTTTTATTTATTTTTATTTATTTATTTTTAAAACATATTTTATTGATTTTTTTACAGAGAGGAAGAGAGAGGGATAGAGAGTTAGAAACATCGATGAGAGAGAATCATTGATCAGCTGCCTCTTGCATACCCTCTACTGGGGATGTGCCTGCAACCAAGGTACATGCCCTTGACCGGAATTGAACCTGGGACCTTTCAGTCCGCAGGCTGAGGCTCTATCCACTGAGCCAAACCGGTTTTGGCGACAACAAAAATTTTTAAATCATTACACATTTCCTGCTTTCTAAGATAGAAAATATTTAATGAACATAATATAGTTATTTCTGTTCAATCAGGTATAACTAATTATAGGTAACATGTATTGGGCCCATATATATGGTATAAATATATTCTTTTTTTTCTAATCACTTTGCATATATTATTCAGTCCTTTCTCTTACACTGCCTGAGAAGTGCAGAAGCTAAGTAACTTTGTTCAAGTTTATACCAGTGGCATAGCCAGGATTCAGGCACAGGTTTGACTGTACTCTCAGTAATTATGTTTCTATATTTTATTTTAAATATCTCTTATTATGAAATGGGGCAGTATGATTCTGTTCTGTATTTGTCAGTTGTGACTTTATATACTTGTTCTTCCCCTTCTAGTTTATAAACTGCAATAATCCTGGGAGGAAGCACATAAACTACCTTGCTAAGAATTATATATGATAGATATCACCTTCAGTTAGACTTGAAGTGAGGTCTAAGGAATAAGTATTTTCACTTTGGGGTTGGGGACATCAGAGGATAAATGGGTTATTATTTATTAATTTAATTATTTTGTATTTTACTTTGAGATTTCAGGATCAGAATTAATTGGATCTTCCTGATGCTAAAAATGTTCATAAAAATGCAGAAACTTATGAAAAGTAAGAGAGCAAGTACAGTATGAGTGCCAAGTATTAATGGAATGTTTCCTTTAATTCTCTAAGTACTGATAAGTTCTTTTTCTAAAATAACATTAAGAAAAAAGTATACTTGTCCTAGCTGGTTTGGCTCAGTGGATAGTGTTGGACTGTGGGCTAAAGAGTCCCGGGTTCAATTCCAGTCAAGGACTTATGCCTGGATTGTGGCTTTGATCCCCAGTGTGGGGCATTCAGGAGGCAGCCAATAAATGATTCTCTCTCATCATTGATATTTCTCTCTCCCTCCCTCTCTCCCCCTCTCTGAAAACAATAAAAAAGAAAAAGAAAAAAATATACTTGATGAAATTAATCTTTAAAGTCTAATTCAGGTTAAGAATATTTGGATATCATGGAAACAAGAAATTGAATAAATATTTTCAGACATAAAAATAGATGCATCATATAAGTGATTACCTTTCCCCTTCCACTTGAGTCAATACTAAACATTTTTATTCTAATGCAAATTTTAAAAATTATGCTTTGATAAAATTGATATCCATACAGTAGGAGTTACTTTTGAATTCAATTGCAAGTGGAAAAACTCCTGAATTCTTAAGCCATATTTTAAAAGACTTACTAGAGTGTATTTGTGCATTGTAAAAAAATGTAACACTACAGAAAGACAAAGTGTGAAATTAATCCCTACCACCTTACTTCCCCAGTCTTTCTAGTTAACTACTTTAAAGATTTTTGTTTTTGTTTATTCTTCTGTATATAAGTATATATTTGAATATGCACATATGCACGTAGACATTATATCTTCCTTTTCTCCCTCTCAAATCAATCAATAAAAAAGATAATTTTTTCCTAATCACTCACCATCTGTTATTTTTTTCTTTGTTTTTCACCTCCCTCCCCAACTCAATTCATTGACCCTCTACTCACACCTGCTCCTCCGAAACCTTCATATTTTTGTCTATGTCCATGGGCTATGCATATATGCATATAAATTCCCTGGTTAATCTTTTACCCCCACCCAACCCAACCCTGATTTCTCTCTCTTTTTTTTTAATATTAAAATATTGGCTGACTATTATTATCATACTCAGAAAATCTATTATAGCAAAGACTAGGAAGACCGGTCTTGATTCTGTTACTACTATTATGGGGAAAGAACACTAGATCAATTTCTATTTTGGATTTTTCCAGTGGGAGTTTGATATCATTATCCACAAAAAGTAAAGTACAATAGATGCTCTCTAAAATCTCATTCAACTCTCAAATTTTATTATACTCAGTCTCAGGAACATACCTCATGTTTACCATTCTCTTATTGCTTATATTCATGTTATCTGCGGTCTATTAATGACAGCAAAATTATTGATCTGAAATGCTTTCCTTCAAATAGGAAAAATTACTAGAAAAAGACAGATATTTATGCCAAATATAAATGGAATAAATGGCTATTACTTTCACTGGATAATATGTGCAATTTTATTTCATTCAATATCACATGCTACATGGTGTTCAAATTGCAAAATGCTTAAGATTTAGAATAAAAATTTCATGCATGTAAGGGTAATAACTGATTCACACAATCAATCTTGTAAGACTAATAGTGATTTAGAGGTATTTGAGGTATTGCCTTTTAAAATTTTAATTGTGGTAATATAGTACCAGAGATCTGAAAAGCAAAGTTAGTATTCCTTCCAAAAAAGTTATGATTATTTTGCTATTACATGTTTAAAATAAAACTATTGCAAAAATAAGATATATATCTTCATTAACAATATTATGTTTTAGGTTCATACAGATACAGCAGGTCCTCCAATAACATCATTTTGTTTAACATTATAATAAAATCAATTCTGGGCTGGGGCCACTATGTGTGAGTTTATAGATCTTACCATGTCCACGTGGGTTTCTCAGGGTACTCCAGTTTCTTCCCACATCATTAAGATGTGCACATTAGGTGAGTTGGTGTGTCTAAACTATGTGAGGCTGAATGTGTGTGATGCTCCCTGTGATGCTGTGCCATCCTGTCCAGGGTTTGTTCCCTTCTTGCATCTTGAGTTCCTGGGACAGGTTTTGGCCACCTGAGATTCTGAAATGAAAGAAGCAGGTTGGAAAATAATTATCTACCTGTTTTTATTAATATTTCTTAAATGTATGTATGTATAACTCACATTTGTTTCATTGTTTAACATTTGAAGGGTTTTAGTCTTTTTTTTTTTTACATATGTCTAGACGATACATGCAGAAGAGATGAAATGGTTACTCCATCTCAATTGACAATGGTCTAATGTTATTTTATCCCATGCGTATAACTGCTCATACCACTGAAAAGACTATAGCAGCAAATAAATGGGAAGGGTTTTAGTCTTTATTTAGAAGTTTGATGATGTTTTTGTTACCAGAAATATGCTGTAGGAACTTATTTTTGTTTATATCAATTAGCCTATGGTAAAATTGATTTTGTTATATATCATCTCATTAAAATCATAGTCTCCAAGAACCTACCTGTGATGTTAAGTATGGACTTACTTTACTCAGAATAAATTAGACTATCTGAGTTTATACCTAAGTGAAGTTTTTAAGAGTTACTTAATTTCTCTAAGCTTTAGTTTTTCTATCTGAAATGAGGAATACCAATGCCTACCTTAGATAATTTTTGGCAGGAAAGCTTGAGAATCATTGACTTAAGTTAATACTGGACTTGGATTTTCCAATTTTCTTCTATAGATGGATCTGTGAAATATTAATTTTTAAAATTGTCAATTATATATCATAATGAAACACTTATTCCTTTCTGATTCTTAATGCAATCCATAAGTGATTCTTATCTAATATGTGAGAAACTTGAAATGCAAGTACCCCTACCCCATAGTAGGATTTTTAAGTAGTTAAATAGTTATGGATCTGTTTTTAATATTCGGTTGTTTTCCTCTCAGTGATTAATATATCAGTCTAACCACAGCCTGACTTGTTAACAAACAGTATAGCCCAGATTAATATTTACTTAGTCCATTTGGGTTGCTATTACAAAGTGCTATACTGGGTAGCTAATAAAAATAAAAATTTATTTTTCACAGTTTTGGAGGTTGGGAAGTCCAGGATCAAGGTACCAGCAGATTCATTGTCCATTGAGTGCCACTTCCTGTATAAGCTGTCTTTCCTCTGTCTCCTTAGGTGGTGGAAGAGGGGAGGGAATTCTGTGGGGCTTTGCTCTGATGACTATCGCCTCTCAAAGCCCCCACTTCCAAACACCATGACATTGGGAAAACTGGTTTCAACATAGGAATTTTGGAGAGGGGTGTACAAACATCCAGTCTATTACAAGTATGTTCCATTAGATGTGCTTTGCATTATATTGGCTACAGCTATAATAGGCATATCTTGGAGATATTGCAGGTTTGTTTCCAGATCACTGCAATAAAGTGATGACCACGGTAAGGTGAGCCACATGAATTTTTTGGTTCCCCAGTGCATATAAAAGTTAAGTGTACACTATATTGTAGTTTATTAAGTGTGCACTAGCATTATATATATTGGGAGAAAAACAAAGTGCATGCCTTAATTTAAGTAAATACCTATTACTACTAAAAAAAATGTTAGCCATCATTTGAATTGTAATCTTTTTTACTGGTGCAGTCTTACCTTCAGTTTTAAAAATACCTCACAATATCTGGAAGCACAATAAGGCAAAGTGCAATAAAATGAGATATGCCTATAAATATTTATAGAGTTGACCTTTAAGTGTGAAGAATTGGCTGTAAAAATAGGTTTGTATGTTGTCATTTATATATTAAAAACACTTGCCAAGTACTGTATTATGGAGTTTACCAAACTGTTTCTATAAAGAGTCAGATAGTAAATATTTTAGGCTTTTGGGTAATATAATTTCTGTCACAGGTACTCAGCTCTGTCCTTATAGCATGGAAGAAGCCATAGACAACATGTAAATGAAATGTGTCCCTATAATTTTTATTTGCAAAAACAGATGGTTGGCCAAATTTATCTAATCTGTGCTCCAGATCACAGTCTTATGTTAGGAAAGTATAATCCCAAGTTACGGCATATGAATTGAACTTTTATGTCACTTAAAATTTACATTATAAACCACCACAAATTCAGTGGCTTAAAACTACAACTTAATCTTTTTTCACATATCTGTGAATTAACTTAGTGCGTTTGCTTTAAGTGGCATTGTTTGGGATTCTAGGATAGCTGCAGTCACATGGAGTTTTGACTAGAACTATTATCCAGGGCGTTGGTCCTCCTATATATGGGTTTCTCCACGTGGCTGGTTCATTAGCATCAGAGTATGATGGCAGGGTTCCAAAAAGTATTCCAAGAGCAAGCATTGTGATAGTGAGGAAGCAGAAGCTGCCAGGCCAATTAAGATTTAGACCTGAAATTGGCACAGCTTCACTTCTGCCATTAATCTATTGGTCAAAATAGTCACAGGGTCAGCCCAGAGCTATTGTGGGAAGAGACTAGGAATACTAGGATGCATGGTTAATTGGGGATCATCAAAGTAACAGTTTATCACAGGATTGTTTTCATTGTGACAGCTCAAATTGAATTAGATTTAGTAAAGGAGGAATTTATTATAAGAGTAATGGTATATCTACCTCACAAAACCTAAATATGGGATTAGGCTCTATGAATATTGGATTTAGGGTTTGAAGGTCTTGTAAATTTTCTTATATTTGCTTTACTCTGTAAGCCTCATTTTCTCATATCATAGATCTGTCTTTCCACAATGGAAAAATTGCCATGACAGCTCCTACATTGTTTTTATCTTCCCATTTAGCCATTCAGAGAAGGACTGACTATATTTTTACAGTTGTGTTTCTAAAATTTTTTGAGGAAGAACTGAGTGCTGAACCAATCATTTGTGATCAAAGCATTTAAGTTACGTTGTACCAACCCTGTAGGTGCAGGGTCAATGAACAGAAAAGTGATGCTGAATATATAACCCCCAAGTAATTCAGTTGCTTCCTCCTTAAACATCTGTATATGAACATAAAATAATGTGTTTCCCCATTGTAGACATAATTTCTTTCTTTCTTTACCAATCTGCCTTTGGCTGTTTCATTGTTCTGCTGGAATGTAGGCTAAAGTAAGGGTTGGGATTAGTTTAGTATCTTGAATATTTGTTGTAATCTTTTCTTGATTTGAGTAGAGGACAGCAGCATTTAGTGTCTACTATTTCACTTTGCCACCATTAACAGAATCAGATATGAAGGTGATCTTACTCTGTGGTTACTGATTTTCCAGAGTTGATTTGGCTCATCTGGCTGGCTGAGTGGGTATATCCTTCCTTTGGAAAAGGCCTACTTGTATACAGGAAAGCAACTATAATACGGAATGAAATAAAAGCTATAAAGGAAGTTCAGGCAGCATACTGTGGGTGTACAGAGAAAGGAACAATTAATTTTGATTGAATGGTTGTAGGAGGAATGGTATTTTAAATAAGATAGTGTTTGAGCAGGGCCTGGAAGAATGAATAACCCATCCTTAGAAATGCAAGGAAAGGTAATCTGGATGTCAGGTTTCTTGGCTGCTGAAGGGGTGGCACCAGAATGTCTAGCCTAAAGTAGATGAGCTTAAATATAGATATTGGCAATTCAGGATACATAGCAGCATGCACTTATCTGACTTTAACTTTTTTTTTTCCATTAGAATTAGAAAATCTAATTTGGTTTTGCCACATTCAGGCATTAGGTATCCTTATGGTAGTCTGAAATTTTAGAATTTGATTTTTTAATGAAACAGTTTAGCTTAAAGACTCAGTTATTTGTATGTAAAAATAACTTTAAAGATTATCTATACTAACCTCTTCTAGTAGGTAAAGAAACTAAGACCCAGGTAAGTGATTTATTTAAGGTTACACATCAAAATGATAGACTTAGGTCTAACACCTGGGCCGCCTTATCTTTGGATATTTAAAATCTTCGGATATTTAAAAAAAATTTACAGTGTATCCTCTGTAGTAAGAATATTTATTAAAATTTGTATCCATTTGAATTGCATGCTGTACAATTTTTAAAATTTGAGATATAACATGCATGCAGTAAAGTGCACAGATGTTAATTGTACAACATGATGAACTTTCCATATGTATAGTACCACCCAGATCAAGATGCAGAATATTTCCAGCACTCTGGAATCTTCCTACATACCATGTACTAGTTAGTCAGTATGGACTTTCTCTGCCACCCCCAAGTAATCACTGTTATGCTTTTATTATCAAGGGTTAAGTTAGTGTGTTCTTGAACTTTATATAAATAGAATGACTTTTGTCATTCATCATTATGTTTATGACATTCATCCATGTTGTGTATGGCAGTTATTCATTCTCTCTATTGCTGTGTGGTATTTTATTGAATGAATGGATCATTATTTATTCTTTTGTTAATAGTTCTAGTTTTTTGAATTGCTTTTTGTTTTTGTTATTGTGAATATTTCCATGTATTTTTTAAAAATGAATATATTGTCTTGTTTCTAGGTGTAGAATTGCCAAGTTGTTGCTTCCCCCAAAAGTTGTACTTCTGTCCCCACTAACAGTAGAGGAGAATTCCAGTTGCTCTACATTCTTGTCAAAATTTGGTATTGTCAGTCTTTTTTTTTTTTTAACATATTTTTATTAATTTCAGAGGAAGTGAGAGGGAGAGAGAGAGAATCATTGATCAGCTGCCTCCTGCACGCCCCACACTGGGAATCGAGCCCACAACCCAGGCATGCGACCTATCAGGAATCGAACTATGATCTCCTGGTTTATAAGTCGATGTCCAACCACTAGCCATGCTGGCTAGGTGTTATTGTCAGTCTTTTAAATTTTAACCATTCTGGTACATGTGTAGTGGTTTCTAATTTACATTTTTCAGATGAGTAGTGATGTTGAGTACCTTTTAATATTTTAATTTTTAATATGCTATCTTTGGAATTTTTAGGACTTTTTATAATTCTGAATAGGTGAATTTTGGAGATATATATCATCCCTCAGTTTGTGGCTGGTCTTTTCACTCTCTTAATGGTGTCTTAATAAAAATTCTTAATATTCTCAATTTATTAAATTTTATTTTTATATTTAGTATTTTTGTGTGTGTCTTATTTAAGAAACCTTTGCCTACTGCAGAATCATGAAACTATTCTTTAAAAATCTCTTATACAAGCTTTATTGCTTCCCCTTTTACTTGCAGTTCTAGGGTGCATTTTAAATTAATTTCTATGAATAATGTAAGAGAGAGATTAAGAATTATTTTTCAAACATATGATATCCAGTTGATCCAGCACCCTTTTTTGAGAAAACTATTCTTTTCCTTCTGGATTTTAGGGTTCCTAAATCAGATGGATTTGTTTCTAGAGTGTATATTCTGTAGAATGGTATGTTTTTCTAGCCTTGCACTATTTGGTTCGTTATGATTTCCATTTAGTTAATTTTTCAATTAATCTATATTAATTTGTTTTTTAATATGAATATTTCCTTAGCATTTTTATTTTCCTTTTGTTAAAATTTTTCAAAAAGCCCAATTATTTAATTTGATCTTGATTATGAAGGTTCTAGATATAACTAGTTCAAGTTAAAAATATTTGACTACCTAAAAGCTTGCTTTTTAGAATAATTTACTTTCCTGAACTGTCTGGGTTTTTAATGTTTGAAAATTATATGGAATTATGACTTATACTAGGATAGTGTGTAATCAAGGAAAGAGATGAGTACAGAAATGAAATTAAAGTTAGGTTCTATAGAATGGCTAGTGCAACAAGTGGGGCCGTGACTTTAATGATGTCTTAAATTAGGTACAGGCCCCAATAGATTATTGGATTTTACCTGTGTTTTGTTCTTATACTGTCAATTACATAGATAGGATAGAGACCTGGTGCACGGGTGCGGGGCAGCTGATTTGCCCTGAAGGGTGTGGTTCTTTTGGGGCATGGGGTGGCCTGGGTAAGGGGCCTGTGATGGGTTGCAAACAGAGGCCCTGTTATCTGGGATTTATTTACCTTCTATAATTGAAACTTTGTAGCCTTAAGAGGAGGCCAAGTCAGGCCAGGGCTGCAGAAACTTGGCTTACTCCATTACCGAGGGCAACTCAATCCTCCTGCTCTCTTCAGCTCTGTGATTGCCACCATTTTTGTTGGGATTTATTTATCTTCTATAATTGAAACTTTGTGGCCTTAAGCAGAGGCCAAGGCAGGCCAGGGAAATCCAAGCCTCCTGCTCTCTCGGTGGCAACAGCCATCCTGGTTGGGTTAATTTGCACACTGGCTCCTAATTGGCTTGTGGACGTGGCTTGTGGGTGTAGCAGAGGTACTGTCCCCCATCCGTGCACCAGGTCTCTATCCTATCTAATCCTATCTAGTAAAAGAATATTATGCAAGTTGACTGTCATTCTAACACAGGATGGCTGCTCCCATGTGGATACAAGATGGCTGCCACAAGATGGCCAGCAGGGGAGGCCAGTTGGGAGGGACCAGGCCTGCAAAGGAGGGCAATTGGGGATGATCAGGTCTATAGGGGAGGGCAGTTAGGGGTGACCAGGCTGGCAGAGGAAAGAAGTTGGGGACGACGGGACCTGAAGGGGAGGGCAGTTGCCAAGGGACCCAGGCCTGCAGGGGAGGGCAGTTGGAGGAGACCAGGTCTGCAGTGGAGGGCAGTTAGGGGAAAACAGGCTGGCAGTTAGGCATCAATCAGGCTGTCAGGGGAGTGTTTAGGGGGTGATCAGGCTGGCAGGCAGAAGCAGTTAGGAGCCAGCAGTCCTGGATTGTGAGAGGAATGTTCCATATTGGAGAGGGTGCAGGTTGGGCTGAGGGACACACACCCCATGCATGAATTTCATGCACCCAGCCTCTAGTGTGAATATAGATGTCATCATTCCCTTCTACTTCCCAAACATTTGTTCTAGTAGATCGGAGAAAGGCTACTCAATTCCAGAATTCCCAGTTAACTCATTCACCAAAGTTGCTAATCCCTGTAAGGCCTTAGTGATGGTCCCATTCAGAGCTGTGATGTTAGGGATAAATATACAGCATTGGCTTCTTATCATTATACATACCCCACCTTTTTCTGGTATAACCATATCTAAAGCTAGCTGGTTCTCCCAGGTCAGGAAGTGTTTCACTAGGCAGTTTCCTCCTAATATAGGGCAAGCACACATCCCATCCTGTTACTGTCTAAGGTCCATCTGAATGGAAATGGGACCACTTGGGCCTCTAGCCTTCCTGCCTTGCAAGCATAACAGTTGCTTTTATTTAGAGCACATACAGAATACTTAATCCATTCCACCCAGGCATTCTCTCCCTCATTCACTCCCTACTTCTATTTGCGTATAGTGGCAGTGTCCTAGGGGATCTTTTCCTCTGACCTCTACTCCTAAATCTAGTCCTAGCCAATCTTTTAGCCTAAAAGCTGTAATATCCAAGTCATTCAAGTTATCTATAACCAATAACTTAACTGGGTAAACATGATCTGAATTGTACATCTTTCCCCAGCACACATTGTAAGTCCTTGTAATTTTCCAGATCCCTAAAGCAAAGAGAAACCAGTACACGATGGTTATTAAGTCAGCTCCCAGTTTTTAGTGTTAATTTCAAGGGGATATGTCCTGGTATGGCTGTCCAAGTTGAGGCCTGTCCACCCTTAACCCATATGTGATATGTCTAACCTCGCTCTACAGTCTGAACAGCAGTCTCTGGGTATGCAAGGCAAGGTATGATCTTTCCCAGGAGGGTTC
This sequence comes from Vespertilio murinus, assembly GCA_963924515.1. NCBI lineage: Eukaryota > Metazoa > Chordata > Mammalia > Chiroptera > Vespertilionidae > Vespertilio > Vespertilio murinus. The sequence goes on from OZ004704.1 coordinate 191,080,386, forward strand.
CAACTTGTTACCCTTCCAAGTCTTGATTAGAACAAATGTAGTTTCCTGATAGATGGCAATGAACCAGAAACTCAAGAGGAGGGTTTTGAGCCAGGAGGTATTCTAACCTTGGTTGCAGGCTCCTTTCCGGCTCAGGCCCTGGTCAGGACACATGTAGGAGGCAACCAATCGATGTGTTTCTCACATATCCAGTATTTCTCTCTGTCTTTGCCTCTCTCTAAATATCAATGGAAAAATATCCTCAGGTGAGGATTTAAAAAAAAAAAATTGGTCCCTAGACTCCATTGTAGAAGGTCTTAAGGCTATCCAGGGCCTATTCCACTTAATGTTTCATTATTGTCACAAATAAAAATCTCTATAGCAGATACTGAACATATGGTTGATTACATAGAATAATATAGTACACATATGCTATTATTTCAAATATAAATAAATATATATATATATATATACACATTTATTTATATGTATACATTTGTCCAAATTAGATTGAGTTCTGTAATATTAACAAGTAATAATTTTCATCTTCTTTCCTATAATTGATACAGGACTCATGAATGTTTATCAGTAGGGGAATGGAGTGACTATTTTGTAGGTGTATATATTGTTTTTCACTCTATCTCCCTAGCATCTATAACAGTAGAAATGCTTAATAAATATTTATTGAATTAATAAATGAATATATCCTATTTTTAAAATTAATCATTCCTTTTTTAAGAATGTACAGAAATAAAGATTTTATTTTTATACTGAGTGTATTAACAAATACATTGTCATTATACAATTTAGGGATAAACCCACACAAAATCCTCTAAAATAGAGTTTTTATCCTCAAAATTTGGGATTTATCTTGTATTGGGGATTTCTCCTGAGTCTCTTTCAATAAACATTAATTTTTTTGTTAATGAACAGATAAGTAATAACTAAAGCATTTTTATGTGATGAGTGTCTAAAATTACTGAGACCCTTTTTAAATTCCCACTTTCAATATTTTCTGTTCATTATAGTATTTCATCACCTCCTACCTTATATTATTTTTTCATGTATATAAATATTATTGTACATTTAAGTATGAGGATGCCTTTCAATATAATTATTTGCCATATAGCTTAATATTATTCACATAATTGGTAATCAATACAAATTAAATGATTTAAAGGAGGTTGCAGAGCAAAGGTATTATGTTTGTGACTCTGTTGGCCATTAAGCTTAGACTTTAAAAGAGACATTGTTAATTGCCTTTCTATCCACATATCTTTTTAAGGGAAACAGCTTCTGTACTATTGGCCTCTGCAGAAAAGGTATGCCCAAACAGGTGTGCATTTTGTATTTCTATATCATTCTTTCCGACCATTGCCATTTTAGGAGGGACCACCTGCTTCAAGAGGAGCTCAATACTAGATTGCATTCTATTTATCTTCTTGTATATAAAAATGATTTTATCTAATCTGATTGGAGTCGGGAAATGAATGATTTAGCATTATAGCTAAACTAATGAGATTTCATGAGGTTGTGTTAGGTTAAGTTGAATCTTATACCAACTGAAGTCAGAGGGAACAGGAAAGAGAAAGGATAGAAAGCAAAGTAGCTTGTTGGTAGAGATCACAGCAAGAACTTTATGAATACTTAGGTACTTTGAGACTTACACTGGTTTCTCCTGAAACAGCTATTTTAAATACACAATAGGAACATAAGTATTTGACGTTTTATAATCAAGAAAACAGGAATGATATTTTGATGTCAAATATTTAAATGCCTGTGGAGGATTAGTTTTAGGTTTTTCTAGGGCTGATCAATTTCACTTTTGCTCTTATTCCAGGCTAACCTGTATTCCTAAATCCAGTCCATTCTGAAATCTCAATATAAAGCCCAGGGTACCTTGACAGGCTTTAAATTGCAATCTTCCCAACACTGGCTACTGAAATCTCTGCTCAGATCTTTAGCTTCCCAGTTGCCATCTTCTGGCATTCTTGAATTTTTGCCATGTGCAGTTGAGGAGTAAGTCAGAACTGGAGGGATTTTTTTTTCCTGTGGTTTTTTTTTTGTTTTTTTTTTTTTTTTTTTTGGGGGGGGGGGCTTGTTCTCTGCAGTTCCTTTAAATCTTTAATCCTAGTAGTTTATTTCTGGACTATAGGTTAGTAATACATATGTATTTATAAACTAGAGGCCCGATGCATGATTTCGTGCACTAGTGAGGTCCCTTGCCATGGTTGGCAAACTGCAGCTCACAAGCCACATGTGGCTCTTTCACCCCTTGAGTGTGGCTCTTCCACAAAATACCATGGCCTGGGTGAGTCTATTTTGAAGAAGTGGCATTAGAAGAAGTTTAAATTAAAAAAAAATTTTGACTCTCAAAAGAAATTTCAATCGTTGTACTGTTGATATTTGGCTCTGTTGACTAATGAGTTTGCCAGCCACTGGCTTAGCCTGTGGGATCTGGCTGAAACTGGCTCTCCAACATCCCCCTTGGGGTCCCGGATTGTGAGAGGGCTCAGGTCAGGCTGAGGGACCCCAATTGGGGCTAGGGAGGGACACGGGAAGTTGGCCAGCCGAGGAGCGAGCATGGGAGGGTTCCATGGCCAGACCTCAGCAGCAAGTTAACCTTCCCTTTGGAGCGTCTGCTGCCTGTTGGTCAGTGCACGTCATAGCAACTGGTCTACAGGTCAACTGTCTGCCCCCCTGGTGGTCAGTGTACGTCATAGCAAGCAGTTGAGCAGCTTTAGCATATTATTAGCATATTAAGCTTTGTTTGGTTGAACAGCCGGACACTTAGCATATTATGCTTTTATTATATAGGATTATATAGGATATGAATATGTATGTGTGTATATATTTTCATTTTATTTTTAAAATTACTATTAAAAATAAATTAATGTTGAGTAAAATTGATTATTTTCAAGTACTGTTCTATGAATTTAACATATATTTGGATTCATATAACCATGACCACAGTCAGGATACAAAAAAATCCCATCACAAAAACCTCTCTTGTTCTGTTAAATTTTATTCACAACTTCTCCCAGGCCATAACTTTTGTCAACCACTGATCTGTTCTTTGTCATTGTTGTTTTATTTTTGTAAGACTGCCCTATCAATGGAATAATGCAGTGTTTAACCTTTGTGAGACTTCTTTTTTTAATTTTTCAAAATGTCTTCGAAATTCATCCAAATTATTGCATGTGTTAATAGTTCTTTTGAAAAATATTCTTGCTAAGTAGTTTGCCATTGTACAGATGTACCACAGTTTATCCATTTATCAGTTAAAGGATATTTGGATACTTTTTCTTTATTTTTTAAATTTTAAACAGAGCTAGTAGACACTTTGATTGTAGGTTTTTGTGTGAACATACGTTTTCATTTATCTATGGTAAATACTTAGAAGTGGGATTTCATTTCTCTAGGATAAATACCTAGAAGTGAATACCTAGAAGCTGGGTCCTATGATAAGTGTATGTTTAAATTTTTTTAAGTAACTACCAAGCTCTTTTCCTGAGTGGCTGTGCCATTTTGCATCCCCTTAATAGTGTCTGAGAGTTTCAATGGTTGTATTTCCTCAGAACTTGTTATTGTCAATATTTCTTATTTTAGTTATTCTTATAGGTATGTACTGATATCTCATGGTGATTTGCATTTCTCTATTACTTAATTCCTTTACATTCCTGAACATCTTTACATGTGTTTATTTACCATCTGTATATCCTATTTGGTGAAATGTCTTTCCAAGTTTTCTGTCCATTTTCCATTTGCATTGTATTTTTTTAAGCCTAGCTAAATATTTACTCCCATTCCCCCAATTCTCTTTTCTCTTTTTTTCTGTCATTATTATGTATTTGGAGCTAATGAGATGAGACTAAGTATACAACCATTATTCCATCTTGATAGGAAATTCAGGGAGAATATATTGGAAGTCAGAATTTTTTATATGAAGAGATTGCAAAACACTATGGGAATAGAAATGAAAGGACATAATTTGGACTATCTAAATAATTCCACTAGCTATTCCTTTTTAGGTACATATTCCTATCTATCTATCTATCTATCTATCTATCAATCATCTATCTATCTATATCATCTTCTACCTATCATCTATCTATCTATCTATCTATCTATCTATCTATCTTTAACTAGAGTCCTGGTGCACGAAATTCATTCACTGGGGGGTGGGGGGGAGGTCCTCAGCCAGGCCTGTGCCCTCTCGCAATTTGGGACCCCTAGAGAGATGTCTGCCTGCCACCTTAGGTCCAATCCCCTTGGGGATCCCTCACTTCTTATAATCACCTGCTCACTGTTCCTTAGCACTGCTGCAGTGGTGGGAAAGGCTCCCGCCACTGCCGCTGCACTCACCAGCCATGAGCCCAGCTTCTAGGCTTATGGCTGAGTGGCACTTCCCCTGTGGGAGCACACTGACTACCAGGGGGCAGGTCCTGCATTGAGCATCTGCCCCCTTGTGGTTAGTATGCATCATAGTAACTGGTCGTTCTGCCCCTCATTCTGCTGTTTGGTCAATTTGCATATTAGGTTTTTATTATATAGGATCCTCACCCCAGGATTTTTCCCCATTGAGTTCATGAGAGAGAAGGGGGGGAGGAAGGGGAGAGAGGGAAATATCAGTGTGAGAGACTGTCTCCCTCATGTGTCCCTACCAGAGCTGGGGAAGCTGCAACTGAAGTATGTGCCTTTGACTGGGAATGGAACCCATAACCCTTTGATCAGTGGGCCAGTGCTCTAACCACTGAGAAAACCAGCCAGGATTCATGTTATAGTTTAGAACATGAAATGAAAGTAGTTTATATTCAGATTAACTGATTTCCAGGGATTAACTTAAATTTTAGTCATAAAATGATAAATGTCTGTATTTAAAAATGAGTTTTAAAAGTATGTTTATATATATAATTTTATATTAAATACGTTGAACATTTAACATTGAATTAATTGAAGATTTACAGAAGCACTTTATATTGACACTAGAGGCTCAGTGCATGAAATCCGGCACAGGCGGAGGGTGTCCCTCAGCCCAGCCTGCACCCTCTCCAGTCTGGGACCCCTTAAAGGCTGTTCTACTGCCAGTTTACAAGAATCAGGCCTAAACTGGCAGTCGGACATCTCTCTTGCAATCTGGGACTGCTGGCTCCTAACCGCTCACCTGCCTGCCTGCCTGCCTGATTGCCCCTAATCATTCTGCCTGTCAGCCTGCTTGCCCACAACTGCCCCTCGCTGCCCGCCTGCTCGCTTCCAAATACCCCACCCCCACCAGCCTGATCACCCAAACTACCATCCCATCCTGGCCTGATCACCCACAATTGTCTCACTCTCTTGGCCTCTAACTGCCTCTACCTGGGCCACGCCACCATGGCTTTGTCCAGAAGAAAGTCCAGAAGGTCTCCTGGAAGGTCTCCCAGTCTAATTAGTATTTTATTCTTTTATTAGTATAGATAGAGGCCTGGTGCATAGGTGGAGGCTGGCTGGTTTGACCTGAACGGTGTCCCAGATCAGGGTGGGAGTTCTCTTGGGGCATGGAGTGGTCTGAATGAGGGACCTGTGGTGGTTTGCAGGCTGGCCATGCCCCCATGGGGAGAGGATCCCCACTGGGGGTGGGGGGGTGCGTGGCCAGCCTGGGTGAGGGGCTGAGGGCTGTTTGCAAGCTGGCCACACCTCCTTCAGGGTGGGGTGCCTAGCCAGTCTGGGTGAGGGGCTGAGGGCTGTTTGTGTGTGCTATGAGATGAAAAAGGTAGAAAATCTCTACCTTCAGTGTTTTATGTTAGTGTCATGGTAGGTACACAGTAAGTACTTGATGAATAATTTAATTGCACATTCTATTTGAAGTATTCAGATGGCATGGATACATATTCCTGATGATCCCTAATGATTTCTGAAGTTCCTATTTATCTTTGTACCTCTGGGGAAATAGATAGCTATCTCTATGTAAATGTGGTTCCTTATTAAATTGCAGGGAGTGTTAAAGTTTCCATTAGACTCAAAAATAACTATCCTTATATTTACCATAGTGGTTCCTGAATTTTTAGATTCATTGGGTAGTAAGATATATTAAAAATGCCAGCTTTTTACTTTTCTAAAAGCATAAGAAATCCAACAGTTATCAGGTGTCACCATCATATCATAAAGAAACATTTGAACATCATAAAAGTAGGAAAGACAAAGTCATTGACTAAAATCTCCCTAAATTCAACAACTTTAAGTTTATTGAAAACCTTATACATTGTCATTTACTTTTTACTAATAACTAAAACTTCAAAAAAATTGGTCTTAGGTACCACTTTTATTTAAATTGGGGACTGAGACCAAGTGTATGTGGCTTTCTTAAATCTTAAAGCTATGCCAAAGGTTGAAAATAAGGAAAAAGAGGAATGTATGAGTAGTAATCTCATTTGAGCACAAATTCAAGTGTTGTTTTCCTTTTTGTTTTTTTGTAATCCTCCGCGGAGGATATGTTTATTGATATTAGAGAGAAGGAAAGGGCCAGGGTAGAGAGAAACATTAGTGTGAGAATCTTTGATTGGTTGCCTTCTATATATGCCCCAATGGGAATCAAACCCTCAACCTTTGGCTATATGGGATGGCACTCCAACCAACTGAGCTATACTGGCCAGGGCACAAATTCAATATTTTGATATAATAAGCAGGAACTTACCCTTTCTACCTCCCCTATATTTCCTTTTTTAATAAAATGGGCCTTAATGGGTATTCAGTACTGTCTCATTCTCTGTGCTTTCCATACCCTTAAGCCTATTCAGTATAGGATGGAATTCTTAAAATGAAAAATTATTCCTCAGCATCAGCCCCTTGTCCTTCTGTTTAAAGGTAATCACTGTAAATTTCTAGTGTGACCCTTTAAAAATTTTAATGCATATACCAATAGTTGGCTATATTTAAATATGTGTCCTAATTTATATATATTAAAACATACACATGTGGGTTTATACAAAGGGTACATTTTTAGCCTTATTCCTGGCTCTTCTTTGCCTTTCACTTTTTATGTTTCTGTTCTCTCATCACATTAAAAAAATACATTTGTATTTGTAATTCTTCCTGGTACAAGTAAGATACAAGCAAATAAATGGTACTTTGTTATATTTTTAGTTTGCCACAATTAAATCTAGATTGATAATTATTGATTACATCTTTACAAGTATGGAGGGTTCTCTCTTTTCCTGTCCAGCGTGGCTAGAGAGTGGTCTGGTTCTTTGAGTAGGGGTGGCTGGGGATTGAGAAAATGAAAGAAAGAGACAGTCACAGAGATGGAAGGAAAAAGCTGGGATCAGGTGGGACAGCTGCCCTCTTCTGATGGAGAAACCATGACTCTGAGCCCATACATTATGTTTATTTTATACAGAAAAAAAAAAGAAAAAGCAGGAAGTTTTTTAAAGGAGATTATGCACATTCTGGGTAGGCACAAATTGTATTCATTCCTGGTGCTTGGCTGGATTTAAATAACAAAACCCACCCCTGGCACCTGGGCTGAAGGTCAAGCTGAGAAAACTCTTGCCTTTTGGCAAGGTGTATTTCCAGGGTATGGCTTTGTAGAAGCCACTGGATTCAGCTGACAATAATTAAAGAAATGCCCATCTGCCTTCCCAGGTGCTCTCTACATACAAGTGTTAATATTATTGTTACCAATTAACAGTATTACAGAACACTGTTCCTTGGCATATATATAATTAAATCTTGTCTCCAAATTTTCTAATATGGTGATGTCTAAAAAGTAAAATTTGCTCTTAGGTTTTGTGTTGGTTGAGTCATCTATGAAATGGGGAGGAAGAAGACAAGGGTAGGTAAGTGTGTATGTCAGGGCTAAATTTAGTGTATTGACAAAACCAGACTGCTAAACTCATATAGGATTCATGTGTTTTTGCCATGTTGTTTCTTACTGTGTTTAGTTTAACTTAGATATGCCATCCTATGTAATAAATTGACTGAAGCCATCAGTCAGATATCCCCAAGGGCTCCCGGACTGGGAGAAGGTGCAGGCCTGGCAGAGGGACACCTCCCCCGTGAGTGCACAAATGTCGTGCACTGGGCCTCTAGTTTATAATAAAAGTCACTTCTCAGTCAGAAGTAGTAAGCATGAGATTTAATGCTGGGTGTTTGACCCTTTGAAATTAAATCACTTTAGGAGATGAAAAAATAAGTTCCCTATTCAAAAACTGAGTAATGCTAAATGATTACAAAAAATGGATAAACCTAATGTTCACACAATCTGTATAATTTTGTATGGTTACACAGCCCAAATAATCCTGAATGAGTTGGTTGCATGATGTGGTTCACAAATTTGAAAAACTATTTCTTTTAAGGTTTTCCTGATGTACTTTGTATAGAAATGTAAATATACACAAATAAATATACTTGTTAAGGTTATCTAGATTTAATATTGCTTGTCAAATTTATTTTGTTTTCTAAAATTCTGGATTATCTCCATTACAGAATCAGTGTGATTATAATGATAATGAGCACTAATATGTTTAAAATGACATGTAACTTGAGTTTATAGTGTTTAAATTAGGCTGGGAATTTCTGCTTTGTGAAGTATAGAAGTTAATATTAATTTATTGTCAGGGAGTAAAATTTAGATTATATGAGTTTTTGCTTTTCATCTTAAAAGATTTTGAACAAGTTTTTAAACTGGCTAGCAATTTTGATGATTGTATTAATCAGCAAGTATCTGTATTCATTGGCTAGCTAAGAACTGTATCCAGTGGGCTAACATTTGAATACAGGGTGAGCAAAAGCAGGTCTATATTATTGGTATGGAAAAAGACATGCAAATTATGATTATTACAATAGCTTTATTAACTCAAAAGAATGTCAATAAATCACAAGTAAGGATATGAAATAATAGGACAAATAATATGAATAAATAACAATAATAAGTAATAATACAAAAATAAACTGTGTTTTACATACTCACAACTATAAACCTACTTTTCCCACCCCTATATTATATTCACCAGCTAAGAAGTTATCTTGGGATTCAGTCCTGACTGTCATTATTTAGTTGTGTGACCTTGGTTAAATCCCTATTGGTTTTAGTTTCCTCACTTTTATAATAGTGGATTTGAATTCCTAATTTATCTCTGAACTCTAATCTACTTACAAAATTTGATGACATTTTATGATCCTGTTTTTTTCCTCCCGTAAGCCAAAATAGTTTTGAGTTATATTTATTACATTTACTGTTTTCTACATATTGGGAATCAGAAACTGAGTGGTTATGAAATAAGGCAACATTTTTACTAATCCCTTTGCAGACCAAAGTGTATGATCTAATGAAGGAATTAAAGAATCAGGGATTGTAGACTAGTGTGAAGTGAAAATGTGGTGTGTGTGTGTGTGTGTGTGTGTGGTTGGTCTATCTATCTATCTATCTATCTATCTATCTACCTATCTATCTATCTATTTATTAGAGGCCCAGTGCACGAAATTTGTGCACTCAGGGTGTGTGTGTGGGGGGGTGGGCCTAAGTCAGCAATCAGACATCTTTACCACTACCTCAGAGGCCGGAGAGGCTCCCGCCACCACCAGTGTACTTTCCAGTTTTTGAGTGGTGTTCCCCCTGTGGGAGCACACTGACCACTCTGGGGCCGCTCCTGCTTTGAGTGTCTGCCCCCTGGTGGTCAGTGCACATCGTAGCAACCAGTCATTCTGCCATTTGGTCTATTTGCATATTAGCCTTTCATTATATTCTATCTATCTATCTATCTATCTATCTATCTATCTATCTATCTATCTATCTATCTATCTATCTATTTGAATGCATGCCACCTACTATCAAATATCTTCATTAAGCCTCAGTTTTAGGCAGGCATTGTGAATCTGGATGTTGGAATTATGGTCTTTACAATTGTTCCTGTCCCTCTTCCAATTGTAAAGTTGGAACTAGCATGTATTCCAGCTTCTCAACAAGAATAGAGGTACCCCTTTCCCCATGTTTTCCTCTCCCAGCAGCAGCAAGTTTCTAACAGGCTATGATGTTTATATACTTCTCCCTACATATCAAGGATTTTGCTTCTTAGGGGAGATAAACCAAATAGGTCTGGGGAAAGTTTCTCACCTATATTGAATGGAATTGCACCAATATCCTCAAGTGCAGGTTTGCAGTTAAGGTTTTCATTTTATAGGGGAGGTCGGGTAGGGTTGATGGTTTTGGGTGGAGTTTTGACATTGTTTACTATTCTTTCTTAGTCAACATTGGGGAGCTGACTTGAGATTCTCTCATCTGTGTTCCTAGTGGAGTTCCAGGAGGAGGAGTGTGCAAGAAGGTGTATGTAAAAAAACACACACACTCTTGTGTTCCTCCTCTTCTCTCAATACTCAAACTTTAAACCCTCTAATTCACAACACTTTTTATACCATATATGTGGATTTATAAGCAGTTTTGTGACAACAGCTGGTTGTCTAGCAATTTTTAAAATTTTGTTTTAATTTACATTCTTTATTGTTTAAAGTATTACATAAGTCTTCTTTTTCCTCCATTAACCTTTCCCAGGCCACCCCTATCTCCCACCCCCAGTACATGCTCTCACACGCTCCCCCACTGTCTGTGTCCATTGATTATACTCATATGCATGCATATAAGTCCTTTGATTGATTGCTTACCCTCTCACAACCCCCCCCCCCCAAATAGGTTGGATAGTCTGTTTGATGCTTCTATGACTCTGGTTCTGTTTTCAGGCATCAGTTTATGTTGTTTATTATATTCCACAAATGAGTGATATATTTATTTTTCTCTGATTGGTGTATTTCACTTAGCATAATGCTCTCCAGTTCCATTCATGCTGTTGCAAATAGTAAGACTTCCTTCTTTTTTAGAGCAGTGTAATATTCCATTGTTTAGATATACCACAGTTTTCTAATCCACTCATCTGCTTGACTTAGACTGTTTCCAGTTCTTAGCTATTGTAAATTATGCTGCTATGAACATAGGGATGCATATATCCTTTCTGATTGGTGTTTCTCTTTTCTTGGGATATATTCCTGGAAATGGAATTACTGGGTCAAATGTGAGTTCCATTTTTAATTTTTTGAGGAAACTCCATACTGTTCTCTTCAGTAGCTCCAACAGTCTGCATTCCCACCAGCAGTACAAGAGGGTTCCTTTTTTTCCACGTTCTTTCCATCACTTGTCCTTGATTTGTTGATGATAGACATTCTGACAGGTGTGAGATGATACCTCATTGTTGTTTTGATTTACATCTCTCGGATGACTTTGAGCATATTTTCATATGTCTCTTGGCCTTCTGTATGTCCTTTTTAAAAAAGTGTTTATTTAGGTCCTTTGCCCATTTTTTTTTATTGAATTGTTTATCTTCCTTTTGTTAAGTTGTATGAGTTTGTTATAAATTTTGGAGAGTAAGCCCTTATCAGAGATAACATTGGCAAGTATTTTTCTCCCCTGTAGAGGCCTTTCTTGTTGTTCTCTTGATGGTTTCTTTTGCTGTGCAGAAGCTTTTTATTTTGATATCGTCCCATTTGTTTATTTTCACCTTAGTTTCCATTGCCCTAGGAACTGTATTGGTAAAGATATTGCTATAACATATGTCTGATATTTTGCTGCCTATGGCTTCTAAGATTTTTATGGTTCTCTATCTTTCGTGTAAGTCCTTTATCCATTTTGAGTTTATTTTTGTGTATGTTGTAAGTTGGTAGTCTAGTTTCATTTTTTTTTGCATGTATCAGTCCAATTTTCCCAAAACCATTTATTGAAGAGACTGTCTTGAATCCATTGTGTGCGCTTGCCTCCTTTGTCAAATATTAATTGAGCATATTGGCTTGGGTTGATTTCTGGGATCTATGTTCTTTTCCATTTGTCTAGTTGCCTGTTCTTGTGCCAATACCAGGCAGTTTTGAGAAAGGTGGCTTTGTAGTATAACTTGATATCTGGTATTGTGATCCCTCCAACATTGTTCTTCTTTCTTAAAATTGCTGCAGATATTTGGGGTCTTCTTTTTATTCCAGATGAATTTTTTCTAGGTCTGTGAAATATGTCGTTGATATCTTAATGGGGATTACATTGAATCTATAGATCACTTTGGGTAATATGGACATTTTAACAATATTGATCCTACCAATCCATGCACATGATATATTCTTCCATTTGTTTATGTCTTCCTATATCTCTTTTTTCAGAGTCCTGTAATTTTCTGAGTACAGGTCCTTTTACCTCCTTGGTTAAATTTATTCTTAGGTATGTTAATTTTTTTGTTGCAATGGTAAATGGGATTGTTTTTTCATTTTCTCTTTCTGTTAGTTCATTATTGGTGTATAAAAAAAAGCCATAGATTTCTGGGTGTTAATTTTGTATCCTGTTTTATTACCGAATTCATTTATTAAGTCTCATAGCTTTTTTGATGGAGTCTTCAAGGTTTTCTATGTACAATATCATGTCATCTGTGAATAATGATAGCTTTACTTCTTTTTTTTCCCATTTGGGTGCCTTTTATTTCTTCTTGTCTGATTGCTGTGGCTAGCATTTCCAGTTATATATCGAACAGGAGTGGTGAAAGTGGCCATCCCTGTCTTGTTTCTATTCTTAGGGAAAATGGTTTTAGTTTTTGCCTATTGAGTATGATGTTTACTGTATGCTTGTCACATAAGGCTTTTATTATTTTGAGATATCCCTCTAGGCTCACTTTGCTGAGATTTTTTATCAAGAAAGGGTGTTGGATTTTGCCAGATGCCTTTGCTGCATCATTTGATATGATTATATGGTTTTTGTCGCATAGTTTGTTTAGGTGATGTATCACATTTATTAAATTGCGGATATTGTACCAGCCTTGCATCCCTGGAATACATCCCACTTGGTGATGGATTCGATTTGATAGAATTTTGTTGAGGATTTTATCATCTATGTTCATCATGGATATTGGTCTGTAATTCTCTTTCTTTGTAATGTCTTTATCTGGTTTTGGACTTAGGGTAATACTGGCTTCATAGAAAGAGTTTGGCAATGTGCCTTCCTCTTGAAATTTTTTGGAATAGTTTGAGAATGACAGGTTTTAGTTCTTTGAATCTTTGGTAAAACTCCCCTGTGAAACTGTCTGGCCCCAAGCTTTTGTTTGCTGGAAGTTTTTATGACGGCTTCAATTTTCCCTGTAGTTATTGGCCTGTTGAGTTTTTTTATTCTTCTTGATTGAGTTTTGGAAGGTTGTATTTTTTAGGAATATGTTCATTTCCTTTAGGTTGTTTAGTTTGTTGGAGTGGAATTGTTTATAGTTTTTTTTTGTGTGTGTTTTTTTTACAATCTTTTGTATTTATATGGGATCTGTTTTTTGCCTCTTTCATTTCTGATTTTGTTTATTTGGGTCCTCTCTCCTTGCTTCTTGGTGAGCCTGGCTAGAGGTTCATCAATTTTGTTTAACCTTTGAAAGAACCAGCTTTTGGTTTCATTGACCTTTTGTATTGGTTTTTTGGTCTCTATGTCATTTATTTCTGTTCTGATCTTTATTATCTCCCTCCTTCTGCTCACTGCAGCCTTTTTTTTAATTGCTTTACTATGTTAATACTTTAAGTTGTAGAGTTAGATAATTCATTATCAGTTTTTCTTGTTTCTTTTTTAGATAGGCCTGTAATGCTATGAACTTCCCTCTTAGGACTGCTTTCATTGTGTCCCATAGGTTTTGAATTGTTGTGTTTTCATTGTCATTCATTTCCAGGATGTTTTTAATTTCTTCTTTGATCTCTTTGATAAACCAGTCATTGTTTAATAGCATGCTATTCAGCCTCTAAATGTTTGAATTTTTTTATTGTTTGTATTGTAGTTGATTTCTAATATTATGCCATTGTGGTCTGAGAAGATGCTTGATATGATTTCAATCTTCTTGAATTTGGAGAGATTTTGCTTGTGACCCAATATGTGGTCTATCTTTGATAATGTCCCATGTGTACATGAGAAGAATGTATATTCTGTAGCTTTGGGGTGAAATGTTCTGAAGATGTCGATTTAGTCCATCTGATCTAGTGAGTCATTTGGGATTGGTGAGTTGTTTTTTTTGGTTTTTTTTTTTTCTTCTGATTTTTGTTTGTTTGTTTGTTTAGAGGATTTGTCCAGTGGTCTTAGAGGGCTATTAAAGTTCCCTATTGTGGTCATATTTTTATTGATCTCTTTTTTGATATCTTCCAGAAGTTTTTTTTATGTATTTCGGTGCTCTTGCATTGGGTGCAAATATGTTTACCAGAGTTCCTCTTGTTTACTGATCCCTTTAGAATTATGAAGTGGCCTTCCTTATCTCTTGTTAGCTTTGAGGTCTATTTTATCAGATATTACTACCCCAGCTTTTTTTTTTTTTTTCATTTCCCTTTGCCTGAAATATATTTTTCCATCCCTTCACTTTCAGCCTGTCTGAGTCTCTTGTTCTGAGGTGGATCTCTTGTAGACAGCATATATTATATGGGTCATTTTTTCTAATCCATTCAGCCACTTGATGTGTTTTGATTGGACCATTTAGTCCATTTTCATTTAAAGTTATTGTTGATAAGTACTTGTTTGTAGCCATTTTATTTTTATTTTCTTGTGCCTGTGTTCCTTTTTCCCTTTTCTTTCCATCTCTTTACAATATCCCTTTAGTATTTCTTATATTGCTCATTTGGTAGTGATAAATAGCCTTAGCCCTTTTTGGTCTGTGAAGCTCCTGATTTTTGCTTCAGTTTTGAATGATAGCCTTGCTGGATAGAGTATTTTTGGATTCAGCTTCTTGCTTTGCATCACTTGTATATTTCCTTCCGTTCCTTTCTGGCCTGATGTGTTTCTGTTGAGAAATCATTTGATAATCTAATGGGGGATCCTTTGTAGGTAACTTTCTGTCTCTCTCTTGGAGCCTTTAAGATTCTCTGTCATTAACGTTTTGCATTGTAATTATGACATGTCTTGGTGTTGGTCTTTTGGGGCTCATCTTGTTTGGGACTCTCTGTGCTTGTGTGACTTTTTTCTTCCCCAAATCAGGAAAGTTTTCTGACATTATTTCTTCAAATAGGTTTTCTAACCCTTGCTCCTCTTCTTGCCATTCTGGCACCCCATTATACATAAATTGCTTCATTTCATGTTATCCCAGTGCTCCCTTAGGCTCTCCTCCTGTCTTGATTTTTTTCTCCAATTGCAGTTCAGATTGGGTATGTTGCTTCCTGGTCTTCTAATTCGCTAATTTGGTCCTCTGCTTTTCCTAGTCTACTATTGAAAGCTCCCACAGTGCTTTTTATTTTAGCTACATCATTCTTGATTTTCTCCTGATTCTTGCATATGTTGTTGATTTTCTGACCCATCTGGTTTTTGAACTGTAATTGTGAATTCTTTTTCTGACATATTGAATATCTCTGTTTCATTTAGTTATTCTGCTCCCTCCCCTGGCAGTTCCTTCTTTTATTTTCCTTTGGGGGTTGTTCTTCTCTCTCCTTATTTTTTCTCTCACCAAAGTATCTAGGTGTCTAGTCATGCAGGGCCTGTGGCTGCAGCAGTGGGATTAGTGGCAAGTCATGCGGTCGCGAGGGTGGCTGCTCCTCGGGCAGTCACGGGTAGCCGTTGCTGCTCATGTGGCTTTTTGCGTGGTTGTTGGGTCTGGAAGCATCTGCTCTTTGGGTGGTCACAGGTGGTGGCTGTTCCTTCAGCTCTTGTGGGCAGTGGCTGCTCCTCTAGTGGTTGTGGAGCTGCTGCTCCCATGGTTTTTCATGTGGTCATGGCAACGGCTGCTGGCCTAGTCATAGTGCCTGGGGCTAAAGTTTCGGACTGTTAGGAGGGGAACGTGCTCCATAACTCACAAGAGCCCTCGGCTGGGTAGGCTTGAGAACTGGTTTCCATGGGTTCACAGCCCAGGCAGCAGTTTCCTGGCCAGAGTTGCTGTAGGGTCCCGTGTTGTGTCCGAGAGCAATCTGGGTGGAGGTGAGCCTGGGCTCCCAGTCACAGCACCTCTCCCCTTCAAGATGGAATGGCCTCTGTGGCAGAGCCAGCTGCCCAGGAGTGATTACAGTGGTAGCAGAGGCTGCCCGGCTAGGTTAGCCTGAACCGACAGCCCCCGAAAGTCCTGTGGGATCTAACTGTCCTTCACTCTCATACACACACATAAACCCCACACGTCCACACACTACTCTTTCACTCCCTCACTCTCTCAACTCATTCACACTCTCTCCCTCACTGCCATACATACTCCCAGCTGCCATCTTTCCAAAGCTCTTAAACAGTGGAACTCTTAAACAGTGGAGCTTAGTAGATTAACAGTTTATTGTGAAAGGATTTAACTCAGGATCAGCCAGATGGAAGATATACATAGAGCAAGTTATACGGGTATAGCTGTAGGGCTTCCATGCTCTCTCCAGGTACAACATTCTCTTGGCATCTCCAAAGTGTTCTCCAACCTGGAAATTCTCTGGACCGTGTCCTTTTAGTTTTTTTATGGAAGCTTCATTAAATCATTGGTCATTGTTGATTGAATTCAATTTCCAGCTTCTCCTTTCCCCAGAGGGTAGGATAGGCAGTGATGGAAGTTTTATTTGGTTGGTTCTCTTGGCAAGTAGTCCTCATCCTTAAGTTATCTAGAGGCTTTTCAAATGTCACCTAATAAACTCAGGTATGGTTGAAAGGGGCTTGTTATGAAAAAAAGAAAGAAAAGAGAGAGAGAGAGAAAAAAGAAAGTGGCTTATTATGAACAAAAGACCACCCATGTTTCTCTTACCACTTGGAAAATTCCAAGGATTTTAGAAGCTCTGCCAAGAATGGGGAGGATATTGCCGAAACCGGTTTGGCTCAGTGGTAGAGCCTTGGTCTGCGGACTGAAAGGTCCCGGGTTCGATTTCTGTCAAGGGCATGTACATTGGTTGCGGGTACATCCCCCTGGTAGGGGGGTGTGCAGGAGGCAGCTGGTCGATATTTCTCTCTCATGGATGTATCTAGCTCTCTATCTCCCTTCCTCTCTTTATAATATCAATAAAATATATATTTTTTAAAGGATGGGGAGGATAAACAAGTATATACTTATTATTGTAAATCACATATCACAGTGTGTAGCCCCCTATGTTTTGCAGCTCCTAGGATTTCACACTGTCTTGATAGCTAACAGCCTATAGATGTGCATTTATTTGTAATTTCTAGTTTAATCTTTTGGCAGTTTATATAATGTTCAGTGGTGTCTGTCCAAAAGCTCAGGTCTTATTTCATCCCCTAGGTTCCTTTCTTCAGATTTCAACTTAGTTGTTTGACCTGTGACCTCAGTTCTCCAATGAGCTTAGGAAAAGTCATTAATTTGGCATTTTCAAGGTTGTTGTTTTGTTTTGTTTTCTTGCATTGGTGGGAGTGACACTCCAGCTCTTTGTATCTTTGATCTTAAACTGAAAATCTTTTTGCTTTTAAAAAATATTTTCATTTGTATGCTGTTATTATCCATCTGTTAACTAATTGTCTTTCCTTTATGTCTTAGTATTTTTTAAATATATTTTTAACAGACTTAATTTTTAAAAAATATTTTTATTGATTTCAGAGAGGATGTGAGATGGAGGGAGAGAGATGGAAATATCAATGATGAGAGACTCATTGTTCATCTATCTCATGCACACTTCTTACTGGGGATCAGACCTGCAACTTAAGCATATGCCCTTGACTGGAATCCAACCTGGGACCCTTCAGTCTGCAGGCTGACGCTCTATCCACTGAGCCAAACCAGTTAGGGCTAGGCATTTTTAAAATAACTGATTTAAAATTATTGTAGGCTCCCTTCTGTATTTATTTTTGGTTATTTTTAATTTTTATTAAATCACATTTTCTAGTTCCTTTGAATTTCTAGTAATTTTCATTGTATGATATGAGCACCATAGATGCTCTTTTGTCAATATGATTATTTTAAACCCAATCAGTTACATCAGGTCTATATAAAGTAATAGGTATCCTTTCTGGGATCTCATTGGAATGCCTAGAGTGTTCATTGAATTTGCTCTACCCTGGCTGGTCAAGACTCCTGTGTTGTGCAGCACTGATTCCTGAAATATCAATTTAGCTCAAGCTCCCTATTACTGTAGTTTGTGAGATCTCACAGAATCTCATTCTGTACCTGCACAGTGTAGAATTTACCAAAGTATTAGTCCATTTTGCTGATTCTAGAGCTACTTACCTATAAAAATACCTACTTTTCTGGCCCTACCTGTTTTGGCTGGTTCAGTTGGCCTGCAGACTGAAGCATCCTGGGTTTGATTCCGGTCAAGGGCACATGCCTGGATTGCAGGCTTGATCCCCAATAGGGGGTGTGCAGGAGGTAGTCCATCAGTGATTCTCTCTCATCATTGATGCTTTTATCTCTCTCTCCCTCTCTTTTCCTCTCTGAAATCAATACAAATATATTCAATTTTTTTAAAAAACACACCTGCTTTTCTGTAAACTGCCCTGGAGATTCCATCCACATCTGCAGTCCTAAACTCTTATCTCTGCCTCTTTAGCTCACTGAGGCCATTTTGCTCTGCTAGGGTTCTGTGTCCTTGCAGGGTAATTTGGAAAATGTCTCTGGGCAGAAAGCGTTGGCTGATGTGGGATTTATTGTGTTTTCCTTTTCTCATGGAGCTCAGTCCTGGGCTGCCTCTTATTCAGTGTCTGAAAACAGGTATTCTATATGTTGTTTTCTGTATTATAGTTATATGTGATAAAAGGGTTGATCAGGTACCAATTATTGACAGGTACCAGTTATTCTGACATGTCTAGAAGTGTGAGTTGTTATTTATTCTTTTTCTCTTGAGTAAATTCTATGTGCCAATCACCTTGTTAAACATCTTATTTAATCCTTGTTTAATTTCTACAAAAAATTCATTTTGTTGCAATAATTTGTAGTAACTAATAATTATTATTACCATTTCATAAAAGAAAAAACCTATAGGAAGGTTCAACAACTTCCCAGTGGAATAAATTGTTCTAATAATAAAATAGTTCAAACATGCCTTTGTGATTCTTTTAATATTTTAATATTGGACTTTTTCAAAGTTTTAAAAATTTAGTTATTTTTTATTTATTATTTAATTTTTATATAGACAATAGAACCCAATCAATTATAGCAGAGGTTGGCAATTTTTTTCCAACAGGGCCACATAGTAAATTAGGCTTTTGGACCAAATGGATTCTCACTACTACTCAGTTCTGCCATCATAGTTCAAAAGTGTCTGTAGATAGTACACAAATTGATGTGGCTCTATTCCATTATCTGTCTATATAAAAGGCTAGCAATCATCAGACTGGTAGCTATGAGGTGCACTGACTAACTGGGGGCAGATGCTCTGACTAGTAACTATGACGCGCACTGATCACAAGGGGGGCAGATTCTCAATCGGGTGAGGATTCAAAGAATTAAAAAAAATCTCTGTAGAAAGATATTTCACTTTAATCCATTCGGGTTAATAGTTAACATTAATAGTTCTCATTGAAGATATATTTCTATTTAATCAAATAGGTAGAGAGACATCCTTATCTCAGGTATTTTCTTTATTTGTAGCAGGCTTTGGAAGACTGTTTTATGAAGGAATGCATACTTTAAGGGATTGTATTGACTGTCTAACACAGGGGTGGGCAAACTTTTTGACTCGAGGGCTACAATGGGTTCTTAAACTGGACCGGAGGGCCGGAACAAAAGCAACCTGACCATGCTGGCACTCTCATCTTGGGCTGCTGGTGAAGGAGCGGAGGGGAGAGCAAGAGAACACTCTGCTCTTTGGGTTCTGCAGGCTGGATAGAACAGCCCATCGGGCCGGATTCGGCCCGCAGGCCATAGTTTGCCCACGGTTGGTCTAACACATAGTAGGCAGCTGGTATTTTTTTATTGCCCTTTTTCCAGTCTATGTTTTATGCATTCCCGAACTATCCTTTAACTTAATGGAAGACTTTTTGCCCCATAGGGCTGAGCTCCTTAAAGGAGGGAATTTTTCTTTTTTTTTTATCTGTAAGATCTTTAATTAGGCCTGGTACTGGCAGATCAGTTAATTTTTGTTTGTTTATTTGTGTTCTGAACTAGAGGTATTTTGAGTTTAAGAGGCTTACGAGTCTTTATAGACTTCTAAATATTTTACAGAATAAAGCTAATGATATCACATCTTGGGGCAAGGTGTCTCCAGGCAACACAGGGCTGTTGACAGTTATTAAGGAGCCTGAGACTTAACAGAAGCTTAGCCTCTTTGGAAATTCGTAGCACAAATTTGGCTGTAGATGCTGATTTTGGAAATATAACTGAATAGGTAAGAGTAAACAAAAGTGTGGCAGGCTAGGTTGTCTTTAAAGGTGTTGGCACTAAGTTTTCAAATGGAGTTGTCAATCAGGTAGGGTATATCAGGAAATTCAATATAGATAATCATAATGAAGGGATATAATTATTATCTTGAGAATTAATTTTGCCATTTAGCAGAGTTCTGGGACTTGGCTACAAAACCTCAGATAAAAAACTGGTAAGAAAACAGAGTAGCAGGTACTAAAGCAAAATCCTAGAATCTTGAGCCTACTTGGTTTGGAAAAGCTAAACTACCCTGTTTTCCCAAAAATAAGACGGTGTCTTATATTAATTTTTGCTCCCAAAGATGCACTAGGTCTTATTTTCAGGGTATGTATTATGTTACCATGAAGTAGGTCTTATTTTCGGAGGATGTCTTATTTTCCGGGAAAACATGGTAAGAGTACAGAGCAACATTAGAGCCTAGAAATGGTATCTGATCTTTACATTTGTTGTAGCAGCCTAGGGGACTTGGGATGGTGGTGTAGCCTTTGGCAGTAGTGGCTCTATATAGTACTTGGTCTGGAAGAGTGACTAATGTTAAGCCCTAACAGAGAAACAGATAAGGCTATTTAATACTGAATCCCTTTCATATGGAATATTCCAAGGGCCTGGCTATTCTGTTCAGATATAGAGCAAGAGAATGAGAAAGATAGGTGGGATGTAGAGCTAATAGATCTAGGAGGATTGCCTTGATTCCTGTTAAAAATTACTAGGGATTTGTTTGGATCATGGACTGTGAAGTCATCTATCTATATAAAAGACTAATTAACATTCTAAGTTCCTTATCTCCTCCGGGGAATGAAGTCCAGTAGCAACACTTCCTCTCTTTAGCCTGGACTAGCCTCCTTGCAGTTTCTTCAGCCCAGGAACATGACTTGCTTTATACCCAGGTGGAAACACTTTACACTGTAACCAAATGTCTATGAAGCGTTTTCCTGTGCCTCATCTCACATGATCCTCACAGAAGTCCTGAAGTAGGTAGAAAGGAGACTTGGTGGAATCCTGTTTTCTTTTCATTAACCAGAAAATGGAGATTTAGAAAGCTTAGAAACTTGACCTGACTGAAAAGAAGTAAGAAATGGTGGACCTTGAAAATGACTTCAGGTTTTCTCACTGCACAGTATATATTTTACTCTTTGTTCTCTCTGTATGATCTACAATCATACTATGCTTCGTGTTGGTATTTACTGCTGTGCTGTTGGGGTGCTTTACTGGGCTGGAAAAAGTTCAGCTAAGTTAGAAAGCAGGTCTAATTAAGGAAGCTTGCTCTGTATCTATAAAAGACTAAGTTGACTCACACATACATGCCTAATACATATAAAGCTCTCGCTGGCACCAATCACATGCATGTGTTTCCATCTGTCATTGTTGATTGTGAATTTGGTTGACACTTCTATTATAGAGAAAAGGCAAATAGTAATATTAAAATATTTCTTCTAATTAATTTCCTTTCAATGTGCATGAAACCGTGCACTGCCATTAGTCTATATATAAAAACCTAAGTGACCGTTATGGTGGAACAACCAGAACGACTGGAATGACTGTCACTATGAAGTGCACAGAGCAGGCAGGCAAGTGGTAAGGAACGAGCAGGCAGGCAGGCAAGTAGTTAGGGATAAGCAGGCAGGCAAGGGAGTGGTTAGGGGCAACTGGTCCCAGATTGTGAGAGGGATGTACAATTGCCAGTTAGGCCTTGAGGGGTCCTGGATTTTGAGAGGATGCAGGCCAGGCTGAGGGACCCTCTCCTGCATGAATTTTGTGCACTGGGCCTCCAGTCCTATATAATAAAAGTTTAATATGCAAATTGTCCCCATGGGTGGGAATTTTACTGACTGGGAATTAGACGTGAGCTGACCACTAGGGATGGTGTGGAACATGGTGGCATTGGTGAGGCGGTGCTTGCAGTGGGCAGCAATGGAGGTGATGCCATCCAGATGGTTCCCGATGAGAACAGTACTACAGCAGGATGATGGAGCAGGTGAGTGGGCTGCACCAGGCCAAGGCAGGTGTAAAGGGAGGCCCTGTTCAGTGGTGGCAGCAGGCAGCTGGAAGAAGGGAGGCTCTGGCCAGGAGCCACTAGGGACCTACCTGTGCACGAATTTGGTGCACTGGGCCTCTAGTTCTCCTATATAATAAAAGACTAATATGCAAATCAACTGAAAGGCGGAATGACCAGCCGCTATGATGCACATTGTCCACCAGATGGCAGACACTCAACACAGGAGCTGCTCCCTGGTGGTCAGTGCGCTGCCACAGCAGGAGCGCTGTCTACTCACCAATGGATGCCAGACACCAGGCTCATGACTGGAAAGTACAGCTGTGGTGGCACTAGCCTCTCCCACCTCCGCAGCAATGCTACCAAGCAGTGGTGGCGACAGGAGCAGTGGGACTGGGATGAGCAGGAGCTGTGCAGAGCCCGTCCTGGGAATACCATAGAGAGCAGAGAACAGTGCAAGCATCTAGTAAGTTGTTGGGGAAGGAAAATAAAATTCAAGTAGCTAAGAGTTCTGGCCTGAACTCTCATCCTTTGTATTAGTGAACAGTCATTGTTTTATAATATTTCAAGAGGTTTAAATGAAAACATGATATCTTTATTCTTAACATTAAAAACAAATATAACCTTTAAAGCACACATAGCAACATTTCTACCAATTAAATCTTGCACAATTAGGAAGTAGGTGTAAGCTGTGAACTGCCGCTTCGCTTCTCCTAGGGGTCTCGGATTGCAAGAGGGTACAGGCCAAGATGAGTAATGTTACTGGTGCACAAATTCGTGTACTGGGTCTTTAGTATAATGTAGTACAATATAGGATTCTCAGAAAATACTTGTTGAATGACTAACTAAATTAAAGATAGTCACTCAGATATCTTAGGGCCATTAATGAAATCTATTCATTAATGTGGATCTTTATGTGGATCCTTTCCTTTACATGATTATTTCCTTTTTTTTATGTGGAAATAAAAACTCATCACGTTAGAATTTAAATATAAAATCTCCAGGTTAAATTATCAGTCTGCATAATGGATTTTATTGGTTTCACTTTTGCTGCTTTTATTTACTCATGTTTATCCCACTCAGTAAATAATTTTATGCATATTGTTGATGAATATTCTGTTTATTAAATAACTTTATTTGGTGCCTTTGTTAAGTAAGTATTTTTAGGTGTCACCCTAGATATATTTATGTACTACTCACTGTGGGATCTATAAAATTGTGTAAGATGTACTCCTTGTCAATAATTACATTCTCTTACTTTTGACAAGGAGCTGTTAAAAGAAATAGAGAGTACTGTTATTTCACATTTTAATTAGGGGAAAGAGAAGCAATTATTTTTCTAGTAGAGGTGTTATTAGATTATTCATTAATATTTACAAAGAAAATATATAGAATTCTAGTTAAGCTGCAGTAGGAAATAAGTACTTTTTTAATAAATAATCCACCATATTTAAAATTTGGTTAAATCAATTCATTCATTTATACAAGTTTTTAGGATATGGTAAAAGCACATTAGTATTTTTGGTTAAGTTTATATGCCCTTTTTCTTATTATGACATTTCAAACTAGATTATTAGATTTTGATTTAATGAGAACAGTACCATCTATAGAGTTGCTAATATGATATAAATAAGATCTATATTATTTCGGGGGGAAATATATGTTTATTCAGTTATTTTTATTTATAATTTTATTTTTTAATCTAATTTGTTGTTCACTCTCAAAAGAAATTTGGATGAAAGAATATGAGTAAATAGGTGCTTTGATTCTAAAAAGTCCTTGGTTGGAAATAGTAATTGAATTTGAACTTTAAATACATTCTCTTTCTTTCTAGTACATTAAACTGATTTAATACTATCAATACTTGAATTACTTATATAATATATCACTTTATACATCATTATTCTATGATGTTCTACCTCTATATTTCCCATTTCATGAGCATTTCTTTTCTGCTACACAAATTCTTGTCTTTTTAGCTTAATTGGGTAATTCAGTGAATTGTGACAATTTTCTTTAAAAAAAATAATTTATTGATTTTTTTTTACAGAAAGGAAGAGAGAGGGATAGAGAGCTAGAAACATTGACCAGCTGCCTCCTGCACACCCCTACTGGGGATGTGCCCACAACCAATGTACATGCCCTTGACCGGAATCGAACTTGGCTTCTTTCAGTCCGCAGACTGATGCTCTATCCACTGAGCCAAATCGGTTTCGGCTGTGACAATTTTCTTAACATGCGATCTTTATATACATTTATAGCATATTTATAAACATGTGACATATTTGGCCTTGAAAGGATATTATAGGAAAACGATTTCCAAGAATAAAAAAGGCATGTTGATGAAATGAATTTAGCTTTATATTGTAGCTAAATTCAAGTCATTTTAAGCATATGGATAGTACATTATATATATGTATATATGCTTATATATGTGTGTGTGTGTGAGTATATATATATATATATATGCACACATATGTATGTATGTATATATTGTCTTAATTCATTAATACTGAGGAGTGGCTTGTGTTTAAACACTTCTGTTGATAGTTGTAAACCTTGACTGATGAAGATGTTCTTCCTCAAGAAGTAACTAATGGTGTTTTCCTATGTACCAATAAATCTACAGTTATCTTGAGGAATTGATTATACACAACTGGAATTGAATTAAAATATGATAGTTAGCATTTTTCTCTGTCTAGCATACTTTTCTAATTTTTGTTAACAGACCATACTTCTTCCCTAACACATACCATTATGCTTTTGATGGGACTATACCAAACATAATATTCTACCCTTGGTTATTAGTCTAGGGAGTTAATCCAAATGTAGCCAATCGTAATTCCCCATCCCACTGGCTATCTATACTAATAAAAGCCTAGGTGGCCTTTGCTTGTGCATAATGTCACAAGATGGCCACCACAAGATGGCTGCACGCACAGTGGAGGCAGTGAGGCCTAGGCATCCCGCGACTCTATGCAGCACAGAGGAGGCTAGTCTCAGCATCTCCACCACCTCACGCAGTGGAGGCGGGTCCCAGAGAAGGAGGTGGGTCACATCAGGGGAGGGCAGTTGGGGGCAATCAGCCAGCTGGGGAGGGTAGTTGGGGGCAATCATGTCAGCTGGGGAGGGCAATTCTGGGCAATCAGGCTGACAGGGGAGGGTAGTTGTGGGCAATGGGCTGGCAGGGGAGGGCAGTTGGGGGCAGTTGGGCTGGCAGGGGATCAGTTAGGTCTCAATCAGGCCTGTATGGGAGCAGTTAGGGGGCAATCAGGCAGGTGAGAGGTTAGGAGCTAGTAGTCCCGGATTATGAGAGGGTTATATAATTGCAGGGATCGGGCCTAAACTGGCAATCAGATGTCCTCCAAGGGGTTCCTGATTGGAGAGGGTGCAAGCTATATCAGGCAACTAGTAGTAATATATCCAAGATGGATAGGAGTTCCAACCTTCAAAGAGCATGCCCTCCTTTCCATTTCCCACACCATATAGATAGATAACCTATGTTTATTTGGAGAGAATGAGATCTCACAGAGAAGCAGAGATGAAAAAGCTGGAGAGGCAAAGAGAAGCTTAGAAAATTCTTACTAAGACATGGATACAGCCATCTCCCTGAGAGGATCCTCTGCCTCTACTCTTTCACGTCGGATAATCTTTGAAATATGGGTGAAATTCTGGCTAGGTATTTTTTCCAGCCTCAGAATTCTTGTAGGGCATTTTGGGAAAGTTACATTTCTCAATGTCTGTGACTCTTCCCTTCTCCCTTCCCAAATCTATTGTCTCTCTGGCCTTAAATAAAATGTCAACAGGGTTGATTTGCTTTTAGCTGTTTACTTGACATCTGATAATAAAGAAATCTCAGTGTCACTAAAAACAAATTTGAATATCAGGCTAGTCACTTATTATCTTTGGCCCTTAGCATTCATATCTTTTTTAAAAAATAAATCTTTATTGTTCATATTATTACAAATGTTCCTCATTTCCCCCCCCCCCATTGCTCCCCTCCACCTTTTCCATCCCACTCTCTGCCCTATCCCTATCCCCCATTGTCCTCATCCATAGGTGCAGTTTATGTTCAGTCTCTCTCCCCTCCCCATCACTCCCCATTTCCCCAAGAATCATCATCAGTCCCCTCCCCTTCCATACCTCTGATTCTATTATATTCACCAGTTAATATTGTTCAACATGATTTTTACTTCCCTTGGTTTTTAGATTCACTTGTTGATAGTTATGTATTTGTTGTTCATAATTTTTATCTTTATTTTCTTTCTCTTCCTAAAGAACCCCATTCAGCAATTCATATAATTCTGGCTTGGCAGTGATGAACTCCTTTAGCTTAAATTTATTTGTGAAGCTCTTTATCTGGCATTTGATTCTGAGTGATAGCTTTGCTGGGTAGAGTATTTTGGCTGTAGGTTCTTGTTATTCATCACCTTGAATATTTCTTGCCATTCCCATCTGGCCTGCATAGTTTCTGTTGAGAAATCAGCTGACAGTCCTATAGGTGCTCCTTTATAGGTAACTACCTGCTTTTGTCTAGCTGCTTTTAATATTCTCTCTTTGTCTTTTGCTCTTGGAATTTTAATTATGATGTGTCTTGGTGTGGTCCTCTTTGGATTCCTTTTGTTTGGGGTTCTGTGTGCTTCCTGGACTTGTAAGTCTATTTTTTTCACCAGGTGGGGGAAGTTTTCTGTCACTATTTCTTTCAATATGTTTTCAGTATCTTGCTCTCATGATACCTTGCTCTCTGTCATTTTCTGGGACGCCCATAATTCTGATGTTGGTTCGCTTGAAGTTGTCCCAGAGGTTTCTTACACTATCTTCAACTTTCTGGATTTTCTTGTCTTCTTGCTTCTGCGGAGGAGTGTCCTCTGGCTTTTGTGTTCCAAATCTTGTACTTGATTCTTGCAATCTTCCATTCTGTTTTTAGAACTCTGTATAATATTTTTTATTTCAGAGAATGTATTCTTCATTTCCCGTTGATCCATTATTATTTCTTGTTGATCCTTTATTATTTCTAGTTGACCCCTTTTCATATCCTCTTAAGTCTCATTTATTTTATCGGCCTTTTCTAGAAAATTCTTGAAGAACCTTATAAGCATAGTTTTGAACTCTATATCCAGTCGCTTTTTGTCCTCCATTTCTTTAGTTTGTGGTCTGTTTCCTTGTCTAGGCATTTTCGCTGCTTCCCTGAGTTGGTAGGTTGGGAGGATCAGCTGTGTCTATGCCAGGAGACAGCCTTATTCCACTAGACTTGGAAACCTGCAAAAGCCTCTGTTTTCAGCTTGGATGGGGCGGAGTTTCAGGGTGGAGCCTACAGCCTTGGCTTCTGGTTAGCCCCGCCCTCTGAGGTTCCTGAGTCTCAGTGTACCTCAGTTGTCCTTTGGTATTCCCTGCAAGCACCTCTGAGAGAAAGGTGCCCTAGAGTTTTGCCCGATACCAGACAGTCTAGTCTCAACCCCCCAAGGAGCCTGCAACTGGGGTTTAGTGCAGTTGGAAGTGGGGTTAAGAGCAGTCCGGAGCTTATGTCTCCTTCCTGCTAGGTCAGTCCAGTGGCCCAATCAACCTTCTATCCTCTGCACGAAATGTGTGCAACTCCGGGGGCTCTGCATTTCACTGCTTTCCTGAGCCTCTGCCTTACAGCCCAGATTCCCTCTGTATGAGGATGGGTCCCATGGGTCTCGCCCAGAACTGGGGTTCAGTGCAGTTAGAACTGGGGTTCTGCACAGTCCTGAGCTTTTGTCTCCTTCCTGCTAGGGCAATCCAGCAGCTCAGTGAACAGACCTTCCTCTGTGTACAAATGTGCTGGACTCTGGGGTTCTGCCCTTCACTGCTTCCCTAAGCTTCCACCTTTCAGCCCAGATTCCCTCTGTATGAGGCTGGGGCCCTAGGGGCTTGCCCAGAACTGGGGTTCAGTGTAGTCGGATTTGGGGTCCAGCACAGTCTGGAGCTTTTATCTTCTTCCCACTAGGGAATGCCAGCCAGGCCCTCAGCAGCCCCCTCCTCTCCGGCTCTGTCCTCTCCCCATGTGCGCACCATGTCCCTCTGTACCTTGAGCTTTTACAGCTCCTTTTACAGATTTTCCTTCTGATTTTCTCTTTCCTTTTAGTTGTAGAATTTCCAGTCAGTCAACTTTCCTGTAGTTTTGGATAATGTCCACTTTATATTTTAGTTGTATTTTTTGAAATTTTTGAGTGAGGCTGCAGTTAGGCATTTACCTATGCCGACATCTTGGTTTTTCTCCTTCAGCATTCGTATCTTTAAATGAGTTAGAATAATAGTTAACTTCATGAGGTTTTTCAGCTCTAAGAATTCAACAGTTCTGAATAAGTTGCCTGGTATAATGATTTATCTTTTTTGTTCACTTAAACATATCATTAAGTGCCTACTGTGTATCAGTTATGTTACTAGATACTATAGTGAATTAAATATAAAATTCATTTTCTGTCAATAGAGTTTAAACTGTTATAGGGAGAAATAATTCCAGAGATAATAACAGTGATACAGTGTTTCTCAAAGTGTGTCACATTCAGATATGTGGTGATTTTAGGAATGTTAGGGGCAGTGTATTAAATAGTATCAAATTACTTAAAAAACTTTTCCCTTTTTTTACTCCTTTACATTATATGCATAAACATAATCTTTTCACACACCTTGAACATTTATGATTCTCCCCTTTTTTACAAAGAGGGGCTTACATTACAATATTCTGTGCTAGAATTCAATGAAATATTTATTTACTGTTACTTTTATTTATGGCAAGTCATACTTTTCTCATTTGTGGTAATGATAAAAGACTTTATTTGGAAGTTTTCATTTAAAAATGAGTTGATTAAATCTGGCTAACATTGTCAAGCTGGAATACTATTTTAAGAACTGCCAAAATTAATTATGACTTTCTTCTCTTGTGTGGACAGTTTGAATTCTTTTGAAAAATATCATAAGATTTTTACAGTGTTATTTATAAGTATATTTGATCTGTAGTTTTCTTTTACTATGTATTTGGCCATATTCTAAATACAGTTCATTTTCATTACTTATAGTATCCTTCTACTTACTAAAAGAGCAATATGCAAATTAAACATTACTCCACTACACCCACCAGCCAATCAGAGCGAGCATGCAAATAAACCCAACCAAGATGGCTACAGCCACAGAGAACAGGAGGGAGGCTTGGGTTTCCCAGGCAATGGAAGCCAAGTTTTTCGCCCACCCCTGCAGGCCTAAGCCTCCACTCAAGGCTACAAACTTTCACCGAGGGAGTAGGAGGCTTGGCTCCACTCCAGGCTACAAAGTTTCAATTGTAGAAGGTAAATAAATTTCAGATACCTGGGCCTCTGCTTGGGTCACCAGGGGGCGTGGCTGGCCTGCAAACCACCACAGGCCCCTCCCTCAGGCTGCCCCACATCCCAGGGGACCCCTTTCCCTGATCTGGGATACCCTTCAGGGCAAACCAGCTGACCTCCACCCATGCACCAGGCCTTTATCCTATCTAATAAGAGAGCAATATGCAGATTGACCATCACTTGAACACACAATAGCTGCCCCCATGTGGTCAAAATCCTACACCTATGTGGACACAAGATGGCCACCACAAGATGGCCAGCAGGGGAAGGCAGTTGGGAGGTACCAGGCCTGCAAGGCAGAGCAGTTGAGAGGGACCAGGCCTGAAAGGAAGGGCAGTTGGAGGCGATCAACCCTGTAGGGGAGGGCAGTTAGGTGTGACTAGTGCAGCATAGGAGGGAAGTTGGGGTCAAACAGGCTGGCAGGGGAGCAATTAGACATCAGTCAGGCTAGCAGTAGAGTGGTTAGGGCAGCCGTGGTCAAACTACAGCCCTCGGGCTGGATCTGGCCTGTTCGGCTGTTCTGTCCGGCCCACGGAGCCGAAAGAATGGAGGGTTCTCTTGCTCTCCCCTCCACTCCTTCACCAGCAGCCCAAGATGAGAGTGCCAGCATGGACAGGTTGCTTTTGTTATGGCCCTCCGGTCCAGTTTAAGAACTCATCATGGCCCTCAAGTCAAAAAGTTTGCCCACCCCTGGGTTAGGGGGTGATCAGGCTGGAAGGAGAAGCAGTTAGGGGCAATCAGGAAGGCAGGCAGGCAGGCAAGGAGTTGGTAGCCAGCAGTCCTGGATTTTGAGAGTGATGTCTACCTCGAGGGGTCCCAGATTGCAGAGGGTGCAGGCTTGGCTGAAGGACACCAACACCCCCCCCCCCAGCACAAATTTTGTGCACCAGGCCTCTATAATAATAGAATGGTAATATGCTAATTAGACCTGATGTTATTCTGGACGTCCTTCCTGATGAAGCCAGGTCAGAGGGAAGCCAGTTGGGTCCCAGGTGCCTGCTGGCAGCCGGAGGAGGGTGCTGGAGGGTGCCAGCAGCAAGGTAAGGAAGACCTACTCTTGCACGAATTTTTGTGCATAGGGCCTGTAGTCCTCTATAATAAGGGAGGAATATGCTAATTATCTGTTACGCTTTGAAGCATAAGGACCCACCATGTAACAACTGGATCATGGATTTGTAGGAGGGTGGGGCAGCAAATTATAACCTACAAGTGGGCGGTGGAGAGATACAAGGAGGGGGCAGGGCAGCAAGCTGTGAGGGTGTCAGGGGGAGCTACAAAATAGCGGGACATTGGGTAAAGAGCTACAGGAGGACAGACCAGCAGGCAGAGAGCTACCAGCAGTTTTGGGCAGGTGGCCAGCTGAGGCAAGCAGGAGCAAGCTACTCACACACTGATTCCTACGAAGGGCTACTAGTTGTATTATAAAGATGTGCACACACTGAATTAGTAGATACTGAACTTATTACTCCTAGAGGAATCACAGTGGTAGTTTATTGAGCCTTTGTTCACACCATTATGGTCAGCTGATCAGTACATATTTTATGTGTTTCTGTTTAAAGATACCTTATCCTAATATATAAAAACCCAGAGTCTATAACGTCCAAAATGACTGAAGGGGGACCAGAAGTCAGTCCTGCAGCCAACACTGGGTTGCCATGCATTGACAGCTGCTATGTGAGTATGGTGACCCAGCACTGACTACTTAGAGGACTACGGATCAGGCCCAGAGAGAGGCCCAAATAGAGAGGCAGGGTCTGATTCCCAGCTTTCATGGCTGCTGTTGATAAGCTGTTGCCTCGCTCTTTCTCTCTGGGCTTCTGACCAGCAGCCACACCTCGGTTTCTCTCCAGGCCTCTGCGGGGGCTGCTTGTCAGGACCACCTCTCTGATCACATCCAGTGATAGGCCCAGAGACACTGATTGGCATTGAAACTGACCATTCACAACCAAATCTAGGTGTGAGGTGCCAATGGCTGCCTAGGAGGCGGTGCTTTTGACACTGACTGGCATAGAAACCAATCAGAACCACATCTGGGTGAATAGTGAGGAGCCAATGGCTGCCTAGAAGGTCGAGCTTTAGATGCTGAATTGCATAGAAATTTACCAATCAGAACCAAATTGGGTGGCAGAGCGGGGCAGTTGGGGGTGAGATCAGGTTGGCAGGGGAGGGCCATTGGAGGCAACATCAGGCCTGCAGGGGTGGGCACTTGGGGGCAACCAGGCTGACAGGCAATCAGGTAGGCAGGGGAGGGCTATTAGGAGTGAGATTAGGCTGGCAGGGTAAGGTAGTTGGGGGCAACCATGCTGGCAGGAGAGGGCCATTGGGGGCGAGATAAGGCCAGCAGGGAAGGGTATTTGGGGGTGATATCAGGCCAGCAAGGTAAGGGCAGGTAGCGGTAATCAGGCAGGCAGAGGCCATTGGGGCAAGATCAGATTTCCCTGGGAGGGCAGTTAGGGGTTACCAGGCCAACAGGGAAGGTCAGTTGAGGGGGGGGGGGGGACCAGACCTGCAGGGGAGGGCAACAGGGAAGGGGAGTTGAGGACATTCCCCCAAGGGGTTCCAAATTCAAGAGGTTGCAGACTGGGCTGAGGGACAATCCCCCCCCCCCCATGAATTTCGTGCACCAGGCCTCTATTCTTATTTATAATTCAGAAATAATGTTTGTTGCATTGGTGAAAAAAATGTTAACTAAAAAATATATATTCTTAGGCAGCCAAAAGTTTCAGAATTTTTTGTTAATAAACAATTTCTTTAGATTTCTTCTGTTTTTAACTTAATATTTGGATTGGACATGAATTTTAGAAAAGGGCCTTTTTTAGCAAAACTCATTTCACAGAGAGCTGACTAGCAAGCCTTTAAAAGATCAAAGGTTCATTCCATTTTAATTAAGCCTACCAAACCTATAGGCTCTTGATGTTTATAACTAAGCACTTGCATTTGCCAAATTGGGCAAGAAACTTTATGAGAACAAATTTTATAATGTATTATCATACTTTCAATTTTAGTTCAACTCAGCTGAAAACAACTTTCCTTAAAATATGCCAACATTTTCTTTTTTGGTCCTACTCATTTAATGGTATAATAAAGAGCATTTTTGTTAAAGTTATGAAAAGCAGAAATTTTGTCTCAAATCAACAGATTGAGATCAGTGTCTATTAAATATGGAATGAAAATTATATATTAATCAAAATTACTTCACTCATTGCAAAAAACATGGAAACTTGGGGGGCAATTAATAAGAATTCAAACCTTTTTCAACTTTGAATATTTTAAATGTTATATTGTTCTTGCTTTTTTATGAAGATTATAAATGGCACACACACACACACACACACACACACACACAATGAGTGGCCAGATTATTATGATCTCTGAATGCATACTAATCTGGCCACTCAGTGTACTTATGTATAAGGGAAAGCTTGCAAGTCTTGATATGTCAAGACACCAGGAGATAGTGGCCCCAGCTTCTGGCTAGTAAGTCCTCTGCTTCTTTCTGACTACCCACAATGCAGTTCTTATACATGGAAAAACCTTATTTTAAAATCCCAACTCTGTGATCAGTCTGCACTGAATGGTCAGTGCTGTGTTGTTCAGCTATAAAACTTAGCCACTGATTTCTCAATTTCACATATGGTATTTTTCAGTTCTAAAATCACTAATTACTTCCAAAGATTTATCTGTTGAATTTTTCTTCTTCTCTGAGCACTTTTCTGTGCCTTATTTAACTTTTGTTATATACTTTTCTTAAAGTCTTTATCTTCTAAATCTGTATCATCTGTAGGTCAGATTTTTTTCTATTAGTTATTGGTCATATTTTATGGCCCATGTTCCATAATTATTATTATATCCAAAATACTGTTTATATAGGATAGTAAGGTTGATGTAAATGTGTTTTTTTTTTGTGCTATATTACAAAGAAATGATGAAGTGCTAATTACCTTAACTCAACCATGATTTGAGCTGGGTGATTTAAGTTGACACCTTTACATGTACCTCGTATCTCTGGTTTTAAATGTCTTAAAAGTAAGACTTGTTTTGTTGCAGGTATTTCTCTTTGGTGTGACTATACTTAATGAACTGTGACATTGTGTGAGATTTTGCTCTACCTTTTGGGTTTTGCCTCCTCTTTTTCATTCCCCCCATCAAGTGCTTTTGGTTGAAAACAAATGTCTTGAGGGGGAAACCTGTTGAAATTCTGTACTATAAGTGGTGGGTGCTAACTGTTACAGTGTGACTTTGACTCCTAAGCACTATAACACTACAGAAAACATTTTTTTTCTCTTTCTGACTCAATCTGTCTTTCTTTCTCAGTCCATACATGCAGTCCAAGTCCTCAAGAGATCTCCCAATAGAAAACTCTCTGTATTTGGAGAATTTCATAAAATTCCAATCTATTATACAAGTGCATGAACCATAAAGAGCTATGCTGGCTTCTCTTTTCCTTGATGGTGTCACTCTTTCTGAATCTTAGCTTGTGTCTAAATGGCACATCTCCCAGAAAAGAAAGCAATCAGTAGTCCAAGCTTACCTAAGAATAGATACTGCTTTTCTCTTTATTTACTAGTGGCCCGGTGCATGAAATTTGTGCACAGGGTGTGGAGTGTTCCTCAGCCTGGCCTGCACCCACTCCAGTTTCTGACTCCTCGGGGGATGTCCCACAGGGATTGGGGCTAAACTGGCAGCCAGACATCCCTCTCACAAACCAGGACCACTGTCTCCTAACCACTCACCTGCCTGCCTGCCTGCCTGCCTGATTGCCCCTAACCATTCTACCTGCTGGCCTTATCACGCCCAACTGCCCCCCCCTCTGCCCTTCTTGTCCCTAGCTGCCAGCCTGATCACCCCCAACTGTCTCCACCTGCCAGCCTGCTCAACCCCAACTGCGCCCCCTGCCAACCTGATCACCCCCAACTACTATCCCCTCCTGGCCTGCTCTCCCCTAATTGCCTCTGCCTAGGCCCCACCAGAAGGGTATCCGGAAGGTCTCTCAGAAGGTCTCCAGGTCTAATTAGCATATTACCCTTTTATTAGTATAGATTTTACTTTCATTGTTTTTCAGTATATTTAAAAATATGGTTTGGGGCAATAATTTATTTTTTCCAAGTTTTGTGGAAGCAGTGACTTTCTATTCTGTGCTGATAAATTAGCTTTGTAAAAATAACAAAGTTTTTAAAAGGTTTACTCTTTTATACACTGCACTTTATATAGAGTTTTTGTATTTAGATTATTGGTTTGTGATTGAACATTCATATTAATATTTCTTGCTAAGTGTACCAGGCCCAGAGATTGACCAATATTGCTATTTGGAAAATCTGTATCCTGAGAGAGAATTTTAATTTCAAAATTCATTTTGTCAGCAGTAAGTTAAATGAAATCTAAACAAAAATTAATTTTATTTTTCTTTCCCCCTTTCCTGTTTAGTGAGTGATAGTTGCTTCAGGAATCTTGCAGAAGATCGCAGTGGGATAAATCTCAAAGATCTCGTACAAGATCCTTCTTTGTGAGTATTGGCTTCTAGTATTAATTATAATTTAAAAATTTGTGGTTGGTTTGACTTTTTTCAAAAGAGTTGTAACAGAAGTGCTTTAAACAAAAATTTGTTGAACCTGAAGGTTATTGATTCCTACATTATTTTTATTCATTTAAAAATATATACCATAGTCACAGA
Organism: Vespertilio murinus; assembly: GCA_963924515.1. Classification (NCBI taxonomy): domain Eukaryota; kingdom Metazoa; phylum Chordata; class Mammalia; order Chiroptera; family Vespertilionidae; genus Vespertilio; species Vespertilio murinus. Next base: position 191,115,627 of record OZ004704.1, read on the forward strand.
TACAGAATTTTGAAAATGATTGAGAAATGAAATTTTAAATGTAATTAATTCAGAAATGACTTTCCAAAACCAACTCTCAACTGTTTTTTCTTAATATATCTCTCTCTCTCTCCCTCTCTCTCTCTCTCTCTCTCTCTCTCTCTCTCTCTCTCTCTGTTATCAAAAGGATTTCCCATATTCTTTCTTCAGGATTCTTATTCCAGTGAAGACTGACAGTTGTCCTTTCAGTCCTATAAATATTTAATTAAGAATATAATTAGTGTATGTGAATGTAAATATTCCTAGTCAATGAATGTTGAGTAATATTTATTTGAATTAATAAATTAAATAATTGCATTATTATTGGTAAGGTATATTTTAATGTAATAGGATTATATATCCATTCAATGCAATATTTGTGGGAAATAATATGCTCATGTGGAATTTAAAGATATAAAAGCTGTGGAGAATTATACTTCAACTAGAGGCGCAATGCATGAAATTCGTGCAAGCCTTGGCCCTGCCCCCCATCCACCACTGTTGCGGCCAGGGGCCTCTGCTGCCTCTGCCGCAGCCTTAGCCCACTGAGGCTTTGTTCAGAAGGAAGGCCATCCAGTATGATTAGCATATTATGCTTTTATTATTATAGATAGTAGATTAAAATAATGAATTATAGCGTTTTGAGAGAATTTGATACTTCTTTCCAGAATGTAGAATAATATCTGTCATGTAACATGTAACTAAATTCTAAATCTAACCTTAGTATTTTAAGAAAAATTTATCTCAGATGACTATGGTATTGGATGGACAAAATAATTTTGAGTTTTCTGTTTTAAAGTACCCAGATACTACCTTAATTCAGAATCATTAACTTGGCATTAGTCTAGACTGTAAGAATTTAGTGAAGCTCAGTTAGTGTGGCTAAATAGTTGTTCATCAACCTATGAACTAGGAGGTCATGGTTCAATTCCATCAGGCACATGCCCAGGTTGTAAACTTAATCCCCAGTGTGGGGCATGCAGGAGGCAGCCAATCAGTGATTCTCATCCTTGGTGTTTCTATCTGTCTCTCCCTCTCCCTTTCTCTCTGAAATCAAAAATATATTTAAAAAGAGAGAATTTATTATAAAATATTTTTCTATTTTGCCTTTGCCACTTGGATTTGGAAATAACTTTTTCTTTATTAAGAATTATGTAAATCTTCCAAAACATAGGAAGAATTTTAAAAAGCCTGAATATGCCGATAACTAACAATGTAATTGAAGCAGTACTAAGAAAACTTCCAGCAAACAAAAGCTCTAGTCTGGGTGGCTTCACAGGGGAATTTGACTAAACATTCAAAGAAGAACTAGAACCTATACTCCTCAGATTATTCAAAAAAATTCAAGAGGAAGGCACATTTCCAAGCTTTTTCTATGAAGCCAGTATTCTCTTAATCCCAAAACCAGATAAAAACACTACAAAGAAAGAGAATTATAGGCCAATATCCCTGATGCACATAGATGATGAAATCCTCAAGCAAATTCTAGCAAATCGGATCCAGCATTATGATCATACACCATGATAAAGTGTGATTTATTTGGAGGCTGCAAGGCTGGTAAAATATCCACAAATCAATAAATGTGATCCATCACATAAATTGAGAGACAGAATGACATAATCATATCAGTTGATGCAGAAAAAGCATTTGAAATAAATCCAACACCCTTTCTTGATAAAAACTCTCATCAAAGTGGAAATAGAGGGATTACACATAATAAAAGTCTTATATGACAAACCTACAGTCAACATCATATTGAATGGGCATAAAGAATAGGAACAAGACAGGGATGCCCACTTTCACCACTCCTGTTCGACATAGTACTGGAAGTGCTAGCCTTAGCCATCAGACAAGAAGAAATAAAGGGCATTCCAATTGGAAAAGAAGAAGTAAAACCATCATTATTTGCAGATGACATGAAATAATACACAGAAAATCCTAAAGAGTCCCATCAATAAAGCTTCTAGATCAGGCGTGGGCAAACTACGGCCTGCAGGCCGGATGGCTGTTCTAAACTATTTTTAAAAATATATATATTTTATTGATTTTTTTACAGAGAGGAAGAGAGAGGGATAGAGAGTTGGAAACATCGATGAGAGAGAATCATCGATCAGCTGCCTCTTGCACACCCCCCACTGGGGATGTGCCCGCAACCATGTTACATGCCCTTGACCGGAATCGAACCTGGGACCTTTCAGTCCGCAGGCCAACGCTCTCTCCACTGAGCCAAACCGGTTTTGGTTGTTCTAAACTATTGAAATAAAAATTAAAAAAAAAGACCGTACCCTTTTATGTAATGATGTTTACTTTGAATTTATATTAGTTCACACAAACACTCCATCCATGCTTTTGTTCCGGCCCTCCGGTCCAGTTTAAGAACCCATTGTGGCCCTCAAGTCAAAAAGTTTGCCCACCCCTGTTCTAGACTTAATAAATTAATTCACTAATGAGTAGGATACAAAATTAACACCTAGAATCTATGGCCTTTTTATACATCAATAATAAACTCACAAGAAGAGAAACAACAAAAACATTCTCATTTACCATTGCAACAAAAACATTAAGATACCTAGGAATAAACTTAACTAAGGAGGTAAAAGACCTGTACTCATAAAACTACATAGGACATTGAAGAAAGAGATAGAGGAAGACATAAACAAATGACAGAATATACTGTGTTCATGGGTTTTTAGAATCAATTATCATTAAAATGTCCATACTACCCAAAGCAATATATAGATTTAATGGAATCCCCATAAAATTACCAATGGCATATTTCATAAACTTAGGAAAAAACTCTCCAAAAATAAATAAATAAATAAATAAATACCCTGAATAGTGTGGCAATCCTCAGAAAGAATAACAAAGTAGGGAGGATCACAATACCATATATCAAGCTATATTACTAGCACAAAGTCACTGTTCTCAAAACTATCTGGTACTGGCATAAGAACTTACATATCGACCAATGGAACTGAACAGAAAATCCCGAAATTGCCTCAAGCCAATATGCTCAATTAATATTTGAAAAAGGAGGCAAGAGCATATGGTAGAGTCAAGACAGTCTTCAATAAATGGTGTTGGGAAAATTGGACAGATACATGCAAAAAAAATTAAACAAGACCATCAATTTACACCATACAGGGAAAAAAACTCAAAATGGATAAAGTTAAAGAAAAGATGGGGAAGCATAAAAATCTTAGAAGCCATAGGCATCAAAATAGCAGACATTTGTTGTAGCAATATATTTATCAATACAGCTCAGCTCCTAAGGCAATGGAAACTAAGGAGAAAATAAACAAATGGACTACATCAAAATAAAAAGTTTCTGCACAGCAGAAGAAACCATCAACAAAACAACAAGAAAGCCCACTGCATGGGAAAACATATTTCCCAATGTTATCTCTGATAAGGGTTTAATCTCCAACATTTATAGGAACTCATACAACTTAACAAAAGAAAGATAAACAACCCAATCAAAAAACAAACAAACAAAAAAACACCTGGGCAAAGGACCTAAATAGACTCTTTGGGAAAGAGGACATACAGAAGGCCAAGAAATAAATGAAAACATGCTCAAAGTCACTAATTATCTGAGAGATGCAAATAAAAAGTGACAAATTCATATCGTTAATCTGATGAAGCTACTGGAATAATGTGATAGACCCTTTGTAATTTATCTAAACTCTATATAATATACACCCCAAGAGTTTTTTTTTTTATTGTAGTAAATTAATTATCGGGCTTGAATGAATTGAGTGAGCTATATTGTGGGACATACAAAGGAGCGATGCTTTGGAAGAAGAAAAAGTTGTGAATTCCTAAGCAATACTTTCTAGTCTTGGGGAGTTCTGGTCAAGTTGGTGGCATAAATGAATGAGGTACTTGGAATCTCCCATAATCACATAAAAATTATAACTGAACTACAAAACAAGAATCATTCAGTACCACCTGAAATCTAGTAAACAGAAGCATCATTGAGACTGGTAGACATGGAAAGAGCTGGGCCCACACCTATGTCTGGCAGTAAAAATTGTTAGGAATATCTAGGCTAATAAGATTCTCCTCTGAGGATCCAGGGGTCCAAGCTCCACACCAGAAAACCTAGTCCAGGATTTCAGTCCTGGAAAGAGAAATCCCTATAACATAGGACTGTAAAAACTAGCCAGGATGGTGACTGCATGAAATGGAGAGCTTCTGGAGCCCCTGGCACTCCTCTTAAAGGGCCTGAGCACAGATTTACTTGGACTCATTCTATCTGAGCTGTAGCACTACTGGCACAATAGCTTTTGAAAGGCATTGGAACATAGGGGAGGAACAGAATTATCTGGCATCAGGCCCAGGCCTGGAGGGGCAGTTTTCTGCCAGGCAAATGTCCTGGCAGAGGCCATTGTTCTTTTGCCAAGACTTCCCCCACAGAACTGGCAGGTGCTATAACTGGTTTTCCATCAACCTGAATAACACTGTTTGCCACCCTGGTGATGCCCTGAGACACACTCCATTCAATTTTTAGGCTCATCCAAGTTTTTTCCAGTGGCTTTTTCATACAAATGGCCTCTTTTACGCATGCTTCCAATTTAACTAAAATTTCTTAAACAAGCATCATTTGACCTCTACATATCCCATTCTCTTTGCTAAATGGACCTAGTTCTGGCATTAGCTTGGCCAGCCTTGGTTCATAGATTGGCGCCTCTCAGGTATATCAAAGCCCAGCACAAGTAGGGGCCATAGCTTATGCCTGGAATCCCTGGAAGGACACAGGTGATAGTCTGCAATTACCAGGAGGTCTCAAAACTAGTGTACTAAATGGATAGCTTTAGACCATGTCAGAATACAACACGACCACTTCCACGAGTGACATACTGAAGGGTTGGACTCAAGAGGGCACAAAAGCTTCACTGAAGCAAGTCTACTCTGTAGGGTTGGCTTTTGTACAGCAGATCCTCCATAATGGTAATGGCCAGCCCTCTCAGTCAAACGGTATAGGGGTCAATTCCAGTTGTGTGCCATCAGCATTCAAAACTGAACTAAAACAGGAAGGTACATAAAACCCACATGGGGACACACCTGGCATACCTGGCTCAGGTGGCTTGGAAGGCTGTACCACTGGGCCCTATAGGACACCTACTGTATGAGGGAATACTGCCAACCTGGGAGTTGTAGCAGCTCTACCTAATACATAGAAACAAGCACCATGAAGCAGTCAAAATACGACAAAGAAACAGTTCCCAAATGAAAAAACAAGATGAATCTCCAGAAAAAGAACTTAATGAAATGGAGGTATGCAAACTACCCAGATACAGAATTTAAAACAGTGGTTGTAAGGATACTAAAGGAACTCAGTATAGCATTATAAAGGGCATGGAAACTCTAACAAAGAGTGTTAGAAATTAAGAATACACTAACTGAAATGAAGAATACATTACAGGGGATCAACAGTAGAGTAGGTGAAGCAGAGGATCAAAACAGCAATTGGAAAATACACAAGCAACAAACACCCAATAAGAACAGCAAAAAGAAAAAAGAATTAAAAAATGTAGATAGTTATGAGGAACCTCTGGGATGACTTTAAGAGTACCAACATTTGCATGATGGGGGTTCCAGAAAGAGGGGGGAGGGAGGGAGGGAGGGAGGGAGGGAGAGAAGAGAAGAGAAGAGAAGAGAAGAGAAGAGAAGAGAAGAGAAGAGAAGAGAAGAGAAGAGAAGAGAAGAGAGAAGAGAAAGCAATAATTGAAAACCTAGGTGAGGTGAGGGTTCAAGAGAAGAGAAGAGAGGAGAAGAGAAGAGAAGAGAAGAGAAGAGAAGAGAAGAGAAGAGAAGAGAAGAGAAGAGAAGAGAAGAGAAGAGAAGAGAGAAGAGAAAGCAATAATTGAAAACCTAGGTGAGGTGAGGGTTCTGGCCAGGTAGCTCAGTTGGTTAAAGTGTCTTCCCAATATACTGAGGTTGTGGGTTTGATCTCTGGTCAGAGCACATACAAGGAGCGACCATTGAGTGCATAAATAATCAGAACAACAAATTAATCTCTTTGTTTCCCTCTCTCCTCTTCCTTTCTCTCCCTATAAAATAAATCAAAATATTAAAAAGTTCTTTAAAGAAAACTTATATGAAAAAAATAAGTATCTACCTGTTGTAGAAAATATATATACAAGTTCAAGAAGCACAGAGTGTTCCAAACAAGATGACTCTAAAGAAGCCCACACTAAGACACATCATAATTAAAATGCAAAAGCTTAAAGCCAAAGTGAAAATCTTAAAGGCATCAAGGTAAACCAGTTAGTTACCTACAAGGGAGTTCTGATAAGGCTGTCAGCTGATTCTCAGCAGAAACTTTGCAGGCCAGAGGTATTGGCATGAAATATACAAAATTATTAAAAGCAAGGAACTACAATCAAGATTACTCAGCAAAGCTATCATTTAGAATTGAAGGCAAATAAAGAACTTTCCAGTGAAGAAAGAAGTAAAGGAGTTTATTACCACCAAACAATATTAGAAGAAATGTTAAAGAATCTTTAAGAAAAAGGAAGATGCCATCTTCTGTTTATTTTTTCACCCATCAGTGAACACTAGGTTGCTTCACCTTTTTGACTATTGTGAATAATGCTGTTGTGGACATGGTGTGCTACTATCTGTTTGAGACTCTGCTTTCACTTCATTGATTATATACCCAGAAGCAGAATTGCTGTGTCATAGAGTAATTCTGTTTTTATTTTTTAAAGAACTATCATACTGTTTTCCTTACTGGTTGTATCATACCCACCAAAAATGCACAATTCTAATTTATTGACTTTATCAACCCTTGTTATTTTCTGTTTGTTTGGATTTTCTGGAGGGTTTTGATAGTAGACATCCTAAAGAGTGTGAGATGATAAGATCTTGGTATTTTTTCCCTTGTGTGTGTGTGTGTGTGTGTGTGTGTGTGTGTGTGTGTGTTTAATCTTTATTGTTCATATTATTACAGTTGTTCCTCTCCCCCCCCCCTCATAGCTCCCCTCCACACAGTTCCCATCCCACCCTATGTCCTTATTCCTGCCCTCCACTGTCCTCATCCATAGGTGTATGATTTTTGTCAAGTCTCTTCCCGCACCTCCCACATCCCTTTCCTCCCAAGGATTGTCAGCCCACTCCCTTTCTATGACCCTGATTCTATTATATTCACCAGATAATTCTGGTCATCCAATTTTTTATTCACTTGATTTTTAGATTCACTTGTTGATAGATATGTATTTGTTGTTCATAATTTTTATATTTATCTTTTTCTTTATCTTCCTCTTCTTAAAGAATACCTTTCAGCATTATAGCTTTGCTGGGTAGAGTAATCTTGATTGTAGGTTCTTGCTATTCATCACTTTGAATACTTCTTGCCACTCCCTTCTGACCTGCAAAGTTTTTGTTGAGAAATCAGCTGAGAATCATATGGGTGCTCCCTTGTAGGTAATCAACTGTTTTTCTCCTGCTTCCTTTAATATTCCCTCTTTGTCTTTTGCTCTTGGCATTTTAATTATGATGTGTCTTGGTGTAGTCTTCTTTGGATTCCTTTGTTTTGGATTCTCTGCACTTCCTGGATTTGTAAGTCTATTTCTTTCACCAGGTGGGGGAAGTTTTCTGTCATTATTTCTTCAAATAGGTTTTCAGTATCTTTCTCTCTCTCTTCTGGGACACCCATAATTCTGATGTTGGTATAATTGAAGTTGTCCCAGAGGCTCCTTACACTATCTTCATATATTTTTTTTTTTCTTATTTCTTTTCTGGTTGCGTGTCTTTTGCTTCTTTGTATTTCAAATCTGACTTGATTCTTGTGATCCTCTAGTCTGCTGTTGGATCTCTGTATATTATTCTTGATTTCAGTCAGTGTATGCTTAATTTCTAGTTAATTTTTTTTCATATCCTTGAAGGTCTCACTACATTTATCGACTTTTTCTAGAAAATTCTTGAGAAACCTTATAACTGTTATTTTTAACTCTATTTCCAGTCATTTGCTTTCTTCCATTTCTTTCATTTATGACCTGTTTCTTTGTCTCCACATTTTGGCTACTTCCATGAGTTGATAGTGTGGCTTTGTGTACTAGGTGTCCTATATGGCCCAGTGGCTCAGCCTCCCCAGTTACCTGAGGATTACACTCTTTTTTTTTTTTAATTTATTAAGGTATTATATGTGTACATAGCTTACCATTGCCCACCCTCTCCCCTCCCATACATGCCCTTCCTCCCCAGAGTTTTGTGTCCATTGGTTGTACTTATATGCATACATACCAGTCCCTCGGTTGATCTCTTATCTCCCCCAGATCTCCCTCCCTGCTGTCATTTGACAGACTGCTTGTTGTTTTACTGTCACTATATCTATCTTTCTGTTAATTAGTTTATAATGTTCTTTATTATCCATAAATGAGTGAGGTCATGTGGTCTTTCTCTTTCATTGACTGGCTTATTTCACTCAGCATGATGGTCTCCAATTCCATCCAGGTTGCTGCAAATTATGACAATTCCTTCTTTTTTATGGCAGCATAGTATTCCATTGTGTAGATGTACCATAGTTTTCTGATCCAATCATCTGTTGACGGGCACCTAGGCGTTTCTAAATCCTAGCTATTGTTAATTGTGCTGCTATGAACATAGGGGTCTATATATCCTTTCTGATTGGTGTTTCTAGTTTCTTGGGATATATTCCTAGTAGTGGGATTACTGGGTCAAATGGGAGTTCCATTTTTAATTTTTTAAGGAAGCTCCATGTTGTTCTCCACAGTGGTTGCACCAACCTGCAATCCCACCAGAGATTTACACTCTTGGTGCACCCCTTTGTGGGCTATGTGCACAGTCTTGTTGTAGTTAAGCCTTGATTGTTGTTGTTATGACTATGACTGAGAAGAATTGACTTCCAGGCCAATTGGATGTGAGTATCAGGTGTGTCCTCGATGGGAGAACTTCTGTGCTAGAGATACCGATATGAGGCAAGACTTGCTTCAGTGGGGCTTTAGTGCTCACTGAGTCTGCCCCATGAGCATGTCCCTTACCGATCTGAGGAGTTATAATCTGGATAGTCCTACTCTGACTCCTGGATACACTGGCTCTTGTATCTCCAAGGAGTTGCTAATATAGCCTCTGCCCGAGGCCACCCAGCAGAAGGTATAGAGAAATCTGCAGATTCCTCTTCTTTGTTTTGGTTTTGGAGGTGCCCAGATATGGCCCAGCTGTGAAGCATTGCAATCTGCTGTGGGGCCTTAGGCCTTCTTTTGGATGTTCTGGGTCTCTGTGAATCAGCTATAGTTTGATAGGTATTGTTTATGTTTTATTGTTATGGTATTTTGGTATATTGTAAAGTAAACTGTATAAAACTATGGTACTTATTTAGTAAAACAATTTTTCCCCACTACCATTATGAAGATTATAAAGTACAAATAGGTCCATAGTAATTTTGTAACAATAGCATTTTACTCAATTCATCTTTCTTATTTTGTATTGTATTACTTGTTTTATATTGCTACTACTCTTGTTGTACCTCATCTAAAGCATTTCCTTTGAGTGAAAAAAATTTTTGTTTTAATTGGAAGAAGCCAGATTAGAAATACAACATACTAGTTAAAAAACAACAATCTGCTAGTTTAAATGTACTTTAATATTATAGATAATTAGTTCTTGATAATGTTTCATCTTTAAGAAAAAAGATAAAATTGGACATGTGTTTATAAATTTCTTAGATATCAAAATGTTATTTACCTTTATGTACTTTATAAATTTTCATCTTTGTTGGAAACTATTCTTTGCATGGTTTTCAAACACAGCCTTATCTGCTTTAGTTTATACTTGTCTTCACCTTACAATCTGATTGAATGATATTTTGGTTCCTTGGATCAAGTCATTAAATATGAAGGAAGACAGGATTCTCGGCTGGAAAGCAATCATATCTAAATATAGCCTGTACTTATCTGCTGGTGTTAAGACAGGTTGCTATGGTGAATTGAATTTCTTAAAAATGCCAGTCAGCAGAGGATAAACAGTGGTTATTTTGAAGTGGTTATTTTCCATATAGCTGTACATTCTCATACTATATTTCTAGGTAGATGAATTTAAATTTTTAATTGTCTTTATTAAATTTCAATTTAGACTAGCTTTGAGAACTTTAATATTTATTGAACAAAATGGGAGAGTTTTTATAATGTTATCTTTTGTTACTCTATAAATAAATTTTATTTGATGTGGAAAAATACAATTTTCCAATGACAGCATTTTAAACAATATTGATCATTCACTTTATGTTGCCACCAAGTGTTTGATAAATCTAAGATAGCTACCAAAGCTACTTTGTTTATAATAATACTAGTATATCTAAGTTTTTATCATTTTAAATCAGACTCCTTTTTAGTTTATATATTTTTGGTCTATAAATTGTATATTGGGATAATGCAGCTTAATCTGGACTTGTGCTATAGTGTTGTTGTACTGTATGTTCTATGTTGGAATTGCAAATCCAAAGACTTTAAATTTCATTTTAGTTTTGGAAGACTACTCATTTCCATCATTCCATACATTCCTGAGAATGTACTAGATGCATCAGTTAATAAGGCAGATTCTTTTCAATAGATGGAGTTACACATATATTGATATGTATGTGATTTGATATGTATGCTATTTTGTTGTATTGACAGCAAATCTATATGTCAAATTTGCTGAAGGTGTTAACATCATACAGATATTTTTACACTTGAGAATGTCAAATTCCGTGCCAAAAAAAAGAGCATTTATGCGAAGTTTTAACTCATTACTTAACATTGAAGAAAAAGATATCGTATATTTTTGGAAGCTTATGGTGAACATGCTCCAACTCGAGATATTGTGAACACTGGTTTAAATGCTTAAAAAGTGATGATTTTGATATGTCCAAAAAAGTTTGAAGACCAACAATTACAAACATTTTTGGATGAAGATGCCTGTCAAACTCAAAAACAACTTGCAGAAAGATTAAATGTTGCTCAGCAAACAATTTCCAATCGTTTACAAGCAATGGGAAAGATTTTAAAGGAAGGATAATGGGTGCCACATCAACTGAACAAAAGACAAATGGAAAACCAAAAAGTCATTAGTAAAATGTTGCTTCAACTGCATGAAAGAAAGTCTTTTTTTCTTCTTTTTTTTTTTTTTTTTTTTTTTTGGCATCAAATTGTGATTGGTGATGAAATGTGGATTTATTTTGAGAATCCCAAATGCACAGAATCAGGGGGTTGGTCCAGGTCAACCATCAATATTGTCTGCAAGGCCAAATCACTTCATAAGGAAGACAGTGCTCTGTGTTTGGTGTGATCAAGAAGGTGTGATATAATATGAGCTTCTAAAACCAAGTGAAACTGTTAATGCTAATCGCTACCCACAACAAATAATCAATTTGAACCACGATTTGATTGTGAAACCATCAGAATGTGCCAGAAGACACAGCAAAATAATTTTGATTCATGATAACGCACCATCACACACTTCAAAACCAGTTAAAGGGATGTTAAGAGATCTTGCCAAGGAAATATTAACCAAACTAGTATATTCACCTGACCTTGCTCCTTCAGTTTACCACTTATTCTGATAGATGGCACAAGCACTTTCTGAGCAGACTTCAAAATCTATGAAACAAAAGTTCTGTTGTGATGGTATCCACAAATTACCTGAAAGATGAGGGAAATGTAAAGTAAAGGTGGACATTACTTTGAATAAAGCACTTTTGAGGTTTCTCTTGAAATTATTGTGTTTTCTTTAATTACAAAATCTGCCATTATTAACTGGTACACCTAGTATATATAATTCAAGAGTAGAGTTAGGGAGTTTGTGCAACTGCCATTGTTTTCTTTGGTCTTTTTTGGCTTTAGTTTCTCTTACTGTGTTCAGGCTTTCTCCATGAAACCAGAATAATGGCTGCCAACTTAGATTTTCTTCTTTCTAGCTTCATAGTCTGTCTTCAATTACAACTCTAAAATGTAAAATCCCTTGGAAGAGTTCTAATTTTGTTAATCTGGTCATGTACTCAATTACTGTGGGCAGGGGTATAGGCTATATTAATTGACTAGTCATAGGACAAATGCCTGAAGCCAGAATAGTAAGATACCTTAAATAAGTGAGGGAGGAGGTAATCCAAGAAAAAAATAGTGGTAAAATTAAGAGATGTGTGCTATACTAATTGTCAGTTGTTAATTTAAGGAAGAACTAATACATTCTCAAGAAGTTTTATTACTTTAACATAAGACATTTTGTTGTATGGGTATAGTATCTCATTTAGATAGGTACTGGTAGTATCCTATCTAATAAAAAAGAAACATGCAAATTGACCAAGCCATGCCCACCAGCCAATCAGGAACGAGTATGCAAATTTACCCAATAAATATGGTGGTGGCCACAGGAGGCTTGTGTTGTCCCCAGCAATGGAGGAAGTCAAGCTTTGCTCCCTACCTGGCCCACCCTGGCCTCCGCTCTAGGTTACAAAGTTTCAATTATAGAAGATAAATAAATCCCAGATACCAGGGCCTCTTTTTGGGTCACCACAGACCTCAGGCCAGCCAGGCCCCTCGCCCAGGCCTCTCCATGCCCCAAGGGAACCCCTACCCTCATCAGGGACACCCTTCAGGGTAAACCAGCCAGCCCCTACCTGTGCACCAGGCTTCTATCCTATCTAATAAAAGAGTAATATGCAAATTGACCATCACTCCAACACACAAGATGGCTGCCCCATGTAGTCAAAGACAGCTGCCCCCATGTGGACACAATATGGCTGCCACAAAATGGCAGACATTGGAGGGTAGCTAGGAGGGACTAGGACTGCAAGGAAGGGCAGTTGGGGGTGATCAAACCTTCAGGGGAGGGCGCTTCTACCCATCCTGTCAGTCTCTGTAGCTTTTATCTTTATTTTTCTAGTTGTAGGACTTACATTCAGCCAGATTTCGGGGGGTTCTTAATGATGGTTTCTCTGTATTTTAGTTGTAATTTTGATGTGATTTTGAGAGGCGCTGAATACAGGTGTTTACCTACACTGTCATCCTGGTTCTCTACTTATATTTGTTTTTGAATGCTGTGCAGTAAATCACCACAAACTTACTGAATAAAGCAACACATGTTTATTCTCTTACAATTTCCATGAGTCATGATTTTTTGGCACAGTTTAACTGGATCTTCTGCACAGAGCCACCCAATATTACAATGTAGGTATTTGCTGTGATGCATTTTTAAAAATATATATTTTATTGAATTTTTCACAGAGAGGAAGAGAGAGGGATAGAGAGTTAGAAACATAAAAGAGAGAATATCATTGATCAGCTGCCTCTTGCACATCCCCTGCTGGGGATGTGCCCGCAACCAAGGTACATGCCCTTGACCGGAATTGAACCTGGGACCTTTCAGTCTGCAGGCCGACGCTCTATCCACTGAGTCAAACCGGTCTCGGCTGGGATGCATTTTATATGGAGACTTGACTAGGGAAATATTGCTCAAAAATAAAAATTCAGATTGTTTGAAGAATTCTTGTGGTTGTGTGACTAAATCTTCCCCCCTCCCTTTTTGTAACTGCATTGTGGTGTTGGCTAGTTTCCATTCAAAGCTTCCATCATCTTTGCTATGTAATGCTACTTCATCACGGGAATAACATTTTGGTTAAAAACAAGTCACATGTTCCACCCACATTTAAGGATATTACACAGAAATATAAATACAGTATGTGGGAATTGTTAAGTATCACTTTAGAGTTTGTCAGCCACAGTACTTTTGAAATTTTCTTTCCTCTATGGGAGTCATATTCAAGTAGTTTAATCCTGTCAATTTAGAGATGTAAAAACTAAAGTTCAACTAAGTTGTGATTATCTAAGGCCACTTGACAACCAGACATTTGTACTCTTTCCACTTCCACTTTCTTGGTTTTAGCATCACATCTATTCGTTTAAAAAAATTTCAGTTTTATTGGGATATAATTGACATACATCATTATGTAAATTTAAGGTGTACAACATAAAGAATTCACATATAGTTTTAATTCCTGTTACTAAGTTTATTAAAAATACTAGAAGCGGACAAAAAGTGACTTCATATAGAGTTCAAAACTACGCTTATAAGGTTGTTCAAGAATCTCCTAGAAAAGGCCAATAAAATAAACAAGACCTATAAGGATATGAAAAGGGATCAACTAGAAATAATAAAGGATAAACAAGAAATAATAAAGGATCAACTAGAAATAAAGAATACATTCTCTGAAATAAAAAATATTATACAGAGTCCTAAAAACAGAATGGAAGATTGCAAGAATCAAGTACAAGATTTGGAACACAAAGTGCCAGAGGACACTCCTCCGCAGAAGCAAGAAGACAAGAAAATCCAGAAAGTTGAAGATAGTGTAAGAAACCTCTGGGACAACTTCAAGCGAACCAACATCAGAATTATAGGCGTCCCAGAAGATGACAGAGAGCAAGATACCAAAAACACATAGAAAGAAATAGTGACAGAAAACTTCCCCCACCTGGTGAAAGAAATACACTTACAAGTCCAGGAAGCACACAGAACCCCAAACAAAAGGAATCCAAAGAGGACCACACCAAGACACATCATAATTAAAATTCCAAGAGCAAAAGACAAAGAGAGAATATTAAAAGCAGCTAGACAAAAGCAGGTAGTTACCTATAAAGGAGCACCCATACGACTGTCAGCTGATTTCTCAACAGAAGCTATGCAGGCCAGACAGGAATGGCAAAAAATATTCAAGGTGATGAATAATAAGAACCTACAGCCAAAAATACTCTACCCAGCAAAGCTATCACTCAGAATCAAATGCCAGATAAAGAGCTTCACAAATAAATTTAAGCTAAAGGAGTTCATCACTGCCAAGCCAGAATTATATGAATTGCTGAATGGGGTTCTTTAGGAAGAGGAAGAAAATAATGATAAATAGTATGAACAACAAATATGTAACTATCAATAAGTGAATCTAAAAACCAAGGGAAGTAAAAATCATGTTGAACAATATTAACTGGTGAATATAATAGAATCAGAGGTATGGAAGGGGAGGGAACTGATGATTCTCAGGGTAATGGGGAGTGGGGGGTGGCAGGAATAGACTGAACATAAACTGCACCTATGGATGAGGACAATGGGGGTTGGAGAAAGGGCAGAGGGTGGGATGGAAACTTGATGGAGGGGAGCAATGGAGGGGGCAAAATGAGGAACATTTGTAATAATATGAACAATAAAGATTTATTAAAAAATAAAAATACTAGACACCTGGTGCACAAAATTCGTGCAAGAGTAGGGTACCTAGATCTCGCTGGTGATAAGGGCCAATGGGGACCTCTGGCTGCCTCCTGGGCCCTTCCTTCATTCTCTGCTGCCCCCTGGTGTTCAGCGCATATCATAGAGAAAGGTTGAACTCCCAGCCAGTCGAACTCCTCAGGAGAGGACAATTTGCATATTATCCTTGAGAATATATTTTTGTATGCGTGGCCTAAAGGTGTTTGATTTTTGGTCATTTAATTATTTAAATTTTTAATTTTTTTGTTTTATTTAATTGTATTTTATTATTATCTCACCACACACACACACACACACACACACACACACACACACACACCCCAGCCCAGCCCAGCATGCACTCACTCTAATATGGGACTCCTCGGGGGGATATCTGACTGCCAGTTTAGACCTGATCCCTAGTATCACTGGTTCCTAACTGCTCACCTGCCTGCCTGACTGATCACCCCCAACTGCCCTCCCCCCAGCCTGCTGCTTGGTGCTAGCCTGGTCATCCCATGCACTGCTGCTCAGTTGTTTGGTTGTTCCTCACTAACCCCCTTGCCAGCCTGGTCACCCCATGCATCCTGTTCAGTTGTCTGTTCAGTTTCAATGGTCATTTAGGTCTTTATATAAATAGATTTCCCTCCTCAATTCATGTTAGGTATAAGTGCAGTAGAATTCTTGTTCCCTTTGGTTTGGTTTGGTTTTGGTATCTGAGTGAGACTGAAAGTGAGACTTAACACCTGCAAGAAGAAAAGCCTCAATTGAGTCCTCTATAGAACTCCTCTGTGGGATTTTTAGTAAAGGATTGCTGGCTGTGAGTTAGGAAAACAATCAAACAGGTAAAGAAGTTTGCTAAGTATACTACCCTAATGAGCTTTTTAAGGAACACCTGTATATGACTCATCCCAAATTCAGAAGAAAAGAACAACTGAAAAGCTAAGGGAACATCACCATTTGTTTCTTTTCTAGAAGTTTGAGAGTTTCATATTCTCAAATATTATTTTTGAGAGATTATGGAGAATTTAATTACCTCTACCTTGATGGAAAAATCTCCATCTAGAGTATTATAGTATTGGGCAACAATTTTAAGGAAGCCAGTCCTTCTGACTTCTTTTCACTTCTACCTAAACAGTGTAGTAAATGATAATTACCTAATTGTTTTGTACCCTGAGATAAATGCAAATTAAATTTGAATGGAAGCCTAACTTTAAAATTTAGGGTAATCTATTTAAGAAGGAAGGCTGTTTGAACTTGGATTTTTTTCCTCCTGGAGCCTTCTATAGTCTAACATGCGCTCCTTCAATGTGTTAGCTATCATGTCTTTTACTTATATTATATTATCACTAGAGGCTCAATGCATGAAGATTCATGTAAGAATAGGCCTTCCTTCCCCTGGCTGCTGGCACCACCTTCGCTCCAGCTGGCTTTGCTCTGGAACACCAAAGAAGGCTGAATGTTAGAACCAGAATAGCGTGAAGAGTAAGAAAAAGGCAGGTTTTGCCAATGTACGTTCATTTTACTAGTACATTGGGTCTGTTACTCTTAGTCTATTTATTACCTTTGCTCTGGCCCGTGCCTCCTTCCGCCTTTCACCTGTCGCCTCAATTTTCATATTCCCTCCTTATTGGCTGTGGACGCCTCCATCTTTCACAGAGTTACGGTCAATTTGTGTATTTTGTCTTTATTAGATAGGATTATATTAGTGGCCCAGTACCCAAAATTTGTGCACATTAAAAGGGGATTAATTACAGGAAATATTTTCATATTGCTATTTGCCCTTTCTCTAGGAAGTGTCAGAGATGAAAGAAAACTGGTAAAATGTATATGAAAATCTAGCTCCTATCAGAGTCTAAGGTCCACAATGGGATCCAGAGTCACATCCCCACCCACCCATGTGCACCTCAAAATTGCACGAAATCCAGACCCAGCCGCCCCCACCCCATTGGACTAGACCCAAGGCCCAGTTGGTCCCACCCTTGTCAAGCCATGCTGGGGGTGGGGGCGCAGCCTCAGGTCCCCTAGTCCAGTGCTGGGGCTGGAGGGAGGGTGTGTGGCCTGTGGTCTCCCAGGCCAGGGTTGGGGACATTCCTTGAGGTCCCCCATCAAGCCTCGTCAGGTGAGGGATCCAGCCTGAGGTCCTCTGGCCTGGCGCTAGAGTGGGAAGTGGGGGGTTACACAGCCTCAAGTCCCTGCTGATTGCTCGTTAAGGCTTGCTATGGGAACTCGGTCTCCACTGTGGGTACAGCCATCTTGTGTTACAGAAACTGCCTCCGCTGTGGAAGCAGCCATCTTGTGTTATGGAACCCCCCCCCCTCCCTCCTCCGCTGTGGGCACCACCATATTTGTATCAGAGTGAAGGTCAGTTTGCATATTCCCACTTGTTATATAGGATGAGCACTGTCTGTATTTGGCAGTGGAATATAACCTTCTTAAGGGTAGAAACTATGTTCATTTGTAATGTTTTTTTTACCACCACCAACATGATATTTTAATACTTAGTAGGACCTCCAGAAATATTCCTAAAATAGATGAATGAAGGAATGATTGTGTGATTTAGTGACTAAAGGAAGGAATGTATGGGTAATGAATAGACTAAGGGTAACAGATCCAATGTAATAGTATAATGAACACACATTGGCAAAACCTGCCTTTTTCTTACTCTTCACACCATTCTGGTTCTAACATTCAGCCTTCGTTGGTGTTCCATACAAAAATTTACTCTCAGGTGACCTGATGGCCTTTGATCAACACAGAGTCTTTCTGACACTTCAGCATCTGTGAGTGTATGAGATGAGAGACTTAACTCCTGAAGAAAAAGGACATGATGACCTCACTAATCCCCATTGCTTTTATTTATTGGTATTTACTGCTCAGCATACTGAGAATAAGTATTGCCCTAGTCCATAGAGCATCGGCCTGTGGACTCAAGGGTCCCAGATTTGATTCTGGTCAAGGGCACATGCCCAGGTTGTGAGCTCAGTCCCCAGTAGGGGGTGTGCAGGAGGCAGCCAATCAATGATTCCTTCTCAACATTGATATTTCTACCTCTTTCTTTCTCTCCCTTTCTCACTGAAATCAATATAACCAAGAATGAGATCCACTTTTTCCCAATGAAATCAAGGAAGATCCCTGAAAGCATTTTCAAATTGTGTTTTCTTACAAGTTCACTTTGAGAAAAACTTTTATAGCATAATTTTTGGTAGAGGAAAAACGTATTTTGAGTAAATCAGGCCTAATTTAACTTATTTCTATGCAAGGCAGTACCGTATTTGCCGGCGTATAAGACGATTTTTTGGCCTTGAAAAATATGCCTCCAAGTGGGGGGTAGTCTTATACGGCGAGTATATAACAAACTCTGTATTTTGAGTGGAAATGTTCGGGGGTCGTCTTATACGCCCAGTCTCTTATATGCCGGCAAATATGGTATTTTTCAGGGCCAAAAAATCGTCTTATACGCCGGCAAATACGGTAATTTAAAAAATTAAAGAAGATTTTATTTTATTTTTAAAGTTCTATTTTATCTATCCCTTTTTAATGAATCACTAAGAAGATGGTCAGACTGGGAAAATATATGAGTTGCAGGTTATGGGATGAACTGACATTTGTATTCTGGTCAGAATTTCATTTAGCCACCTGGCATTGAGTGTAAATTCTTAGTTTACTTAGATTGCAATGTAATATTAAGTCTTGACTTTTTTAAACCATAAATAGATGAAGTGAAATTAGGATAGTTTAAAATACTTAATTTAAAACATAATCTTTTATTCTATAATTAAGCCATGAATTTAGGGAAAAAACTGTTTTATATATATATATATATATATATATATATATATATATATATATATTTATAGGAAGTAAGAGGGAGTGAGAGATAGAAGCATTAATGATGAGAGAGAATTATTAATCGACTGCCTCCTGCAGGTCCCCAATGGGGATCGAGTCCACAATCCAGGAATGTGCTCTTGACCAGAATTGGACCTGGGACTCTTCAGTCCGCAAGCCGACTCTCTGTCCACTGAGCCAAACCAGCTAGGGGTATATATCTTTAGTACCTACTGTGTGTCATTTAATATGGTAGGACCTAGAAAATAATGGTGAATAAAGTAATAGTAGTCATGGTCCTTGTAATAATACTTTTGACTTTGTAATGAAATGGAATTCAGTTTACTCTTTTTTGCTACCAGAAACCTCTGTAAAGGACTGTGATTTGGGAAAATGTCAGATATTGCTAAAAATATGTAATATGAAGCTCAGTTGTCTATCCTGCTGAAGTATATTACATTCCAAATTTTGTCAATTATTATAAACATTATTTATTTATAATTTTTAAAGTTATTTAATCTTTTTTACTGGGGTTTGCTTGTTTGTTTTGTTGTTAAAAATCACCCAGGATTTTAGTTTCCATTGATTTTTAAAGAGAGTGGAAGGTAGGGAAGGGGAAAGAGAGAAACATTGATGTGAGAGAGATACATTGATTGGTTGCCTCCCACAGGTGCCCCTAGCAGGGCTGTGTTTGAACCTGTAAACCAGGTACATGCCCTTGACCAGGAATCAAACCTGAGACCCTTTGGTGTGCAGGCCGACACTGTTTCCACTGGACATACCGGTCGATTCTCTATCCAAGGACACTTTGGTTGTCTCTGTGTCTTGGCCACTGAATAATTCTGCATTTAACATAGAGGTGCATATATCTTTACGAATACAAGTTTTCAAGTTTTTCTAGTGGACACCCACGAGTGGGATTGCTGAGTCTTATGGTAATTCTAGTCTTAATTTTTTTATGGAACTGACAAAATAAAACTTTTAAAAATTTTTCAAAAGATACGAAAGATATGAAAGGAGGGTAGTAGATCTGATAAGTTTCCCTACTCACCCCCTGCTTCCCCAAAAGAAGTTAAAATAAATTCACAACAATTTAGAAGTATTCCAAACACAAATAGAGCAAGTCTCTCAATCTCCTCAGTGACAGTCAGGTCAACTCTAAAATACTGTGTTTCGTTTTTGCTATTACACTTTAAGGAAAACACTATAAAATTATAGCTTCTTCTGAGTGGCTTTCTCAAATTGAATTATCTTGACTAAGTCATTGATCTGGATAAACCAATTAAATATTTGTGTATGGGAATCCTGCAATGAAGGCTTCTTGAGGTGATACTTAAGGTATATTTTTCAATTTAATGCAGTTAATTGGGTGGAGGATCAAGGTAATGAAAATCTATGTTGTAGATTTTAGGGCTAGAAATGAACACTAACAGTTAGAGTTTTATTTTAATTCTTAGTCCATATTGTATATGCTATGGTATCTGGGTTTTTAATATTATTTGCTGGATTATTAGATCTTATTATATTTTGTAGACTTATTTTTATTATAGTCAGTCAGTGAATATTTTTTAGTGTACACATAGTTAAGTTTAATTCTTTACAATTTAATGGTCCATAGAAGTCAAGTACTACAGAATTAATTTTTCACTGTGAATTTTTCAGTTTGAATGTATTCTTGCCTTTTTGCTTCCAGAGTACAAGGACATCACTGAAGCTCATAAAAGGCCTTTCATTATTTGTTCTTTATTATCTCCTTCTTAACTTACATAGTATTTTGAATTATCATTATTCATATGTTTTAAACTTTGGTTTTTATTTTCTATATTTTGACTCTTTTGCTGTATTCTCTGTCATCTCTTGAGGTCTGTCATTAGTATTAATTAATTCTCTTTTCAACTCTGATTTCCTGCAGTCTCCTTAGTTTCTTTCCTAGTTCTAAAGTATCCTTCTATATAATAAAGAGATAATATGCAAATTGATCATCACTCCAACAGACAAGGTGGCCACCTCCATGTGGACACAAGATGGCTGCCATAAGATGGCCAGCAGGGGAGGAAAGTTGTGGGTAATCAGGCCAGCAGGGGAAGGCAGTTAGGGGTGACCATGCTGACAGGGGAGGGCAGTTAGGGTCAATTGGGCCATCAGGGGAACAGTTAGGTGTCGATCAGGCTGGCAGGGGAGTTTTTAGGGGGTGATCAGGCTGGCAGGCAGAAGTGGTTAGGGGCAGTCAGGCGGGCAGGCAGGGTTGAGAGAGGGATGTCCAATTGCCCATTTAGCCCCAATCCCACCGTGCAGTTGGATATTCCTTGAGGGGTCCCAGATTGGAGAGGGTGCAGGCTAGGCTGAGGGAAACACATCCCCTGTGCATGAATTTCATGCACTGGGCCTCTAATTTATTATATGTTCATACATGAATGTCTGATCAGTTATTTTCAGATATGCCTAGTTTGTTTTATTGCATTTAGTACTTTGTCTAAGCATACCGGTATTAAGTAGATTAATGTTCACAACATTTTCAGGTCAGATTCTTTAGTTTGTTGTTTCTATGTAAACTTCTTGTGGTAGTTTTTTGTTAATTTTAAATTCATTTGTTGAGTTTGGAATGTATGGAGTTCATTCCTTTATGAGAAATGTAATTCTCCCATGAACATAGGGATAGTACAAATCTGGAACCAACCACTTTAAATTTCGAGTGTGAATTGAAGCCCTAAACTTTCATATAACTGTGGGATTGTGACTATTAATTCTCAGTGAAGCCTTTTTCTTTTTCTTTTTATTAGTACTTTTCTATTCTCCTCAGATCCAAGGCAGGTGGACTTGTAGTGCTGTAACCTTTCTATTTGGTTTTTTATTCATTTTTCATAGTTTATGATTTGGATGTTCCTAACCATATTTGTATTGTATATGATATGATTTCATGGCCTGATTGGACTCTGAATTCCTAATGTTTAAAAATGGAGTTGTTTAATACCCAAAATCTAGGTTACACATCAGCAAATACTGGCTCCAGAACTCTTTACTAATCTGGATATCTTATTATTTTTTCTTTTTTTGGTCTTGTAAAAAAAAAAAAATAGTTTCCAGCCCAGTTTAAATATATATGTAGTTCAACATTTTTAGATGTGGTATCCTGGGATGGGAGTTAACCGAGTATCTTAGTCTGCCATAGTACAAAAAGACAGCCCATTTTATTTTCTGGAAGACGTTTATAGGAATCTGTGCTCACTGGAATCAGAAGCAAGTTACAAACCATATAGAACTCTTCTGTGTGGATTTGCTGTTACTTTGCCCAAAGGTGGAATTAGAACTCCGACTGCTCTGGCCATAGCCAAGTAACTCCCAATTCTCCAAGGAACATTTACAATGTTGAAATTTGCCTAAAAAATATAGCTGACTCTCCAAAGACTATAGCAAATTTTGAAAAAAATATACTACAGCGTAAGAGGTGATACCAGTCATTAGTTATTCTATAGCCATCTAAAAATGTTACTCCAAAAGAGTAACAAAACTCAAGTTAGAATTGAAGCACTCTTATTTCAAAACTACCTTTCTGTTTTATTTTAATGTGTTACATTAAAACAGATATTTTTCTTACCTCAAAATAGTTAAAGAAGAACAGTCTGTTGTTACAGAAGTCATTCTATTATAAAGTTATTTTATTATAAAGGGTGTAGTTTCTATTTAAAATGGTAAGTTACAAATATTTACCCTTTAAAACCATCTGCTCTGCTAAATACCTGTAAGTATTTTAGACTAAAATCTGAAAAATTGAAATACTTGAAAACTTTTGCATTATTGACTCTTGATTTTTTTCATAGCATGTATCTTGCTTTGAGTAGAAATAAATTATGCAGAAAGCTAGTTTAGAAAACATTACACTAAGCTTTTTTGCAAAACATTATATTACCTTCATTTAAAAGAAAGTTTTAAATCCCATTTTAGAATGACCCTACATATCTAGTTGAAAATGTTTTATTAAAAATATCTAATTTCTAACCCAACTAAAACACAAAATCTCTTTACTCAATATATTTAATCCCACAATAAATACATTTAAGTCTAAAATTCAGTTAGGTGAATTTATATTTAAAATTATTGCCTTAATTAACAAAGTTTCTGTTAGAAATGTTAAGAGGATAACTTTCTCCATATTCCCTCATAATGAAATCATTATGGTATCTTTATAACTTCAGGAAATTAATGTCTTCAGTTAGATATTTTATGAATTCATGTTTTATTGAGTGTTCATTTCATATTTTGGGGGGTAACATCCTACTAGATATGAGAATATGTGGAGAGAAAGGTTAGTTACTCTTAGTACTTTCCCTCACCCCCATTACTCTCTCTCTCTCTCTCTCTCTCTCTCTCTCTCTCTCTCTCTCTCTCTTTCTCCCTCCCTATCTCTCCCTATCTCTCTCTCTCTCTCTCCCACTCCCACTCCCAGAGGCCTTTAAACTGGAAAGAAAGATGCACCAGAGATGGGCAAAACAGGAGTTTAAGAAAAGTTGCAGAGGAGTTGTAACTATAAATTGACCTTAGAATGAATTTGCAATTCAAATTCATATCACCTAGACTATACAAAAAACCTTAAATGTGTGAATTTAGTTTAAAATAGCCTATAACTAATAGTGCCTTTGAGCACCTGACTGAAACTAATGCAAATTCTCTGGTAAATATACTTTATTTTAAAATTCAGAGATATAGCACAAATCATTTCCCAATTAATATAAAAAGCTACAAGAAAACGAGGTGTCATGAATGAGACTTAGCAGAAATACTAGACAAGTGTGTACAGTTTAATTTGGAGTCCATTGTATTGTGCATCTTATGCCAATTGGATAGAATTGAATAAGCCTCTCCATTTGTATCACTCTTACTGTAGAAATTTATTGTTCTTTTTAAAAACTGTTGAGTGTCGCATCTCCTATTAGGGTTCATTTATGGAAGCAATAGTGATGATATCCAGCAACCATGATAGTGGCCTGAGGTTGGAGAAAAGTGTTACAGAGAGTTCAAGCCATGCTATACCACTAAAATATAATCATTTTTCATGTTGCTTTTGGGTTTGATTTTGTTTCTGTTCACCTTCAAAGCTTTTTTTTTCTGTTTTTTATTTGTTTTTCCAAGCTTCCATTTCTTGATTTTATTCCTATTTTTGCTTAATAAAGCTGGATATAGGAATTTTTTGTTTGTTTCCGATCAATTATTCTGACTGATACACTCCACTGCCTTTACATAGAAGAACCCTGCACATTGCTTCAATTGTTCGCACCTTGTGAACACACTCCAGGGGAACTTAACTCTCCTGATCTGTGGATTCTGAACAAGTTCTCCTGGGTAGAGAGTGTTGTGTTTGTTTGTGTCTTTTTTTAATGTATATTTTTTATTGATTTCAGAGAGGAAGGGGGAGGAAGGGACAGAGAAATAATAGAAACAATGATGAGAGGGAATCATTGATTAGCTGCCTCTTTCATGTATCCCCCAATGGGGATAGAGCCTGCAACCAAGGCATGTACGTACCCTGATTGGGAATTGAACTGTAACCTCCTGGTTCATGGGTTGATGGTCATATCACTGAGCCATGCAGTGATTTAAACAAACAAACAAACAAACAAACAAACATTGCTTCAGTTTATACTCTGGTTGATTTTTTATCTTTTTTCCCTTCAAAGTCCCACTGGATACCAATATCAATTTAAACACTGACAATGCTCTATTCTCTATTCACATGTTTAGAAAGACAAAATTCATTGTTTTTTAAAGTAACACATCCCATTTATTTTTCTTTAAAAAAATGACTGGAGCGTATTCATAACCTCTCTTATATTGTGTGCCAGTTTGTCCTGTTATTGGGTCTAATTCCATTTACTAGAACACCTTTCCATATA
The DNA here is from genome assembly GCA_963924515.1 of Vespertilio murinus. NCBI lineage: Eukaryota > Metazoa > Chordata > Mammalia > Chiroptera > Vespertilionidae > Vespertilio > Vespertilio murinus. The sequence continues at coordinate 191,140,601 of OZ004704.1, forward strand.
AAAACACTTAAAAATAGCTACCAAAGCTTGACACCTTTTTTTCTTCGTATTTTTCTTGTATTACCTCTTTTTTCGAAAGTGAAAATTTTTAGAATTTAATATTTGCCAAGTCAAACTAGCCATATTATCATTTTAAACAAATAAGTTACATTTTATCCTTTTCCTCAGGACTATTTTCCTGTTATTTATATTCTCATTCTTTCTCCTAGGATTCCAAGCTTTCTCCTTGTTCATGTGTAGGTCATTTCAATAAAAATGTAACACAATTTTAATTATTACAACTATATATAATGGGTTGATGATATTGATCCAAATTATATTTTTTGGCTTTCTATCTATAACTTGATTATAAAATACCTTTGAGTAAATTAAGAGACTAATGAAGGCCTACTCCGAGTTACTGTATTACACAAAGTTTGATTTTATTCTACTTTACTTTCCATATCCTTCCACTCGTTTCTTTCTTGCCTTTATAATCTCTTCTTCTTAAACCTTTTCACAGGAAAAAATCTGATTCAATTCACTAAGATTTAAGTGGCTGGTAGTCTGAAATATGTTCATCTTCTGTTATTATGTTCAGTTTAAACAAGGAATAAAGTCATATTGTTTTTGGTGGAGAGGGGTGTTTGGGGGGAGGGTATGTATGAGATATTCATAATAGCCAAAATAAGTCACATTATGCATGTAAAGCTTAGACTAAATAATTAATTATCTAATATTTGCAATTTTATTATATACCTTGAAAGAATGTACATAAATGTTCTTATACAAGAAGTATGATCTAATGCCAGACAAATAGTGAGTTCTTTTAAAAAAATATATATTTTATTGATTTTCCACAGAGAGAAAGGGAGAGAGATAGAGAGCTAGAAACGTTGATGAGAGAGAAATATTGACCACCTGCCTCCTGCACACCCCCTACTGGGGATGTGCCCACAACCAGGAATCGAACCTGGCACCTTTCAGTCTGCAGACCGACGTTCTGTCCACTGAGCCAAACCGGTTTCGGCATATAGTGAGTTCTTATACATTGATTAATTAACTAAAATTTCAGAACACTGAGATGGTAGCAATTGTAGTTGATGTAACATTTTAAGATCCTGTTACAGAGAAATTCACAAAAACTCTGGTTCTCTATATTGGACTCTGAATATATGATTCCAACTTAGGTAGCTATATATTTGAATAGTTAGTTGTAGTTTCTGATTGGAAATTTAATAGCAATGAATATTTTTTTAAATTTCCTTATGATGGATTATGTTACCAAGTATCATTTGACATTTGGATAACATCTTGTAGGATGCAGGAGCTTCATCTTTATGGTAGCTGTTCATAAAGCCTGAGATCAAATTGATTCTATTTACCCTTTAGTTAGAAATCCAGTCAAAGTACAGGAGAGTGATGAGACCAAGTTTTCAAATGTAAAAATTTCTACAGCTCAGTAAAGGTTATTAGTACTACATTACATTTATTTGATTGTGAATTCATTATTTTTATATATTTGTTGTTATTCCTCAACTATTTTTTGTCAACTTTTTATTTTGGCAACTTTTAAACTTTTAGAAAAGTTGAGGACTAATATGATGAACATGTGTACATTCTACACCTAGATTCATAATATTTTGTAATACATACTTTTTGTATGTATACAAATCAATGTCTCACTTTTTTCTCTACTTAAAAATATTTGAATACATCATGTCACTTCACCCCTGAATACTTCAGTATTTTTCTCTAAAAATAAGATCATTATTTACAATACCCATATCAGATGCTAGAAATTTAACATTGATATTATAATGTCAATTATTATATAATTCAGTCTATATTTAGATTTATTCAATTTACACAAAATAGTATTTATTTTTATTCAATATTTTAATAAGGATTATAAATGGCATTTGATAGTGATATTTTATTTTTGTTACATAAATTTCAGATATTTGATATAGATTAATTCCATATTTAGCAACTATGAAAAGTGTCTTAGCTCTCATGAAAAAAGAAAGTATAAATCCAGATAATCTAGAAATATTCCACTATGATTTTTGTGCACAAAATTTGTGCAGGGTTGGGGTGGGAGGAGTCTCTCAGCCTGCCCTGTATCCTCTTCAATCTGGGATCTCTCTGGCAATCCAGAACCACTGGCTCTTAAGCACTCACCTGCCTGCCTGCCTGATGACCCTAACTGCCCTCCCCTCCTGGCCTAATCCCCCTAACTGCCTAACTGCTCTCCCTTCCTGCCCTGATCCCCCTAACTACCTAACTGCTCTCCCTTCCTGCCCTGATCCTCCTAACTGCCTATATGCTATCCCTTCCTGGCCTAAACCTCCTAACTGCCCATCTCCTCTCCCTTCCTCATAGCACCTTCAGACCCTGGCACAGGTGTGCTGAGAGCCCTCTGCTGAGGGCCCCCTCCGGGCGGTGCTGTGGGCTTGCATGAGCCTCTGCGGGTGGGGGGATGAGGGGGGGAAACATTGCAGACCGTCCCAACACTCCCCTCTGAGCCTCCCCTGGTGGGGGCATCCTGGGCAGCAGCCTCATGTCTCCATGGCACAAGTCCCCACCCCCATTCCCACCCACCAGCTTCTGTGAGCGCATAGCCTGTTGAAAGTTCATGACTGGGAACACCATTAGGACTTATTAACATATTGTGTGTGTGTGTGCGCGTGTGTGTATTTTCATGGTGCTTAATTGAGTTAAAACTATTGTCTTTTTTATTTTAAAAATATAATACAGTAGGACTGGCTTTTTCTTTACTAATTGCCACCACAATAAGGCTACAGAATAGTTCTATCATACCCCCAAAATCCTTTGTTACCACTTTATAGTCCCACCCCAGCATCGTCACACTCTCTGACAACCACTGGTCTGTTTTCTGTCCCTTAGCTTGTCTTTCCTAGAATGTCAAATAAATTGACTCAGGTAGTATATAGCCTTTTGTGACTGGCTTCTTTCAGTGCAATATCTTTGAGATCCATCCAACTTGTTGTGTATCAATATTTTTTTCCTTTTTACAGATGAATAGTGTTCTATATGGATATACCACAGTTGTTTATCCATTCATCCATTGAAGGGTAATTTTATTGTTTTCCAGCTTTTGGCTATTACAAATAAATCTGTTGTTAACCTTTATGTATACATTTTGGTGTGGACATAAACTTCCATTTCACATTGATAAATACCAAGAAGTAAATTGCTTGGTCATATAGTAAATGTGTGTTTAACTTTGTAAAAAACTGCTGAAATGACTTTCAACATTTGTATCATATTGGCATTGAAGTTAGTTGATTGTCTTTTTCCATGTGAGTTTGCATATGTATATTTTATAAGACTTAGAATCTTATTTAGATCCTATGAATAATGTTGATGTGCTTGTTTTGATCTTCTGTGGGATGTGGTTCTGAAGTCAGGTCTGTTTTACAAGGCTGTTTGGGTCTGTCCTGTATGTGCATCTTCTAATGGTCACTCTGGACCTGCCTGTAGGTCTACTCATTATATAAAGCCTTTCAGTCTTTGGCATTTGAGGATCAGATCCATGCATGGGCTGGTCCAGAATGAATCAGTTTAAAACAGTTTAATTGCTTTCCTGATTCTGCTTCTCAGTTATGTCCCAGGTATTCTTTGCTCTCTTGGGTTCTGCTTTCTATTCTGCAGGAAAAAAACTATTCCCTTCAGCAGTGGCCCTACATCCAGAGTTGAGGGGTAGGAATACAGTGACATAGGGAACAACCTACAGAGTTTCATCCTGCCCTTTTGATGTCACTGGTATAGTTTCACCTCCCTCAGTTTTGGCTCCTGCAGCCTCTCATTTTTGGCATTGCTTACCATAGCTGTGGTGGGACTCCCCAGGGATTGTGGCATGAAAAAAAGGAGAAAAAGAAAGAACCTAGGGATTTCTCCTACTATCTCTCTGTACTTTAAGAGTTCAGAGAATTTCTCTAGGATCTCATTCGCAACACACAGTACTCCCTTTCAGTTCCTGTCTTCATTGAGTTAAAGCTAGAAATAGTAGAAGAAAATAAATGCTAAATGTACTATTAACTTCTGATTTTCTTCCCTGAAACTTTTTTTTTTTTGAGTTTTCAAATCTATATAATTTATCCAGGTTTTATAATTGATTGGTAGCAGGTAGAGAGACTGGTTTTCATTTCATCTCAGAGGAACAAGAATTGCTAATTGAATTTTTTTTTTTAGCAGAATTGAGGATATATAATTGTCAGACTATTTATTTCAGCAAGTAACTTTCAAATTGTGGAAAATGTGAATTTAAAACATACATCAGGCTTTTTCTGTTGTCATTGATATTTGTAGCTTTCACATGAGATAAAGTTTGTGAAAGGTATAACTAGAACATTATAAGAAGAAATTGATCTAAAATGAAATATTAATTCATGTATTCAATCCCTAAGAAGTCAAATTAATCATCAGGCATTTCCTAAATCAGTGTTTAGATGTAGAATTAATAAACCAGATATTGAACTTGAATTAAAATATCATTAGCTATAGGTTTTAAAGATTGATTTAGACGTGCAAATGTGATATGTAACTGATGACTTTTCATATTCTAGAATATTAAAAACTAAGTGAAATAATGAGTTTGGAACTTGGTGACTTTGGCTAAGGATATTTATCAAGTCCTATCATAGTTACCTTCTTTCCCCAGTATCATTTCTTCACTATACTTTATCTACTATTTAGGATACTATCTAATAAAATAGTAATATGCAAATTAACCATCACTCCATTATACTCACAAGCCACACCCACCAGCCAATCAGGAGCAAGTATGGCAATTAACCCAAACCAAGATGGCTGTGGCCACGGAGCGAGCAGGAGGCTTGTGTTTCCCCGGAAATGAAGGAAGCCAAACTTTCCGCACACCCTGGCAGGCCAAGGCCTCCACTCAAGGCTACAAAGTTTCAATTATAGAAGATAAATAAATCTCAATAAAAATGGTGGCAGCCATGGAGCTTGAGAGAGCAGGAGGCTTGGGTTTCTCCTGGTGATGGAGGAAGCCAAGCTCCCACAGCCCTGGCCTGCCTTGGCCTCTGCTACAAAGTTTCAATTATAGAAGATAAATAAATCCCCCCAAAAATGGCTGCGGCCAAGGAGTGAGCAGGCAGCTTGGCTCTACTCAAGGCTAAAAAGTTTCAATTATAGAAGATAACTAAATCCCAGATTCCAGGGCCTCTATTTGGGTCGCCATAGGGCATAGCCTGACTGCAAACCACCACATGCCCCTTGCCCAGGCCATCCCATATCCTAAGGAAATCCCCACCCTTTAGGGCAAATCAACCAGCCCCCACCTGTGCATCAGGCCTCTATCCTATGTAATAAAAGAGTAATATGCACACATCATGCCAACACACAAACTGATCATCACTCTATCACTTCTCATGTGGTCAAAATGGCTGCCCCTATGTGAATACAAGATGGCCACCACAAGATGGCCAACAGGGAGGGCAGTTGGGAAGGACTAGGCTTGCAAGGGAGGACAGTTGGGGCAATCAAGCCTGCAGGGGAGGGCAATTAGGGATGACCAAGCCTACAGGGAATGAAAGTTAGGAGTGACCAGGCCTTCAGGGGAGGCCAGTTAGGGGTGACCAGGCTTGCAGGGGAGGCCAGTTAGGGGTGACCATGCCTGCAGGGGAGTGCAGTTAGGGGCAATCAGGCTGGCAAGGGAGTAGTTAGGCATGAATCAGGCTGTCAGGGGAGTGGTTAGGGAGTGATCAGGCTGGCAGGCAGAAGCAGTTAGGGGCAATCAGGCAGGCAGGCAGGCAGGCCAGCAGTTGGGGAGCCAGCAGTCCTGGATTGTGAAAGAGATTCCAGATTAGAGAGGGTGCAGGCTGGGCTGAGGGACACACCCCCACGCACAAATTTTGTGCACTTGGCCTCTAGTAAGTAATAAAGGCATTATACATGCACATTTAATTGACTTCCCTTTAACCAATGCACTAGACCCGTGGTCGGCAAACTGCGGCTGGTGAGCCACATGCGGCTCTTTGGCCCCTTGAGGGTGACTCTTCCACAAAATGCCACAGCCTGGGTGAGTCTATTTTGAAGAAGTGGCATTAGAAGATGTTTAGTTTAAAAATTTTTGGCTCTCAAAGGAAATTTCAAGCATTGTACTGTTAATATTTGGCTCTGTTGACTAATAAGTTTGCTGACCCCTTCACTAGACTCATTTATCTTCTCAATTTCTCTGTAAAACAAGCTGACAGATGTTCAGAATATACCAAACTTTTAATGATAGCCTTTTCTCTAACATAGCTGCAAAATTCTGTCTCCAGCAATTGACTTTTATGCTCCCAAGAATCAGTTGTATATATCCCAAACTACTGTATTCCAATGAAGCTTTTATTATAATTACTGAATAAAATATTAAAAACTGTTGAAATAAGAAAGTGAAATATTCATTGGCATTAAAATGAGCTTTAGAAAGATTATAAAGTTAAGTCACTAAAAACTTTAAAAATTATCTATGACTAGATCACTTATGGGGTAAAATCATAAAAATATTCTAATGATGGTTACATAAGTAATTATAGATAATTAATTATTGGTGTGTCTAACTGAAAAATACCTGATGCTAATAATGAGAAGACGCTTACTTACAGAAAAGCCTTAGCTTCTCATCAAAAGATTGGTGAGGAGATTTTAATTTATGTTTAAGGTAAAGTAATATGTATAAGGTATTGTTTTTATGATTTCTCAATTTAACTAAAGTTATTGACCCACCAACCCACATATTGAAATAGACAGCTTTCATAGTCAATGAAACAAGTATTTTATTTCCTAATGATTCCTGCTTTATTTCTTATGTGAAGCATCAAAAAAGGTTTTGAATATTAAATAACTATGAGGATTTTCTTTACATTACCAGTTCCACTTTTCCCCTCATTTTCCCTTTGGTTGTTGTCTTCTGAATCCTTATGCCTTTCTATTCAGTGAATACTAGCAACTCTTTGAAGCCAAAGTTTGGCAATTCCTTCTGCAATACTAGTAATAATTAACATATAACTCAAATACTTTGTTCATTCTTTTATTGATAACTAGAGGCCCGGTGTACGAAATTTGTGCATGGGATTTGGGGACCCCTCAGCCCAGCCTTCACCCTCTCCAATCTGGGTCACCTTGGGGGATGTCCCACTGCTGGTTTAGGCCCTGATGGGGTCGGGCCTAAACCAGCAGTCAGACACCCCTCTCACAATCCTGGACCACTGGCTCCTAATCGCTCATCTGCCTGCCTGCCTGGCCACCCCTAACTGCCCCCCTCTGCCAGCGTGGTCACCCTTAACTGCCCCCCATCAGCCTGTTTGCCTCAACTGCCCCCCCTTTTGTCCTGGTCTCCCCCAACTGCCTCTCCCCTGCCGGCCTGGTTGCCCCTGGCAGCCTGCTGTTCAGTCGTTTGGTTGTCCCTCACTAACCCCTCTGCCGGCCTGGTTGCCCCACACAGCCTGCTTGATCAGTTGTTTGGTCTTCCCTCACTAACCCCCCTGCCAGTCTGGTCGTTGGCAGCCATCTTGTGAGGGCGTGAGTGTTAATTTGCATATAACCTCTTATTATCTAGGATTTATGTCTATAACTGTCCATATGGCTATAAATTTATGTCTATAAATGCAGGTCAAAATGTGCCCAGTATTATCTCTCAGATTTGAAGTCTCTTCTACATATCATCTAATGAGATGGCAAAAACATTATGTTGAAGTAGAATATTGGAATTGGAGCCAAGAGATATGATTTCTAGGCCTGGGTTCAATGTTAGCTCGATGACCTTGACAAGGCATTTATTTATGTTTTATTAAGTATTAAAATGGAGGGTTAAACTATATTACTTCAAAAAAATTTTGTTTTATAAAACCTAAACAAAATAACCCAAACAAACCCAATTATTTTTGTATAGATTATAAGTTATTTCAGAAGGCTGGGGTTCTGGTTTTTGACTCTGCAAGTATCAGTACTCTGATAACAAAACTAGACTTATAACACTTTGAATTTGCAATCAGAAAATGTAGAAAGAACTAGCATAGAAATAGTAATCATAGTCTTATGGACCCTAAAATAAGGGAAATACATTAACTTGTGGGAAGAGAGGATTCAGTGGCTTTTTAAAAAAAATAAAGTTAATTTATAATAATGTCTTGTTTGGTAGCAGGAACAAAATAAATGAAAGCTTAACAAGACTCAGTAAAATTCTAAATGTCATTGGCTGCCTTATATTTTATCCATGTAGAAAATCTGATGATTAATTCTAATAAATGTATTTCAGACTGGACTGAACATGTTCTAAGACTTCATAATTTTTATCCTTCTGACTTATTTCCCTATGTTTCTTTTACTCCTAATTGTGCTAGGTAGCTTTGGCTTAGGTTCTAGCAAGCCAGGCAAACTGGAATAATTGTCCTGAAAATAATGTTTTTATACCACTGGTCTGTCATTTGGCTGGTTTTCTAATTTTGTTGACCTTGGAGCATAATTAATTATATCTTACTGTGATATCATTGTCAGATATATATTTATAGTATTCTCTTTTTTTTTCTTTCTAGAAGTATAATTAACATAAATAGCAGAAGAAACAGTAATTTTGATATTGAAAATTAGTGGCATATTTTTGTCAAGATCTTCTTAAGGTTCTTAAAAGAAGCATTTTTCTATAGTAGGTTGGTCTTCTTTTCTTTTCATAATAAAAACAAACTCCGGTTAAGGAGAGTTTAGGGTAGCTACCTTCATTTGTAAGTTTTTGGGTGTTTACAAATCATAAATTGAGAACTTGAGGTCTAAGGCAGTGTTTTTTCAAGGGTTGTGATCTTGGATTATCTACATCAGAATCTTTGTTTATAATGCTTGTTTATAAATTTTATGCCTATTTATAAAGTTTATTTCTTACCTTCATTCAAAGTCTATTGAATCAGAATCTACAATGATGAAATTCAGGAATCTGGATTTTAACTAGCTTTCATATGGCTCACATATCCACTTAATCTAGTAGTGGTGTCTGAAATGTTTTTCATGCACTCCAAGTACAGTTTTTTTTTTGTATCTTTGTGTCAGAGACTACAATTTATTCACCAAAATCCAATGTCCCTTCTTCATTCCTAATATTCCTTGAAGTTAGGTGGGGCCAATCTAGCAGCCAAAGGAATTTGAGCTCACATTATATGTTTGCTACTTCCTGACCTGGCCTATATAAACTTCTATCCATATTATTCCATGTTCTTTTGTAGTCTGACTAACTAGGATTGAGATGGGTATAACAAACTTGGAAGCTAAATGTTGAAAATAATAGAGCCTTGTTACTGAATTTTAGGGGAGATGTTAGAGCATCTTAGCCAACCTTCTCTATTTAATATGGATATATTTGTATTGGTAAGAAAATGTTAAAACATTTTTATCTGAAATTTTAGAATATAGCCGAAACCGGTTTGGCTTAGTGGGTAGTGCCAGCTAGAATATAAACTTTGCCAGTGTTTAGTATAGATATTGTCACTGGCATGCAAGTGTATGGTAATGTATCCTAAGTACAAAAGAATATAAAGGGGTTCAAAATGATGCCTTAATTTCTTCATTTGCTTTCAGTTTATGGATACCCAGGTAAAGTGGATATATCTATTCCATTATATAGTTCTGATTGCACTAACTCTTACAAAATAGGCAAGTGACTTTAAAAGATTACTGCAAATATACCACATGTTTTAGATAGACAATACTGATAATATCAACAAGAAAATGACAGAACTGAGTTTTATACTTTTAGCAGGATACATTTTTTATAATCACATTAAAGCTTTCAAAATAAAATCTAATCAAAGGTAAGCCAATGATGATTATAAATAACATCCTTTCTAATAAAAGAGTAATATGCAAATTGACCACACCTCCGCCACAACCACAAGCCAGGCCCACTAGCCAATCAAGAATGGGTATGCAAATTAACCCAACCAACATGGCTTTGGCCATGGAGCGAGCAGGAGGCTTGTGTTTCCCCGGAAATGGAGGAAGCCAAGCTTTCTGCCTTCCCTGGTAGGCCCCGGCCTCCTCTCAAGGCTACACAGTTTCAATTATAGAAGATAAATGAATCCCATCAAAATTGGCTGCAGCCAAGGAGCAAGCAGGAGGCTTGGCTCTGCTCAAGGCTAGTTTTAATTGTAGAAGATAACTAAATCCAAAGTTTTAATTGTAGAAGATAACTAAATCCTAGCTACCAAGGCCTCCACTTGGGTCACCTGTGGGTGTGGCTGGCCTCCAGACCACCACAGGCCCCTTGCCCAGGCTGCCCCATGGCCCAAGGGAACCCCTACCCTGATCCAGGACACCTTTCAGGGCAAACCAGCCAGTCCCTATCTGTGCACAAGGCCTCTATCCTATTTAATCCTATCTAATAAAAAGATAATATGCAAATTGACTGTCACTCCAACACACAAGATGGCTGCCACCAAGTGGTCAAAGATGGATGCCCACATGTGGACACAGATGGCCAGCAGGGGAGGGCATTTGAGAGAGACCAGGCCTGCAAGGGAGTACAGTTGGGGCAATCAAGCCTGCAGGGGAGGGCAGTTAGAGGTGACTAGGCTGGCAGGGGAGGGAAGTTGGGGGTGACCGGGCCTAAGGAAAGCACAGTTGGGGGGGACCCAGGCCTGCAGGGGAGGGCAGTTAGGAGCAAACAAGCTGGCAGGGGAGCAGTTAGGCATGAATCAGGCTGTCAGGGGAGTGGTTAGGGGGTGACCAGGCTGGCAGGCAGAGTGGTTAGGGAGTGACCAGGCTGGCAGGCAGAGTGGTTAGGGGCAATTAGGAAGGCAGGTAGGCGAGCAGTGAGAAGCCAGCACTCCTGGATTGTGAGAGGGGCTTCCCACTGCCCATTTAGACCTGAACCTACCTGGATCGAGCCTAAACGGGCAGTCAGACATCCCTGGAGGGGTCCCATATTGAAAAGAGTGCAGGCTGGGCTGAGGGACACACCCCTCATTTACGAATTTCTTTCACCGGGCCTCTATATAAAAGGCTAAGTGACCATCCAACCGTCCAACCAGCCAGTAGATATGATGTGCACTGACCATTACGGAGCAGACACTCAACACAGAGAAACATTGTTTGATTGCCTCCCATATGTGCCCGACCAGGGATCAAACCTGCAACCTAGGTCTGTGTCCTGAACCAGAATTGAATCTGCCATCCTTTGGTGCACTAGAAGATGGTCCAAACACCTGAGATAGCACAGGAACTTTGTACCTCTTAATTCCCTTTACCTTTATCACCTTTCCTCTTCTTCCTCCTCCCTCTGATAACCACCTCTTTGTTCCAGTGTCTATGAGTTTGTTTTCTTTTTATTTTTTGTTTTCTTTTTATTTTTCTATGGAAACAGCTGTGAAATTATTGCAAATCAATTTGAGCTTAGAGATTTTTACCAAATACTTGTGATATTGCTAAATTAAAGTCTTCAGAGGATTACTTAACACTTGAGTAATTCTGCTGATTCCAGTAGCATTCATAAATAATGGCTTGTTTGTAAATTATGATTTGAACAAGTAAATGGGGTTTTTAAAAAAATTGTGTGCCTGGATCTAATATCATGTGCCACTACTGTGTCTGATCAATGCGGTTTACTGATTTGTCACAAATATACTAGGTGTACCAGTTAATAATGCGGATTCTGCCGAAACCAGTTTGGCTCAGTGGTAGAGCATCGGTCTGCAGACTGAAAGGTTCGATTCCGGTCAAGGGCATGTACATTGGTTGTGGGCACATCCCCGGTAGGGGGTGTGCAAGAGGCAGCTAGTCTGTGTTTCTCTCTCATCGACGTTTCTAGCTCTCTATCTCTCTCCCTCCTCTCTGTAAAATATCAATAAAATTTATATTTTTTAAAAAGTAATGCGGATTCTTTTCAATAGATAGAGTTACACATATGTTGATATGTATGCAATTTGAAATGTGTATGCTATTTTGTTGTATTGGCAGCAAGCTTCAAAACTTAATATGTCAAGTTTGCTGAAGGTGATAATATCATACAGGTATTTTTAAGCTTAAAAATGTAGAATTTTGTGCCCAAAAAAAAGAGCATTTGTGGGAAGTTTTAATTCATTACTTTATTTTGAAGAAAAAGTTATTGTATACTTTGGGAAGCTTATGGTGAACATGATCCATCTCAAGATACTTGTGAACACTGGTTTAAACACTTTAAAAGTCATGATTTCTATGTGAAAGACGAAGAATGTCCAGGTCAACTGAAAAGTTTGAAGAGCAACAATTGCAAATATTATTGGATGAAGATGCATGTTAAACTCAAAAACAGCTTGCAGAAAGATTAAACATTGCTCATCAAACAATTTCCGATCATTTACAAGCAATGGGAAAGATTTTAAAGTAAGGAAAATGGGTGCCACATCAACTGAACAAAAGACAAATGGAAAACTGAAAAGTTATCAATAAAATGTTGCTTCAGCGGCACAAAAGAAAGTCTTTTTTGCATCAAATTGTGACTGACGCGGAAAAATGGATTTATTTTGAGAATCCCAAATGTACAGAATCATGGGTTGATCCAGGTCAACCGTCAACATTGACTGCAAGGCCAAATCAATTCAGAAAGAAGACAATGCTCTGTGTTTGGTGTGATCAGGAAGGTGTAGTGTATTATGAGCTTCTAAAACCAGGTGAAATCATTAATATTGGTCGATATTGACAACAAATTATCATTTTGAACCATGCTTTGATTGTGAAACCACCAGAATGTGCCAGAAGACACAGCAAAATAATTTTACTTCATGATGACGCCTCACCACACATTTCAATACCAGTTAAAGACACGTTAAAAGATCTTTCCTGGGTAGTATTAACCCATCCACCATATACACCAAACCTTGCTCCTTCAGATTACCACTTGTGCTAATCGATGGCACAGGCATTTCCTGAGCAGCACTTCAAAGCATAGGAAGAAGTGGAAAATTGGGTCTCCGAATGGTTTGCCTCAAAATAAAAGTTCTATTGGGGTAGTACCCAAACATTACCTGAAAGATGGGGGAAATGTGTAGCTAATGATGGACATTACTTTGAATAAAACACTTTTAATGTTTCTCTTGAAATTATCATGTTTTCTTTGATTACAAAATCTGCCATTATTAACTGGTACATCTAGTAGATGAATTCATATGTAATAGTTATTATTTATTTGGATACAACACAACTTTTAAAAAATTGGTTTTAATATTTTTAACTCTTATTTTTAGTGGAAATGTACTTTTAAAAGGAAATAAGTGGTTTTGTATTAATTTCATGTTGAACCTCAAATTGTAAAATTTCTTGGCGTAATCCTGAATGAGCCTAAAGGAAGTAGAATTGATTTCTGTTTGATATATATGGTGTGGTCCTTGGTCCAGCAGCCTTAGCATTACTTAGGACCTAATAAGTTATACGGTGCTTCAGGTTCCACATCATATCTACCCCTTCAAAATTCACATGTTAAAGTATAAGAAGTGCTGTTCTTGCTACCCTGGTTTTAACCTTAAGTCTAGATTTCTGCTGAGACTGCCACCTTGTGACAGATTTATAAAATTTCTTCCACTAAGAAATTTATTTTTTTATTTTTTCTTATCAAAGTAGTAAAATAATATTATTTTGAAAGATCTTCTCCCATATCTATCAGTTCCCTAAAAATGGGAACTGATAGATATTTAACTTTTTAAACTTTTTTTTTATTTTAGTAGTAGTTATGATTACTTTCATAACTAAAGATGATAGTCCTATTCCTTTGTTTGTAAGTCTTTAAATTTGGAGAATATGTGTAGACTTATTGTTATAAAAAGCGAGGAATTGATTTATACCATCCCATCTCTCTCTGTCCTTTAAAAAAACAATTATGTATATTGATTTAGTTCTTTAATGAGCCTTTTTACTTATCAATGTACTTTCATTTCTCTTAACATAAAGTTTACACAGCCTCTCTTCACTGACTAAATCATTCTAATTGTATACAAAATTTACAAAGAATTAAAAGAAAGAATAGTTGTAGGGAAGGAAATAAAACAATCCCAAATTCATTCAATTGTACAAGTAAAATCTTGATACTGAAACCAAAATCAGCAAGCTAAGTACAGAGAGCGATTATAGGCCAGCATCATTCCTAAAGAAAGATGGAAATATTCAACACAGAGTGAAAGTTATCCAACAACATGTACAATACATAGAAAAGATAATATGTCTGTTGTCTAGGAGTTCCAGAAATACAGTGTGTTGTTACTCTTTAAAATGGGTCAAGGCTGGTGAATGAATATGAGAAGTAGGTGTGAGGTTTTACATGCTGAAGCTTACAACTCATCACACTTATAATTAATTAATGTTTGTACAATTATCTGCTAAATGTCTCTTTCCCTTTATTATAAACTTAGAGGCCTAGTGTACGAAATTTATGCACTGAGGGGAGGCAGGTCTCTCAACCCAGCCTGCACCCTCTTGCAGTCAGAGAGCTCTTAGGGGATGTCTGCCTGCCAGCTTAAGCCTGCTCCCCACGGGGATTGGGCCTAAGCCGAGAGTCAGACATCTCTCTCGCAGTCCAAGATCCCTCGCTCCTTACTGCCCACCAGTTCACTGCTGCTTACCGCTCAGCTCACTTTTTAGTGCTGCCACAGAGATGGGAGAGGCTCCTGCCACCACCAGTGCACTATCCAGCTGTGAGCTCTGCTTCTGCCTGAGCAGCGCTCCTCCTGTACTGGCCACCAGGGGGCAGCTCCTAGGTTTCCGGTCAGCACATGGACCTAGGTTACAGGCTCCATCCATGGTTGGGGGCTCCCAGTCAATGTTTTTCTCTCATATCGATGTTTCTGTCTCTGCCTGTTTTCCCCTCTTTTCCTAAAAATCAATTAAAAACACACACATACACATATTCTTGGATGAGAATTTTAAAAAATTAGAGTATATATAATTATTACTAAGATATGCAAATAAATGAATACTTTTATTTCACATGTACTGAGAATAGTAGTCATCTTTGATAATAATCATGAAATTTCATAAATCTAGGTTGTGTTCATTTAAATCTGAATCACATAAATGAAAACAACAGTCATATTTCTAAATTAATTTTATAAAGCAGGAATAAAAATTCATGGTAATTAATGAAGAAAAAACACATAGTGGTCTTTGCATTACTTAAATGAGTTATTTTCTTGCTTGTTCTATTAATATTTGATTTCAGCTTATTAAATTTTCTATGATTTTTAAAAAATGAATGAAGCCTGAGGTAATGCAAGGAAAGGAGATGGAAACAGAGTAGAGCGAGACATATTAGTGGAGAGTGTGTGTGTGTGTGAGAGATGGGGGTGGGATATCTGGGAAAAGCCATAAGAATATGAAAAAATAAAACTTAGTGTTATATTTATTGATGGAATCTTCAAGAACTACTGGTACTTATTATATAAAATCATCTTTTTTGAAGAGATGTAAACCTTATCTAAATGACTAATAAAGTATGCAGAAGTGTGTATACTTGTGTAATAAGGAATATCTATTTCTACATTTACATATGCCATTGCTTTTATATACTTTTATGCCATTTTTTAAAATTATATATATATGTGTGTGTGTGTGTGTGTGTGTGTGTGTATATATATATCTTTTATTGATTTTTTACAGAGAGGAAGAGAGAGGGTTAGAGAGTTAGGAACATCAATGAGAGTCATTGATCAGCTGCCTCCTGCACACCCCCTACTGGGGATGTGCATGTAACCAAGGTACATGCCCTTGATCGGAATCGAACCTGGGACCTTTCAGTCCACAGGCCGACGCTCTATCCACTGAGCCAAACCGGTTTCGGCTACGCCATTGTTTTTATGTGCACAAATGTTTATTTCATGGTAGGGTGGAATACTTTTCACTATACTTTCCTAACTTTAGAATTTTTTATCATGTGAATGAATTTATTCCAAAAAGTAATTTAAATGAAAAAATAAGGATTTCATAACATGATGAGAGAAAACTATAATCGTATTGATTTTATGATTTTTGTGATTTTTCAATAGAATTAGCCTGGGAAGGGGACAGGAGCAGAGAAGAAGGGGATCTTCGCAGGGGTAGAGAAAGGAGAAGATTTGTAATACTTTAAACAATAAAGATACATTTTTTTAAATTTTATTTTTAATTGGTTCTTAGCAATTTAATATTAACCTTTTTATACTTTTGTGGTCCACTTGATAATAATAAAAAATATTAAGTAAGGTATTGAATATATTTTAGCTTTATTGAGGTATAATTGAGATATACAAAATTTCATAAGTTCAATATCTACATCTTGATGAGTTTGGGTTTTTGCATATACCCATGCTACCATCATCATAGTCAAGCTTCTCAATATATTCATTACCTCTAAAAATGTCTTTTCATAATTTTGTGTTGTAGTTATTCTTTGTTAAAGAACACTTAACATGAAATCTATCTTCTTAACAATACCATATTGTTAACTATAGCTATTATATTATACAGCAGATCTCTAAAACTTACTTATTTTGTAAAACAGAAAATTTATACCTATTAAAAAATGATTCTCATTTTCTCTTTCTGCAGCCTTTGGCAGCCACTATTCCATTCTCTGCTTCTATGATATTGACTATTTTAGATACTTCATAGAAGTGGAATCACACAGTATTTGTCCTTTTGTGATTGGCTTTTGTCACTTAGCATAAGGTTATCTAGGTTCATCCGTATTGTTATAAATGGAAAATGGCAGGGATTTCTTATTTTTAAGGCTGAATATTTCCATTGTGTGTATGTACCACATTATCTGTTGGTAGACATTTGGATTATTTCCATAACTTGGCTATTCTGAATAATGCTGGAGTGAGCATGGTGCAGATATCTATTCCAAATCCTGATTTCAATTCCTTAGGATATATACTCAGAAGTGGAATTGCTGATAGTATTGTACTTTATTTTTAATACTAGAGGCCCGGTGCACAAAATTCATGCACTTGGGGGTGGGGTCCCTCAGCCCAACCTGTGCCCTCTCACAGGCCAGGAACCATCAGTAAGACATCTTTAGCTCTGCCACCGAGGCAGGAGAGGCTCCCAGCACCACCACTGCAATCACCAGGCTCGAGCCTGGCTTCTGGCTGAGCAGCACTCCCCCTGTGGGAGTGCACTGACCACCAGGGGGAAGCTCCTGCATTGAGCGTCTGCTCCCTGGTGGTAAGTGTGCATCATAGTGACCGGTTGTTCTGCCAGCTGATTTGAATATTAGCCTTTTATTATATAAGATTCTAAGGAATCTCCATACTATTTATAGAGTGGCCATACCATTCTACATTTCCACCAGCACTTCCCTCATCCTACCTAACACATCTCTCTTTTTTTATATACCATAGCCTTCCTAACAGGTATGAAATGATAACTCATTATGGTTTTGATTTATATTTCTCTAATTATTAATGATGTTGAACATTATTAGTAATGGTGAGTGCTTTTTCATATAGCTGGTGACCACTTACATGTCTTATATGGGGATGGTCTCTTCATGAACTTTGCTTATTTTTTAATTGGATTATTATTAGTTTACTGTTGAATTAGAAGAGATTCTTAAATATTTGAATATTAACCTCTTATCTGATAGATGGTTTGCAAATATTTTCAATATTCTGAAGGATATATATTTTCAATATTCTGAGGATTTTTTTTACTCTGTTAATTTTTTATTTATTTATTTATTTATTTGCTGCGCAGAATATTTTTAGTTTGATGTAGTATTGTTTTGTCACTGTTGCCTATGCTTTTGATGTCACCTCTAAGAAATCATTGCCAAAATCTATGTCGATCCCTATTTTTTCTCTTAGGAGTATTTTTTGTTGTTTTTTTTGTTTTGTTTTTTTTACAGTTTTAGGTCTGACATTGAATTCTTGAACCATTTAGAAGTGTGTGTGTGTGTGTGTGTGTGTGTGTGTGTGTGTGTGTTTAATATGGTGTAAGACAGGGACCTAATTTTATTTTTTAGATGCAGATGTCCAGTTTTTCTAATGTCACTTTTTGAAGAGTCTATCCTTTACCCATTTTGTATTCGTGGCACCTTTGTTAAAGATCAGTTGATTGTATACACATATATATACATACTTCTGGAGTCTTTATTCTGTTCTATTGATATATGTATGTTTTTATGCCAGTACCATACTGTTTCAGTTACTGTAGCTTTGTAATATATTTTAAAATCAGGATGTGTGATACTTACAGCTTTGTTCTTATTTTCTGAGATTTCTATGGTTATTTAAGGTCTTTTGTGTTTCCATATGAATTTTAGGATTGTTTCTTCTATTTCTATTAAAAAATGCCTTTGGGATTTTGATAGGAATTGCACTGAATATGTTGATTGCTTTAGATAATATGGACATTTTAACAGTATTGAGTCTTCAATTATATGCACACATGCTCTTTCCATTTATTTATGTCTTAGAATTTTAGCAATGATTTGAAGTTTTCATTGTATGAGTCAGTTGCCTCCTTGGTTAATTGTATCTCTAAATATTTTATTATTTTAGATACTGTTCTAAATGGGATTGTTTTCTACATATCTTTTTCACATAATTTGTTTTTAGTATAGAGAAATGCATCTGGTTTTTGTTGTTAATTTTGTATCCTGTATGAAGTGCGGAAGATAAGTAAAATATGCCACCTTTAGTGGAATAGAATTATTGAATGTGCATGAGAAGGAAAACTTTCTTCCAGGTAATATATTTGAGTATTAGTAAAAGTAGAAATAAAGGAGAATATCCTCAGGTTCTTATACTACATTTAAAGTGACTGTCCTTTTGGTCAGCATTAAGTTTTCCATTGATCTCTATAAAGAAAAAGGCAATTTTATAGTTTAGAAAAGTGCAAGTACTCATAATTTCAAAAAAAATCTCTAATTTAGAAGGCGAAGTAACCTTCCTAGGTTAGTTACTATTTGAGTTTGTGTGAAATACAAACCTTTTTATAAAAATCCTAGAATTCCCTTTTCTAGATATTTACAGTCTTTGTCATTTGCCTTAGGTAAGACTCTTTGTAGGAGAAAATATTTATTTCACTCCATTGTTGCATCCTGATGATTCTAAGTATTCAAGTACTCTAATGATAAATACCTGAACAATGTTAATGTGAATTGATCGTGACCAGCAATTTAATTAATCATCATAATGAGAACAAGAAGAAATAGGCTGCAATTTCTTTAGTCAGATTTTGATTTTAAGCAAACATGCACAGAATTATTAGGACTCCAAGGTGATTTTGTACATGAAATGCAAGAGAATGAAGTTATTTGAGAATTTAAATTTTTTTCTTTCAATTTTATTTTATATTGGTTTCAGGTGTACACCTGAGTGGTTAGACAATGTACTTTATATAGTGTTGCCCTCAATATTTCTAGTACCCTGACACCATAATACTATTAACTATATTTCCTATGATTTACTTACATATCTGAGACTATTTTGTAACTACCAATTTGTACTTCTTAATCCCTTAACCCAGGGGTGGGCAAACTTTTTGCCTCGAGGGCCACATGGGTTTTTAAACTGGACCGGAGGGCCGGAACAAAAGTATGGATGGAGTGTTTGTGTGAACTAATATAAATTCAAAGTAAACATCATTACATAAAAGGGTACGGTCTTTTTTTTTATTTCAATAGTTTCATTCATTTCAAACATTTAAACAAGAAGAATGTAAACACTAATTATTATAATTTGAAACTTCAAAAAATGGAGGAATCATAGCACAATAACATACCTTGTATTGAAGATGGCAAAGGCAAAATAAAATTGCCTAACAAAGGAAAGGCACAAAAGTCTCTCAAATTAAACTTAAATATAATAAAAATAATTTAAAACTAAAACAAATTGAAAACTACAAAATGTGTCAACAGTAAATTAAACATTTTCCTTAATGCAACTTCCAAATTATGCCCAGGACGTAGATATAGATGGCAATGTAGACTAGGTTGAAAGAACCCTCTGCTCTTTCGGCTCCTCGGGCCGGATGGAACAGCCAAAAGGGCCGGCTCTGGCTTGTGGGCTGTAGTTTGCCCATGGCTGCCTTAACCTCTTACAGACCTGTTCCCCAATCCACCTTTCCTCTGGCAACCACCAGATTACTCTCTGTGTCTATCAGTCTGTTTCAATTTTGTTCATTAATTTTATTTTTTAAGTTCACATATAAGTGAAGTCATATGGTATTTGTTTTTCTGTAACTGACTTATTTCATTGAGCATAATACCCTCCAGATCAGGGCTGGGCAAACTATGGCCCGCGGGCCAGATCTGGTGAATAAAACTAATGAATTAAAAAAACACAACAAAGACCGTACCCTTTTATGTAATGATGTTTACTTTGAATTTATATTAGTTCATACAAACACTCCATCCATGCTTTTGTTTTGGCCCTCCAGTCCAGTTTAAGAACCCGTTGTGGCCCTGGAGTCAAAAAGTTTGCCCACCCCTGCTCTAGATCCATCCATACTGTTGCAAATGATAAGATTTCATCCTTTATTAATGCTGAGTAATATTGCATTGTGTGTATATACCATGGATTTTTTAACCATTTGTCTATTGTTGATGGACACTTGGGTTGCTTACAATATCATTACTATCCTATCTAATAAGAGTAATATGCAAATTGACCATCACTCCAACACACAAGATGGCTGGTCCCATGTGGTCAAAGATGGCTGCCCCCATGTTGACAAAATATGGGCTCCACAAGGGAGGGCAGTTAGGGGTAACCGGACTGGCAGAGTAAAGAAGTTGGGGAGGCCAGGCAGCAGGGGAGTGGGGGGAACCAGGCCTGCAGGGGAGGACAGTTGCGGGGACCAGTACTGCTGGGGAGGATAGTTGTGGGGGACCCAGGTCTGCAGGGGAGGGCAGTTTGGGGGGACCAGACCTGTTTTCCAGGGTATTTGGGGGAAACCAGGTCTGCAGGGAAGGGCAGTTGGGGGAGTTCAGGCCTGCAGAGGAGGATAGTTGGGGGGTACCCAGGCCAAAGGGGAAGGCAGTTGGGGAGGACCAGGCCTGCTGGGCAGGGCAGTTGGGGGGACTAGGCCTGCAGGGGAGGCAGAGGCAACCAGTCAACAGGGGAGGGCAGTTGGGAGCAACTTGGCCTACAGGGGAGCATTTAGGTGTCTTAATCAGGCTGGCAGTGGAGTGGTTAGGGGTATCAGGCTGTCAGGCAGAAGTGGTTAGGGGCATTCAGGCAGACAGGCGAGCAGTGGGAAGCCAGCTGTCCTCGATTGTGAGAGGGATGTCTGACTGCCCGTTTAGGCAGATCCCTGATGGGATCAGGCCTAAATGGGCAGTCAGACATCCCTCAAAGTGTCCCAGATTGGAGAGGGTGCAGGCTGGGCTGAAGGACACATACCCCCTATGCACGAATTTCATGCACCAGGCCTCTAGTTATATATAATGCTACAATGAACATGAGGTTGCATATATTCTTTGAAATTAGTTTTTTGGGTATTCTCAGATATATATCCAGAAGTGAAGTCACTGGTTTATAAGGCAGATCTATTTTTAATTTTTGAGGAAACTTGATACTATTTTCCATAGTGGTTGTACCAATCAGCATTCCCACCAATAGTGCATAAGGGTTCCCTTTTCTCTACATCCTTGCCAAAATTTGTCATTTCTGGGTTTATTGATGATAGTCATTCTGACAGGTGTGGTTTTTCTTTGCATTCCTCTGACAATTAGTGATGTTGTGTATTATTTCATATGTCTGTTGGCCTTTGTAATCCTCTTTGGAAAAGTGTCTATGCAGATCCTTTGCCCATTTTTTAATTGGATTGATTTTTTTTATGTTGAGCAGTATGAATTTTTAATTAATTTTGCATATTTACCCCCTTATCAGATGTATCATTAGGGAATATGTTCTCACATACAGTTGGGTTCCCTTTTTACTTTGTTGATGCTTTCTTTTCTTGTGCAAAAACTTTTTAGTTTGATATAGTCACTTTTTTAAGATTTCTTTTGTCTGAGGTGATATATCAGAAAAAATAATTGCTGTAAGAACTGTCAGGGATATTATTGTATATGTTTTCTTTTAGGATTTTTATGGTTTCAAATCTTGCACTTAAGACATTAATCCATTTTCAGTTTATTTTTTAAATATATTTTCCTTGAGTTCAGAGAGGAAGGGAGAGGGAGAGATAGAAACATTATTGATAAGAGAGTATCATTGATTGGCTGCCCCCTGAACACCTCACACTGGGGACTGAGCCTGCAACCCAAGCATGTGCCCTGACCGGGAATCAAACTGTGACCTCCTGATTCATAGGTTGATGCTCAACCACTGAGCAACACTGTCTAGGCTCCTCCTCCTCTTCTTCTTTTTTTTAAAAAAAACAAAACATCTTTTATTTGGATGTGGTGATTTGTATCATCTGAATGTGAGTTCCTTTTTGCACAGTAAAGTCATAGCTTTTAGAAAGCCTGATTATATTTTGCCAAGAAAAACACATTTCCTATAACTTATTAGAAAGTTATTTAAAATAAAATATTATGCATTTAATATTTTCCAGAGCTATTGTTTTTATTTTTGATTTATTTATTTATTTTCAAATCATTATTGGAGTTTATTCTTATATATGGTGTAAGAAGATGGTCTAGTTTTCTTTTTTGAAACTATCTGTCCAATTTTCCCAGCACCAGTTATTATTGAATAGACTGTCTTTATCCCATTGTATGTTCTTACCTTCCTTGTCAAATGTTAATTGACCATGTAGATGTGGGTTTATTTTTGGGTGCTCTGTCTGTTCCATTGATCTATATATCTGTTTCTAATGCCAGTACCATGCTTTTTTCATGAATATGGCCTTATAATATAGTTTGATATCAGGAAGCATGATACCTCCAGCCTTTTTCTTCTTTTTCAAAGTGACTGAGGCTATTAGGGTTTGCTTGTTGTTTTTTTGTGTGAACACAAATTTTTAATAGTTCTACTACAGAGACCAGGCAAGTAAATAGCCAAAAGTGAAATGGGCCAAATGTCAATGCATTCACTGTATAAGGAGGGTGGCAGTCTGTGGCATGCCCTACACATAGGGAAATTACTATTTATTATCAGCCAGTATTGTTCTGCTTTAAGGAGGAAAAAATGTTGCCAGACTCTTAGATTTATGGTTTTGAGTTTGTTTTTGTTTTTTAATGAAGATCTGAAACCCATGTTTTTATGTGAAATATTCCCTAGTTTTAAAACATTATGAATAAAACTGCTACAAACATTCACAGACAAGTTTTTCTGTGCATAAGTTTTTAACTTCAAGAAATTGCCAAATTGTTTTCCTAAATTGCTGTACCATCTTACATTCCCATTACTATATGAGAGTTTCAGTGGCTCTGCATCTAACACTTGGTATTGTCGTATTTTTTTATTTTGGACACGTTAATAGGTTATTAACGTTAATAGGTGTGCTTTTATTCACTTCTTATTGCCTAATGATGTTAAACTTTTTTCATTTTCTTATTTGCTCTCTGTTTATCCTCTTTAGTCAATATTTATTTAAATATTTTGCCTTGCCCTGGGTGGGGTAGCTCAGTTGCTTGGAGCCTCCCCCTGTCCACCAAAAGGTGGTGGTTCAAATCCTGGTCAGGACACACACTCAAGTTGTGGGTTCCATTCCTAGTCAGGGTGTGTGCAAACATTCAATGTTTCTCTTCCATCTATTATTATTATTATTATTATTATTATTATTTCTTTTTCTCCTCCTCCTCCTCCTCTTCTTCCTTCTCCTCCACCTCCTCCTCCTTCTCCTCTTCCTCCTTCTCCTCCTCTTTTTCTTCCTCTCCTCTTCCCCCTCCTCCTCTTACTCCTCTTCCTTTCTTTCCTTCTCCCTTTCCCTTCCTCTCACTGTCCTTTATGAGAATTAATTTAAAAAAGAAAATATCTTGCTCATTTATAAAACTATCAGAGGCCTGGTGCACAAAATACATGCACAGAGAAGGGGTTCCTTAGCCTGGCCTGCACCCTCTCCAATCTGGGACCCCTCAGGGAATGTCCCTAATTGGGCCTAAACCAACAGTTGGATATCCCTTTCGCAATCCGGTACTATGGGTCCCTAACCGCTCACCTGCCTGCTTTCCTGATTGCCCCTACCTTGCCCCCCTGCTGGCCTGATCACCCCTACTTTGCCTCCTTGTCAACCTGACCATCCCTATCTTGCCACCCCTGCTAGCCTGATCACCCCTACCTTGCCCCTGCTGGTCTGATCAACCCTAACTTGCCCCCCTGCCAGCCTGATCGCCCCTAACTGCCTCTGCCTTAGCCCTAGTCTGGCCTCCCTCTGCAGGAGGCCACCTGGCAAATCAGAGGAAGGCACTGAATCCATTACCCTGTTGCTGCTGCTGCTGCTGCAGCCGCCACCGCTGCCACTGCCACTGCCACTGCCACTGCCACTGCCACTGCCACTGCTGGCCTGAGCTTCAGCCCTTCACAGCTACCCATGGCTGCCTGTGAAATATATTCAATAAAATATATTTGTTTGCAAATAATTCAATTGTTTGCTCTCTTAGTGTTAACTCAGAGGGTCTTGAGGGTGAGTGAGGCAACAGTGCCAGCACAGGACCTGGGAGAAGGTAGAGCTTTTCTACACTGCCCACGCCCACATGGACTGCAGCTGCACCTGCCAAGGTGGGCAGGGGCTTTCTGCTGTTTTGTTTTGGTCTGGCCTCCACCCCATCAGGTACAGATCTGTGCCTGCACTGAGACTATCAACGATTCGGTGGTCCTACTTTTTGGTGGATGGTAGATGCACTCTTACCTCCCAGAGACTGGTGGCTTCTGAGTTGCTTACAGTGAGAGCGCAGCCCTAGGTCCAGATATGACTCAGGCTAGGGGCCACAAGAGGTTTGAAGGCCAACTATGAATCCGATCGTGGTGGGAGTCCCCTCTGGGGCACTGGCTGGCAGCCTGGGCTAGGAGCTGCCTGCATTTTGAAGGCTGGCCATGCCCCAATCATGGTGGGGGATCCCTCTGCGGCACTGGTTGGCCAAGGCTAGGGGCTGCTAAGTGATTTGAAGGCTGGCCACGCCCCTGATCAAGGTGGGGGTCCCTTCATGGTGACTCATCTGCTCTCTCAGCTCCTAGCTTGCTGTTCAGTGGTCTGTCCGGTTGTTTTGGTTCTTACAGCCCCTGGCTTTTTATATATTAGGATTTTTATTGATTTTTAGAGAGAAAGGAAGGGAGAGAGAGTGAGAGAAATATCCATCTTAAAGCAAAACATCTATCGGATGTCTTCTACATTTCCCCTACTGACATTCGTGCCTGCAACCCTTGGCATGTGCCTTGACCAAGGAATCGAACCAACAACCTTTTGGTGCACAGGATGATACCCAACCAACAGAGTGACACTGTCCGGGGCTCTTTTGCCCATTTTTAATTCAGTTGTTTGCTCTCTTAGTATTAAGTTTATATAGTTTTATATATTATTTGTAAAGATATATATAAGCCCTTTCTTGGATTTTCCAACATTTTCCCCCAATTTCTTCTTTTTTATTTTTTCATTTTCTTAACATTTTCTCTCACAGAGCAAAACTTCATGAACTTTTTGTCCTAGCTCTAGGTTACAAAGATTTTTTTCTTGTATTTTCTTACAAAATTTTATAATTTTACATTTAGACCTAACATCAGTATAAGTTAATTTTATGTAAGGTGTGAGGGTTAGATCAAAGTTCATTTGTTTGCATATGGATGTCCACTGTTGTAACACTATTTGTCGTGAAGCAAAAAGGGAATTTTGTTAACTTCTAGGAGGAGATAAGCAATGGAAAAAGTATTTCTTATGTATTCTCACTATGGGGTTTCTTATAATGCTTTATCAGTACCATTGTGCAGCAAGTTCATTTGCTGTAATGTTTTGATATTCTTTGAAAATAGGCTAATTTGAATCAAGAGCATAGTATTTATTTACAAATGCTTACCACAGTGAATTCTAACTACACTATTCCTTTTCCATATTATTGAATTAAGAGTATAAACTGTAACCAAATGATTAGGGTTTATCTTCTAGCAAACATGGGAATAAGCCCAATCAAGATAAAATTTATAAGCAAATGTTTTAATACTTTAAATGTGTAAACTATGTGGTTATTTTGGACATTATGTATACAATTTTGTTCTAACACAAAATTTGCTATAAAATATTCCAAAGGTTATTCAGAAATCAATAAACCAGATATTTATTAAGCACTTGTTTTCTAAGAATTGTATTAGATTCTGTGGAAACTCTAAAAAGATTATAGTTTCATGTCCTCAGATATTCTATACTGAAGTTGATATATAGTAAAATTTAGAGCTACAAACTCAAATGTCTTCAGTTTCCAGACAGTTATTATAAATATTTTGGTACAAAATAATAGGGAGAGTTAGGACATTTGCTAATTTAGAGAATTAATACCTGATTAAAGTCATTCACATAAATAAACAAACATATAAATAGCCAAAGAAATCATCTTAAAAGATTGAATGAGCATGACCCTAAGTTTGTCTAGATGGAATCTGAATTTGAAAGATGTGCCTTCATGAACAGTTATGTACTAGTGGACATACAGCTTTCAATGGTGATAAAGCGGATTTTTCAAAAATTTTAGGTTTATTTCTAGATAGTGTGTTTGAGTGTATGTGCATGTGTATTTCCTGTGGTAAACATAGTCTTTTTAATTTTTTGTATCAAATCCATGGTAAATATATTGTGGATACTTCTAAAAGAATTTTATATTTTCTATTTGGCTTCTATATTAGATTAATGCAAAGTTTCTCATTCTTAGCATTATTGATATTGTAGGCCATATCATTGTTATGGGAAGCTCTCTTGTGCATTGTAATATGTTAAATAGCATCTCTGGCCTCTACCCACTAAATGACTGTAATGCCATCCAAGCTATTACTAATAAAAAATGTATCCATAGACAGTGGTGTGATGAAGGCTTGGGTTGGGGCTGGAGCCAGTTGGAGGGGGGTCCAAATGGGAAAAATTGGGGGACATTTGTAATACTTTCAACAATAAAAATAAATTTTAAAAAAATGTATCTAGACACTGACAGATGTTCCCCTGGAAACAAAATCACTGCCAATTGACAGCAACTCTTATGGTTTTAGCAGATTTCCACCCCCTCCCCAACAGATTATAAGTATGCAAAGAAAACAATTAAAATTATAATCTTATTGAAAGTACCTCTGGTTCTTTTTTAGTGTTTTATTGAATTTCCATGCTATTGCAAATGCATGTTGCTGGACCATAAAGAATGCTTTAGGGATATGCTCATTCAAGTGCTATTCAGACTTATAACTTTAGTAGCTTATAACATCAAAGGTATATTGTCAGAATTTTGAATTAGCTTTGGCAGAAAGCCAGGATGAACCACTTAGGCAACAGGGAAAACAGAAATAGAGAATGAACAAGGTACATCTTTAATAGTTCTTTCTCAGTGTAAAAAATCTTCATTATATTTATTCAACAATTATATATAAAGTGTTTTATTAGAATAGTAAACATTGAGTGGAATCTTTTTTTTAAAGTAAGAACTCTTCCTGCTTTTTAGTAATTTATAATGCTTTGTGAAAATATCACACACACAAACATACACACCAAAAACAGTAACAAAACAAGACAGTGAAAAATTTAATCATAAAATGGTTGTTTTGCCTTCATGGTTATTGGGGTGTGCAATGGGCATTATTGGTGTCACTCTGATGTTAATAGTCGTATTTTGTTATACCCTATTGCCAGTTTTGAGAATATTTTCTTTTTATTTCAGGTTGGGTGGGACTATATCAGCATACAAGATAGTACCAGACGAAATAGAAGAAATTAAGGTATAGTATGGCATTTTTCATCTCTACAAAGACTTAGTACCTTGGTGGCAAGTGGGAGAAGAATCGCTTATTCTTTATGCTATTAAATCTTTGGCTGTATTAGGATAGCACTTTATTTCAAATTATCCTATTTGAATTAATATATCTCAGATGACCACTATCAGATTTCATCTATTATTATCATTGCATTTCTAAGAAAAATATTAGAAGAATAAAACAGGAACTCTTTCCTGTGAATTTTGTTGAAAAATCTACTACAGAAAGCATTGTATTTACTCATTAGTGTGCATAACCAAATTATCTTTTTATCTTGTTTTAATTTCTTTGCTTTGTAAGTTTTTACCAATTATAAATAATGTCAGTCTTATAGTAAATATTCCTGGTTCCTTTAAAAAATATGCCAATTTCAATTTAAAATTTACAGTACTGGTCCTGACCAGGTAGATCAGTTGGTTAGAGAGTTGACCTGACATGCCAAAGTTTCAGGTTCAATCCCTGCTCAGGGCACATACAGGAATCAACCAATGAATGCATAAATAAGTGGAACAACAAAATTGATGTTTCTTGCCTTAGCTGGGTGGTTTTTTGGTTGGACCCTCATCCATACACCAAAAAGTTGTGGGTTCAATTCCCAGTCAGGGCCCATACGTAGTTTGCAGGTTTGATCCCTAGGAGGCAGTCAATTGATGCTTCTCTCTCTCTCTCTCTCTTTCCCCCCCCCCTCAAAATTTTAATTGATATATTGTTCTCTCACAAATCCATTAAAAAGTGAAGTGCAATAAATGAAAAATTGATATTTTTAAAAATTACAGCATTACTACAATATTCTGTACTTAACATCTTACTAAACCTTACGGACTATTAATTTTCTAACAACATGTGGCTCTTGTTTAAAAGCAGTTTAAAATGTAAAAAGAACTTAACTTACTACCTATTCCATAAGTAAGTTAACAATTGGATAGAAGTAGTGAAGGATAGGCAGTACTGAGTTAAGTTGTTAAAATGACATGTGAAATGCTCAACAAATTATTAACCTTGATTTGATCAACTTTTCAAAATCAAGCTAAATTAAAATCTTAATAAATAAATCTTTGATTTGTTTATATTACTTTTAAATTAGTTGAATTCATTGATCTTTATTATGTAATATACTATTAGTTTCAAAATGTCAGGTATTATGTATAGTCAACATTAGGAATTAATGCCATGATTACATTCTATCATTTAAGAAATCAGGTGTTAGGAGATTTACTTAGACTTTATATAAATTCTCAAAATGGGTGGCTGGGAGGAACCTTTGGTCTAATCCAGATATCTCATTTTTTTTAAAGAGAAAATGAGATTAAAGTTAAACTTGCTAAAATTAATTGTTTAAGGTCCAGTAAGTACTTCCAAAAATATAATCAAGGGTTTAAAGGTTCAGAATAACAGGAGCATATTACTTCTTATTATTCTGAACCTTTTCATTACAGAGTAGGAAAAGACAAACTGTAGAAACTTTATATAATCAATAAATGCATATGTAAATAATTAAGCAGCATTTATATAAAGCATACAGAGTTAAAATCCATCTTTCTACAAGGTGCTCTGTCTTTTTTACAATTATAATATGTTAAATGATTAAGATAAAGTATCCTATGAAAGACCTAGGAAGGGCACTTGGCCATTTGAAAAAGATAATCAGCAATCTTCCCAAGAATTCAGCAAATTTGAGTTTTATACAGTTCTATATTCTGTGAAAGAATAAATATGAGATAATACGAAATTTGTGCACAGGGATATATGTCCTTCAGCCCATCCTGCACCCTCTCCAATCTGGAACCCCTTAAGGGATGGGCAGATGGACATCCCTCTCACAACCCAGAACTGCTGGCTCCCAACTGCACGCTTGCCTGCCTTACTGATATCCCCTGACCGCTTCTGCCTGCCAGTCTGATCACCCCTAACCACTCCCTTGCCAGCCTGATTGATGCCTAACTGCTCCCCTGCCAGCTGGATTGCCCCTAACTGCCCTCCTCTGCAGGCCTGGTCACCCCTAACTTCACTCCCCTGCAGGCCTGGTCCCTCCCAACTACTCTTCCCTGCAGGCCCAGGCATCCCCAGATACCTCGCTCCTTTGTGGCCGCAGCCATCTTGGTTGGGTTAATTTGCATACCCATTTCTTTTTGGTTGGTGGGCATGACTAGTGGGCACAGCAGAGTGATGGTTAATTTGCATGTTACTCTTTTGTTAGATAGGATATGGCAACAGATCCCATGGTTAAAATAAAAATTATTGAGCTGAAACCAGTTTGGCTCAGTGGTAGAGCGTCGGTCTGTGGACTGAAAGGTCCCAGGTTCGATTCCAGTCAAGGGCATGTACACTGGTTGTGTGCACATCCCCGGTGGGGAGTGTGCAGGAGGTGGCTGGTCGATGTTTCTCTCTCATTGACATTTCTAGTTCTCTATCTCTCTCCCTTCCTCTCTGTAAAATATCAATAAAATATATTTTCAAAAAAAACAACAACAACAAAACAAAACAAACTATTGAGATATAGAACTGGCAGTGGACCTTTTTGCTCAACACTGAGATTCATCCATATCATTGTCAATAGCTGAGTTTCTTCTTTCTTTTTTTTCTTTTTTGGCCATAAAATACCTCATTGTGTCACAATTTATCGAGAAGTACTACTGATGGACATTCAGCTTCTTTCCATTTGCAGTTATTATGAAAAATTATGCTATAAAATCCTTATAAACATTCTGTGCAACAGTTTCTCTAAGGTATATGCTAAAGAAAGAAATTTCTTGTTTTTAAGTAATGTGTATTTTCAACTTTTCTGGATGAAATCACTGTTTTCTAAGGTAGTTATGCTAATTTATACTACCAACTTGGGTATATTTATTATAAGGAGAGATATTTAAATATTAACTCTTTAATCTCTCTGAAATTTACATTGGTATACATTTTTATTTATATATGGGATGACTTACATTTACAGCTCAATTTATTGAAAAATCTATCCCCCTCCCCTCCAGTTTGAATTGCCTCATTTATCATATACTAACTTTTTATATGCCTACACACACACACATACACATACATAAATCTGTCTTTTCCTGAATTTTTGTTTCCTTGACCTGTTTATCTGTTTGTTTTTTGATGGTACCATACTTGAGTGGCAGGGGTTGGGGAGGGTGGTGGCACCAGAAAAAAGTGGCTCAACAATTTTCAAGTGCAAAAGAAAAGAACTGTTAACTACAAAGTCTATATCCAGTGAAATTATCCTTTAGGAATGAATGGAAAAGAAGGACATACTCAGACCAAAGAAAACTGAAAGAATTTGTCACTAGAAAATCTACCCTGAAAGAATGGCTAAATAAATTTTCTAAAGAGGAAGGAAATAGCTTCAGAACAACAGAATAGGTAAATATAGTAGATTATCCTTTTTAAATGATTTTCTTAAGTCACATTTGAAGGTTGAGACAAAAATGTGATGTAAAATATATATGGAGTAAATAATGAACAGTCATATTTAAAATATGGGAGTGTAAAGGTAGTCTGTATTTCACTTGAAAGCAAAGTTTCTGTATTTCACTTGAAATGATAAAATATCAATACCAGTAGACTGTGATAAATTTCATCTAATTATTATAATACTCAGAGCAACCACTAAGAGAAATATACAAAACAGTATACACAAAAATATTGTAAAATAAGATGAAATACTAAAAAAGTTTTCAAGTAGTTTCAAGTATAAAGAAACAGGAATGGCCCTGACCAGTTTGGCTCAGTGGATAGATCGTCAGCCTGCAGACTCAAGGGTTTGATTCTGGTCAAGGGCATGTGCCTTGGTTACGGACATATGCCCAGGAGGGAGTGTGCAGGAGGCATCTGATTGATGTTTTCCTCTCATTGATATTTCTAACTCTCCCTCTCCCTTCCTCTCTGTAAAATATCAATAAAATATATTGAAGACAAAAAAGAAAAATGAAAGAGAAACAGGGGACATAAACAGTTGTAAGTCCTAACATAAAAGTAATTGCCTTAAATACAAATAATCTAAGTATACAATTAAAAGACAAATTGATATAATGGATTAATACAAATGATCTAACACATGGTATTCTCAAAAAAAATCATTTCACAGATAGGTTGAATATAAAATGATAGAAAAAGATAAAACGTGAAAATAGCAATTTTTAGAGAAAATAATAATTCTCACGTCAATAATTCATGTTTCTTCTTCAAGAAGTTAGAGAAGCCATATATAGACAAAACCAGAAGACAGAAAATACTTAATAATTGGAATAAATTAAATTGAAAATAGGAACACAATAGGGAAATCCATGAAATAAAAAGCTGGTTCTTTTAAAAACTCTAACATTGATAAACCTCTTACTAGACTAACAAATTTAAAGAAAAAAAGACACAATCATCAATGTCAGGATTGAACAAACAATATTACTACAGATTTTCCAACCATTAAAAAGATAAAGAATACTATGAAAAACTTTATAACCATAACTTGAGTTACTTAGAAAAAAATGACCAGTTCCTAAAACCTCACAAATTACAAAAAATAACCAAACAGACAGACGATCTGAAATAGTCCTATAACCTGAAATACCACCTTTAAAAAAATCTCCAGGCTCAGATGGTTTTATTGGAGAATTGTTCTAAATCAGGGTAACCTAGATCCATCATCACTATAGTATGGGAATACCATACTGTGATGAGAATTTGTAACCATAATTTCTTCACAGAATACCAAGGATTTGCTCCTAATGAGATGGAATCTCACAGGAGCAAGTTCAGAACTTGGCAGAGTGTTTAGCACATAGTGAATACTGAATAAATGGCTGCTTTTCTTATTTTCAGCATTATTTATTTATGTCACAGTTACACTAAGTATGGAGATTCTCCACATTCTTAATCACCTTAGACAACCCAAATGACAGAATTCATGGGAATCTTTTTATCACTAGCTCTGAAAGGCTAATAATTTAAATGTCATATTTTTTTTATTGATTGATTTGAGAGAGAGGAGAGGGAAACAAAGAGACAGACAGAC
Source organism: Vespertilio murinus (assembly GCA_963924515.1). Taxonomy (NCBI): domain Eukaryota; kingdom Metazoa; phylum Chordata; class Mammalia; order Chiroptera; family Vespertilionidae; genus Vespertilio; species Vespertilio murinus. The sequence goes on from OZ004704.1 coordinate 191,173,457, forward strand.
ATTGATTTATGGTTCCACTCATTTTTGCATTCATTGGTTGATTCTTGTCTATGCCCTGAGTAGAAATCAAACTCACAACATTGGTATGTGGGGACAATAGACTAACCAACTGAACTACCTTACTAGAATGAAATGTCATATTTTAAAAGAAAGACAAATGGTAAAACAAAATAATTATAGAGCTAAATGGATTTAGAGATATATATTTTGACTTTTTATCCTATTTTCCCCTAAAGATCCTTCCTGGACTTAAGAGCCAGATTTTATGCATATTTGTACTCTTCAGTGATCCTATATAATAAAAGCCTAATATGTTAAGTGTCCAGTCAGCCATTCAACCAATCAAAGTATAATATGCTAATGGTTTGCTAAGGCTACTCAACAGCTTACTATGACGTGCACTGACCACCAGGGAGCAGATGATCTGCCCAGTAGGGTAGCTTGCTGCTAGGGTTGGGCCAATTGGGACTGAGTGAGACAGACCAGACATGCCCTAGAGCCCTCCCATGGACCCTCCCCACCTGGTCAACCTCCCTCTTCCCTCTCTGCCCCTGATTGTGCACTGGTAGGGTCCCTTGGCTTAGCCTGCACCCTCTTTCAGTCTGAGCTGAGGGAACCCCCTCCCAAGTGCACAAATTTTGTGCATCGGGCCTCTAGTATATAATAGGTGACCTAAATAAATGATGGTATTTCTACTAACATATATTCTTCTAAGACTGACTGGACCTCTGAAGAGGAGGTTGGAATAAATAATTACAACCATATAATAAGAAATAAAACACATTATTTCAAGATGATTCTAATAGGAATCCTTAAGAGATGCAGTTTCAGGCTTTCTCCAATCAATCAATTATTGGCTATCTAGGAAAAGTGAATAGATGAAATATGGAGAACAAGCAAACAAAAATCTTTCATCAAAATTCCTATTAGGATTCTATAATTAGTTTGCTTTGTATCAAAACAGAAGGGAACTATAACAATCATTTCTCGTTCTTCCAGCAGTGAAAGGATTACTATATTATAATCTAGTAAAGGTTGAGAAAATTATATTGATAAAAAGCATTTATAAAGTACATAAAAGGATTATCATAATAGTAACCCACTGTTAACCATTATTATCATAATAGTAATCCACTGTTAACCATTATTTAAAATATCTTATAAATAGCATATAGAGTACTTGACATTTTTATTAAATGGATAGAATGAAACTGAAATTGGTCCATGGATTAAATATCAGACTACTTAAATATAAGAACAGCTTTATTTTCTTAGAAGGAATAGCCAGAAAAAGAGGAGGAGGCAAAGGTACTAACTAAGAAAGTAGTTGTATCTCTCCTGTGTAGTTACATTAACAACCACCACATAACCTAGTGACTTAAAACAACATTGATTTATTATTTCTCACAAATCTGTGGGGTTGCTGGGTGTATCTTCTTCTGGTCTTACCTGGAGGTCACTCATGTGGCAGAAAGAATTTGTCAGCTCAGCTAGGGCTGGAGAATTTACGATGACCTCACTTAAATATCTGGGACATTGGTGCTGTCTGTTCTGCTACACCTTTCTCTCCACATGGTCTTTCATCATTCCATTATTTACCTTGGTCTGATTTTCATGGTGAAAGATTATCAAAATAGTGAAGGCAGAACTGTGAAGCCTTTGGAGACCTAGGCTTCAGAACTCATAGGCCATGATTTCTGCCCCATTCTATTGGTCAAAATCATAAGTCCTGCCAAGATGCAAATGTTGTGGAAATAGATTCCAGATCTTTTCAGGAGGATTTATAAAGACTATGTGGCCATATTTAATCTACCACAGTAGTATATGTTTAATTGTAGGAGACAAAATTTTTTTTCTAAGTTGGCTGAAAATGAGGGAAAATGAGACACTAGGAAACTAAGTATCAGAATGAACAAATAACAGAAAATATAATTTTTACAGTTATTTTTTAAGATATATTTGATTGATTTTTTTACAGAGAGGAAGGGAGAGGGATAGAGAGTTAGAAACACCGATGAGAGAGAATCATCGATCAGCTGCCTCTTTCACACCCCCTACTGTGAATGTGCCTGCAATCAAGGTATATGCCCTTGACTGGAATCGAACCCGGGACCTTTCAGTCCACAGGCTGATGCTCTGTCCACTGAGCCAAACGGGTTTCGGCTTAAAGTTATTTTTTAATAATACATGCAATTTATAAATACTATCAAAACTCAAAAAAAGAAGTAAAAAAAGAAATGTATTTCAAGTCTTACCACCTAGAAATACCATTATTAAGATTAGTTGTAAATATTACCAACATCTTTCTATGCGTATATTATAGATAGAAGACTGGATGGATGTTTGAATGAAAGACAGCTATTCAAAATTAGAATAATTCCCTAAAGTTAATATCGAATAGTATTTTATTTCATTTAAACAAAAGAAAAAGAAAGGGAATAAAAGAGCATATTACAAGAGATGTAATGTACTAAACAGATATCTCTAAAGTTAAAAAGAGAGAAAATAATTAATAGATTACAGTTGTGTTTTTAACTATTTTTTTAAACCTCAGACAAAATTGGTTGAATCAATACTCACGATAAGAATATGAGCAGTATTAGTTTCTTCTACTTATCCTCTGATTACCTTCACATTTTTATAATAATATGATTATTTAAATAAAAAAAAAACCTGAGTGAATAGTATGCAGTCCTCAAACTGAGCTTATTTCACAGACCATTACCTAGATATTAGAAAAAAGATAAAGACAACCTGGACTATATGAGATATGGACAGATTTGACACAGAGAAAATGGGAGAAAGTAAGAAACTAGAGATAACATATATTTGTTGGAATGTTCGGCTTTTCTCTCTGAGATTTCATTAAATGTCCAATACTAGAATCTTTCTGTCTAGATAATAGTTCAACTCATTAGTATGTGGGGGTATCATTAGGTTTCAGATTAGTGTCCCATTTCAGTTTGCATTTGTCCCTGGAACCTCATATTGATCATAGAGTAAGCTCTTGTTTTATTTGTTTCACATAGCAGTTGCTTACAAGATTAAAAAGAGGAGTCTCAGAGATTGCATCTCTTTTTTTAAAAAAAAACTTTGAAATCTTTAATGTTGAGAGTACAGGCAGTCCTTGGTTATGTTGAACTCGATGTACATCATTTAGTGATTACGTTGCCATTTCCCATTTATTTATATTAAAAAAAAGTTTCGTCATTTTGACATATGTACATATGTGCTTTATGGTGTCTTTTTTTTATTTGCCACAAGTAAAGGTCAGGAATTGTTATCTTTCTTTCTATTTTTTTTCTTATTGTTTCACTTCATTACTGCTTTTTATGTGATCCATGTGAGTGTCGTAGGTGCTTATGTAGGTGGGTTCTAACATACGGCGAAAATCATGTTACATCACATCATAGGAACGGATCTCCTATGTAACTCAAGGACTTACTGGTTTACAAATGTCCCCCTTTTCCCTGCACTATCCCCCTCCACCTAATTCCTGCCTCACTTTAGGCCTTCACCACTCTATTGTCTGAGTCCGGAGGTAATGCATATCCTACATAATCCTATATAATAAAAGGGCTAATATCCAAATAGATCAAACTATGAAACAACCAAACAATCTAACAACTGGTCGCTATGGCATGCACTGACCACCAGGGGATGTGCGAAATATGAAAGGCATTGTCAACAGGTGGCAGAGCATGGAACCTGGCGGGCATTGGCTGTGGTAGGATGGTGGAGCAGGTGAGGGTGGGGGGTGCCAGACCAAGATGGGGTGCTGGTCACTGTCATCAGGGCGAGCCTCTGGTTGTTACTGAATATTCTTTGCTTCCACGCACCGTGGTCCTGCCCGGTGCTCACACCTGCCAGTGCCAGCCCTGCTCACACCTGCTCCCAGCACCTGGTACCTGCTTAGCCCCAATGCTTCACACTGTCAGTGGGTGCAAATGGGGCCAGCGCTGTCAGCATGTGGGAGCAGTGGCTGTGTGAGCAGGGCTGCTGGCAGACTGGTGATGGGGGTGGGGTGGTGGCATGGTTGGAAGGGCCAGATGGGAGTGAGGAGGATAGGCTGAGACCTGCTTCTGTGCCCACCGCAGCCTCGAAGCACGGAATTCCTTTTGAGGTGCATGAATTGATGCACTGAGCCTCTGGTATGCATATAAGATCATTACTTAATCTCTTCCCTTTCCCACCCCCAGCATCTGCAGAGGTTCAAGGAATCTGGAAAAGAGGCTGTGTGTAAATGGATAAACTAGACATGAAATATAAATTTGGAAGGCATGGGGGGAAACCAGGGGAGGCTTCACTCTAATGGTTAGCTCTCGAATCTCCAGGCCCAGGGCTTTTTATTCATGCATTTTTCCCTTTAGCATAGCAGATACATATATCAAAGGTAAGATCTGACAAACAATAAAGGACTATCAGGTTGGGGGAATTGCCTTTGACTGTTCCAGCAACAGGGAGTAACATGCAGATTTTCAGCCCTGCTGAAAGAGTCCATTCTATTTTTGAGGACTTCTTGTATTTATTATGACCTGCTGGGCTTAGCATCCAGCACCCCAGCCGCACTTCCCTCTGAGATTCGTCAAACTGTTCCATGTTTCCATGCCTCTGATCATATTTTAATCAGTTTATTTTGTTCATTAGATTCCTTGTTCATTTATTTTTATATTCAATTTTATTTATTGCCATTTTATTGTTCATATTTTGTATCTTTTTTTCTTCTCTCTCTCTCTCTCTCTCTCTCTCTTTTTACATGTAGCAAGACTACTATCAAACTCCACTCATTGGGCCAGAGACCCTTGTGGTATTTGCAAAAATCTTGCCACTCGTGTAGCACACTACCTACACTTGAGAGTCAATGGGCCACCAGTGGCCGCAACTCCAAGCTCTAACAATGTGCAGTCTTCTTTCTCTTCTTAAAGAATACCCTTCTACATTTCATGTAATACTGGCTTGGTGATTATGAACTGCTTTACCGTCTTCTTATCTGTGAAGCTCTTTATCTGACCTTCAATTCTAAATAATAGCTTTGCTGAGTATAGTAATCTCTGTTGTAGGTCCTTGCTGTGTATCACTTTCAGTATTTCTTGCCACTCCCTTCTAACCTGCAAAGCTTCTGTTGAGAAATCAGTTGAGTCATCTGGGTACTTCCTTGTAGTTAATTGCTTTTATCTTGATGTTTATGAGATTCTCTCTTAAACTTTTGGTATTTTAATTTTGTCCTGTGGCTCTCTTTGTGTTCCTGTTGTTTGGGACCCTGCACTTCCTGGGCTTGTAAAATCTATTTCTTTTACCAGGTAGGGGAAGTTTATTACCACTGTTTCTTCAAATAAGTTTTCAATATCCAACTCTCTTTTTCCTTCTGATACCCCATAATGCAAATATTAGTGCCCTTGAAGTTGTCCCAGAAGCTACTTACACTATCTTCATATTTTAGATTCTTTTTTCTTTTTGCTCTTCTGATTGGGTGTTATTTGCTTCCTCATATTCCAAACCATTGATTTGATTCTTGAAATCCCCTTTTGTACTGTTGAATCCCATTAAATTTTTATTTCAGTTAGTGTATGCTTAATTTCTGACTGTTCCTTTTTAATGTTTTTGAAATTCTCACTAAGTACCTTGAAGCTCTCATTAAGATCCTTAATCAACCTTATAACCATTGTATTGAACTCTGTGTCTTGTAGTTTGCTTGTTTCTATTTCATTTAGTTTGTTTTCTGGAAAAAAAATTTCTGTTCTTTCATTTGTGACATATTACTGTGTCTCCCATTTTGGCTGCTTTGTTTGTTTGTTTGTTTTTATGTATAGGGTAGAGCTGCTATGTCTTCTGAAATTGATAGAGTGTTCTTGTGTATTAGATTTCATATAAAGCCCAGCGGCTCAGTCTCCCCAGTCACCTGAGCTAGACACCCTACTTGCACCCTGTGTTTTCTGTGTGCATAGTCTTGTTGTAGTTGAACCTTGATTGCAGTTGGTGTCACTGGGAGGAGTTGACCTCTAGGCCTAATAGCTGTTAGGACCTAATAGCTATGACTACAGTGGAAGAGCTGTTATGCAGGAGACACCCCTATGGAACAGGACTTGCTTCAGTGAGTCTTTGGTTTCCACTGGAGGCTGTCCCTTTAGTGTGTTGTTTATAGAAGTATAGAGTTGTAATCTGGCGACATCTGAAGCTGTCTACTGGGTACACTAGCTCTGAGGCCTCCTGGGAGATGCAAAGTCAGTCACTACCTGAGGCCATTTGGCAGATTCTACAAAGTGATCTGTAGATGGCTGCTTCTTGTTTGGGGCATGGAAGTGCCCAGGAGAGGCCAGACTGTGAAGCAAGGCAGATTCTTTGTAGTGTTGGGTCTTGGGTAAGGTGACCAGATTTTAACATTGGTAAAGTGGGACACCATTGACCTGGTGGGGGGAGGGGGGTTCTTTCTCTATCTTTATTAAAAATTTGGTCTATTTGGAACAATAAAAATTTTCATAGAACACAAAAAATAGTATTGTAATATATTTTTTTTAATTTCAGCATAAGTACAATTTACAAATATAATAAATAAAAAAATATGTATAGTCGTGTCACTTTCAAGGCCGGCACTAGACTTTTTACCGCCACTATAAAATATAAATAATATGAGTACTGTCTGCTAAATTCAAGAAAATTATGTATTTATGAAATAAATAAATTACTTACCTAAATTATCTGAATAGCTGATTTGTAATGACATCACTTGTTTAACTAGCTTGCTAGCACGCAGTATGATGTGTATTGTCTGAGAGACAGTTACAAAATGTTTTTGTTGTTGCCAGTCCCAAAAAATGCCATTGTTTATTAAGTCCAAACAATGGTGGTCGAATTCTATCAACAATGCGAACTTTGATAAACAATTCTCAATATGCAGTTCTCAACAATTTATTATTAAAGTTTAATATTATAAAATTAACAAAAATAATATAAAACTCATATCCTGGCTAAATACCCACATGGCCGCCGAAAACCTTATATTCCCTTCCCGTTCTCCCACCGTTCCGTAGCTTGTTGTGCATTCTTTTCAAATATCGGGACTTTTTTTTCTCATTTTTTTAATTAAGGTATTACATGTGTACATCCCTTACCAATTCCCACCCCACCCCCACTCCCATACATGCCCTCCCTCCCTAGAGTTTTTTGTCCTTTGGTTATGCTTATATGCATGCATACAAGTCCTTCAGTTGATCTCTTATCTCCCCATATTTCCCAAATCCTCCTGCTGTAATTTGACAGTCTGTTTCTTTTACTGTCTCTGTATCTATCCTTTTGTTCATCAGTTTATAATGTTCCTTGTTATCCATAAATGAGTGAGAACAGTGTGAACCACATGGAAGGAAATTTAGATATGACTGTCAGTCAGTTCTGCATTAGAGAAGATCCCAGCACAGGCTTATGATCTCTGCAAGCACTCCCTTCTAGGAGAAAGCTGCCCATTTACCTATGCTGCTACCTTGGTTCTCTTAGTTTGCATTGCTCTTGATTTGAAGGTTTAGTGAGAATTTTTAGGATTAGGAGCCTCACTGTGCTGCTCTATGCTCCTCAAAGATCCTTCATTTCTGTCCTTGACTAACTTTTGAGACCTGTAACATGAATCTTTTTACTTAATTTTTGCTAGTGGATATGTTTTCTTCTAATTTTTAATTTTTTTTCATTTTAATTAGATGATGAGAAGGGGAAATTCTGTGATTACATCTTCTTTCTACTATGCTAACCTGGAAACTCCAGGCAATAAATTTATAAAGAAATACATTCAACATAAGGGAAAATTAATCATTAAAATAGAAGATGCCTTCAGCCTCATTTTTACAATAGATGCAGAGCAATTTTTCATAAATGTGGCTCATGTAAAATTCTCAATGACATACTATCTGGTAGAGGCAGCCAGATATTAAGATATATCTCAGAATGAAAGGAATCTTATAGGTGATGAAACAAATAGTATGTTAAGATAAATTGCTTTCAGGTTATCTAATGCCATAGAAAAATAGATTCATTATCTTCATGTTATATAGAAAGCATAATTAATCCAGTTTAATGTGTAAATTAAAGAGTCTTGAAGAGTCTTTCTAAAATGCAGATTCTGATTCATTAGGTTTGGGATTGGACCTGAGATTCCTTTTTTTTTTTAATGGTTATTCTGAATTTTATTTATCTGTAGAAATGATGCCATTTGAATAATCCTGGTGTATTCTTTATATTCAACACTTAGTTTCTATTTTTATTAGCACAAGTATGGTAATATTTCTTTTTTTAAATTCTTTAAAATTGTTTAAAGTATTACATGAGTCTCCTATTTCCCCTCCATCTCTGTCCTGCCGCCCAACCCCCAACCACAAGTCCTGGCACCCCAACTCTGTTTCAGTTGGTTTTGCTCTTACGCATGCATACAATTCCTTTGGTTGTTCTCTTATTCCCTCACCCCCCACCTTTCCTCAGAGGTTGGATAGTCTGTTTGATGCTTCGATGTCTATGGTTCTATTTTTGTTCATAATTTTATGTTGTTCATTATATTCCACATGTGAGATCATGTGAAATTTATCTTTCTCTGAGTGGCTTATTTTGCTTAGCATAATGAACTCTAGTTTCATCCATACTGTTGCAAATGGTAAGGATTCCTTCTTTTTTACAGCAGCATAGAATTCCATTGTGTAGATGTACCACAGTTTTCAAATCCACTCATCTGCTGATGAGCACAGGCTGCTTCCAAATCTTAGCAATGGTGAATTGTGCTGCTATGAACATAGGGGTGCATATGTCCTTTCTGATTGGTATTTCTAGTTTCTTGGATTATAGTCCTAGAAGGGGGATTACTGGGTCAAATGGAAATTCCATTTCTAACTTTTTAGGAAACACCATACTGTTCTCCACAGTGGCTGCACCAGCCTGCATTCCCACCAGCAGTGCTCAAGAGCATCCTCACCAGCACTTGTTGTTTATTGATTTGTTGATGATAGCCATTCTGACAGGTGTGAGATGGTACTTCATTGATGTTTTGATTTGCATCTCTCGGATGATTAGTAACTTTGAGCATGTTTTCACATGTCTCTTGGCCACCAAAAAACTACTGAACTTTATAAATAAATTCAGCAATATAGCAGGATACAAAATTAACACTTGGGAATCTATAGCTTTTTCATACACCAATAATGAACTCAGAGAAAGAAAAACTAAAAACAAACACAAAAAAATCCCATTTACCATTGCAACAAAAAAATTAAGATACCTAGAAATAAATTTAACCAAGAGGTAAATGACCTGTACTCAGTAAGTTATAGGACACTGAAAAAAGAGATATAGGAAGATATAAAGAAATGGAAGAATACATCGTGTTCATGGATTGGTAGAATCAACATCATTAAAATGTCTATACTACCCAAAGCAATCTATAGATTCAATGCAATTCCTATTAAAATACCAAGGGCATATTTCAAAGACCTGGAACAAACTCTCTAAAAAATCATCTGGAGTAAAATAAAAGATCTCGAATTGAGAAAGAACAATGTTATAAGAGAGTAGTATTACCTGATGCCAAACAGTAGAACTCTTTAGTATAAAAGGACTATTTTAACTATATTAATATCATTTTGAATTTATAAAAGTTTGAATGCCCTTTTGTTATTGACAATACTGAAATTTGGTATTTGATACATATTTTGTATGTGCTTGGGATATTGATGCAATTTTGATATTTTTTTAAATTAAGAGCTGATGTAAAAGGAATGTGGTCAGAGATGAGGATTCTGTGGCATGGCACTCCAGTACTGATAGGAGTACTTTGGAATGTTAAAAGGAAATTTAAAGTGGGATCCATTAAGTGGGAGAACAAGGTCAATTAATCTCATCTGAATTGTGACATCAACTTACTTTTGTGTGGACTAGAAATAATAACTACTTAGAATCATGAGTATTTATGCTTTTCTTCTTTAAATATAGAAGCACAAGTCAAAGGAAATTTTAAATTTGGTTTGGGAGCCACCTTGGAATAACTTTTATTATAATGCTCATTGATTTTGTGTGTGAGTTTTCCTCAGAACAATATTATAACTACATTAGGAATGGAAGTTCTTCAGTTGGGCTCTCAGTAGTTTATAATTTGTATATTTTAAAGATAGTTTGTTGTCATTAATAAATCATAAGGGGAAAATCCCCTTCACTTGGAGCTTTGGGCTCTGCATTCCTGTGATACTAGGATGAAATAAAAATATTCAAAGATAGGGGGGAAATCATTTTTAGACCCCAAATTTCCTTCTAATTAATTATCCTGCATTTAATGCCACTGATGAATTTGAGAACAGAGGATATTGTGTTTTACATATAGGTATTAGCCTGCTATTTTTATTTTACACTTCATTATCAGCAATTTTATAAGTAATATAATTGTATTATTACATTTTTACTAGAATTATAAAAGATAATTTAATAATGCATATATAATTGTTTTTAAAATATAATTACAATGTAGAATGGATGAGTAGAATTATCAATAGTGTAAACTGACAAGAGATCCTAGTAATGTTCCTCTTCTTTACAAACTAGCTAGATAACTGAGTAAATTATTTAACCACTTTCATACTTCACTTTTCTTATCTGGAAAATGAAGAGGCAAATCTCCTAAGGTCCCTACCATCTCCAAAATTTTATGGTGTATAATTCTATAATTCTAGGCTTTTATAAGTAGTGTGGAGGGGAAAAACTTCAAGCAATCATTTATTCCTCACACCTTTTTTTTAAGGCAATCATGTGAAATAATTCCCAATAAAATGATAAAACTTCCCTAAAAAGCTTAAAACTTAGTAGAAAATATTGATGTAATCACAGGTAGAAAGTAGGGAACATATAATGAGGATCTCACAGATCTAGTTTGAATTCTAGTTTTCTCCTTTTAGTTTGTGAGCCCATGATCAAATAAGTTTCTTGATCTCTCAGAATTAATTAAAAGAAAAAAAAAGTGAATGAGTCTGTTTCTTAAATATGAAATTGAAGTATGTATATTTACCTGGAAAGATTGGTGTGGTTTTTAATAACGAGATGATATAAATGACACATACAAAGTACTCAATTTTTTGAATATACTTTGAATGGCTGAAAAGAACTTATGTATGCCATGTGACTACATAACAAATATTAATTATAAATTTTTATGGTATTTCATTGGAAGTAAATGTATTTCATTTACGTTAAAGAATTTGATGCTTTCATACTTGTTTCCTGTGAGTAAAATAAATACTCAAAATGCAGTGTGTTTTGAGCAACAGTGAAATTGTTCTATGAATTGTGCTTAAAAATTTTTATGATGATAAGAATCTGTTTTTCATCTTTGTACGTAATGTATTTGAGTATGTGAGTGTTTTGAGCAGACAGGCACATACTTTTGCATGTGACATTATTACTGTTTCTTTCAGGAAACCCTGATAGATTGGTGTGATGAAAAGGAACTTAATTTGATACTAACAACTGGAGGAACAGGGTTTGCACCACGAGATGTCACTCCAGAGGTGAGATAGAATATCCTTTTCTCAGATTAAAGGAGTAAACTGTTCATGTTATTTTAAATATTTTAAATATTATTTCTGTAGTTCTGCTAAGCAAAATAAGAGACTTGTGATACTAGGAATGAAAAACTTGCTGAGGAAGAATTATGTGAAAAATATTTCTTGGCCTTTTTCTTTGGACTTAAACTAGAAATGATACAATATGAGGAAGTTGAGCTGGTCCAGAAGGTAAATCCTGCATTTTTTCAGTGGTCTGTGGTATCAGCTGAACTCCAGGCATGTTCTCAAAGGAGGTGATAATACAACTCTGACTCAGCACGGCATCTGGTGTGCTTTCTTAATATAATTCAAACTGTATCTGAATTCTGTTTTTGTTGTTTTTTTAAGATACTCTTTTCACTGGTCTCAAAGCACAGAAATATGGTTGTAATAGAATATTTATACCAATTTCATAGTTCTTTTGATGAGAAAGGGGTGTATATTCCATAATTTTAAATTAATTTAAAAAATCAAAAAGCAGATTTAATATCTAGGCTTTATGCCAAAAGAATCATCTCAGCTTTTGCACAGAGGGGGAAAATAGGGAAAGAATAAAGGGTAGGCAGTACTCATTGATACGGGGGTAGGGGGGGGACGGATGACCTTTTTTATGAGGAAGCCATAAACCAGGTGTCACTTTCAGAGTTGTATGCAAATTCATATTACCATTTGTGACATTGTTTCCTTTACCTCCCAGAAAAAGTGGTTTTTGGCTGAATTTCAAGTTAAAGTTAATTATGTCCTTCTAGTTTTCAAATCAGTACTATCTTGTATCTACTATCTTATTATCAGCAAGATGCTTTTTCTCTGCACCTATTAAAGTAATTCCTGTCCTTTTTTCAAACTTTAACCTGTGCCACAAAGCAGATTACTGGGCCCTACATTCAGTAAAATCTGCAATGGATGCTGAGATTTTGTATTTTTAACAAGGCCCCAGGGGATGCTGATGTCACTGGCCCATAGACCATACTTTCAAGCTTTGAGAACCTCTGTTCTATATAAAAATACCAATTTTTAAACAAGTTGTAAAATAGTTTCTATTCTATGTAAATAAGAATTATGACACAGAAATTATTTGAATAATATTATAAGTAGGCTTATTAATAAAATGGTCTTGCCTTAAATCAGCCAGAATAATGTTAAATTGAGAAATTAACTTCAACTGCTTAAAAAAGAAGCCAACCTTACATAATTTATTTAGTCTCTGGGTACTTAAGGAAATGGTTCTTTGACCAATCTTTACATTTTTTTAAAACTGTGAGGCTAACTTAAAAAGTTCAACTGAGGGAAGCCATCTCCTTTAGAGATGTGTTTGTGTTTTATTTTGCTTATAATAGGAGTGGGGGACCTTACTTACGCCAAGGGCTATTTGGATATTTATAACATCATTTGTGGGCCATACAAAATTATCAACTTAAAAATTAGCCTGCTGTATTTGCTCAAGCACTTAATTAGCTCACCCCTAATGCCTTGGCAGGGCCAGACCAAATGATTTCTCGGACTTTATATAGCCCAAGGGCCAGACATTACCCACCCCTGGTTTATAAGAAAATTGCCTATCTATGTTAAGACATTGATTTTTGGAGTTAAGTGTTGTGTGTTTGAAGGAAATCAAATTATGTTTATATATAGCCATTTTTTGTGTGGTAATTTGATATTTTCATGCTATTACTTATTTTTATATCAGAAAAGTAATAATATTAGGAATTAATTTATGACCAGATAATATTATTTTTAATTGTGGGGAAATAATTTATGTCACATAGTTTAGTACTTTGTATTCTGTGGAGCTTCAAGTCAATACCAACATGCTAGGTTGAAAATTCAGACCTGTGAATTCTGGCTCTGCTACTTACTAACAAGGTGACTATAGACTAGTCATTAAGCTGCTCTGTGCTTTAGTTTCTTATAAAATTAGGAATATGAAAGTACCTGTCCACCATGGTATCTGTGAGGATTCAATGAAAAGTATGCCAATATTTTAGTACTTGCTAAGTAAGGGTTAACTTATAAGGGGTAAAATACTTTTTTCTTAGTTACTACATCACTACCAGGTGGTCAAATTTGGTAGTAATTTTATATAAGCCTACCAATGAATAAAAAGTTTTATACTAGATTTAAAGTATATCCATGAAATCATCACAATCCTATTAAATTATTTTTAGTTTTGATATAGTAAGCTTCATATTTTACCTTTTTCATCGCCATATAAATCTAAAGTCTTGAATTTCTACCTTTCTAATATCGTAATATCCCCCATTCCTTTTTTTGGGCACTGTGAGTTGATAAGAGTCTTATTTCTTTCTATAAGCTTGTATGTTTCATTATATCAAAAGTTGAGAAGTTCTTTATTCTTGTGAAGTTTTTTCAGTTACGGGTACTCTTATATTCTTACTAGAGGCCCAGCACGTGATATTGCGTGAGACCCAGACCCGCTACACTGGCGGGACCCAGACTGACTCCCACCATGTCAGGAGGCTCACGGGACCCAGAGTCAAGTCCCAGTCCACCTGCATGAGCCTCAAGTCCCTGCCCACCCTCATGCGTCTCACCATGCGCGCAGCCGTGCCCACCGGCGCGCACTTCGACGTGCACGCAGCTTCCTGGTGACCAGTCTTGGGTTGTTCCACCATTACAGCGTCATGACCACAGGCCTTTTATGATATAGATAGTCATATATGCCTATAGCAAAAAAACTAAAATTATATTAGGTTTTTAAAAATGATTTAAAAATATACATAAAAATGTCTTCTCTGTTTTTGAAAACAGGTGACTTACTCGTTGTGAATTTATGATCTTTAGTAGATTCACTTTACTTCATATAATATTTATGGTTTGATTATGTACAACAAAAGTCCATAGAACTGCTAACTTTTGAAAATTAAGTAAACATGAAAGCAATGTTGGGCCTCCCAGAAATAATTCTACTAATTTTCCTATTTCCTCTATACTCTTAATAGTTGCAATTTTTGTAATATTTAAAAATAACACTGAAATATCAGTTAGGATCCAGAAACATAATTTTGGGCCTATAATAATACAATTATTTGTCTTTAACTTGTTTTTCTTACATAACTATGCCTAAAAAGAGAGGAAACTATTTCTAGACCACATTTATCTATATACAACTAGTTGCAAATTGTTAAGTAGATTCCAAAGTTATTGATAGAAAGCACAAATATTAATGATAAAAGTTAAATAACATAAAACTTCTCTCTTCAGGCATTAATATTTTACAGTGAGTAATTTTCAATAATTAGTTTGTTCTACAATCAGAACAGATGATTGTATGTGAGATGTGTGTGTGTTGTTAGAAAAAAGTGAAGGGTATAACAACAAAATGAGTGAATGAAATAAAGCATTCTAAAGTTGTTATTGATAAGTATGAACCCTAAGAAAATGAAAAGTTTAATATATTTAGATTTCTTCCAATGTCTATTTTAAAAAGGGAATAGCAAGTTTAGAGAAGTGTATCTTATTTACATATTTTATAGAAAGAATGCAACAAGTTAGTAGTATTTCTAAATTGTGAATTTGTTTCTATTTTTAGGCCTTCTGTCTTAGAATATAGTTCATCTGATAGTCACATGCCTGCTGGTTCACTCCATGCCTCTAAACATGAGATATTATCAAACCTAACATATAATAGCATACACTATTCAACTTTTTGGTTTTATTTTTATATGAAAAGCTTTATTTTAAAATATAAATTGCATTCTCTTTGATATTATAAAGAGGATGGATAATCTGTTGGCATTGGAGAAATGCTAGTCATTATAACATTCTTTGGAACATAAGAAATCATCGATATACAAAATTATCTCTTTGTGTCCCGTTATCTCTTTAAAATTACATATTTCCAAAATAGGTATTATTACTTAAAGAATCTTTTATTATTTTTAAAAAGTAGAAGTATAATTAAGGATATATAAGTGAGGTGAAGTGAAAGCTCTTTAGACATAAATTCCAGAAGGAAATAAAAGTTTAAGAAGCATTAAAAGATCTATATAATTACAAAGAAATATTTAATGTGTTATTGTAAATTAGAAAATATTAAGCTACTTAATATTTACAGAGTAAAAATAACTTTCATCATTTTAGAGTAATAGGCCACTCCAAAATCAAGGGTTGTATACTAATGTATTGTTTTGATCATAAATTAAGAGTTAAGTCTAGAATACATTTTTGGTTTCATCTACTCATTCATTCATCAGATGAGTTTGGTATTTTTAATTCTTAATATGTATCCAGTGCAATTCAGGTTATGAGAGTTATAAAATGAATAAGGCAAGTCCCTATCCTCAAGAAAGTCTTAGTCAGTCACAGGGGTTGGCAAATTATGGCCTGTATGCCAATCCAATCTGTCTTCTTTTTTTTATATGACTTGTGAGCTAATAAATAGATTTTGCATTTTTATTTTTTTTTATTTATTTTTAATTTTTATGACATTTTATTTGAGAAAACAAAACTATAAGATTTTGCATTTTTAAATGAGTAGGAGGAAAATCAAAAGAGAATATTTTGTAACACATAAAAATTATTTGAATGCAAGTTCCAGTTTCCATAGATGAAATTTTATTTGAACACAGCCACACTAATTCATTTATATATTGCCAATAGCTACAAGAGCAGAGCTGAGTAGTTGCAAACAAATTGTATAGCCTGCAAGGTCTAAAATATTTAACATCTGGCCCTTTGCAGAAAAATTTTGCCAACTCCTGTTCTGTTAGGTGATAGCAGTAAGTCATCTTTACTCAAAAAATTTTAATTGATTTTTAATTGATTTTCTTGATTTTTACCTTTGAAATGTTCTTGGGCTTCATTTCTTAAATTTTTAATTTTAGAAGGAACAAAAAGGGAAAAAAAGAACACTTTTTTGCATTAAGGAAATGTGTTCTTTTTTCCCTTTTTTGTTCCTTCTAAAACAAGAATTCTGTGTAAGTAAAAGGAAGGAAACATAAGTGCCCTAACTTACTGACTATATGGTAATGATTCTCAATTGGTGACTCTTGTGGAAACTGGTGAAAATTGTCATTTAACAGCTTTACCTAAAAGTTAACATTTGACATTTTAGCAATCAGAAAAACTCTCCTACATTATAGTAGAAACATAGCAAAAACACCATGCTGAATAATTTCTGTGTTTGAAAGAATTTTTTTTATTTTAATTTTATTTTGTACTAGAGGACCGGAGTATGAAATTCATGGACTAGGAGAGGGGAGGAGGATCTCTCAGCCAGCCTGTGCCCTCTCGCAGTCCCGGAGCCCTTGGAGGATGTATAACTGTGACAGAAAAAGGAGATGCTCTCACCACCCCTGAGCCAGGCTTCTGGCTGAGCAGTACTCCCCTATGGGAGCACACTGACCACCAGGGGGCATCTCCTGTGTTGAACATCTGTCCCCTGGTGGTCAGTTCATGTCATAGCAACAGGTCGTTCCACTGTTCAGTTGATTTACATATTAACCTTTTATAGGACTGGTTTCAGGTGTACAGCTTTAGTGTTCCCCTCAATATTTTCATACCCAACTGACACCATGCATGGTTATTACAATATTGAGGTGAAGGGACTGAGAAGCATAAATTGGCAGTTACAAAGTAGTCACAGGAAAGTAAGTAAAACATACCAAATACAGTCAGTAATATTTTTTGAAACAATTTGACCTATAACATAGGTAATTTAAAATAAATAGTTGTTTTTTAAGTATATATCAGAATTGACTATAAAACATGATTACTTCCCTAGCAAAATATATACTGGTATTCTAGAAATCTATGAATATTTATTTTCTAGTTCTATGATTGTTAGGATTAAAACAAAATACGTGTTACACATAGTAAAGCTAAAAATAACCATATAGAGCTAGGATTTTGAGTATCTTAAAATTGTTCTGTATCTTAAAATTGTTCTGCATCAATAGAATAATTTGACAATATTCAATTTGTATAAATTGATAACAGAGAAGAATACAAGAAACACTTGAAATATTTAAAACTAGATTTAATAAACTATATCACTACTCTATGGACAGAGAAAGCTATATTTTATGCCACATTTAAGGAGCTCTTCCTATAATTTTTATGAAATGGTCCTGAACATGGTAAATATGTTCCTATGTCTTATCTTTGTTTAAACATTTTTAGATGCAATATGATATTATCAGTGGAAACACTAAATCTAGAGTCAGACATACTTGAATTTGAAATCCCAACTCTACAACTAAATTATGAAATTAAGGCAGATTACCTATTCAAGGTTCAATTTTCTTATCTGCTAAATTAGCTAATTGCTACCTTTTAAGGTTGTTTTTCTAATAATTGAGATAATGAAAGTAGCCAATAATAAGTAACACTTGCATATAGCATTTACTATGTGTCAGGTGCTGTTTGAAAGCATATGTTAATTCATTTAGCCTTCAAAAAATACCCGTTTGAGGCAAGTACTATTGTTATATTTCTTTTAAAGATGGAAATACTGATCAATTCATTTGACTTGCCCAAAGTAATCTAAGCTACTGATAATAATGCATGTAAGAGGACCTCATATAATGCAAAGCACCTTTGTAGGTACTTGAAAAAACATTTTTTTCTTTACTTTTTGCTTTCTCATTTATTAATATTATTACCTCTTAACTTAATTAGACATGGTAGCCCCAAATACTTCTGCTATTTACCATGGTATTTCTGGTATCTAGAGCTACTAAAATACCTGGTAGATATGTCTAAAAAATAAAGATGGCCTGGTCGGTGTGCCTCAGTGGTTGAGCTTTTGCCTATGAAGCAGGTGATTGTAGTTTGATTTCCAGTCATAGCACATACCCAGGTTGGAGGTTCGATCCTCAGTTGGGGGCATACAGGAGGCAGCTGGTCAGTGATTCTCTTTCACCATTGATATTATGATTTCTCTCTATCCCTTTCTCTCTGGAGTCAATAATAATATATTAAAAATACAATAATAAGATGTAAGTCAACATTTTCCCATTAGCTATTTAAGGCGTAGGGTAAAGGAACAGTAGTAAGAATTTTTATAATCTATATGATATGAAAAATGTAGATTGTTAGTGCAGTTGAATTATACCTCCTGATATTCTACCTAAACCAATTTATTTTGTTTTCAGTCTCTAATTCTTCTGTAGTTTAAAATTATAAGGATGTGGTTTTAAACCACTCAGGTATGTAATATTCAGGGTAACATTTTTGTAATAGTCCACTTTATTTTGGAGTTTATAATTACTTGCATTATCCATTGAAAAGCAGTTAATATTGTAAAGTATAGTCACACTTTGAACCTCCTGTTTGCTAAAAACATTTACAGTCTATGTTCCATTTATCAAGCACTTTGGGTTTTATTGAGCAAATGTAATGTACATGTCCTCCTAAAATAATGACTTGGCTGACAAATCAAGATAGTAAAAACCTAGTACCAGAAATGTTCAGCCAATTCGGGCAAAGATTTCTTAAAAGGGAAAGATTAAGAGAGAACTGAGTAATCAGGGAAATTTTTATCAAAGTAGAATTTGAGCTAAAATTTAGGGAAGGAAAAAAAAAGGATTTAGATTAGGAGACAAGAAGATATTACTGATAGGAGAAAGGAAGAAGGGGAAATCAAGCTACTGAGAAAGATAATATTAAGAAAATATTCCTGGTGAAAGAAGAGAATTCACTTTACATAGAAAAATGGATAAACTAGACCTTTGTTATCTATCTCTCTATCATCTATTTATTTATTATTATTTTTTTAATTCCCCAGTCAAAAGACATAGGGTACTGAATGGAAAAGGAAACACAACTGCCCAGCTTGTATGCCTCAGTTGATTGGGTGTCATCCCATTCACCTAGAGGTTGCTGGTTTGATTCCCAGTCAGGTCAGAAGAAAACCCCACAACCTATATAAATGCTGTCTACAAGAGACCCACCTCCGAACAAAATATTCACACAGGCTAAAAGTTAAAGGATGAAAGAAAAATATTTCATATAAATTGAAATGAAAAAAACCTGGGGTAGCAATATTTATTTCTGATAAAATAGACTTCAAACAAAGGACAAAACAAGAGACAAAGACAGTCAGTACATAATACTAAAGAGATGGATCCAATAAGAAGATATAACCCTATAAACATACTAGAGGCCTGGGGCATGAAATTCGTGCACAGGGATTGGATCGGGGGTAAGGGGGAGGGGTGGGCAGGGCAAAGTTGTCTCTCAGCCCAGCCTGCACCATTTCCAATCTGGGACTCCTCCAGGGATGTCCAACTGCCCAATGGGATCGGGCTTAAATGGTCAGTCGGACATCCCTCTCACAATCCAGGACTGCTGGCTACCAACTGCTCGCCTGCCTGCCTTCCTGATTACCCCTAACTGCTTCTACCTGCCAGCCTGATCAGCCCCTAACCACTCCCATGCCAGCCTGATTGATGTCTAACTACTCCCCTCTCCGTTTGCCCCCAACTTCCCTCGTCTGCTGTCCTGGTCACCCCTAACTGCCCTCCCCTGCAGGGTTGATCACCTTCAACTGCCCTCCCTTGCAGGCCTGGTGCCTCCCAACTGCCCTCTCCTGCTGGCCATCTTGTGGTGGCCATCTTGTGTCCACATAGGATCAGGATCTTTGACACGTGGGGGCAGCCATATTATGTGTTGGAATGATGGTTAATCTGTATTATTAGATAGGATAGAGGCCTGGTGCACGGGTGGGGGCCAGCTGGTTTGCCCTGAAGGGTGTCCCGGATCAGGGTGGGGATTCCCTTGGGGCATGGGGCACCCTCAGTGGTGGTTTGCAGGCCATCCACGCCCCTCAGCTACCCAAGCAGAGGCCCTAGTATCTGGGATATATTTACTTTCTACAATTGAAACTTTGTAGCCTGGAGTGGAGCCAAGCCTCCTGCTCATTCTATGGTGGCAGCCATTTTTGTTTGGATTTATTTACCTTCTATAATTGAAACTTTGTAGCCTGGAGTGGAGACTTAGGCCTGCTAGGGCATTCTTCTTCCGTTGTCAGAGAAACCCAAGACTCTGTGGCTGTATCCATCTTGGGGTTAATTTGCATACATGCTCTGATTGGCTGGTGGACATGGCTTGTGGAATGGAGTGATGGTTAATTTGCATATTACTCTTTTATTAGGTAGTATATACACTCAATATAGGAGCACCTAAATACATACATATTTTAAACAAACAAACAAGCTCTTGGTGGACTTTAGGGGAGAGATCCACAGCAATATAATCATAGTAGGGAAATTTATCACCCCACTGTCATCAATGGATAGATCTTCCAGATAAAAAAAATCAACAAGGAAACAGTAACCTTAAATAACTCTAGACCTGATTGATTTAATTGATATTTACAGGACATTTCATCCCAAAGTAGCAGAATGGACCTATGTTATTTAAATCTCTTTCTTAGAACAACTAGAGTAGTACCATCTGTAGAGATGAAAAATAGCAACTGTCATTATTCAGAGATTCCTTAGGAACAAGAATTCTTAAGTCTACTATCAGCCAGTACACACAGTAGAATCCTGCCATCAAATCTCTCTAAAAATAGATCCTTTTGAGAATTGGTATTTATTCAAATGCATATCAATACATTCCTCAGAAGATCTAACATCTTTCTTTTTGAAGATTATTTTTTGTTTCTTGTTTGGTGTGTGTTTTTTACTCTTATAACCTACAAATATAGTTATTTGTGCATAAAATTTAAAGTGCTGTGAAGTACCAAGTTCCAATTTTGATCTGTCCTTTGGACACCTTTCAGTTAATACTAATCTTACAATTAAGACAGTCAGGAAATATTTTCTTGTAGATTTTGTCAGTATTGAATCTTGAGTTAGCTTATCTTATGTAAAATTACAAATTACATAATAGAGGAATCATAATTTCTCAAAGTTTGAAGAGATGCTATATTCAAAGTTCTACCATCTCCTTTTTATCATTCATACTTAGCCTTTGCCTGAACATCTCTATCACTATTTCTTTCATCTGGGAATTTGTTTTGCGGAACTCTAATTTGTTGAAAGTCCAAACATATCAAATTGAAACCTGATGCCTTATAATTTCTACCTAGTAGTCCTAATTCTGCCCTTTGCAATGTACAACGGAAGTTAAAGTCCTCTTTTGCATGACAATTCAAATATTTAAAGATAAATATTACATCTCCCTTTTAGGTCTACTTACTTGAGTATTATTTTTGCACTCATTTTATTTTCTACTAACTGCAGGCTTTCCCAAGACATTCACCCCTATTTTATTTATTCATTAAAAGAAAAACTCCTGCCTGGTCAGTGTGGCTTAGCAGTTCACTGTCAATCTATGAACCAGGAGGTCAAGGTTGATTCCCAATCAGGCTCAATTCCCAGTAAGAAGCATGCAGTAGGCAGCCAATCAAAGATTGTCTCTCATCATTGATGCTTCTATTTCTCTCTTTCTCTCCTTTCTTCTCTGAAATGTGTGTGTGTGTGTGTGTGTGTGTGTGTGTGTGTGTATATATATATATATATATATATATATATATATATATATATATTTTTTTTTTTTTTAAGAAAAACTTTGTAGTACACTTGTACCAGTGGGAATCATTTAAATGAAGTAATTAGGACAATAGGTGACATTGCATTTAAAACTATTATGTTGAAAGGCTCCCATCCCACATAGCCACACTAAAAAGAGTAAAGCACATTGCAACTCAAGGTCAGAATTTTGTAATTTTGAGTTTAAGACAGAAACTAATTTCATATATAAAAAATCCCTAAGTGAAATTTTGTCTATATTTTCCCTTAACTATGTTTCTTTTTTAAGTATATATTTTATTGATTTTTCACAGAGAGGAAGGGAGGGGGATAGGTAGTTAGAAACATCGATGAAGAGAATCATCGACCAGCTGCCTCCTGTACACCCCCTACTGGGGATGTGCCCGCAACCAATGTACATGCCCTTGACCAGAATCGAACCCAGGACCTTTTGGTCTGCAGACCGATGCTCTAGCCACTGAGCCAAACCAGTTTTGGCTTAACTATATTTCTTAATTGCATGCCTACACTGTACCAGAATATGTAAACTCAACTTTTGTAGGACCTTTTTGGTGAAGAGAGATCATATCAGTAAAATACAAATTTATTTATTATCACAAAATTTATGTCAAAATAGGACTATTACTAGAAAAGTGGTGTTGCCCATTTAACCATATAAGAGGTAGCATAACAGTGATTAAAAGCATGCAGGTTTAAATATTAGGTTCACCATTTCCTAGTGTGCAACCTTATACAACTTTACTAATTTTCTATATCTATTTCTTATGTGTAAAATGGAGAGAGTAAGAATACTTACTTCATGGGTAGGTTGTGAATTAATATAAGTATGATACTAAAAACTACTTGCTACAGAAATATTTGTTATTATCTGCAATGTAAGTAGAAAGGACATTAGCTTAAAAAGTAAGTAGATAATAGTTGAGTAAATATTGAAAGAATTTTTCTCTGGGGAAGAACCCAGCAAGATAAGGACTTAAAGTTTACAACAGTGTAGTTGTGAAGAAGTAAAAAGAAACAGAGATGACATGCTAAATATTGATTTTTTTTAACCTTAAATCTGTCAGAGTGATAAAATCTTAAAATCACCTGTCTAGCTCTCTCTCATAAGCATACTCTTGTAAAATGAACAGAGCTGGCAACAATACTTCAGTTTTGCAGATTATGTGCTGAGGCTTTGAAAATTAATATTAAATAAGTTGCAAATACAAGTGGTAAAGCATATTTATGTAGAGATAGATTTTTAGGAATGAAAATTTCAGGATATGCCTTATTATTATCTGAAAGAATGTGTACTCATCTCTTATTAGAGTATCCTCTATAAAGTGGAATTAATGTTGCTTTTCACACAAAATGTAGTAATATAACAACAAATAGATTTATATGTCAAATCCTCTGAGTTTCTTAGAATGATATCACTCTATTAGAAGTACAAAATATTTGTAACTTTGTTATTGCCTGCCAAAAAAAGGAAACGTGGAACTAATAATAGAGTCAGAAAGTGGATTCATATAACAAAATAAACTACTTGGGATCATTCTAATAATTTTGCAAATATTACTTCCTCATATTGGAACTTGGAAAGAACCTGACTACAATTAAAGAATAGATGACAGATGCCCAGTGGAGGGAGAACTGTTACAGTTAATCATAAATGACAGGCACAATGATGAGAACTTACAGGAAGAATCCAAATTCCTTCAAAAGATGCTGAAAAGAAAGAAGCAGTAAAGCTTTTGGAAGTATGATGTCTGAAAATGCATTGTCATCAGTTTCCCTGAGAGAGATACCGAAGGTCAAAGGCAATAATGCAGAAGAAGCAGTTGATTGTGCTGGAAGAACCAATTGATATAAGAGGAAATAAATTATACAACTCTATGAAGATTAAAGATAGCATTGTAGTGATGGATATCATTAGAATAATCCCCTCACCCGCCTCTCCACTTTCCATAGTTTGATTACAGCATGATATAATGTCCTTTCATGTGATAATTATCAGGATAAAACTTTATGTACTGAGAAGATAGGTCAGTTTTGACTAGAAGGTAATTTCAAATAACATTTTGTAAATTTTAAAAATACTTCTCTATAAAATGTATGCTTTTGAGCTAATGAGAAGATAGTTGTTAGTTTTGAATATTATATAAATATAATGGAATCTTACTAAAATGTGGCTGTTGCTTGAACTAAGACTACATTGTATAGGAGAACTCCATTATCATGAATTCTCTTTAGCATAACACCATTGATTCAGTTCAAAAGAGATTCACATGATGCCAATTTCTCACTATCATTAAACAGGGTACTTAAGAGGTTTAGTTAATTGTGATACTTTGATATGTGATCTATTTGTGGGCCCTATTTACTTCTCCTCCACATCCTCTCTTTTTGTCATTTTTAAGACTTTTCTATACTGCACTTAAAATAGGGTGTCTCTGTGTAGTGGATAGATTAATGAATATCATCATCAATCCTTCTATATAATAAAAGCCTAATATGCTAAGTGCTAAGTGTCCAGTGGTCAGATTGGCTGTTCAGCCAATCAAAGCATAATATGCTGATGATATACTAAGGCCACTCAACTGCTTGCTATGATGTGCACTAACCACCAGGGGTTTTAGAATCTCTGACCTGTAGGTTAGCTTGCTGCTGGGGTCCAGCCAATGACTGGACGAGAAGGGCTGGGCATGCCCTGGATCCCTCCCTCAGTTCCTCCCAAGCTGGCCAACCTCCTGTGTCCCTCCCCAGCCCCAATAGTGAACCAGTGGGGTCCCTCAGGATGGCCTGTGCCCTCTTGCAATCTGGAACCCCTCGGGGGATGTCAGAGAGCCAGCTTCGGCCCAATCCCTCAGGTCAAACCGAGGGACACCACTGGCGCACAAATTTGTGCTCTGAGCCTCTAGTATTAAATAATATTTAGAGAAATGCCCTAACTGGTTTGGCTCAGTGGATAGAGCGTCATTCTGTAGATTGAAGGGTCCTGGCTTCAATTCCAGTCAAGGGCATGTACCTTTGTTGCAGGCACATCCCCAGTAGGGGGTGTGCAGAAGGCAGCTGATGTTTCTCTCTCATCGATGTTTCTGACTCTTTATCCCTCTCCCTTCCTCTTTGTAAAAATCAATAAAACATACTGGAAAAAAATATTTAGAGAAATGAAGGATGCTTTTATGTAATACTAGAGGCCCGGTGCATGAAATTTGTGCATGGGGGGAGGGTAGTCCCTTATCCCAGCCTGCACCCTCTCCAATCTGGGATCCCTTGGGAGATGTCTGACTGCTGGTTTAGGCCCACAGGGTTCGAGCCTAAACTGGCAGTTGGACATCCCTCTCACAATCCGAGACTGCTGGCTCCTAACTGCTCCCGTACCTGCCTGGCTGATTGTCTGTAACCACTCCTGCTTGTCAGCCTGATCACCTTCTAACCACTTCCCTGCCAGCCTGATTGACGCCTAACTTCTCCCCTGCTGGCCCAATCTCCCCAACTCCTCCCCTCCCCCCCCCTCCCCGCTGACCCAATTGCCCACAACTGCCCTCCCCTGCAGGCCTGATCTCACCCCCCAACTGCCCTCCTCTCCCAGCCTGATCTCACCCCCCAACTGCCCTCCTCTCCCAGCCTGATCTCACCCCACAACTGCCCTCCTCTCCCAGCCTGATCACCCACAACTTACCTCCTCTTCTGTCCTGTTCACCCCCAACTGCCCTCACCTGTTGGCCTGATTACCCACAACTGTCCTTCTCTACTGGCCATCTTGTGGTGGCCATCTTGTGACACCATGAGGGTGGCTGTCTTGTAGCAGCCATCTTGTGACACTGTGTGATGCCACCTAGGCTTTTATTATATAGGATTGAAAGCAAATCTTAGTATAAATGGACCTTCCCTCATATTTATCTTAAGCAACAATAGCAACAGTATTCACAATGATGCTCAGTTTATCTTTGTTCAAACTTTAGTTATTACTCTTTGCCTTCTAAACAAAACAAAAAATACCTTAGGATGGGGGTCAGCAAACTTATTCTTTAGAGGTATCTATAGTAAATATTTAGACTTTGTGAAATGTATGATCTCTCTCATAACTGTTTACCTTTGCCAGCCCTGTAGCACAAAATCCACCATAAGATGATATAAATGAATGTGCGTTGCTCTACCCCAATACAATTTTATTTATAGACACTGAATTGGATGTTATATAGTTTTCACATGTCATGAAATATTTTTCTTTTGCTTTTTTTTAATCATTAAAAAATATAAAGATCACTCTAAGAGTGTAGGCCATGCCAAAAAAAAAAAAAAAAAAAGCAGGTAGGATTTGTCCCATTGGCTGTGGTTTGCTAACCCTATTTTAGAACACTCTGTTCTGTAATATATTAGCATATGCTCTGTTAATTAAAAGCCCATACTTTTTGAGCTTTCAAAAGAATGTTCTGAGAATTTAAGACAGAGAAAGGAGATACCCCACAAGAAATTAACACTTCACAGACTCAAATATGTCCTAAACGCTTATTGTATATGCCAAGTACTATTCAAGGTATTGGAAATACAGCAATAATTAAAGAAGTCAAAAGTCCCTGCCTCTTTGGAACTCACATTTTAATGGGGTGACACAAATATAAGTAAACAAGTAACAAGTGTAGTATTAGGGATGGTGATAAGTAATATGGATAAAAATATACCAGTGAAGGTGCATGCAGGAAAGAGAATTGTAATTTTAAAGAAGGCCATCAAGAAAGGCTTTGTTGATAAGGTGACATTTGAATAAACATCTAAAGTAGGATAGGGAATAAACCATGGATATCACCCTTTGCATAATGGAGAGTTTTGAATGGAGATGTGGCATGATTTGACTTCTATTTTAACTGGGAAACAATTTAAGAGGCTATTGAAATAATTCAGATGAAAAATTATAGTGACTTAGAAAAGTGATAGAAGTGGAGGTAGTGAAAAATACATTATTGATACATTTTTAAGGTACCGTATTTGCCGGCGTATAAGACAACTTTTTGGCCCTGAAAAATATGCCTCCAAGTGGGGGGTAGTCTTATACGGCGAGTATATAACAAACTCTGTATTTTTAGTGGAAATTTTAGTGGGTCGTCTTATACGCCCAGTCGTCTTATACGCCGGCAAATACGTATTTTTCAGGGCCAAAAAAATCGTCTTATACGACGGCAAATACGGTAGATATAACAGATGGAGTAAAAAAAAATTAGCAATTGGAAGGATGGAGTTGCCATTTACTGAAATGGATAAGACTGTGGGAAGAGTAGGTTTGAGGAGGAAGATCAGGAGTTTTACTTTGATCATGGAAACTTGAACTGCCTTTAAGATATCTAAGTAGAGCCCAAACCGGTTTGGCTCAGTGGATAGAGCGTCGATCTGTGGACTGAAAGGTCCCAGGTTTGATTCTGGTCAAGGGCATGTACCTTAGTTGCAGGCACATCCCCAGTAGGGGATGTGCAGGAGGCAGCTGGTCGATGTTTCTCTCTCATCGATGTTTTTAGCTGTCTGTCCCTCTCCCTTCCTCTGTGGAAAATCAATAAAATATTTTTTAAAAGATATCTAAGTAGAGATGTTAAGTTAGCTGTTAGATATTTGCAGTTGGAATTCAGAGTAAAAGTCTAGGGTAGAGATGCTATTTTTTAGAGTCATCAAGATCTTAATGGAATTAAAGCCCATGAAAATTGATGAGCTCATCAAGGTATTGATTAGTATTACCATTTCTTTATTGGTATTACTGCCTCTGCTTCTTTTCTTGTTCACTTTCAAAGAGGTAGGTAGCTTCTAATAACCTGTCCCATCTGCTCACACACAAAGGGTGGATGGGATCCCACTGAGTCAGAAATCTGACCTACACAGGAAGTACCATTACTAGGCCATCCTCAAATTTTGGCATGGTGTAATCATGGGAGTGAATTTTCCCAAGTACCTCCTTGCTGGAAACTGTTTGCACTGGAGGTAAGTGTGAAAGGGGCGGTTGTGGGAAATGACGGGGTGAGGGCTTCCTAAACCTTTCTCAAACCTCAGAAATGGCTTGATTCTGAGGAAGGGAGAAGGTTCAGGCTGGTTCTTATTTCTATGAACCAGTTCATACAGCCCTAAATTTTATCTGCTTTCCTCAAACTGGGAGTCAGAAATCCCTTTTCTCTTCTGTTTTTCTGCTGCAGAAAGTCCCAACATTCCCATTTTGTGGGCTCCAGAAAGGGGTAAGCGAAGACTTCAATCCCAGCCAATCATTTCCAGATTAATAATTTTTAGTGTTTTGGTTATTTTTTGTTGTTATAAAAATGCTTCAACCCATTTTCCCATCTATTTAATTTTCTTGTGGATTGTATGTATCTATGTTCTAGGGTCACTCTGTAGCTCTAGGCAATAGAGTTCAGATCCATTGGCTATTTCCATTTGTGTGCTGTTCTCTTGTGGATTCTCATATGCGGTTTACTCGTGACTGTTTCCTAGATGGAAGACACCAAATTTAAGAGATTGCTCCACTCTGTCTCATTTTTTTTCCTGAATGGTGTTTTGTTCCCCTGCTAACAGCTTTTTACTTCCCTTCCCAACTGCTTCTGATGATCTCTCATTGCCTTTCTGCTATTCTGTCTTCCTGCTTTGACTGCCTTTGATTTTTACTCTCTCTCTCTCTTTTTTTTTTTTGCCCCTCTTTACTCATCTGCTGATTGATTTGCATTCTTTACTCATTGATGCTTTGTCCAGCAGCAAATGGCCTGTTACTCTCATAGCCATTTGCTGTTTTAGCATTTTAGACTGCTCAGCATTGTCTGTAGGCCCTCCTGTGCCATCTGCTTGCTTGATCTTGCCCTGCCCAATCTATGCCTGTGATATATATATAGATTCAGATTGTTTAGCACTTCTGCTGCAGATCTCCACTTGCCTTCTGCCACTAAGTTGGACTGCTGATTGAATTTGCTTGACTGTCTCCTATAACTATTTGCTGTAAATGGCTGTCCCATTAATTAGAGATATTATATTCATCTCCTATGTACTCAGCCTTGAAACTTGCCATATTACCTCCTTTATACTTCTCTACATCTGATAAATCACTGGCATTGTTCCTCTGTTGTCTTGTAACCCTGATCAGGTTTTATTTCCAAGAAAAGTGTTGCCTACATATCATTCAAACATATCTTAAAAATAGAAAAATGCTCCGCTTTTTAACAATACAGTCCAATTTACTCTTAAACTGCCTTTTAAACTCATTTCCACCATCCTTTTAGCATACAACTTTTACGTTTTTCTCTTTACTTAAGAATAGATTTTTTCCAAGTCATTTGTTAGCTTTGCCTTTTCACATCATATAATATGTACTTTTATTCCTTATGTATAGGATATTTTAATAATTTTTCATATATTAAATTTATTTCCTAACTTATTTACTTATTTTTTCTAATATTTTAGGGCACCATGAAGACAAATTACTCCCATTAATTTTGTTTAAGACTAAAAGTATCATCTTTAAAAATAATACATTTGTTTATAGTTTCTTTGTAGTTAAGATTAAAGTAGCTTTCCACTCTGATCCATTTTTTAAATTTATCTTCACTGTTGAAAGTATTACAGATATTCTTCACACCCCTGCAATCCCCCCCCCCCCCACACACACACACACACATTGACCTCCCCTAAAGCCTCTGGTAATCTTTATTTTACTTTCTGTCTTTTAATTAGCCTATTCTAGGTACCTTATATAAGGAGAATCATTCAATTTTTGTCCTTCTAAGTCTGACTTATACTTAACATAATATTTTCAAGGTTTATTTATGTTGTAGCATATATTAGAATTCCCTTTTTGAGACTACCGTTCCATTGTATATTTGTGCCACCTCTTGTTTTTCCATTCTTCTGGGCACTTGAGTTGTTCCATATTTTTGCTATTATGAATAATGCTACTATGATTATTGGTATGCAGGCATCTGTTTTTCTTCTTTTTCTTTTATGTATTTACCTAAAAGTGTACTCAGAACTTTTAATATTTTGTCTAAGAGGAAATGAAATCAATAGCAAAGGCATTAGGAAACTACATAACTAACACTTAAAGATGGATACATTCAAGATATTGCAGTATAAGCAAAAGAAATTATAAACTCTTAGAAAGATTACAGGTGGCCAGGTGAAATTTAGAAGACCCTATTTTCTAGAAATGAAAGGAAAATGAAGTGAAATAACACACATAATTGAAGGACATCAAAATGATTCTGAAGAGGGTTGAATTTAAAAATATACCAACTTCAGGACAGAATGATGTCTTTGAAACAGAGTAATGTGGACTTTTAAAAAGAAAAGAGGGGGGAGGCTTTTGAAAGGCAAGGCTTAAATGAAGACAGTGGGGCTGAATGAGGCAACCAGTGTGTATTTACAGAAACCAGCAGTGGGAGTAGGAATTTATTTCAATTGCATAGTAATCTGCAATCCTGGATACCCAGCCTTCTACCTATAAAGATGTTTCCAAAAATATTCCTGGACCTGCTCTGGCCTGTGAGGCTGGATTGGTTGGGCATTGTTCCTTGCACCAAAAAGTTGCTGGTTTGATTCCTAGTAGGGTACATGCAGGGCACATGCTCAGGTGACAGACTCAAACCCTGATAGCCCTGCAGGAGGCAGCCGATCAATATTTGGTTCTTACATGGATGTTTTTGTCTCTCTCATTTCCTCTTTTTCTAAAAATCAAAAATATTTTTTTAAAACTTAAAATATAATAAAAACATTTTCTGGGCCCAATCCTCTGACATAATGAGTTGTTAAATTGAACTGGGTAGCATAGTGTCCTAGACCTTACAGGAGTTACAAAAGTTGGGAAAAATTGGTTCTTGTCTTCAAGGAGTTTAAAACATGAGTAGCTAAACATGCAGTAATAATGGATTTGGGAAAGAAGACTTTCAGTCCATTAGTAGGTAATGTTTTCACTTATCTCAATTTCTTGAGTGATTTTACATACTCTATTCAGTCTTTCTCAGCCAAGGTTCTGCATTAACCTGTCAAAACACGGAAAATTGAGTGTCTGTCTTCTCAATTCTCCCAAGGTGGTATATAAACTTGTACGATTCTATATATATAGGAGCGAAGTTATTTTGTTACATATAATTATTATATTAGAACCTAATTTAAAAGGCTTGCTCTATGCCATGTAGTCTATTAGGAATTGTGACACAAAGATAAGGCTTCTCTTTCAAGGAGCTTACATCCTGAGAGAAGGGAAAAACATTTAACAAAAACTGCATTTTTAATATCTATAAAATTTTATTTTAATTCTTCAGGGAAAATGTTCTAAGTCAGAGTGATTATATATAAGAACGTTCTTTTACATCTTATAAGCATCAATGATTCAGGATTAAGAATGTATTCTATATTAATGCCTCATCACAGCTGAATGAATCTGGTGATATTTTAAATGCCATTAAGAATCCCTGAATTTTAAAATCTAGAGCATTCAGTGACAAATTAGTAATTTTTTGTAGCTGTTAATAAACATCATTACCTGAAACCAGGGTTATTAATTTTATAGTGGAAGAGTGGAGATCAGCTATAGGTAAATAGATCACTAATATATAGGAGGTTGTTTTTTAATCAAATTACAGGCACAATAAGGATTTCCACCCTAACATACAACTATATATTATTTGAAAAAGTTTGGGGATTTAATTTATTCTTACTATCAACTAAAGCTAACTTGTATGCCTGGTGTCATAAAGTTCAGTCATACTCATTAGTTTTTATGATGGATTTGGTTAATTAGTCATTTGAACTAAGAATCTATTTGTCCTTAAATTTATATGTGCCTTTAAATTTGAGAACACTAAGCTTTATTCCTATTGCTCACTGTTTCACACTAATTTTTCTAAAGGAATCACTTTAAAGTACTACACTTAAGATAAATTTTAGGAACCTATTTATCCTCAAATTTCCCTATAGCCTACTAGTTATTTGTTTTTTAACAGCACAGCTACAGAAAGATCAAAATACTTATGTCAGAAAAGAAGTATTAAAATAAAAATTACATTTAGATTTAACTTGTTTTCTTAACAATAATAATTTTTAATGATTTTGCTTGTATTTATTCTAAAAAACATTTTTAATGCAAGAAAAGATTATGCTGATATTTTAAAGTATAAGACCTGGGGATAAAAGATTAGCATCATTCTATTAAATTTGTTTATTAATAATAAATATACTTTTTGTGATCTCTGAAATCTTATTTTTATTTTGAGGAATGCTAAATTGAAAATAGAGTTGCATAATGTATTTTTGTGACAGTTAACCAGAAAAGGCAATATTTCTGTATCATCCCCTTATTAGTCTTCAAGTACTTTTTAAATTTAATAACAAAATCCTGTAAATTTCCTGGCAATCTTGAGATTCTTTATAGGTAACTACTCCTAACAAACAAGTTGTCATCTAATTTTTCTTATTTCTTTCTCTCCTCCGCAACCCCTATTCTCTCCTGATGAACAGTAGGACATATTCAGGACCTTGCAAAGGAAAATGTAGTAGCTTTCTTTACATGAACATTTTATGGAGGTAGATTCACTCCTTCAGTTTCTAACGTAGACAGTGACAGTAACAGGCACTAATAACTAATCTCTAAATCCCCTAACCTCTTTCTTTTTCCTTTGCTCTTATATCCTCAAATGTTTTAGTTTTGCTGGCAAAAACTCACACATTATACCTGTGGCACAAGAGGTGTGGTGGAGTGAGAGAGAGATCATTGAGGGAAAAGTTAATTGCCTCAGATATGGAAATTATTTGGCATAAAGCTCCTTTTTGTATATTTAATAGTCTTTAAAATCAAAATCATTTCCTGTAGAATACATTTGTTAGACATTTGGATATTTATAAAATACAAAGAACTTCAAAACCTTTTGTATTTATCTCTGAATGCTTTTAGATTTTTTATAACATATATATTATATATTATATTATACATATATTATATATTATAAAATATATAATATATATTATAAAATATATAATAATATATATTATTATAAAATTATATATATATATATATATATATATATATATATATATATATATATGCCTAAACAACCAAATAACCCGTCAACCAGTCGCTATGAAACACACTGACCACCATAGGACAGACGCTCAATGCAGGAGATGCCCACTGGTGGTTAAGATCTGCCCACTGGTGGTTAATAGGCTCCCATGGAAGGAGCGCTACCCAGCCAGAAGCCAGGCTCACACTGGTGAGCACTGCTGCGGTGGCACAAGCCTCTCCTGCCTTCGTGGCAACACTACCTAGTGGAGGCGGTGGTAACAGGTGCAGCAAGGCCGTGATGAGCAGTAGCAGAGCAGTGCCCTTCCCCAGCTCGGGCTCCTCCCTGGCCGCCTGCTGCTTGGTGCATTACTACATCCTTGGAGGCTGAAACCAGCAGTCCAACATCCCATCCTGTGAGGGGTCCTGGATTGCAAGAGGGTGAAAGCCAGGCTGAGCGACCACACCAGTGCACAAATTTGTGCACCGGGCCTCTAGTATTTAATACTTATGAAGAAAAAGAGATTATTTTCTGTTCATAACAGCAGGATTAAAACATCTCAGATATTCAGTAATCAATATTTTTCATATATTCAAATCCATATTACCATAGTAGATGTGTGCATATTTATTTTGCAATCAGAGGTAATATTCTTATCTAATAAAGAGGGACTATGCAAATTGATCATCATGCTATGACAAAGATGGCAATGCCCATAGCTCCAAGATGGCAGTGCCTAGTGTCCTCAGCCCTGCCGGAGCCTCCCAGTCCTTTCAGACCCACCCAGGGTGGGGGAGGGGGGAGACATGGGTGGCAGGCACATGGTACAGCTGGACCTGCCCTCAGCCCCCAGCCTCCCAGGGCCAGCCTGAGGTGCAGGCAAGCCTCAATTGTCAGCTGCCCAGCTGCTCAGGACACGCCCAAGGCACAGGTAAGCCTTGGGTGGAGGCTATCTAGCCACCAAGGGCCGCCAGAGGCTCAGCTAACCAGGGCCGGCAGAGGCTTGCACTGTTGGAGGATTGCCTCTCGCCCCTAAGGGCTCTCAGACTGTGAGAGGGGGCAGGCGAGGCTGAATTTTCATGCACCGGGACTCTAGTACCATTATAAACATCTTAAACAAATATTCTGGAAACAACAACAACAACAAAAACATCTAAGTTATTTTGTTTTCTCATCCCAACTCAATGTCTCTGGTTTAAAATAAAGTCAGTCTTGTGAGAGGGTTAAAAATAAAGTAATCTGTAGAAAGCTCCAAGGTCTATCTTCAAATTTCCATTCTACTCGTATTGTTGGAATTTTAGGATCATAGCAATTAGCATGTATCATAGATGTTCAATAAGAGCATAAAATGATGATCTTTTTAATGTGACATAGTGTTGAAGTTGAGATTTTAACTGAAAAGCATTTAGAAGAAGGAAAATGGTTTTTGCTATTTATCTTACCTTATATTACTAGCTTTTTAAAACTCCTATATTATGAATATAAATTTATTTATGAAGTAAACAAAACCCACCAATAATCTCAACATATTACCTAGAATTGTTTCCACAATTAAGAATCCATCATAAGTATAGGTTTTAGTTTCTTAATAAAGCTATCTCAATTGTTGTTATAGCTATTACAATTTATTGTACACTTACTTTGTGACAGGCAATGTAATATCTCATTTAATTCTTACAACAAACCTATATAATAGGTACCACTTAACAGATAAAAAAATTATATTTAGAAAGTTTAAATTAAGTTAACCCAGATCACAGAGATAGTAGAAGATAATAGAACTAGAATTTGAAATAGGTAGTCTTACTCCACAGCCCTTGCTCTTAATCATTCTCCTTTTTATGTAAATTAAGCTTTTTCCATGTAATAACTGTTCTACAAAAATAAAAGGGATCTGTCAGTCACTACAGAGTATAAATAAACTTTAATTTAATTTCCTTGTCATTAATTATTTAGGTTCTTATTTCCTATCACAAACATTCTATTTATATAAATTGTCAAATACATCTCTGATTATCACTTTAGAAATATTTCTTAAAATAGAATAACTGAGTCAACATTGTCCTCTATAATACATGTGCAAATTTATATATTCATATTATCAGTTTGTGAGAATGAAAATCTATTATCATTTTTAATCTTATCAGTTTGATAGATGAAAACTGTATGCCTTTATTGGCATGTTGTAGACTAATAATGAGATGAAACATTTTTCTTATATTTGCCCAATTTTGTTTCTTCTTTTATAAAATACCAGTTTTCTTTGTTCAGTTTTCAATTTGTTTTCTCTTCTCTCAGTTCCATTAATATAATAGTACTCAGTTATTTCATTATTCACCCTCTTACAACCGAGGTCAAACTCAAAACACATTTTGAATCAAAGATATCTATATAATAAAAGCCTAAGCAACCGTTACAAGGGAATGATTAGAACGACCAGTTGCTGTGATGTGCACTGACCACTAGGAAGCAGATGCTCAATGCAGGAGCTTCCCCCTAGTGGTCAGTGTGCTCCCAGAGGAGGAGCCCTGCTCAGCCAGAAGCCAGGATCACGGCTGGTGAGCATAGTGGCAGTGGTGGGAGCCTCTCCCGCCTCTGTGGCAGCTCTAAGGAGCAGCCAGCTAAACATTAAGGAGCAGTGAGCAGGTAGGCGGTAAGGAGTGAGGGGTCCCAGATTGCATGAGGGTGCAGGCTGGGCTGAGGGGTTTCCCCCACCTCAGTACATGAATTTTGTGCATTGGGCCTCTAGTGAAGTTAATAAAATACAAACACATTATTTTCTAACAAGCTACTTAAACCCTTTGCAAGTCTTTTTAATAGCTGATGCACAGTAGTTTATCTTCTAACTATTCTTTTCTTATGGAATATTTATGATAATACTTTATGGATATAAAAATATTGAACCTTAATATTTTAGAATGAATGGTTTGTTCATAAATAACAAACCTTAGAAAATAATTTATAATTAAGACACTGAATATACATAGCTACTATTAGCAGTCATTTTTTAAAATGCCAAATATACAGTTCTATTTGCAAATTATTTGGCACGAATTATTTTTCTGCATAAGAATTCCAGTGAAAACAATATTCTGGCCTGCAATTAATGTGAGTTATATTTGGTTATCTAGGAATTTAAAGTATTTAAACATTTTCTGACATAAAGAGCTTAACTTTCCTCAAAAGAACATATTTTTTTAGTCTCCACTAACATGCAAACCATTTCAAGCCCAAACTTTTTTTGGGAAGTGAGTTGTATAACACTTGGCTTGTATTTTTCCACAAAAACATTTATTTATGTAAATGATTCTCAATCAAGGGCATTTTTGGTCCCCAGGGACTATTTCACAGTGCCTGGTTATGTTTTTGGTTAGCACAAGTGGAAGGGTGCTACTGACATCTTTTTAGCAGAGGCTAGGAAAGCTTCTAAACATCCTACAATGTACTAGGCAGCCCCTACAACAAAGAACCCTCTGGCCCAAATGTTAATAATACAGAAATTAATAAATCCTCATTCATATAGTAATGAGTACTCACTAACTGCACTGTGCTGGGACCTCAGAACACATGGACAGAAAGTTATGATCTTAGCATTCAGGAAAGTTATATTATAGTTAGTTAATAGAAAGAATCTATATAATAAAAGCCTAAGTGACTGTAATGGCATAATGACCAAAATAGCCAGTTGCTATGATGTGCACTGACCACTAAGGGGCAGACGCTCAATGCAGGAGCTTTCCCCTGGTGGTCAGTACACTCCCACAGGGGCAGAGCTACTCAGCTGAATCTGGGCTCAAAGCTGGTGAGCATAGCTGCCACATTGGGAGCCTCTCCCAACTCCATGGCAACACTACCAAGTGATGGCGGCAGGCACAGTGGACCAGGATGAGCACAAACAGTATGGCGTCCAGCCTCAATTCGGGCTCCTCCCTGGCTACTTTCCACTTGGTGCACTTCTACATCCCCTGAGGGGTTCCGGATTGTGAGAGGGATGTCCTACTGTCAGCTTAAGTATGATCCTGGAGCTGTTCTCTGTAGAAGGCAGTCAGTCTGAATAAGTCTGTGACTTAAGGAAACATAGAGAACTCAGGGTGAGCTTGTCTCTGTGCTAGACTCACCCACTTGATGGTGTTTGCAGGACAAACTGATGGCCCAGCCTGTGCATGTGCAACAGTTGCTGAAGCTCAAGCAACAGGCTGTGCAGCAGCAGAAGGATCATCCAGCCAGAAGCCGGCAGTTGGACATCCCCTGAGGGGGTCCCAGACTGCAAGAGGGGACAGGCCAGGATCCCCTCCCCCACACCCAAGTGCACAAATTTTGTGCCCCGGGCCTCCAGTTCTCCTATCTAATAAAGAGGGAATATACTAATTGACTGCCCCACCCTCAAAGATGGCATCACCCACAGCCTATAAAAAGGGAATATGGCCGAAACTGGTTTGGCTCAGTGGATAGAGAGTCGGTCTGCGGAGGTAAGGTCCTGGGTTCATTTCCGATCAGGAGCATGTACATTGGTTGCAGGCACATCCCCAGTAGGGGGTGTGCAAGAGGCAGCTGGTGCATGTTTCTCTCTCATTGACATTTCTAGCTCTCTATCCCTCTCCCTTCCTCTCTGTAAAATATCAATAAAATATATTTTTTTAAAAAGAAAAGAAAGGAATGTGCTAATTGACTGCCACGCCTTCAAAGATGGCAGTGCCCACAGCCACAAGATGGCAGCACCCAGTCTCCTCAGCCCTGCTGGGGCAGCAGGCATGTGGCAAGCCCTGTGGCCCCTACCACTCCACACACCTGCCTCCAGTGTCCCTCAGCCCCCCAGCCACCCAGGACCAGCCCAAGGCACAGGCAAGCCTTGGATGGTGGCTGCCCAGCCGCCCAGGGCCACCCAAGGCTCAGGTAACCAGGGCTGGCTGAGGCTTGTGCTGCCAGCAGTGGCAACAGCAGAGGAGTGATGGGGGCATCACCTTCTTCTGATCACCAGGTTGCCTCCTTCCCCTGAGGACTCCCTCACTGTGAGAGGGGGGAGGATGGGCTGAGGAACCCCCTCCAGTGCATGAATTTTCATGCACCAGGCCTCTAGTCTATATATAAAAGCCTAAGCAACCATTTGACTGTTCAACTGGTAGCTGTGATGCATTCTGACCACCAGGGGGCAGACACTCAACACACAGGCATTGGAAACATGGAACAGACTGATGAATCTCAGAGGAGGAGAGAAAGGGAAGGATGGGAAGAGATTAACCAAGATCTTAAATACATCTAGAGTGTCAGTGCACAGAGTTATACACTGGCAAGGTTCATCACCTAGCCTGTGGAGATCGGGCGGAAACCAGCAGTCTGACATCCCCCAAGGGGGTCCAGGATTGTGAGAGGACACAGGCCAGGCCAAGAGATCCCACCAATTCACAAATCCATGTACCAGGCCTCTAGTTAGATAAATAAAATATAACATGTTGATGAATATAGTAATGTTGTATATGTGAAAGAAGCAAGTATAAAGTTTGCCTGAGGGAATTAGGAAAAATTTCAGAGAAGTGATACTGGAATTGTTTTGGTTGTTATTATTATTTGTACTATGTATCTTTTACTTAAATTTACAAAATACACACACACACACTAATAATATAGTTATAGCTTAATGGATTTCCAAAAAACAAACATGTACATATGTAACCAGCAACTTCCAAACCAAGACACCAGAATATTATCAGCATCCCTTTCAGTTACAGCCTAACTGTCAAAAGTAACTACTCTTCTGACTTTTAGTATTATAGGTTTGTGTTTGGTTTTTTTTATTAAACTTTACATAAATAAAAACATATAGTATGTAATCTTTTGTGTCTGGATTCTCTTGCTCAACATTGTTTTGCAAAATCGATTCATATCATTATATGTAGTTCATTCTCTTTATCATACAATATTCCTTTGTAGAAATAAGCCAATACTTATTAATCTACTGTGAAGAATTCATGACTTCTATAAAGGCACAATGGCTGAAATCTTAGCTCTTCCAGTAGATCAGTCAGGCTGCAGACTGGGTTTTGAGATGCAAGTAGCAGGAGAGAACCTAGAGACATAGATAGGGTCAGATTATGGAGACTGTGTCACATAAAAGGCCAT
Source organism: Vespertilio murinus (assembly GCA_963924515.1). Taxonomy (NCBI): domain Eukaryota; kingdom Metazoa; phylum Chordata; class Mammalia; order Chiroptera; family Vespertilionidae; genus Vespertilio; species Vespertilio murinus. The sequence continues at coordinate 191,212,649 of OZ004704.1, forward strand.
TGGATTTTCCTGTGGGGAAAAAATAAGATTTTTTTGAAAAATGTTAACGGTAGTGAATTTAATGATTTTTTAAATTCAGAAAGACCCCTTTGGCAGCAGAGTAGAGAATGGGTTGAATGAGAGTGAACTTTATAACACTAGTCAGAATGCTATTGGAATATTCAAACAAAAGATGTTAAGAACCTAAATGCAGGCAAGATTAGAGAGGGATAGATATCTCTCTCAGGATAGAATTTATAGCACTTTTTTACTATCTGGGTCTGAAGATTGCAGAGGATAATTCTCAGAGCCAGCCTTCAAAAACTTGTGTGTTACTGAAATACAAAATCTGAGCAATAAAAAAAAAAAAAATAGAATTCTACTCAGTAATTAAAATTGAATTCAAAATAATGTTCAAATTTATCTTTAGTGTTCACACTCATAGAATAATATATATCATTAGTTGAAAATGAATAATTTGATGGAAATCTTTATGGAGAATCTTTGGGAAGATTGGTAACAGTCTATACTGAATAATGGCTTTTTTGTTTTTAATTTAAAACTTCATCTTCCTTACTTCATGAGTTTTAATTTTCACGAAATTTATACATTTAGTCATGAATAAAGTTGTTTTTAGCTCAGGAATAAAAAATGAAAAGGGTGTGTGTCTCTCTGTGTATGTGTATGTTAAAAGCAAGAACGAGGAGATAGAAAGAAGAAAGGCGTTAAAAATATTGCATCTGTATGAATGAAGGAAATTGTCTGGAGTGAAATTACATGAGTTCCAGTAGTTATTTCTGGAGGGGGCGATTACTGCATTTGAATTTGTTTGTGTATGCATTCCTTAAGAGAATAAAGCCAGTGAGTCAGAAAATTCCCCAGTAGCATCACTTCAAAGATGTATTGATTGCTACCTAAGATAGTGGCAAAGCTAGTTGCCTATTTGTGACCTAGAGAGTCAGTACAGTTAGCTTTTGGTAACAGCACTGCCTGTCAATGTTTTGGAAGATAAAGAACTTTAACATGGACTAAACATTTAACATAAAAAACTAAGTTTATGATTTTAAAATGAATAAGTTATGTTGATGATCTCTAGGTAAGAGAAACCTTTCTATTAAAGACATGAAACTCAGAAATTATAATAAAAATACTTACAGAATCTCCTATATAAGCAATTTCAAACCTCTTCATGGAAATATCAGCTGAGCAAAAATTTTTACAAATGTCAAATTTAAAAATTAATATTTGCAACTGGTTTAACTGCCAACAGTTTAATATTTTCAGCATATAAAGTTTTATAATTTGATAGGAAGAACATATCCATCAATATAGAAAGTAGGCAAAGGATATAAACAATTTGTAAGCAAAACGTTGCACGATCTTTTAAATATGTACTTGTTATAATTGGTAAGAATTGTAACTTTTAAAAATATCCTGTTGTTTTTGTACACACTAATTAAATAACTACTTAAAATTGAGATTGCCTGGAATTAGCAAGGTTTTTGTGAAAAGTACATTATTGTTTAGAAGATAAATTGGTACCATCTCTCTGTAGGGCAGTCTGCAATGTGTCAAAATTGTCAGTGTAGTGATATAAAAGACATCCATTTCATAAGGGAATAAAGCTTGAAAAGAGGTTTATTGAAATAATCATTGATTTGGTGCTTTGAAAAAACTTCCCACTGTAGAAAAACTTAACCCAATAAAAGGTCAGATCCTCTGAGGCATACCCTGTAAAATGACAGGTACTGTCAGTATTTAGATTTATGTTCTCCCCCAAAATACCATGAGTTAGAAGTCAGAGGAGCAGGGAGCATTGGCCATGACTATAGGAAGCCAACTTAGGAGAGACAGAATGTGCCTTGAGACGGATGACTGTAGCAGCACTGCTGGTGAGATACTTATTATTGCATAAGCAGCAGTGTGTAAAGTTCAGCCTGGATTCCCCAAAACTGAGAACCTGAGGAGGCTGAAGTAAAAACTGTCAGTGGTGCCTCTGGTTAAAAGATAGAAACAACAATAATTTTTCTCCAAAGGAAATTCCCCAGTTTAATTCAGCAATATTCTCAACAGATTAAGATCAAGTAATGAATATATTACTAAAACTCACCAACCACAAGTCAGCAACTCCATTATTCAATAGATGGACTGAAAAACATGACAACTGCTAGAACTTTCAAATACAAAAGTATAGGGCATCTAAGAATTAGGTGATTGTTATCACTTATTGTTTATACTGGGGAACTTTTGTTTAGGGCAAATGCTAAACCAGTCAGGTTTACCAGACACTATAGCACATCAAACTGTCCCTGGCAAGCCAGGATATATGCTTAACCTTCCTATGGTGAAATATCCAAAAGAACAAAAACAGACTAACAAAAATCAAAACATAATATGAGATCATCATTTATGAATGAGCAATTTTGGGAAAATGTGGTTCTTAGAAATAAGAAAATATAAGTTTAAAAAATTAATGAACGGGTAAAATAGCAGATTAGACCAGCAGAAGAGAGAATTAGCACACTGAAATATTTATCTGAGGAAATTACTGTTGTTTCAACTCATATTGGAAAAATTACATAGAGAGATGATTTAATGGTGATATAAGAGAGACATATGTATGGAGAATGAAATGAGAAATACCAAAGTATATTCATCATAGCCCCAAAAAGAAGAATGGAGAAAATGCAATGGTTTTAAAAGTAACCAAAGACGGACAAATCACTTATATAGGAACTAGAGGCTCAGTGCGTGGATTCACTAATCTCTTCCCACCCTCCCCCAGCTCTCCTTCCTTATGAGATTCATCATTCTGTTCCATGTTTCCATGCCTGTGCAGTGAGTGTCTGCCTGCTGCTGATCAGTGTACATCATAGCTACCTGCCTGCCAGTCATCCAATCATCCGATTGCTTAGGGTTTTATATATAGAGAGATTTGATTTAGATACAAAAAAGAATTAATTTCCAAGTGTGTTATATACTTTAAATCTAGTAATCATATTTGACTTTCTTAATTTACTAATATTTAAATAAAATGATTTTGTTTCAAAAAGTGAATCAAATATCTAAGATTGTATTATTTTCTCTTCCTAATGTAGTCAATACTTTAAATTTTTCTAATGCTACCTGCCTTCTCACTTTAATGTTTTAGTGATCAATTTTTTAAATCTTCCATCGCAATATAAAAATAATATATTTTAAATTTTTATCCTTACATAATTTGGCCTGTCACTTATAATAATTTTACTGTTCCAATTAGTTGAAAAACTTTGGAAAATCTTGAGCACAGTCAGAACAATCTTAATATGTCAGTGTTGAAGCTCACTCATTTTTGAGCCTCATGACATAGTTATCCATCATTTAACCAAAAACAGTGCCCTTTTATTTTTAAAGATTTATGTTTAGAATATATCTTATTAGACTCAAACTATATTGTTCTGAGGTAGCACCTGAGTAATTGTGAGGTTACTTTTCTGTTATGATGAGCCATAACATTAGTCATTTGTTTTATATAATTTTACTGCTTTTAACAGACTAATATTTTGGATTTCTATTAATTGCTATTTATTTAGTTTTCTGACTACCTCTGTGATGACACAAGAACAGTTTTATAAATAACTTTAAGAATAGAACTACATTTGCCATGGTTTATTTAGGCCAGATTTATTTTGAGATGCTGAAAATTAATAGCCATAATTTTTCCCCCCTGATTTCATCCTTTTGAAACAGTACTGTTTCTCTCTGATGTTTTCTTGTCATTGCTGCTGGCATTCAGAGACAGGTCAAGAAGATTAAGGAAAGTACTCCTTATATAGGCTATCATTTTGTAATATAAAAAGGTTTAAACAGACATTGCAGAAGCTGAGATATATGAAAATTATTCAGAGAAAATCACAAAATGTCTAATAGCTTCTGGTCAATCTACATTAATGAAAGAAGAACTCTTGGAAACTAGAATGTGACATAATCTAGTGGTATCATCCCACCCACATATCCATACCTACTACTTTTTTGTTTTCTCTTCTTTTTCTAGAAGCAAATTTGGTTAGAATTGAAGTCTGTCCTTCGATTGCAGTGTTGAACAAAATAGCAGTTTCCATTTGCTCCACTCAATGTTCCTGCTTTGGGTACCCTCTGCTCTTAGATACTTGCTTTTTATTCTGTGAAAATAGGACTTGAGTTAACACTATTCTTAATTATCTTAATATAAAATAATATTGCCTGGTTATCAATCTTTAGGTTTGTTTATAAGCCTGAATTGTTAGATACCCTTTATTTGGGTGATTTTTGTGAATTTCGTTTGGTTCTTGCATATCTTGAGCCACACTTAAGGGTACAATTTCTAGAATAGGTTATTCAGCTAAAATTAACATTGAGGTAGCATTGAAAGAGAAAATATTATAAATGAGCAATGTTACGCATGCATGTGTATGTTTGTTTGTGTGTTAGTAGGGATGTGTGTTTCTACCCATTTTGACCAAATAATGGACAACCAACTTCTTCCTCCTCAATCCCACCAGCTGTCCTAATAAAGTCAACTCTTCAGTTACCTATAGCCTCAGCTTGAGGAACTCAAATCCTAGAACATGTGTGTATGTGTGCACACACATACACATGTACATTACCCTTAGTTTTATGAAGTATAATCTGTTGTTGCTGCTGTTCAAGAATGGACTCTATTTTGACTTCTTTTAAATCTCAAACTTGAAAGTGACATATACTTTTTTTCGTATAGTGACCTACCTTGCTCTGAGCACCATTATAGAGGTTCTGAAAGATTCTGTGATCCTATCTTAAATTACAAATCTTGATTCTAAGATATCAGCCCGAAATTCTATGCCATAAAAATGCTTGTGATAATTTTTAAATATTTATTAAATTAACTAGAGGCCCAGTGCATGAAAATTTACGCACTGGAGGGGGATCCCTCAGCCTGGCCTGCCCCGTCATACAGTCCGAGAACCCTCAGGGACAGGAGGTGACCCAATGATCAGGGGAAGGTGAGGCCCCCATCACACCTCTGCTGCTGCCACTGCTGGCAGCACAAGCTTTAGCTGGCCCTGGTTAGCTGAGCCTCACGCAGCCCTGGGCAGCTGGGAAGCCAACATCCAAGGCTTGTCTGCACCTCGGGTCCTCCCTGGGTGGCTGGGGGGTTGAGGGGACTGGGAGACTCCGGAGGCAGGTGAACGAAGTGGCAGGTCCTGCCTAGAGACAGGGCCAGCTGGGCCCTGCCTTGCGCCTGCCATCCAGTGGGGCTGAGGTGACTGGGCACTGCCATCTTGTGGCTGTGGGGACCATCCTCTTTGAGGGCATGGCAGTCAACTAGTATATTCCCTCCTTATTGGCTGTGGGTTCCACCATCTTTGTGAGGGCATGCTGTTCAATTTGCACATTCCCTCTTTATTAGATAGGATTTTTAGGTAAAGGAGGAAATCAATGTGAAAAATAACTGGGTAAAGAAAAATGTTTTGAAGCTAAGGAGTACTTGTCACTATACTCAAGTTAGTTATTTAGCAGAGGTTGGGATCTAAATGTTAACATGCAGGGAGAGATTTTTCATTGGTAAAGTAACTGTGATGTAGTATTATAAAAAGATATATTTTCAGTAGCCCAACAATTGGTTTTTACTCTAACATTGAAATAAATCCTTTTGTTGACTCAGATAAATTGCTTCACTTGTTTTAGAGACCATGTTATACAGAAATACTTATCTTTGAACATCATAATCTTACTTAGCACAGTGATATGTTAACTTAGTGATGCTTATGGAAACTGAGGTGAACTGGAGAAACAGCAGACTTACTGGTAACTCAGCATCTCATACTCATTGCAGAGTACAAGTTCATTGAATGGAATAGAAGATGAAATTGGCTACAGTACTTAAATTTTTACTTTTTTTCTTGCTTTTTCTCCATAATTATACAGTCTCCCTTGATCTTTTATCATAACTAGATCTTATTTAAATATTGTACAACTTTGAAAATAAAATATATCCATTTTGAAAAGCTTTCTGCTTCTTCCAAGAGTGGAAGAAGATAAAATATTTAAGAAGTCTAAAACTCCAAGGGAAAACATACATTATCAACCAGATCATATCTTCCAAGTAACTACCTATATCGTGGGTTGCAGTAGTGTTTAACTGCTTTAGTCACACTGTCATGAGACACTGATGGGTTATGATTGTTTGAAAGGTGTTTGCAACTAATATAAAATCTACAAATTAACTTTTAATTACTTGATATAAATTTAAAGCTGACCTTATAATAATGTGTCTTTTACTTTCATTTTGCTCTGTTTCTTAAATGAGAGGAGAAAGAAGATTTATATCTGGTGTTCCTTGAGCATCCTTAGGAGTTAGTCATACATGTAAATTTTATATATCATGTCTATGTACTCCTGAGAAAAAAATACATTAAAAATAGCTTCTCTGTACCATAGTATACTTAAAGGGGCAGGTTCTTAACTATTAGTTTATTATAACTTTTTTTAAAAGTATAAAATAAAAGTAATATGTTTTCCCTTTAATGACTAGAGTAAGGAAAATTTAATTGGATGGCATTATACTGCTTATTATCTTCTCCAAATTTATCTTCTCACTAGGTCTACATTTAGCTCTTATGAAATATCCTAACATTTATTTCAGTCTGCTTTATAAAATTGAATATAAGGTGATTATGAAGATTAGATCAAATAGTACACATTATCATGAATCAACCTCATTAGGTCCATTCATAGTGTGTTTCAAAGTGTTGTCCTCTGACCATCATCACAAGCATAACCTGTTATAAATGCAAATGTTGAGGCTCTAGTCACACGTTCTGAATCAAGATCGTTGGGTGGGGCCCAGCAATCAATGTTGTTCAACACCTCTAAGAAGATTCTGATGCACAGTAAAGTTAGAGATCTACTCCTCTAACCAGATCTTAACTTGATAGCTTTACATTATTAGTAGCCATTAGATGGTGTTTCAAAGATATTCTTTGTTACATAAGGTTAATCAGCAGAGAGCACTGTAGCAATTGTTAGGAGGATATTTTATTAAACCTACATAGTTGAGTAACAAGCATGTAAATATTAATACAAATTATGGTCTGTTAATAAATGTCTATAAAAGTAAGTAAATGCGATTTTTCACAATCACCATGAATATAAGAAATTTCTACCCATTTACATATAGCTGCTATGTGTCCTGTACTTATTTAAACATGGTTGCTTGTTAGCAATAATATTTTATGGTCCTTTTTTTCTGTGAAGTTAAAAATAGAACTCAATTTTATTGACAAGTTCCCTACCTATCGAATCATTGTTTATGACACTCTTTTTTTGCAACTTGAGCAGTCTTTTGAAGCATCTTTCTGACTTAAATGTTATCTTCAAAGTGTCAAGGGTAAAAAAAAAATAAGATCACAGTAAGCAATTTCCCATAGGAGATTGAATTTTCATAGTTTAGAAAGTATTTAGAAGTTAAAGATAAAATGTCTTATTTACAGGGAATAGCTAAATCTGATTAAACATCATTATTTCGACACTACTAGTTCAGAAAAGGTTATATCAGAAGTACAAACATAAATTTCTACTGTTACTCATGGAAAAAGAATACTTTAATAATCAAATTAATGTATGAGAAAGTAGAAACATTAAGAAAATGGTTTTAAAGTTTTAATGGCATCCTTTTTTCCATTGATTATGAATAATCTTATCTAATAAAGAGGGAATATGCTAATTGACCCTCACACTCTGGCAAAGATTAAGAAGTCCTTATCCATATATTAATGAGTACTGACTAACAGTACTATGCTGGGACCTGGCAACACATGGAGAGAAAGTTATGATCTTAGCATTCAGGGAAGTTACATTATAGTTAATAAATAGAAAGAACTCTATCTAATAAAGAGAGATTATACTAATTGACTTCTCTGCCTCAAAGATAGCAGTGTCCGAAGCCAATAAGGAGGGGATATGCTAATTGACTTCCCCACCCTCTTGCTGTGTGCCTGCCTCCGGAGTCCCCGAGTCCCTTCAGCCCCCCCAGCCACCCAAAGCTGGCCCAAGGCAAAGGAAAGCCTTGGATGGTGGCTACCCGGTGAGCACCCATGGCACCCGAGGCTCTTCTAACCAGAGCCAGCTGAGGCTTGTGCTGCCAGCAGTGGCTGCAGCAGAGGTGTGATGGAGCATCACCTTCCCCTTATCACTGGGAATCCTCCCACCCTTAATGGCTCCCGGACCATGAGAGGGGGTAGGCCAGGCTGAGAGACCCCTCCCTCCAGTGCATGAATTTACATGTACCGGGCCTCTAGTCCTATCTAATAAAAGAGTAATATGCAAATTAACCATCACTCCGCTACACCCACAGCCACTTCCACTAGCCAATCAGAAGGGAGTATGCAAATTAACCAACCAAGATGACTGCAGCCAAGGAATAAGCAGGAGTCTTGGCTCTGCTCAAGGCTACAAAGTTTCAGTTATAGAAGATAAATAAAACCTAGATCCAAGGGCCTCCTCTTGGGTCACCGGGGGGCATGGCTGGCCTGAAAACCACCACAGGCTCCTCGCCGTGCCCAACACACTCCCCAGGGGAACTCCCACCCTGATCCAGGACACTCTTTAGGGTAAACCAGCTTGCCCCAACCCATGCACCAGGCCTCTATCCTATCTAATAAAAGAATAATATGCAAACATCACTCCAACACACAAACTGACCATCACTCCATCACTCCTCATGTGGTCAAAGATGGCTGCCCCATGTGGACACAAGATGGCCACCTCAAGATAGCCATCAGGGGAGGGAAGATTGGGAGGGACCAGGCCTCCAAGGGAGGGCAGTTGGGGACAATCAAGCCTGCAAGGGAGGGCAATTAAGGTGACCAGGCCAGCAGAGGAGAGAAGTTGGGGGCGACCGGTCCTGCAGGGAAGGACAATTGGGGAAGACCCACGCCTGCAGGGGAGAGCAGTTGGGAGGGACCAGGCCTGCAGGGTAGGGCAGTTAGGGGTGACCAGGCCTGCAGGGGAGGGCAGTTAGGGGCAAACAGGCTGGCAGGGGAGCAGTTATGCATCAATCAGGCTGGCTAGGGAATGGTTATTGGATAATTTGGCTGGCAGGCAGAAGCAATTAGGAGCAATCAAGGAAGGCAGGCAGGCGAGCAATTGGGAGCCAGGAGTCCTGGATTGTGAGAGGGATCCCAGATTGGAGAGGGTGCAGGCTGGGCAGAGGGACACATTTTTGTGCACTGGGCCTCTAGTCTATTAATAATGAGTGATATCTATTTGGATAATAAAGGCACATATAATCTTCATTATCTGTTGCATACTAATATACATGATTAAAAGGTTAAAGCTACATGTTGAAACTATTCTATTGTTTTTATTTTTAAAGAATTTAGATCACTTTTTCCTGTTTTATTCTCTTGCTCTTTTCCTTCTAATTGTGCTTTCACCAGTTCTTGCCCTCCTATACTTCTTCCAGTTTCCACTTCATTTGACCTCTTGTTCTCTTTAGACTCCACTATTTCAGTGTTCTGCTTCCTGCCCCCAACTTGTCATTATTCTAAGATTCAGGTTCTTACTCTCCATTCCCTTTTCCTTCATCTTTGGTTCTCAACCACTGTTTCTAGGTTTGGTTTCTGGTTTTTTGTATTACTCCTGTTCTCTATCTGGTAAGATCAAAACTGCAAGGATATAAGGCAAATTGGAAAGTAGAAGCATAGAGAGAATTGACATGTATTGAATACCTACTTTGTGATAGGTAATTTACTTATATCATTTACTTCTCATTAAATGTACGGTAGCTATATTTTACTATTATATCCATTTTATTTGTAAGTACAGTAAAGCTCAGAAAAGTTAAACATTTTGTTGTAATGCACAGAACAATTAAGTGATAAAGCCAAGTTTCAAATGTTTATTGCTTCATGTATTCACTATTTTATTCAACAAAAATTTATTGAATACACATAATATATGTTGGGTATTCTGCTAGGTGCTGCAATATATCCAGCCCTTATTCTGATCGACCTTAGCTATGTAGTGGTACTATCTGATCTCACAGATGGTTATTATATGCTATCCCAAACAGCTTAAGAGTAAAAAAGAAAAAGGAAATAGAAGGTTTTGATGTTTCATGGAAAAGATTGTATTTGACATAGATTTAAGAAAGATCTTATTTGTGCATTACTTAGGGAGAACTCTATTGAAAAGTTGGTTTTTGTCTAGTCCTAGAGAGAATCTGATAATCTCCCTATCACCACTGTGAACACCAGTGCCTTTTAGTGACATCACCACAGTATATAATTTCCTTTTCTGTTTCTAAAATATACAAGAATTGTGTCTATAAGCCCAGATTCTCTAAAAAGTCTTCAGAAAAAATTAACTGTCCTCCCTAAATTATGTTTGGAAAAAGATGAAAATTTCTGTATAAAAAAATCATTAATCTTTCCATCCATCATTCAGTTATTTATTAATACACTAAAAATAATTAAGATGGTTTATTCAAACACATAGGACACAACTTTTAACAAGATAAATGTGAAAAAATAGGGCAAGGAACAGTAAGATGCAATTAGATTGTGTTCAGGAAGCACAGTATCCACAGCCGTAACCGGTTTGGCTCAGTGGATAGAGCATTGGCCTGCGGACTAAAAGGTCCCAGGTTTGATTCCAGTCAAGGGCATGTACCTTGGTTGCAGGCATATACCCAGTGGGGGATGTGCAGGAGGGAGCTGATTGATGTTTCTAACTCTCTGTCCCTCTCTCTTCCTCTCTGCAAAAAATCAATAAAATATTTTTTTAAAAAATAAAACAGTATCCACAAATTTGCCTCTGTTCTAAAGGATAACACAAGCATCATAATTTAAAAACTGTTAGCACAGAAAAAAACCCATTCTTACTTGTGACACTTAAGAGGAAATTTCTCTATAGATTCTCTTAAAGGGAATCACAATGCAATATAGTGAACAATGGCCTCAGATGCTTTCTGATATATGAGTCGCACTGAGCCATTTTATTTTGCATGCCACAAAAGCAAAGTCCAGTAAAACAATTCTTTGAAAGGTGAGATGAGGCAATCAAAGAAAGCCACTGTGATCTGGCCAAATTCAATCGCATATTTTAAGAGTATGTGGAAAAATTAATAAATTGCATATTTTAGGTGATTCTCAAATATAATTTGCCAATTGAGTTTTGTTATGTGCCAGGTGGCAAGTGAGTATACACAAACTCATATAAGTTTGTTTTCATTAATGAAATATCATTGCATAGAATACATCCTGGTAAATAGGTGTTTAATAACTAATGTGGAGATAGATAAATGTTGTGTTTTAAAGTATTTGTTTAAATGGAAGACTTCTTCTCAGCTATATGTTGATATTTTTCCCTTATCTTTAAATAAACTATACTACTGTACTTTGGAATATATCATTATAACATGGCAATAGTGTTTCTTCTCAAGAAACCTCAAAATCATACAAGATTTTGAATTTGGAAAACAAAAGATAAATCTTGATAATGCTAGCTTGACAATTTTTAGCTATGCATTTAAATGAAAGTACCGTATTTGCCGGCGTATAAGACGATTTTTTGGCCCTGAAAAATATGCCTCCAAGTGGGGGGTAGTCTTATACGGCGAGTATATAACAAACTGTATTTTTAGTGGAAATCTTAGGGGGTCGTCTTATACGCCCAGTCATCTTATACGCCGGCAAATACGTATTTTTCAGGGCCAAAAAATCGTCTTATACGCCGGCAAATACGGTAATTAACTTCTAAATTTAGGAATTTAAGATTTTCCTTTCTCCTATCTCTGGTCCTCTATTTTTAAAGCACAATTTATTGAAAAGTTGTTTTGGTATATTTGTTTCTTTTAAAATGTCTGCTATTGTATCCATTTATGCTGGGATTCAGTAGACCAGTCATCCTTAATTCTGTATAGTTATAAGGGGTTAACTAACTAACAATTCATCTTAAAAGTAGACTGACCTTTCTCTATATCATTCCATAATTTACTTTTTATTTCACTTGCATTTTTCTTATTTATTGGAACACGTTGTTTAGCAATTTTCACTTTTGTATTGCCTCCCAAGTATTGTAATCTATATTTATAGAAATAGAGGATTAGGAATTAATTAAATCATATATTTCACTCTCATGTCTTTACCATCACAGAATAATATATACCAATTTTGATTTAGCTTTAGAAAATGAAATTTTCCTATCTCCTTCATTAGCTTATTCCAGGCTTAACCACACTTGTCTTCAAAATATTCTATTTTAAAACTTTTGTCATATAAAGCCTATCACTTTTATTATTTTTAAAATAAATGGTAATTCATAATGAAGATATGGAACCTAGAGGGGTTTTTTCTACCCAATAAATGGGAAAAGTTGACTGGTGACTTCTTGACTTCCTTTTAATTATATCATAAAATTATAGAGCTATGGGAGATACAAAATGATCATAGGGTTTCATGGAGAGTCTAATTATTTTAAAAGTAATAGACAAAAATAAATTTACCCAAATTTCTTACCCTTAGAAATCTATTGAGCCCTAATAGCAATCTGGGACTTTCTTTTAAAATTTAGGTTATTAGGCGAGATGAGACTTTTGTCAAATACTTCTGAATTGTCACAGATAAGAAAGATCTGCTAATATAAAAGTTCCCTGGATGTCTTGGTTCTTGACTTTTATTCAATAGTCCCAAAGAACTGAGTCTTGCTGGAAAAAAAAAAAAATCTACAAAGTGTGGTTTAGAAAAAGCATGATTTATACTTACTTTGAAGTTAATTTTTCTACTCTGCATTCCTTATTTTTGGCTAATTTCACTCAGTCTGCTATTTAATCTTTAATTACAGGCCACAAAAGAAGTGATAGAACGGGAAGCACCAGGGATGGCCCTGGCAATGCTGATGGGATCACTTAATGTTACACCTCTGGGCATGCTCTCTAGGTAAGAAAGTCACCAAAATGTTGCAAATAAAATTAATTCCATACTATTTATCACTACAATAGACTGATAAACCCAAAAATACTTGAGTTATAACACTTAAGTTTGCCCCATTTTTTCCCCCTAGAATTAAAAGTCTTAATATCCTGTCCAGTCAACTGTCGGACATTAGTTTCAAGTTTTTTCTTTTGGCATATTATATTTAAAGCTTTAAAAAATATTATGTTACTGCTAGAGTTGTCAATCCTAACACAGAGAAAACCTCAGTTTATTAAGATGTAAAATTATTAATTTTTTGTGATTATCTACAATCTTTAATTAATATTCATTAATTGTCATCAAATACTAATTTGATAAAACTAATCAATAGAATTTCTAAAATTAAGTTGTTCTTACAAGTTAGTAACTTCTATTCCAATTGTAATTAGACCTATCGATATCTGGTCATGAAAAAAAGCTCAATTAATAGTACATTATTATTACATTAAATTAGTGTGTTTAAAACTGTGATTTTGTTGACAGATGTTGACATCCATCTGAATCTAATAGTTTAGTTATTTATTTGTTATTATTTTAGCAACTCTTAGATTAAAATCTTTAATAAGACAACATATAGCATATCATTTAAGTTAAAGAAGAAGTATAAATTAGTGAGAATCTATTGATTTAATTATTTTATTAAATAGACAGTTGATCTCAGAGCAACCTAAAAATACACAGCAACTTTATAATATAAGCATTTCACAATCATTATTTATAGCCATTTATTTATCATATGTGCAATATGAATATATAAAAAAATATATGCTTTTAATGCTTAGAATATGAGTTCTAATACCCTTTCTTTTATTTGGACTAAGTTTATATCCCATGAAGAGAAGCCACTTGAAAAATAACTAAAAGGAAATGTGAATAGGTCATTAGATACAATATTCCCTTTGCTATCACAAGTATTATATGGTAATATTTTTTTTTAGTAAGAGCAAAAATAGAATTAAAGTAAAATGATAGAGATTTTAAACTTAAAAGACCATGCTGATCTTTAAAGAACTTATATTAATACTTTTATTCTGTTGGAGATTTTTTTAGACTTTACTTATATTATTGTAGATATGAGGTCAAGAGTCACATTTGGGGCTTTAATATATGAATTAAGTGTAGTTATCTTTGAACATAAAACAACTCCTGGCATATAAGAAATATAGTTAAAGAATTAAACTTCATCTCTTGTTAATCCTTATAATGAAGAGATAATATGCAAATTAACCCTTATACCCTCACAAGATGGCTACCTATGATCAGGCCAGCAGGAGATTAGTGAGGGATGACCAAATGACTCAAGCAGGCTGAATGGGGCGACCAGGCCAGTAGGGGCCCATGAGGGGAATCAGGCTGACAGTGGGGGCAGTTGGAGGCGACCAGGCCAGCAGGGGGGGCAGTTGTGGGCAACCAGGCCAGCAAGGGGTGATCAGGCCAGCAGAGGGGGGCCGTTGGGGCTGACCAGGCTGACATGAGGGGCAGTTGTGGGCAACAAGGTTGGCTGGGGGGGAGGGGGCAGTTAGGGGCAATCAGGCTCGCATACAGAGGCAGTGAGGGGCAATCAGGCCGGCAGGGGGCATCGGTTAGGGGCAACCAGTCAGGCAGGCAGGTAAGAGGTTAGGAGCCAGAAGTCCAGGATTGTGAGAGTGATGTCTGACTACTGGTTTAGGCCCGATCACCAGGATATTGAGATATCCCTTGAAGGGTCCCGGATTGGAGAAAGTATAGGCTGGGCTGGGGGGTCCCCCTCCTCCAGGTATAAATTTTGTGCACCAGGCCTCTAGGTTTTTTTATAGTAAAAGCTAGAGTCCCAGTGTATGAAATTTATGTATTTGGGTGAAGGGAGGTCCCTTAGTCCAACTTGTGCCCTCTAGCAGTCCAGGAGCCCTCTGGAGATGTCCAACTGCCTCAGAAGTGAGAGAATCTCCCGCCACCTCTGCTACACTCACCAGCTGTGAACCCAGCTCAGGGCTTCTGGCTGAGCGGCGCTCCTCCTGTAGGAGCACACTGACCACCAGGGGGCAGGTCCTGCATTGAGCATCTGCCCCTGGTGGTCAGTGCATGTCATAGAGACCCATGGTTCTGCTGTTTGGTCAATTTGCACATAAGCCTTTTATTATATAGGATTCTAATTTGGCAAGCATAGTAATACTGTATTTGACAGGCCCCATATTAATCATTAGGGATACTAAGAATAGAAAAAATATATAAGGCCTTGTCCTTAATTATCCCACAGTTAACCTGAAGAACTTGTTCTAAACGACTGTTAAGGTAAACCTTAAAATTGACTAGATTTTTTGATCCAATATAGAAACATTACTTTTTGTCTTATTGAAAGATTTTTCTGGATTAATTCCTTTTCCACCTTTTGAATCCACATAATTACTGAGCACTGGACTGCTGAGTAAGTGGAAAATTAATCAACAGGAGCTGATTCCAAGTACCTTGAATAAGGTCATAATCTTTAAGCTTTGAAAATGAAAAATTATACACATAAGGGTAATGTTATACCCAGACTTCATGATCCCCAAGGACCACCAGGGAGTCGAGTCCAATGCAATAAACAAAAGAGCCTCTTCCATGCTAGCATGGGTTCTGTCCCACTCACGCCGACAGCATGGCGGAAGAGAGAGCGAACTTCGACAAGTCCAGGGGTTTTATAAGGTTGGTGATATCACTGCTTTGGCTGACCCTGATTGGTTGGGTGAGGGCTAGGGTCCTTACACAAAATGGAGGATAGCATTGCCCTGTTCTGCTCTGCCCCACAATACAAAATGGAGTCAGGAGTTGGCCTCGCCCTGCCCTGCCCTCTCAGTAACAGATTCTTCTGACTTTTCTTCCTGTTCATTGCCGACTTAACAGAGTTTTCACAGATTTGAAACAGTTAATAGTCTACATGAGTGGAAAAGGAAATTGTAGAATATTTCCATCAATGTTCATTTTTGGGTGCTTTTTAAAGCCTTTTTTTAATTCCTATTTTTAAAACAGCTATGATTATACTTATGCTTCCTTTCAATAGCATTTTTACCTTGTATGTGCTTTGGACTTTGCACATACTTCTATTATAATACATCCTATATTGTAATTATTTACTTTCTTGTCTGTAGTACCTAATTTGTATAAAACGCTCAAGAACAGGAGCTTTATCTTATTAATTTTTACATCCTCATCCTGTAAAACAACTTTTAATACGTAGTAAGTACTCAAAAAAATGTGTATTGCCAATGTTGCTTTTATTAATAAGTCAATACATCCTAATTCTAATAGAATTTTTTTTCAAGATAATCTATCAAGTTGGTGCCTAGCATTTCTGTTCTTATCTCTAAAGAGCAGAATTAAATAAAAAATACCTTTCAAAATCACCACATTTGTTCCAAAGCGGTTTTTCTCTGATTACTTAATACACTGTAGATTTTCTGTACAAGAAAGTTGTAAGATAGTATCAAGTATTGGTTAAGACCATCATCTCTGAAGGCAGATGGCTGGCTTGGGTTCTATTCGGGCTCTACTACTTACTAGATACTTAACATCTGTTTTGTTTTCTTATCTGTATAATGAGGATGTTAATACCCTGTTTTCCCAAAAATAACACAGTGTCTTATATTAATTTCTGCTTCCAAAGATGCGCTAGGTCTTATTTTCAGGGGATGTCTTATTTTTCCATGAAGAAGAATACGGTACACATTTATTGTTAAAAGAAAATAAAGGAAATTTATTACCTGTATACGATACGGTAGTTGTCAACACAAACCAGACAAACTGTGAATCCTACACTATCAAGAATTTACTCATTTATTCGATGACAATCATGTCATCATCTTCTGGAACATCATCATAACAATCCAATTCCTGAATTTCCTGGTGAATTTCTTGTGACTCTATTTCTTTCAGAATCAGTGGACCAAATCTCTCATGTTTAGCAATAGCACTGTCTTTAATTGAGTACTTCTTGTGAAGGTAGCCTGCTCACAGTGCATTTGCAATGCAACTGTCAGTGATTTTCTCCCATGAATTCTTTACCCAAGTCACAACTTGTTGCAGTTTAGGTTTCACAAAGTTTCCATGCTGATTTCTCTCCATTCACACAGCAGTGACATCAGGACTCCGAGTAACGTCACTGGTTGCTAGATGCCAGTCAAGGCGGCCCTAGTGACCAATTTATGGTAAATTAATTTTCATTCTGAGACAGAGCCTGGGGGCCTTATTTTCGGGGGATGCCTTATATTTCACTCAGAAGGAAACCTGTAAGTAGGTCTTATTTTCAGAGGATGTCTTATTTTCCGGGAAACATGGTAGTACCAATCTTCTTGAATTAAGTGAGTGAGTGAGTCCATGTAAAATAAAATACCTAAAACAACAACTGATTTATAAATCTTATTTAAGCATTAATTATTGTTTTTATTGGTTGGGTGTTATAGTTCCTAAACAAGTCTGTTGGAAACACCTTCTAATAGCTTTCTTTCATCTGAAAATGTCTTTATCTTACCTTCATTCCTGAAGGGTATTGTCACAAGATACAGAATTCTGAATTGATAGCTCTTTTCTTTTAGCACATAAAAAAATAGTTGCACTGTTTCCTGGCTCCATGATTCAGAACCAAACTTAAGTGATAAGGAAAGTTATAGCTATAAATACTTACTTTTAAAAAGAAAATACTCAAAACAACTACCTAACATTATAGCTTAAGGAACTAGAGAAAGAAGAATGAATAAAACCCAAAACTAGAAGATAAAAGAAAATAATAAAGATTAAAGCAGAAATAAATAAAATAGCAACTGAAAAAAAAATACAGGAAAATTAACTAAACCAAATATTATTTCTTTAAAAAGATCAACAAAATTGGATAATCTACGTAAAATAGACAAATTCCTACAAACACAAAGCCTAGTAGATTGAATCACAAAGGAATAGAAAGTCCAAATAGATCTGTAACTAGTAAGAAGATTGAATCAGTAATCAAAAACCTACCTACAAATAAAAGGCCTGTATCAAACAGCTTCTCTAATAAGTCTACCAAACATTTAAAAAAATGATGGATACCAATCCTCAAATTCTTCAAAAAAAATTGAAGAGAAGGGAACATTTCTAACTAATTCTATGAGGCCAGCGCTATCCTATACCAAGGAAAGACAAAAAACTATAAGGAAACAACTGACCAATATTCCTTATGAACACTGATGCAAAAATATTCAACAATATACTAGTAAACCAAATTCAGCAGCATATTGAAAGAATTATGCACCATGATGAAGTGGGATTTATATCTAGAATGCAAGAAGAGTTCTTCATGCAAAAAAAGAAATCAATATACCACAGTAACAAAATAAAGGATTAAAAATACCAAGTATCTCAGTTGATACAGAAAAATTATTTAACAAAATTTAACATGCATTCATGGTAATGACACTTAATCTGAAATAACAGCAAACTACTTTAACACAATAAAGGCCTTATATTAAAAAACACACAGCTGATATCATACACAATGGTGCTGATATCATACTCAATGGTGAAAGACTGAATGCTTTCTCTAAAATAGGAACAAGACCAGATTGCCAATGTTTGCCACTTAAAAAAAAATGCTATTGGAAGTTGTAGCTGGAGCATTAGGCAAAATGTTAATTCATTTTCCCAAATTGGGAAAGAAGAAGTGAATTTATTCCCATTTGACTTAATCTTCTATGTAAAAAACAAAAAAAAACAAAAAAACAAAACCCTAAAGATTACACACACACACACACACACACACACACACACACACACACTACCTATTAGAACTAAGAATTATATCCAGCCAAGTTTAAGATACATAATCAACATGCAAAATTCAGTTGTGTTTGTATACATTAGCAATGAACAATGCAAAAGGAAATTATAAAAATAATTTCATTAACAATAGCATTTAAAAGAATAAAATTCTTAGTGATTATCTTGATCAAGAAGGTTAAAGATTTGTACACTGAAAACTACCAAACATTGCTGAAAGAAATTAAAGACCTAATTAAATGAAAATCCATCCCAGGTTTATGGATGAAAAAATTTAATTATTAAAATGCCATTACTACCCAAAGTAATCTACAGATGTAATGCAGTCCTATCAGATAAGTATTTTGCAGAAATAGAAAATCCTTTTGCAGAAATAGAAAATTTTATTCTAAAATTTATATAAAAATCTCGAGACCCCAAATAGCTAAAACAATATTGGGAAAAAACAATAAAGTAAGAGGACTCTCTCTCCTTGATATCAAAATTATTTTTAAAAAGCTACAATAATTAAAACTGTGGTGCTGGCATTAAGACAAACTTTTGAGATCAATGGAATAGAATAGAAAGGTCAGACCTGGCTGGTGTGGCTCAGTTAGTTGAGCAGTGTCCCATTCACCAAAAGGTTACTGTTTGATTCTCAGTCAGGGTATGTGCCTGGATTGTAGGTGTGATCCCCAGTAAGGACATGCAGGAGGCAGCCAATCAATGTTTCTTTCACATTGATGCATTTCTCTCTCCCTCTTTTTTCCTCTCTAATGTCAATAAAATATATTCTTTAAAAGAGGATTTTTAAAAAAAGAAAAACTAGAGATGCCAGGGCCAGCCTGGCAGGTTGAACCGGGCTGAGGTAGGGAGGTGGGAATTGAGAAAAGAAAGAGAGACAGGAAAGCGGGATCCGGAGGACTACAGGTAGCCATTGACCAACTGTAGCAAATGTATTAACTGTGCAATGCTTTTTATGCACAAAACACTAATTAGGAAGTCTGTTAAGAGGAGTGTATTCTTTGTTCCTCTTAATCTCTAAAGGAGAGATAGAGCCGAAGGACAACTTCTTAGTACAGTAAATCTCAGTAGATGAATACAGATTTCTTGGCAAGCCATGAAAGGTTGCTCTCATTCTACTGATAGTAGCCATCCAAACAAGTCTGGGGAAACTGTGTGGGTAGGGGGCCAGCCCTGCTAGCCCCCTCAGATGCAAGGACCTTGTCAGCTTACATCCTGGCACCAACATAGAGAGGCCAGTTATTTTTGAGAAGGGTACCCAAGACAATTCAATGTGGAAAAGATAATCTTTAGCAAATGGTGTTGGGGAAGTTGAATATCCACATGAAAAGTATGAAGATGGACCTATACCCTATATCTCTATAATAAAGACCCAGGCTGTAACACTGTTACCACCTACACTCGACCAAATAAGATGTCAGTGCTTGGTTGCCACGCAGCCTGACCACTTGGGCTGCACGCTTGGTGCCCTAGCATTGACTGCTGAGGGGGCTGTGAATCAGGGCCAGAGAGGCCTGAAGAGAGACGCAAGGGCTGATCCGTTGCCTATGTGGCAACTTTTGACTAGCACTTGCCTCTCTTTTTCTCCCACTCTGGTCAGCAGCCCTGCCAACATTTCTCTTCAGGACTCCACCTGGGCTGCTGATTAGCCTGCCTTCCTAATCAGGCCCTGTTGATAGGCCTAGTGATGCTGACTGGCATAGAAACCCACCAATAAGAACCAAATCTGGTGAAGTGTGAGGAACCAACAGCTGCCTAGGAGGCGGAGCTTTTGACGCTGACTGGCATAGAAACTGACCAATCAAAATCAAATCTGAAGGCTTAGAGGTGTTTCTGTATAGGGAGAAGATTGGATCCCCAGGTGGCTCCAGCAACTCCAGCAGTGGCCTTCACAAATCTACAGAAAGTGTTCATCAGTGACAGTCTGGATCCTTGCTGCCAGAAGATCCTGGAGAAACAGGTGGTGGAGAAGCAGAACCTGAGCAAAGAGGAGCTGATAGCCGAGCTATAGAAATGTGAAGGCCTTATCCTCTGCTCAGCCACCAAGGTGACCGAAGATGTCATCAACAAAGCAGAGAAGCTCCAGGTCAAGAGCAGGGCCGGCAATGGCATGGAAAATGTGGTTCTGGAGGCCACCGTGAGGAAGGACATACTGGTCATGAACACTCCCAATGGGAACAGTCTTAGTGCTGCAAAGCTCACCTGTGGGATGACCATGTGTCTGGCCAAGTAGATTCCCCGGGTGACAGCTTTGATGAAGGATGGCAAATGGGACTGAAAGAAGTTCATGGGAACCAATTTGAATAGAAAGACCCTGGGAATTCTTGGCCTGGGGAGGATTGGGAAAGAGGTGGCTGTCCGGATGCAGTCCTTTGAGATGAAGTCTCTAAGGTACAACCCCATCATCTCACCAGAGGTCTTAGACTTCTTTGGCATTTAGCAGCTGCCCCTGAAGGAGATCGGGCCCCTCTGTGACTTCATCACTGTGCACACCCCTCTGCTGCCCTCCACAACAGGCCTGTTGAAGGACAGCACCTTCGCCCTGTGCAAGAAGGGCATGCGCGTGGTGAACTGCACCCATGGAGAGATCATGTATGAAGGCACCCTGCTCCGGGCCCTGCCGGGCAGTGCACAGGTGCAGGGCTGGACTTGTTCACAGAGGAGCTGCCTTGGGACCAAGCTTTGGTGACCACAAGAACATCTTCAGCTTCCCCCACCTGGGCACCAGCATTAAGAAGGCCCAGAGCCACTGTGGGGAGGAGATTTCTGTCCAGTTCGTGGACATGGTGAAGGGGCGAGCCCTCATGGGAGTTATGAATGCCCAGGCCCTTACCAATGTCTTTTCTCTACACAAAAAACCTTGGATCAGTCTGGCAGAAGCTCTGGGGACTCTTAATACAGGCCTGGGCAGGATCCCCCAAAGGGACCATCCAGGTGGTAACACAGGGCTTATCCCTGAAGTATGCCAGGAACTGCCTGTGCCCCACAATTGTCAACTTCCTCAAATATGCTTCTAATCATGTGAATGTGAAATTAGTGAACACCAAGCTGCTGGTGAAGGAGGCCGGCCTTAATGTAACCACCTCCCATAACCCCCACTGTGCCAGGAGAGCAAGGATGTGGGGAAGGCCTCCTGAGCATGGCCCTAGCAGGTGACCCCTACCAGACTGTGGGCTTTGTCCAGGGCACCACACCTGTGCTGCAGGCACTCAACAGAGCTGCCTTCAGACCAGAGTGCCTCTCCGCAGGGGTCTGTCCCTGCTCCTGTTCCAGGCTCAGCCCTCCAACCCTGCCATGCTGCCTACCTTGATTGGGCTCCTGGCAGAGGCAGGCATGCAGCTCCTGTCCTACCAGACCTCAGTGGTGTCTTAAGGGGAGACCTGGCACATCATGGACATCTCCCTGCTGCTCAGCCTGGACGCCTATAAGCAGCATGTGACCAAGGCCTTTCAGTTTCATTTCTGACCTTTAGGCTCACCAGGACCAGCCTTGGGGGCTTTCTGATAAACACTGAGAGGCCACATTCCGGGGGCTGACACTACTTATGGAGTCTGACCCCTGTAATAACCACTTAAACAGCCTACTCTTGCCCCCACCCTCTCACCCCCGCCAAAAAAAAAAAAAAAGAACCAAATCTGGGTCAACTGTGAGTGGCTGCCTAGGAGGTGGAGCTTTTGACACTGACTGGCATAGAAACCAACCAATCAGAACCAAATTGGCTGGCAGAGGAGGGCAGTTGAGGGCAAGATCAGGCTGGCAGGGGAGGGCAGTTGGGTGCGAGATCAGGCCAGCAGGGGAGGGTAGTTGGGCAAACCAGGCCAGCAGGGGAGGGCAGTTTGGGGCAATCAGGCAGGCAGGCAGAGGCAGTTATGGGGCGATCAGTCAGGGCTGAGGGAATCCCCCCCCCCTCTGTGCACAAATTTTGTACATCAGGCCACTAGAATATTAATTAACTTTAAAAGAATCAAAGACCTAAACTTAAGAGTTAAAACTATAAAACTTATGAAAGAAAACTTCAAGGGAAAGCTTGATGACATTAGATTATGCAGTGCTTTTTTTGAATATAATATCAAAAGTATTAAAATAAAATATAGACAAGTTGGACTTAGTCAACATTAAAAACTTTGTGCCTCAAAACACACTATCAACAAAATGAAATGACAATCACAGAATGGTTAAAAACAAACAAACAAAAAAACATTTGCAAGTCATATATCTGATAAGGGTTTAATACCCAGAATATATAAATAACTCCAACTCAAAAATAAAACAAACACCCCCAATTTAAAAATGGACAGAGTATTTGAAAAGGTATTTCTCCAAAGAAGATTTACAAATGGTCAATAAGTACATGAAAAGATACTCAATATCAGTAATCATTAGAGAAATGCAAATCAAAACTACAATGAGATATCACTTCACACCTATTAGGATGGATGTTATCAAAAACAAACAGACAAACAGAAAGTCAAGCATTGGTGAGGATGTAGGGAAATTGGAACCATTGTACATTGTTGGTGGAAATGTAAAATGGTGTAGCTGTAGTTTAAAATAGTATGGCCACTACTCAAAAAAATTAAACATAGAATTATCATATTACGCAGCAATTCCACTTCTGGATATATGCCCAACATAACTGAAAACAGAGATTAGAACAGATACTTATATACCAATGTTTATAATGTTATTCACAACGGCCAAAAGGTGGATGCAACTCATATTTCAATTTATGAATGGATGAATGGATAAAGAAAATGTGTTATATACATACAATGGAATTTAAGTTAGCCTTAAAAATGAATGAATTTTTGATACATTATCGACATGGATGACCTTAGAGATGTGCTAAGTAAACTAGACAAAAAGACAAATATTATATGATTCCACTTATATGAAGTCAAATACATAGATACAGAAAGTAGAACAGTTATTACCCAGGGTGGGAAGGGTGAATCATGTAGTTATTGTTTATTGGACAGTTTCAGTATGGAATGATGACAAATTCTGGAGATGTATAGTGATGGTTACACAGCAGGATGAATGTACTTAATGCCAATGAACTGAACACTTAAAATTGGTAAAAATGGTAAATTTTATGGTATGTATACTTCACCACAATTTAAAGATATGCTTTAGGATAGTAAATAAAGCATGCATGGTATGCAGATTTTCTTGGTATATTTCTACAATACATTAGGCACAGCTTTCATTCAGCATCACAGGAAGTGCATCAGGTTGCAAAAGACAACTGAAACAGACTTGGAGTGAATAACTACTGCAGCACAGGAAAGCTGTTACCTTTTCCCTTCTCTTACCCATCTAATATATTTTTCTATGTTCTATAGTCCCTATAAGAGTTTTTTGATAGCTGAATTCCATTCGTCATAAGTCATATAATAAACAATCTGGGCCCTTCCAGAAATGGTCGAGGTCGAGGTAGAAGGAAAACTGGAAAGACTTGGGAGCTGAGGGGCAAGTAAAAGCCATGCCGCCTCCTAGGAAAGTTTTCCAAAGGGATAACCTGGACCTACAGTGTGAATAGGGGTCCTGCTCCTTTCTGTGGCCATGTAGGACTTCTGTGAGCATGTCATTCAGCACCTGCAGAAGTACCTTCACAGCTTGGGGGAGGAATAAGAGGAGGAAAAGGAGGATCTACTGGAGGAAGAATACTCCTGCATTTGGCAGGCGTGTGGCCTTTGTCCTCTGGACACTTCTGCTGACCTTGTCCACAATGTCTACTACCCACTGCTACCATACCACACTGAAACAGTTGGCGCTGCCATCCTGAAGAGCCAGACCAACTTCAGCCCTTGCATTTGGACTTCTACAACTACAACACGACCCAACATCCCTGACTACTTCCCATGTCTGTGGGAGCACTGTGAGAGCTCCTTCAATAATGCTGAGTGGTTGTTAGCATGTAGAAGGTCATAGTCTGTGTTATGAATACAAAGCATTTGGAAAAGACAACCATGTGGTGCTGTGTGTCTGGAAAGGCTGTACCTGTACCTTCAAGGACCACTGTAAGCTTCATAAGCACATCCGTAGCCAAACCCAGGAAAAGGTGGTGGCCTGCCCCACATTGCAGGAGCATGTTTGTCAACAATACCAAGCTCTTAGATCACATCCATTGTCAGATCTCATTGGATCAGCAATGCTTCCAGTGCTCTCACTGTACCATGACATTTGTGACTGACAATCTATTTGTGGGACCACATGCATAACCATGTGAATCAGTATAAGTGATATGACCTGTGTGCTGCCATCCTCCCTCTGCAACCACATGCACTTTCGCCACAGTGAGGACTGGATTTTTAAATGTGATTGTTGTAACTTCAGCTGCAATAATCTACTTGACTTCTGGAAGCACCTGGATAAGCATAACAAGGACCCCAGCATACAGGTATGATTTTGAGAACTGCAACTTCCTCCAGCAGATCTCTGTTCTTTATTTGTCACAGATAAAGTTCATCACCTTCTGCTCTGTCAAGTCCCATTACCAAAAAGTGCATAAAGGTTACTCAGACCCAAAGTACAAATGTCACATGTGTAACAAATGCTGCACAAGGAGCAACAGCCTCGCCATGCGTTTTCACAAGAAACACCAGTTCAAGTGACCCTCAGGGCACTTGAACAAGGAACATGAAGATGGCTACATGCAGCTATAACTAGTTTGCTGTGAAAGTGTAGAGCTGACACAACAACTGAGGTGGCAACCACAAGAAGGATTAGACCTAGAGTATCACTGAATGAGAGCAGCCTGCAGAGCATCATTCTAGAATCAGTATCAGGGGAGTCAGGACTTCAGGAAGAGGTAGAAGAGGAGAGCAGAGGTGGTGAGGGCATAGCCCTCTCAGCTTCTCATGACACCTCCAGTCCTGACATCCACGTGGTGAATCTGACCAATGCCCAAGAGATTGTCTACTATATGCCAAAGACCCGGGAGAGCCTCCACACCCAGCACCTGAGCCCCCCTGAGGGAGCATCATGGAAAAGCTTCAGGGAACAGCTGAGGAATCAAAAGTCCAGATGGTATAAAGATGGTTGAGCATGACCATTCCTAATCCAAGCTTGGGTTTCAGCCAGGCTGGTGGCAGTGCCCCTTTGGGCAGTCATTGCCAGTGGATGCCTTTTGGAGTGGTGTTGAGAGCAGTGTGGTCCACTCTGGACCTAGCTTGCATCACTCAGCAGACTCTAAGGACTTTTCTTTTCTGCCAGGCCATGTTTTTGTGGGGATCCTGAGGAGTTTGGACTTTTGGGGGAGGATACTCTGGTTGTATATATTGTTGTAGAGCAGTGTTTCCCAAAGTGTGGTACGTGTACCCCCAGAGGTATGGGAAGATTTTGGTGGGGGTACGCATTGCACCGAACTTTGGTGGGGATATGCACTGCACCATGCTTTGCTGTGCCTAATTCTACGTTTTCATGAGTCAAGACAGTCTTGTGAGGCATGAGATGGTCCGGTGTGCAAATAAATGTTATTTATAACATAACTTTTATTTATATTTTATTATGAATAATTTTATTTTTTGTTTATTATTATTTTGGTATGTACCAAAAAAAATTTGATATATTTTGATTGTTATTAAATGCACCCTTTTTTTTTGACGAGGGGTACTCAGTGTTACAAAAATTATAGAAGGGGTACACATATGTCAAAAGTTTGCAAAACACTGTTGTAGAGGAAGCTAGTAGCAGGCTTAACCATGACCCCTAGTGATTAAAATCCTGAGCTTGCATCCATTCCCGTCTTTAGAGTTTCCCAGGCCCAAGGATGACATATAACTAGTCCCTACAGTGTCCCTTTCATCCCAACCAGCCGAGGCAGTGTGAACCAGGCAGCCATTTCTCTCCAAATGGTTCTCCTACAACCATTTTTGTAGATCATGTTTTTCTGAGGGGTGAGCCTGGGGGCACTGAGCATGTATATGTGCTTCTGCTGTTATAAAAAATAAATAATCTGAGTTACATGGTTCAAGTTCCTCATGGTATCTTCAGATCCTTGCACAGCAACTCTAGTGCAGCGTTAAGTCAGAAACATCTAGAGCACAGGATCAATTCAGTGCATTTTTTTAAGTAAGCAATTTTGAACCAGAATTATCTCTTTAATTATCTCCTTGACTTTGGAAAGGGTTGAATCCAGCCATTATCTCCTCAATATCATAACCACATAATGGCATAGGTTTAGACTTATTGTGTAAGTTACTGGGAAACTTTAACACAGAGACACTTTAAATTAAATTTTCCTTTACTTGATGATTTAAATGGCATATCATTATTTGGCTATAGATTTCTTTGCTTAATAGCAATATCAAATATTTACATATGATTATTTACTTTGTATGTCCTCATTTGTAAGTTGCATATTCACTTCATTTGTCAATTTTTAGGCTAGTCTGCTTTTTTATTGACTTTATGAGTCTTTTACATATTAACATTTTGTTGTATTTTTCTAATTAGTTCTTTTTTAAAATATATATTTTATTGATTCTTCACAGAGAGGAAGGGAGAGGGATAGAGAGTTAGAAACATCGATGAGAGAGAGTCATCGATCAGCTGCCTCCTGCACACCCCCCACTGGGGATGTGCCCGCAACCAAGGTACATGCCCTTGACCGGAATCGAACCTGGGACCCTTGAGTCTGCAGGCCGACGCTCTATCCACTGAGCCAAACCGGTTTCAGCTCTAATTAGTTCTTTGTGGACTTTTATATTTATAGTATTTTGTCAAATGGAAATTTCAGTTTTATGAATATAAATCTTTCAAAAATTGGAGAGAGCAAAAACACAAACCACCTAAAATTAAACAGAAATTTATCTAATTGTTAACCTCTTAATAACAATAATTGAAAAAAAGATATTAGAATAATGTTTTCAGTGTGCTGAAAGACAATAATTGATAACCAAGAATTATAGATCCAGTAAAGTTGTCATTCAGGAATGAAGGAGGGAAGAAATGCCATTTTTCTACTTATAGAAATTTGTGATTTTATCACCCAAACAACCTCACTTAAAGAATTTAAATGATATCCTTCATGCAGATTAAATTTTATCTCAAAAGAAGAGTTGAGGATTCAAGAAGAAAAAGAGAATAAGGACAGTGGTAAATATATGAGTAAAATTATTTAATGTACCATGTAAACAATAAAAATAATGTCTGCTTTATATGAGAAAAAAATATGCAGGAACAATCTTGGAAAATAGTTATATTCTTGGAAAATAGATTCTAAGTTCCATAACATGTTAATCTTCTTAAGCAATAGCTATAACATTATTGTTAGTAAAGGTAAATTCATGGCCATGATACTTAGAAAAGAAACTATATTATCATGTATGGGATGAACTTACAAGAATCCCAGAGGATTGTATTAATCCAATTTTGTATGCTTAGTATATAAATACCTCGAAAAAAGACCTTAATGAAATGAAAAAAAGTGATTTACCTGATAAAGAATTCAGAATAATGGTCATAAAGACACTCATCAAGGTCAGGAGAACAATATATGGACAACATGAGAATATCAACAAAGAGGAAAATATAATCAAGTGTCAAACAGAAATCACAGTGCTGAAGAATACAATAAATGAACTGAAAAATTACAGCAGAGGGGTTAAACCATACTAGATGAAGCAGAAGAGAGGATCAGCAAGCTTGAAGACAAGACAATGAAATCCATCCATCAGAGGAGTAAAAGGAAAAAGAAAAATGGTGAAGATTGCTTAAGGGACTCACATGACAATATCAAGTGGATTAATATCCACATTATAAGAATTCCAGTAGGAGAGAAGAAAGAAAAAGGGCCAGGAAACTTATTTGAAGAACCCATGGCTGAAAATGTCCCTAACCTGGGTAAGGAAACAGTCATTCATATCAGGAAGCCCACAAATTTCCAAATAAGAAAAATCTAAAGAGATCCACACAAGGACCCATTGCAACTAAATTATCAAATGTTAGGGAATCTTAATAGCAGCAAGAGAACAACAATAGGGTTTTCAAAAAAATGCAAAAATACACTGTACATAATTATAAAGACAGTGTTTATTAAAATACACTTTATTTTCAAAAATGTAATAGAATCATACATGTTAAAATATGTTATACACTTTTGCATTTATATATAAGGAAACTCCCATGAGATTACTTATAGAATTTTCAGCAAAAACTTTATCACCCTGGCCAGGTGGGTCAGTTGGTTGGAGCATCATCATGTACCCAAAAAGGGTGTGGGTTTGAGTCCCAGTCAGAGCACATTCCTAATTTACAGGTTTGATCACTGGTTAGGGTGCTTACAGGATGCAACCAATCAGTTTTTTTCCTTTTCCTCTCCTTTTCCCTCTCCCTCTCACCCTTCTTTTTGCTCTAAAAAAATTAATGAAAACCTACCCTCACGTGAAGATTAAAACAAAACAAAAAAAGCCTTTGCAGCCCAGAAGGGAGTGGCATGATATATTTAAAGTGCTGAAAGAAAATAAAGAGTTTTTCAACCAAGGTTTGAAAAACTTTACCTAACAAAATTGTCCTTCAGAATTGAAGGAGAGAAGAAGAGTATATAAGACAAAAAATTTAAAGAATTAAGTGTGACTAGACTGGCCTTACAAGAAATGTTAGAGGGACTTCTGTAAGCTGAAACAAAGAGTACTAATCAGTAACAGGAAAACTATATGAAGGTATAAATTTCACTAGTAAAGATAAATATATAGTTCAATTTAGAATTTAAAAGTAGAACATGTGAACAGACCAATTATTATTAGTAAAGAGATTAGTATTAGTAATCTAAAACCTCTCAAAAAAACCAAAGTGCATCACCAGCTGGTTTCACTGGATAATTCCATCAAACATTTAAAGAAAAACTAATACAGGTTCTACTCAAAAATAATACAAATTCTCCCAAAAAATAGAAGAGGATATAACACTTCCCAGTCATTTACAATGCCAATATTACCCTGATACCAAAATCAAGCAAAGACAGTACAAGAAAACAAAATTATAAGCTAATAGGCCTGATGAACATAGATGCAAAAATTCTCAACAAAATATTAGCCAACTGACTACAACATTGCATTAAAAGAATAATACATTATGATGAGTTATTCCAGGAATGCAAGGATGAATTAACAGCCACAAATTCATCAATATGATAGACCATTTTAACAAAACAACAAATACCATATGATCATCTCAATAGATGCAGAAAATGCATTTGACAAACGTTAATATTCATTCATAATGGAAACTCAACAAAGTGAATAGAGAGGAATGTATCTCAACATAAGAAAAATCATTATGACAGATCTACAGCTCACAACATACTTAGTGGTGAAAAACTGAAAACTTTTTCCCCTAAGATCAGGAACAAGACAAGAACAACTACTCTTGCCACTTTTATTCACAATAATACTGGAAGTCTTAGAGCAATTATATGAGTAAAAGGGGGGAAAATGCCACCCAAAATAGAAAGGAAGAAGTAAAACTGCCTCTATTTGCAGATGACATATTATATGTATTAAACCATAAAGAGGTCACACACACAAAAAAAATATAGAATGAATAAATTCAGTCAGTAAAGTTGCAGGATACAAAATCTATATAATAAAAGCATAATATGCTAATTAGATCAGATGACCTTCCAGACAAAGCTGGGGCTGCAAGGGAAGTCCAGGTCCTAGGTGTCTGCCAGGGGCCAGAGGGAAGCCCGGGTCCCAGATGCCAGAGGGAAACTGGTGCTGGCAGCTGGAGGAAAAAAGGCGTATTCTTGTACAAATTTCGTGCATTGGGCCTCTAGTCAATATATAAAAATTATTTGCATTTCTATACAGTAATAATGAACTACCAGAAAGAGAAATTTTAAAAAAACAATCTCGTATATGATTGCATCTAAAAGAGTAAACTACCTAGGAATAAATTTAACCAAGTAAATGAAATATCTATACACTGAAAATTATAAGATATTGATGAAAGAAATTGAAGTCTAAAAATAGATGTTTCGTGCTCATGGATCAGAAGAATTAATATTATTAAAATCTGCACATTCATTGCAATCCTTATCAGAATTTCAGTGGCATTTTTTCATGAAAATAGGATAATCCTAATGGAACCATAAAAGACCCTAATAGCAAAGCATCTTTAGAAAAAAGAAAAATCACTTCCTGATTTCAAGGTATAGTACAAAGCTTTAGTAATAAAGACAGTATGGTTTTGACATAAAACCAGACATACAGATAAGTGAACAAAACAGAGAATCCATAAATAAATCCACATATGTATGGTCTATTAATTTACAACAAAAGAACCAAGAATATACCATGGGGAAAAGGATAGTCTCTTCAATAAATGCTGTTGGAGAGACTGTATAGCCACATGCAAAAGAACAAAATATGACCTCTATCTTACACCATACACAAAAGACAACTCAATGTAGATTAAAGACTTTAATATAATACCTGAAGCTAAAGATGGATTAAAGACTTGAATGTAATACTTGAAGCCATAAAACTCTTAGAAAAAAACATAGGGAGTAAGCTCCTAAACATTATTCTTGGCAGTGCTTTTCTGGAATTAGCTTAAAAAACAAAGGCAACAAAAGCAAAAATCAGCAAGTGGAACAACGTAAAACTAAAAGTTTCTGTACAGCAAAGGAAACTGTCAACCAAATGAAAAGGCAACTTACAGAATGGGAAAATATTTGCAAATTATATATCTGATAAGAGGTTGATATCCAAATTATATATAGAAGTCATATAACTCAATAGAAAAAGCAAACAATCTAATTTAAACATGGGCAGAGGATATGAATATCATATTTTTGCAAAGAAGACATCCAAATGGCCAACAGGTACATGAAAAGTGGTCAGTTGATATCCTAATCATCGGGACATACAAATCCAAAGGACAATGAGTTATCACTTCACACTTGTTACAATGTCCATTATCAAAATATAGGAGGTGATAGGATGTGGAGAAAAGGGAATTCTTGTACACTGTTGGTGAGACTATAAATTGATTCATGTACTATGAAAAGAGTTTGGAGGTTCATCAGAAATTAAAAATAGAAATACCACCTGATCCAGCTATTCTACTTCTGGTTATTTATCCAAAGGAAATGTTAGTCACTGTCTCAAAAAGATACCTACATCCCCATGTTCATTGGATCATTGTTTGTAATAGCAAACACATAGGGAGAACCTAGGATTCCATCAATAGATGAATGAATAAAGAAAAAATATATACATAGTTTTTGAAGAAATGATGGCTAAAAGTTCCCTATTCTGGGGAAGAACATATATATGTGCAATGAAATATTTTCTCTCTCTCTCTCTTTCTCTCTCTCTCTCTCTCTCTCTCTCTCACACACACACACACACACACACACACACACACACACACACAGGAAATCCTTCCACTTGCAACACTATGGATGGACCTTGAGGGCATTTACTAAGTGAAATCAGTCCAAGAAAAAACAAATATTATATAGTTTTATATGTGGAATCTAAAAATAACCAGACCCATGACACAGAGAACAGATTGATGGTTGCCAAAGGCAGGATTGAGGAGTGGGTGAAATGGGTAAAGGTGTTAAAAGGGTAAGAACTTCCAGTTATAAATAAACTAGAGGCCCGGTTATTGAAATTTGTGCACAGGAAGGGTCCCTAGGCCTGGCCAGCAATCAGGGCCAATCGAAGCCTTCCGGCTGCCAGCTGGGGCCTCCCTTCCCCAGCTTCTGACTGCTGGCTGCTGGCCAGGCCTTCATTCTGTGCCACCCCCTGGTAGTCAGAGCAAGTCATAGCAAATGATAGAACTCCAGGTCTCCTGGTCAAATTCTGGGGACACTTTGCATATTAGCCCTTTATATATAGAAAAGATTCTGGGGGTGTAATATACAGTAGTTAATCCTGTATTGTATATTTGAAAGTTTCCCAAACAGTAAATTGTAAGAGTTCTCATCATAAGAAAAAAAAACAAACAAAAACTGTAACTGAAGTGATGAATGTTAACTAGATTTATTGTGATAATTATTTTGCAGTACATATATCAAATCATTATGTTCTACAGCTAAAACTAATACAATATTATTAAAATAAATTAAAACTAATGCAATTATATCATAAGTGAAAACAAAAGAATATGGAAAGTTTTAAATAAATAGCTATAAACTCTTCTCTTTGTGAACAGAAATATTAAAAAAAAGAAAATAGGAGATAATTTTATGTTATTTCAGAGAGTGAGAGTAATTAAAGAATAAACGCTATTATAGAAATTTTAGAAAAATATCCTAATAGACTTTTAAATATTAGCTGTGTAATTTTAGAAATAGACTAATCAACACTTTTGTTTTCAAATGATGACCATGAGATGTTGCCAGGTGCATGTAACACAGCCAGTTACTGGTAGAGCATCATTACTATTCTCATATGAAATTCAGGCCTTCAGTTTTTATCTCAGTCTTCCAGTCCTTTTTTAGTACTTATGTGTCTCATCTAACCACTTGTTTTAAAGTGATTTGGAAATTGACAGTGATCTATGAAAGACCTTTTACTTTAAATTGACTCTTTATCAGTGGATCTGTTAACAACTGAGCCTTCCAAACTCCCCACTGCCATTCATTTGCAAGACACTTTATTTTACTTTAAAACTTAATGACTTCTTAGAAGAGCTCAAATGCCTCATTTAGCTTCTGAGCACCTTATGTGCTACATTTTTAAACATAAATATTATGTTAAGTATTTTGATATACTATCTCATTAAAATCTTATAACTGTATGAGTTATCAAGAACCTGAAGTTAGAGAAAAATAATTTGACCATTATTTCTTTAAAGTGGCTTTAATTTATTCTGATTCCATGTTCAGTGCATTTTTCCCATCCATCACACTGACCATTATTATAAAAACCTCAGCCCCATTTCCCAATTTGTATACCAATTGGTAAATCTCTAGTCATAATTATATTCCTAAAACAGTTGATCACATGTAAAGAATAGTGATTGATATTTTTGTTTAATATATTTAAACCAGCTTTCTGTTACTATTTAGTATTCATCTAGTTTATCTTTCTTTTTAGGCCTATATGTGGAATCAGAGGGAAAACTCTCATAATTAACTTGCCAGGTAGCAAGAAAGGATCTCAGGTAAGAAACCTTAAGAAATATGTGATTTAATGTTCTTGAGAATTATATGGTTTAGTGTACAAAGTTTTGGCCAGCTGTGAAATTTAGCCAACCCAAGATTTGGAGCACTCCACAAGACTACTCTCACTTCTGACACCAATTGCAAGTCAGTGCATTTCCAAAACCACTGTCAGTTTCAATAATTTATTAAATACTCACAGAATTCACTAAAGAGGTATACCCAGAAGTATGGCTTATTGCAGGGAAAGGATGCAGGTTAAAATCCACCAAGGGAAGAAGTGCATTAGACAGATTACCAATTAGGAACTTCTGTTATCCTCTCCCTGTGGAGTCATAAATGCATTAATCCCCTGGTAATCTATGTGTACGAACATAGGGAGCATTGCCAATCAGGGAAGAGCCAAACCTTTGCTGTTCAAGGTTTTACTGGGGCTCATCAAATACTGTTCATACATTTACCTTTTAGTCTCTAGCCCGTCCCAGAAGTTGGACTGATACTTTTAATGTCCAACACTTTCCAGAAGTAAAATTGATTGCCCAAAGCCCCATAATAAATCACACTGTTAGACTGTCTGGTATCTTTGTACTTTCCTAGTACAAAGACACTCCTATCACTTATCAGTTACTGAGGGCAAAAGCCAGACTCTCTTTGAATAAAGTTTAATTCTTTATTAGACAAGCTACCCCTTAGTCTTTGGTCAAGGCTATGTGAAAGCTAAATAATTGTATTTGTTTGGCTGGATATCTATATTGACTATAGCATTTTTATTATAGACACAAAAACAATATAACTGTGAATATGCCTAAGATTTGGAGAAGCCAGTGTGGGATTGGGATAGATTTCAAGAAATAACTAATCCATCCTCTATAGCCATTACATACATTTTCATATTTTTGTACTAATTTACTGATTTTTTTTCACCTTAAACTATTTGTATTTTATGATACATTCACATAGAACTATTTACCATAGAAATTAGCTCTGTTACTCAGGTCAATCACTTTCCATTGATATTACAATTTTGAGGAGGCTTTAACTCTGTTTCCCAGTACATATAACCAGTTTTATAATTTTACTAAAGAGCTAGTATTATAACATATCACAGTATAGTAGGAAATACAATGTGAAAAATAAAAGTCAGAAGATACTGGCACATAATTGAATTCCTGCACATACATTAAGTTACCCTTGTCCATCATCATATACCTCTCAGAATGATGCTACTCAGATTTAAGGTTTGTCAGGTTCCAAAAGCAATAGTCTAAACAACATATGGCTTTTCCCTTTCTGGCATCTGTTACAACTGAGCTAAGAAACAATATCATCTCTTGTTCTAACCCTCTTTTGATACACCAATATATTGGATTGCCCTCATTGCATAAACCATTTATTCACTCATTTACCTTTAGCTATCATTACTTCTCTCAGTTTATACCCAAACTTTTCCTTTGAAAATCTTTAATGATACAATTGGTTTGGCCACTGTGTGATCCAGATTGCCACCAGGAATACTTGTTTAGCAAGTGCCTTCCACCTAATTCATTTGCTTTCATATAAGGTAGGGTTACTTACATTCAGAACTATTAGGCACTCACAGTTGCAGTCCTGGGCCTAGGACTACTACATCTGATAGGGGGAAAAGTTGAGGTCAAAAAAGTAATGTCCTAAAGTAAAAAGTATGTCATAAGAGCATCCTCCCCTAACCCTCTCTTCCCCAGAAAAGTAGAGGAATCTGTCTAATGGGGACCATCCCTTGGACTCCCTCATATTGAGTATGATCAACTAAGGTGTATAAGTAAGCTAGCCCTTCGTGTCTTTATCTCTTCCCCTTTGAGACAAGTGTTTCGTTGTCCATTCCAATTTTCTATAAAATCATTGCTTTGCAGATGAAAGTGTGTTCTTTGGTATAATAGTCATTGATATACTATCTTTTGCTCTGGGCCTTTCATAGTACACCAAGCATTTGTATCTGCCACTGGGTAAGCAAAGCCCAGCCTAGAGTAAGTGTCTATTCCTGTTAGGACCCATTTGTAGCCTCCAGGGACTACTGGCATCAGGCCAACCTTTCCCCATGGAAACTGCTGTATAGCCCTGTGCCATCTCTGTCTCTCTTTTTAGCAGAGAGAATAGTCTTTGTTGGATTGTGTGTCTCAGAAAGTGCAAGACGAATATATCTACATTCATTCCATCTTGCAGCCCCTTAATCTTCACTCATCTCATGAGTCCCAGTGGCCATATCAAGAAGGCACATCAATACCTGCTCACCAGTTTTTATCAGTTTCCAATTCTGGAAGGGGGTTCTTTTGATGGGCATTAACATATCTTACTTTAATATACCTCTTGCATTCCCAGTGATTTTCATGGGGCTATGTCCCATACAGGAATCCCTTTAGTAGGCCAGTTTTCCATTGTCCTTCTGCCTGACAATATGGCCAGGCCACTAGACATTTCCCATGACTCAATTAAAACTCAAATATAGGGCCAAAAATCATGCAGTTCAGCCCATCGAGCTGATTTGTTTTTACCTTCTTCAATCAGAGTGGCGGCCTTCCAATCAGGATGCTGTCCCTTCACCTTGGAATTGCCATCCATAAACCAAGCAGCTCTTTGTTGATCAATAGAAAGCTGTTTATAGGGCACCGCCCAAGTGGCCTAAGTGGCCATACGATCCAGCAGCTCCTCAGGTGCTTCCGAAGTCGGCCCTAGGTGAAAAGAGGCTACCTGCTCGTGAGTACTTCCTTGCATTCTCCTGGTAGCATGATCCTATATCCACCATTTCCATTTTATTATGGAACTCTCCTAGGCATTGCCTCCCCCATTTGAACATTTCTCTGACCTTACCTAAGACATGGAAATTTCAGGTTTCAAGATTATATTATTCCATTTCCTTTAGTAGTAAGAGAAGTTCCAATTAAAGTTCAGATTCAAAATTTCTGGTCCAAAATCCCAGCAGTTGCTGCTGGATGGCACTCACAGGTTTTGCCATAAGTCCTAGTTTGCACTCTACACAAAGCTATTGTAGAGCAAATTAATGAACTGTGTGGGCTCAGACAATCTTATTGATTTTCACTTAGCACACCCAATCTATATTGGTGGAAGAGTGGGTTTATATGCCTTCTGTCTTATAATACTAGTTAGGGAAAGAATTCTCCAAACACAATATCCATTCCCATAATACATTCAGGCTCACCACTTCATGTAAAGTTCACTTTACAAACATTCTATTTTTATCCAGACTTTCACTTTAATCCCTATTGCACTCCTATACCCTCTCAACCTAATATTATATCCCAATTAGGACCATTACAAGTTTGAGAATCATAGTACATGGTACTCCCATGTCAGAAAGTACTCCCCTCCCCCAAATGTCTTCTCCATTATCTGACCATTTGATCAGTTTATGTGAATATGGCCTTGGATTTCTAGGCCTATACTGGGCGAAGGGATCCAGACCCTTTTGTCAGGCCTTATCTTAACTAGATTATGGGATCATCCATCACATTAGGTGATTCAAGGTGAGTTTTCTTACAGTTATCTTTGTCTTCTCACTTTTTAAATATTTCTAAACTAAAGTAAATAGAGATTTGTTTAGGACCAACGCCCTCATATTAAACTGCATTATTAGATGGTGCAATGCCATAGCCGCCAGGAAATCAGTGGCACTCCTATCAGGAGACAAACAACTGCTCCTATCTGTTTACTCAACCCACAATAATGCTACATTAAAACATTTGTTTTGCCCCATCAGTGCTCACTTTATTCAGCCTTTTTTTTTCATTCAATTGAATTTATTGGGGTAACATTGGTTAATAACATTATATAGGTTTCAAGTGTACAATTCGATGACACATTGGTTATTTCATTGTGTGCCCACCACCCACAGTCAAATTTCTTCCGTCACCCTATATTGGATCCCCTTTTCCCTTTATTAGCCTCTTAACCCTGCTTTCCTCTGGTAACTACCATACTATTGTCTGTGTCTATGAGATTTTGTTTGTTTAGTTTGTTCATTTGTTGATTTCAGTTTTATATTCCACATATGAGTGAAATCATATGCTTCTTCACTTTTCCTGATTTATTTTGCTTAGCATGATATTCTTCAATTCTGTCCTGCTAGGACAAGTCCGATTCTCTTATGAATTAATCTAACTTTATTTGTTGTTTATTCCTTTAACCTACCTTTTTTCCTTTAGAAGCAGCTCTGAGGTTAGCAACTGTATATTGGACAAGCCAAAATATCAGCTTGGCTCAATCTCAGGGTCCACTCCGATATTCTCCCTTATTATTAATTTTAGCTAGCACAGATATCAGTAACCAAAGAATTGTATATGTACCTTGTTTCTTGTTATTTTACATTTATTTATGCATCCAGTAACACAGCTCCTTAGGAGTTGGATCTTTCATTGCAAAATTCCATTGCTAACTTTTATCTTCAATAACTAATTGCAG
Source organism: Vespertilio murinus (assembly GCA_963924515.1). NCBI lineage: Eukaryota > Metazoa > Chordata > Mammalia > Chiroptera > Vespertilionidae > Vespertilio > Vespertilio murinus. The sequence goes on from OZ004704.1 coordinate 191,250,947, forward strand.
CACAGCTGCATCTCCTTTCTGTGAGTGACCTTGTGTTCATTCAGGCTTTAAAGAGCCATCATTCTTTACCCTCTCTTCCTTCCTCCTCCCAGATCACATGTTTCATGCATCACACTCATTCTAGCAAATCCCACTTCTAATACCAACTGTAAGGAGTTTTAGTCAACTGCAAAAGTTAGCCAACAATAAAACTGCCCTTATTTCTGACACCAGTTGCAATTCAAAGAATTTCTAAAACCATCCCAGTTTCAATAATTCATTAGAAGGAGTCATAGAACTCACTGAGAACTGTTATATTCCCATTATATTGTATATTACATGGAAAGAATATAGATTGAAATCAGCCAAGGGAAGAAGCAGAAAGGGCAGAGTCTAAGAGAGGTACCAAATGAGGAATTCTGGTTATCCTCTTATCTACTCTTCATAAGAGACATACAGACAGACTATTGCCAGCAAGGTACCCTGACTTTTTGCCTGTGGTGTCCAGATTTTTTATTGGTACTTGATCACATATTTCCTGCAAAGCTGACATATAGCCTAGTCTTTTCCAGAGCGAAGACTGGTGACTTTACTCTCTAGTTCCTTCCAGAGGCAAAACTAATAATGTTTCCTGAAGCCCTCATAATAAATCAGTGTTAGGCTGTCTAGTACCTAAAGCCCCCAAGCAAACAAATACATTTATATCATGCAAGAAAATCCAAGGCACTAGAGATCACCTCTCAAAATCTGAAAGTAAAGGCCAAACCTCTCTTTGGTTAAGGTTAAATCCTTTACTATCCAATCTTTATCAGAAAAGTGATTGAGCCATGCAAAAAGAGATCAAAATATTGGGCATGCTTTCATGTATTCCAGTAACCCTCCATAAATTCAAGATATTTTTTTTACATATTACATTTTAAGGTAAGTTACTTTAAATGTAAAAGAGAAAGACCTCTGCCCAAACACATTTCCTAAACATATCTGACTCTATGTTCTAAGGTTAATGTTCTCACCTATTCTCTTTTTGATGATACATTATTGATAATATTGGGCAGCTGAGCAGGAGACTGTATTGACTTTAATGCGGTGTTTTGTACAAACATATCTAATGTTGACTAGCTGTACTTTATGATGGCAGTCAGAACTTTAGATCTCTGAATAAAATAGCTCAATCTTTGATTGATATTTTAGTTCTAATGCCTGCTCTGATTAGAGAGATGAAAATTGTTGTTGTTTTTTCTTTTCCCATAATATATCCTTGAGCCCCAAATTGTATAAAAAATTTTTGGTCAAAAAATATTGTATGCTTTTATAATACTTTAGTTTCTCAGAGAATAATAATAAAAAATTGTATGCGTATATAGTACTTTAGTTCCTCAGAGAATAATATATAACATTCTTACTTTCTTTTTCATATTACAATAATGCTTTAAATGATTCATTCTTAAGACCAATGAAAAGAAATGCAAATCCAAAATCACAAATAAGTTTGATTGCTACCATTTTTATGCCTATAAAAGTATCCCCTCTTCATTTTTTTCTTCCTCTTGCACACAGGAATGCTTTCAGTTCATACTGCCAGCTCTACCTCATGCCATTGACCTTTTACGTGATGCCATTGTAAAAGTAAAGGAAGTGCATGATGAACTTGAAGATTTGCCTTCCCCACCACCTCCTCTTTCTCCTCCTCCCACAACTAGCCCCCATAAACAGACAGAAGACAAAGGGGTTCAATGTGAAGAAGAGGAAGAAGAGAAGAAAGACAGTGGTGTTGCTTCAACAGAAGATAGTTCTTCATCACATATAACTGCAGCAGCCATTGCTGCCAAGGTAAGCCTGCTGAGAGAGACCCAACAATCTAAAAGACCCACAGGTAAATGTGCTGATTTCATCCCTCTTTTCATCTCATCACATAAGTTTAAAACCTCTTCAGTACATCCTTTAAAAAGAACTGAGATACTCATGACACTCCATAAAGTAGAGTTCTTGAAAGCATTGAAGCTTGTTCTGAGTTCTGAGGCATTTAAGATACTGCTGTTACCTAGTGAAGTAAAAGTTGCAATGATAAACAATGTGATAATGTGACATTGAAGAACTTTTTGGAGATGTCATTTTTGTCTTACAATAAATACACAATGTTCATATATGCAAAACATCAAATATTCATAATTTCTTAAAGAAACAACAAACTGAAGATAGGAAAACTTAGATGATTCAAGAGATTGGTTAGAAAGGTTAATAAAGATATTTTAATATAAGGGTTTTCAACAATTAACTAAACAGTTATTTAAATATAATGACAGATTACCATAGTGGTGTAGAGAGAAAATAGACATAAGGTATTTGTATTTTTAATCTAATAAAGTAATATTATTAGGTCAGTACCAATATATTAAAAACTCTTTTGGATAAATGCAGGGAGTAGGGTACCATGAGATACTTGAATAAATTTAGTCATTTTAAGTCACAGAACATCATTTACATTATTATCCATACTTAATATGCTTTACCCAGTGTGCTTTAAAAAATTCAAAAAGTAAAATATCACTTCTGGGAATAATGATTGTTCATTGATTGAGAGCATAAAGAGTAAAAACCTAATCACTATCTTAAGCAATTCCTAAAGTTTTATGGATTATCCAGATATTTTGCCTATGAAGATTGCATGAGAGGGTTTTTTCACAACATATAGATAGGAAGGATCATAGAGAACCTTTTGAAGTGTACATTCAGACAACCAGCAGGTAATCCTTTCACTGAAGATAGATAATTCTGTCTTCAGATCAATTTAATGATCCATTAAGTTTTTACTTAAGGCTAGTATTTAAATTGTATGTGAGGTTTGTTTTGTTTTGATGGAACTAATTGGTGAATAAGATACATTTAAAAATCAATGCATGTTCTTTCTCTTTTACTCTTAATTAAAAGAGTAAAAAATCACCCATTTCAATCTTGCAAAAAAAGCTTATAGCATTTGAAATCTAAGCTGATTTAACATTTCATTGTTCCATTTGTTTTCACCGTTTTTCCTTTCCAGTCATTTTGCTTGTGTAGTTTCATGTTTTCTTGTCACTATATTCATAGTTATTATGTGTTGTGCATTAGAAGCATCCATTCTACACCAGTCCTGCTGTTATCATGGCACATGGTGAGCAGCCCATCCCTGGTCTCATCAATTATTCCCATCATGCAACAGGCAGTGCAGATGAACGGGTAAGATAAAGAGGCTTTTGCATTAATGATTTTGCAAGCATACCACCTACCTCCTATCTTTGGAGGTAGGCTATAACATATTATGGAAGATGTGTTTTATTCGGAGAGACCTTCAGCAGTGCTTTCATATGAAAGTGTAAGCGCCACTGACTATATTTCATTGAAGAATTTAATTTAATAGAGTTTCTCCTATACCTAAATTACTCTAATATCATTTAAGATTCTGAAGTATGTGGCAATGATCTTTCATTACATGACTTCCAAGAAATTCATTGCTCAAAAGTTCTTTTCCTCTTTAGCAGTCTTATCACATAACTTCAAATAAATTACCCTGCTTAATTAAAGTAATTTCTTTCAGAGGTTCAGCCTATGTCTTAAAATCTAAACGGATTGTTCAAGCTAATATTTCATTTGTATTAACCTTGGATTTTTTTTTGCTCATGATTTTACATCTTACTTTCTTTTCCTTCACTATGTTCTCATTATAAGCATTTAAAGAGTTGAGTCTTGATACAAATTCTGAGATTTTTAATATTTAGATAAAAACTTTTAGTCACTGGCTGAATGATAGTTTGCAAGAAATACCAGAGTAGGAAAGAGTAAACTGATAAGTGTAACTGACTAAGCAGTGATAATTTAGACTATGGCTGCAAAATATACACATACACACACACTCACACACACACAAACACATACTCCCTAGAGGCCCAATGCATGAAATTCATGCCAGGAGCTTGGCCCTCTTAGCCCCGGCTTCTTCCAGAAGATAATGCTGTCCAGTCTAATTAGCATATTATGCTTTTATTATTTATATTTATATATATTATATATACACACACATATATTTCAATCCCTAATATGGATATAAATTAAGAGGAAAAAAGAAGTATTGAAGTAAATTTTGGCTTTAAATATTTAAGGAGAACAAGCATTCAGAATATGAGGAAGGGGGGTATAGAGGGTTGGGTAGGGAACTACTAGTCTCTTGGGAGATATACTACCAAAATGAAGACTTGAATCTTTACATTTAACAAGCCCTACCTGGTTGGAAATAAACTTGAGTTAGTCAGAGGACAAGTAGAACTTTTAAATATTGATTATTAAAATTACTAATGAATTTCAGTTCACAGCTAGCATATGAATTCTCCAGATATAGTTTTGTTATAAATTATAAACATTCAAAAATATATCAAACTTGAAGCAGGACTATTTTTGGATTCTCGTCTTATAAAACAATCACAACTGTAATAATCCTGGTTTTCAAAATAAAATATTTAGAAGTTTTATATCCATAACCAAAGTTTTAAGTTATTACTGTCTGAGTTTTATATTATTACACTGAAAATTATTTTAATAGATCTTAGTTTTAAAATCTTTATTGTTGAAAGTATTACATATGTCCCCTATTATACCCCCATTGATCCCTTCTGGCCTAGCTCTTTTTTTTTTTTTTTTTTTTTTTTAGTAGTCCCAAGGATTGCACATACCTAGTACAATCCTAGATGCCTGGAAGATAAAGTATTACATATAGTGGATTATTTTTTTATTCCTAGGATTTCATTCGCTGAAGAAATAATTAAAAATGGCTATTTAAGTATTTTACCCTGTTTCCCCCAAAATAAGACAGTGTCATATTAATTTTTGCTCCCAAAGATGTGCTAGGTTTTATTTTCAGGGGATGTCTTATTTTTCCATGAAGAAGAATACGGTACACATTTATTGTTAAATGAAAATTAAGGAAATTTATTACCTGAATACGGTACGGTAGTATGGTAGTTGTCAACACAAACCAAACTGTGAATCCTACAGTATCAAGGATTTACTCAGTTATCCAATGACAATCATATCATCATCTTCTGGAACATCATCATAACAATCCAATTCCTGAATTTCCTGGTGAATTTCTTGTGACTCTTTCTTTCAGAATTAGTGGACCAAATCTCTCATGTTTAGCAATAGCACTGTCTTTAAATGAATACTTCTTGTCAAGGTAGCCTGCTCGCAGTGCATTTGCAATGCAACTGTCAATGATTTTCTCCCATGAATTCTTCACCCAAGTCACAACTTCTTGCAGTTTAGGTTTCACAAAGTTTCCACGCTGATTTCTCTCCATTCTATTTTCAATGCAGTCATTAATTTCCATGCACAAATTGTCTTTGAATTGCTTGTTTATTGCAATATCAAGCATCTGGAGATAGGCTGTCAATCCTGCGGGAATCATTATCTGATCTATTTTTCTTTCGTGAAGAAATGTCTTCATGTCTTTAGCGTGATGAGTGCTGGCTGCATCCCAGACTAGCAGACCTCTTTGGCTCCCTCACATAACAAGTGGCAGCATTAAATTGACCCACTTCGTTATAACTGCTTGTGTGGCCCAGGCTTTTTCAGTTTCAAGAATAAAAACGCCCACAATATGTTCAATCTTTTCCTTCTTGCCTTTAGAAATGATTAAAGGTGGGATTTTAGCGCGATCCAGACGAATTGCCAAAATACAAGAAACACATGCACTTTCATAAGCAGTGGAAGGAATGTACACTAAGGAGGCACCCTGCTGTTCAATTGTTGTTTGAGATGATTGGCCCATAAACACTGCAGTTTCATCCATAGCAATCATGTTGGAAAGATTGTATTTAGAGAAGTCAGCATCATCAATAAAGGACTTGAATGCAAGTGCTCGCTTAATAACTTAAGTATCTTCCAACCTAAATAATGTTGTAGATCTTCTTAAAGACAGTTCACTTTGCTGAAGGAAATTATCCAGCCAGTGTTGTGATGCTTTGAAGTCTTCGGGGGCTATGTCAAACAGGGGTGCCATTGCAAGGGCAAATTCCTGAATCTGAGCCCTATTCACAACCAAAGTCAACAAGTGAATCTAAAAACCAAGAGAAGTAAAAAATCTGATGAACAATATTAACTGGAGAATATAATAGAATCAGAGATATGGAAGGGAAGTGAACTGACAATTCTTGGGGAAAGGAAGAGTGGGGGGTGTGGGAAGAGACTAAACATAAACTGTGCACCTATGGATGAGGACAATGGGGGTGGGAAAGGGCAGAGGGTGAGGTGGGAACCTAGTCGAGGGGAGCAATAGAGGGGGGGAAATGAGGAACATTTGTAATAATATGAACAATAATGATTTATTTTTTTAAAAAAGATTTAAGGTTCAGTTTCTCATCTATAATTTTAATAGAGATAGTCCTTGTAAAGAAACACTCATATGAATATTTAAATTTTTACATTTATAAAAAAGTTAGGTTATAGTCATACCTTATATGTTTACTATGTAGACAGAATCACTGTATAAAAGGAATTACGATATAAAAGGAATCCAATTTAAAAAGAAAGAAGTAAAACTATTAGAGCTAATAAATTCAGCAAAGTTGCAGGGTAAATGAAGAGCCCACAAAAATCAGTGTATAAAGAGATTTTTTTAAATATATATTTTATTGTTTTTTTTGCAGAGAGGAAGAGAGAGGGATAGAGAATTAGAAACATTGATGAGAGAGAATCATTGATTAGCTGCCTCTTGCACCACCCCTACTGGGGATGTGCTCGCAACCAAGATACATGCCCTTGACCGGAATAGAACCTGGGACCTTTCAGTCCACAGGCCGACGCTCTATCCACTGAGCCAAACCGGTTTCGGCTTGAGATTTTTATATACTGACATTAACATTTTTTTAAAAAAATTATAAAAGAAAAACCATTTACAATAGCATTAAAGAGAGTGAACACTGAAAATTATAAAACATTAAAGACATAATTAAATGAGAAAACATATTGCTAAGATGGCAATACTAAAAGGGATCTACAATTTCAATGGACTTTAGTCTCTTTCACCAGGTTAGGAAAGTTTTCAGTCATTATTTCTTCAAATAAGTTCTTGATCCCTTGCTCTCTGTCTGCTCCTTCTCATACCTTGATGATACAGATGTTGCTGCAGTTGATGTTGCTCCAGAGATCTCTCAAACTATCCTCATTATTTAAAATTATGTTTTTTCTTTTGCTTCTCTGATTGGGTATTTTCTACTGCTTTGTCTTTTAAATCATTGATTCAATACACTGCTTCATCTAATCTGCTGTTGATTTCTTCTAGTATATCCTTTATTTCATTTATTATATTCATTTCTAACTTTTTTTCTTTTTATGGTTTATGCTGTTGAATTTCTTACTGAGTTTCTTGAGCATTCTTATAACCATTCATTGTTTTATCTGATAGTTTGCTTGCCTCCATTTAATTTAATTCTTTTTCTGGAGATTCTCCTATTCTTTCATTTGGTTCTTGTTTCTTTGTCTCCCCATTTTTGCTGTGTCTCTGTCTTTGTTTTCACATATTGATAGATTTCTGTGTCTCGGAGACTTCGTAGAGTGACCTTATGTAGTAGATGTCTGGAGGGCCCAGTGGCATAGACTCCCCAGTCACCTGAGCCTAGTAATCCAGGTGCACCCATTTGAGCTGTACGAACCCTCCTGTTATAGTTGAGCCTAATTGCTGTTGGCATGTCATTAGAAGGAATTGACCCACAAGGTGATCAGCTAGGAGGACTGGCCATGACTATAGCAAAGGAGTTGCTTGGAAGGGCCTACCCCATATAGAAGAATTTGCTTTAGTAGGGTTCTGGTGCCTAACATATTCACTCTTTCAGTGTATGACTTGTAGAGGTGGTTGGGTGGTGCTCCAGCCTGGTTTGAAGCTGGCTATAGAATACACTGGCTCTAGGGCCTCCCTTGAGGTCCAGACCAAGGTCAGCTGCTGCCCATGCCCTGCCGAGGGCCATCCTTAAAGCAATCTGCAGCTGGCTGCTACTTGTGCTGGACTTGGTGGTGCCAAGGAGAGGCCAAGCTGTGAACAGTCTGGCTACCACTAGTGCTGATCCTGGTGCCACTTAGCAAGATATACAGGGCATGTCAAAGCCAGATACTGCTTGTTTAGGGTTTATTAACCTTTGAAAGAATTTAGGAAGTCTGTAACATGAGCCAGGTAGGCCATTTGTAATGGAAAGCCACAAGTTGGATGGGGCCGGGTCTCAGGGGATCACCAGAAAAAGTGAACAGTGTTAATCAGGTTGATGGAAAATAAGATATGATGCCCATGTGCATCTGCTGGGGGGAGGGCTCTGCAAAGAACAATAGTTTCTGCCAGAACTTCTATCTGGGAGAAAGCTGCCCCACAAGCCCTCAACTCAATGCCCTATAATTCACTTCCTTCCCACATATCCTTGGCACCTTTCAAGTTTCTGCCTCTGTGCTGGAGCTCAGAGGAAGTGAGTCCAAGTAAATCTATGCATGGGCCCTTTAAGGGAAACATCTCGGACTCTTAACAACCACATTATCCACTGGTTTTCACAGCCAGAACTTAGGAGGACTTCTCTTACTGGCACTGTAATGCTGGGCTGAATGGCCTGGTGTGAGGCTGGGACATCTCACTCCTCAAAGGGGTATCTCTGCAACCAAGATAGCTATGCCCATTTTTAACCACCACATGTGGTGATGGATCAGCCTGTTCTATGTCTGTGCCCCTCCTACCAGTCTCCATGTGGCTTCTGTATATCCTTAGTTATAGGACTTCTGTTCAGCTAGATTTCAAGCCATTTTCAATGATGTTATTCTGTAGTTTAGCTATAATTTTGAACTAGTATGGGAGAATGCCTATATCATCTTTATGTTCTCCATCATCTTGGCCCGAAGACTGCTGTTACGTATTCATTTTTATTCATATCAAAATATTTTCTAATTTTGTTTGTGATTTCTTCCATGATTCATTGGTTTAAGGATGTGTTTAATTACCACATATTTGTAAATTTCCCAGTTTCTTCCTATGTTGATTTCTATAATCAGAGAAAATGCATTGTATGATTTTAATATTTTACTGAAAATTATATTGTGCCCTAATATTTTATCTATCCTGGGAAATATTCCATATTACTTAAGAAAAATGTATACTAGTATTCCACTGTTATTAGGCTGATTGTTCTCTACATGGTTGTTAGATATAATTATTTATATTGTTCAAGACATCTGATTTAATTTTTTTATCTTTAACTAGTTGTTCTAACCATTATTGAAAGTTGAGCATTGGAATCTCCCATTACTATTGCTGAACTTTTTTCTCTCTTCAATACTGTCAGTTTTTGCTTCATATATTATGGGGCTCTGGTTAGGTGCATGTAAGTTTATAATTGTCATGTATTCTGATAAATTTACTTTTTTACCATTATATAATATTTCATATAACAGTTTTTATCTTAATATCCATTTTTTCTGATATTATTATAGCCATTTCAGCTCTCTTGGATATTTTTTTACCTGGAATTGTCTTTTGTAAATTAATTAATTATTAGTTTATTCATATATTTTTATTAATTTCAGAGAGGAAGGTAGAGAGAGGGATAGAGACATCAGTAATGAGAGAGAATCATTGATTGGCTTCCTCCTGCATACCCCCTACTGGGGATCGAGCCTGCAACCTGGGCATGTACTCTTGATCAGAATCAAACCCGGGACCCTTGAGTCCACAGGCCAATGCCCTATCCACTTAGCCATACCTGCTAGAGTTAGAATTGTCTTTTGAAATTATATAAGCAAAACACACACACATACACACCATACACATATGGATTTACAAGCCAAAATATACACTCTACAATACTAACTTTTATATTTACCTTTGCAGAAAACCAGTGTTGTTTATTTCTTCATATGAATCCCAAATTACTACCTAATGTCCTTACATTTTAGCCTAAAGGACTTCCTCCTATTTACTATTATTTACTATCCAGGGGGAGGGGACATGGGTGGTTGGCTGGCATGCCTGCTAGTCAAACTCCTGCTCAAGGGGACAATTTGCATATTAGCCTTTATTATATAGGGTATACACTGAGTGGCCAGATTATTATGTGTTTGCTACTTAGAAGTGCTATATAATTTAAATACAACATCTTACTTAACCTCATCAGTAATCCAGTGAGGTAGATGCTGTCATTATCTTCATTTTTTAGATAAAAGAAATGATTAGAAAAATATATTCCTCTAGTATGAATAAAACTAATTTCTTCTCAAATTTTTTTACAAAAGGAAAAATATGGTCATCAGTATCCCAGTAAAAGTCATAGCATACTTAAATGAAGAGTTTAATAAAGGACTATGGTATTTACAAAGGTTTGGGCAGATTTTAGGGGAAGCAGCCAGACATAATGCAGTACCCTGGGATTAGTAATAGTGGATAGTCCTAATGGAGCAAAGGGAGGGAGATGCTATTAGAATCCAGAAAAGAGCTATAAGCAAGTATCATCTGACGTGGTATGATCCTTAGTCAACCTATAATGACCTGGAAGAGAAGAAGCCAGGGGAATACATACCAGACTTTATTTTCCTCCACTCCTTTAAGTTTCCTGATGGTGCCTCCCATTGGCTGAATCCAACTGGAAACCAGACAGCCCAGCATATCTTGTTGATTCTATCTGTACAGGTCAGCTTAGAGTAGAGAGGGTAAAGAAGGATGGAAAATGAATCTAAAAAGAAAATGGAAAATATCTTGGAAATACATAACTATTAAATTACAGAGTCAGTATATGAATGCCAAACACTTTATTCCTGACAACAATGCAATTGTGGTTAAGAGCTTCATAAATAAGTTTAATAAAATATTATTTGGCCAGGGGAAATACTTTGAATCTGGAGGTTTTTATCCTATGTCAAATTGTTGGGTACTTTTATAACTAACAGTATATGAGAAGAAAAGAATGTCCCCGTCCAAAAACAAGTTAGGTGTGGGTATTGATTTTACATGCTGTTAGTATTTTTAGAATATTAAACCATGCATATTCCCCTTGTACAGATTCCAGACTCCATAATTTCTCGTGGCGTTCAGGTGCTCCCACGAGACACAGCTTCCCTCAGCACTACTCCTTCAGAATCGCCTCGTGCTCAGGCTACATCTCGCCTTTCTACTGCTTCCTGCCCAACACCAAAAGTAAGTACAGTCCCTTGGCACTGTGGTCTATGATGTGAATCTGGGAAAACTAACCGATATTTTCTTCTGCTTGTCAAGGTCGGATTCATGCATGATAAATACAATGAAAAATTAATGGACTATAAGATAGTTACCACCTACTGTTTCACAAATTGTCATACTAGGCCAACAGAAGGACAATAAAAATTTCATGCAAAATGTCTACTTCTACATCACAGCTACAGGTATCACTTTCTGTAGCTCCTATTACTTTGCTGTAGACTTGTTATTTTCTTAGCATACTCATCAGTATAGTTGTGGAGTTACATGTTTATACAGAAGATCAATGCATTTTTGGCCAAAATAAAATAATGTTACCGAAGGGTGTGTGCTTTTTTAACCTGTCCAGTCTGAGGTAACTCCCTGCTCTGGTATCATTCCAAATTTTTTCAAACGTATCCAACTTAGACTGTTGCTGCCTAATATTTGGAAAGACATCTAAATTGACTAGAAAGAAAGTTTTAATGCCAACCTTTGGGGGAAGTAAGAAGTATCTTTTATTATAATTATGTATAGAGGGAAAAGTATTAGACATTTATTCACTACCTCACATCTTCAATGTATATGATAAATTAAGTAGCAAACTTAATTATGGCTGTGACTGCTTACTTCTGGACTGTCCCTTCCCTGGTTAAGTTAATCATTTGTGCTATCAAGTTTTCTATGGAATGGATCCAATATTGGCATCAAAAGGTTAAGAGTAAAATTTCTTCTTACTTAATAGGATATGGTGTTAGATATCAGTCTGTACACTGAATTTATTCTAGGGCTCTGCAGGTAATTTTTCAAATTGTGACTTTTTCTCTATATAAAATTTAAGAATTTATATAGCTGTATTTCTCAACTTCTCTGAATTTATCGGTGTTATAATCGATTTAACTAGAAATTATCTCAAGCTGTTCTTGATATATAATGTAGTTGCTTTTCCATTTCAAGGTACAACATTCTCAGCAAAGTCTCTGTAGTGTTAGTGTTATATATCATTGTTTCTAGACTTGTATCAAAAATAACATATTAAATTTATATTTTTTTAAAACTGAGGTCCTAAATCTTCAGTGAAGAAAAATTGTAAGACCATTCTAGACATGAAATGTATGTTAATGCCATTTGGATGACAGTTAATTACATCTTCACTGAATGAAAACATTGAGTTCTCTATACTAAAATTGGATAGATGAATCTCATTCATGTCTTTTACATTTTTAAATAAAAATAATTTATTGTTGGACTGCATTAAATTCTAATTGTATAAATTGTATTCTTTTTAAAATTTGGGAAATAATTAAAGCTGAAAGTTAAGGTCACTATTAATGTTTAGCCATTCACAAAATATTAAGATCCAAATGTTGGTAATACAAAGTACAAAGCTATCCAAGACAAAGCATTTTTCCCCCTTGAAGATATATACTGTGAACATAAATATTTTAAGCATAATTTAATTTATACATACTAGTTCTCAGTCCTTTTAAAACTTTATAATTACATTTTAATTATAAAATGAATATTAAATCCAATTTTAAAACTCACTTGGTATTTCCCAGTTTATTAAAGTGAAATCCTAAAAATAAAAATGTTGATATTTATTAAGTTAATGTGCTTATTGCAGATCTTTAAGAGAGCAAGTGGCTTGTCTTGACTTTTTTTTTTTTAGTTAACACTTAACATGCGCAAACTGACAATGAATTCATATAAAGCAGTGTATTCGAATATCTTTTTTTCTAGGAATTTTTTTATACTTTTATCTAGGAATAAGCTTCTCTTCCTTTTAGATAATTTTTACCAGCATCATAATGTATACTTTAAAGATAAAATTATTGCTTTAGTGTAATTTTAAAATTAAATTGTTATGGCTGAGTCAGAATACTGATATAATCAAAAACTAGTTTGAATATTGATTTCTTAAAGGAGTAAAGAAAGTCAAATTAATCTTTCTATTAAATATTTTAAATTATAAGACTACTTGATTGAATCTAAATTATATGTGTTTTTGTATCAGTGGCAGTTTAGTCAATGGTATATTAAAATAAATAGGTAAATAAACATAAATTATTTTATTATATTTTTACAATAACTTAATAATTATAAATTGAAATTCATGCAAGAAGAAATGAAAAAAGTGTAGTGATAGAAAATAATAGGAGGGAAACCTTACTTAGAATGATCAGAGAAGACCTCCCGAAGGAGTAACATTGCACCAAGGACATGAAGAATACACTGTCCAATCTTATATTCAAACAAAATGCATAATTATTAACTCTTTATAAGTTTCTTTTATCTTTGAACATAAGAATTTAGATTAATCTGGATAAAGAATAAATAATTTTTTAACTCACAGTTTTATTCATTAGGTCTAGAAGACAATGCGATTTCCTTTACATATAAAAATGACATTATTGATCCAGTATCAGTATAATATTCCCTCTGAGATTTTTTCTTAGTGAAATTAGTTTTATAAACTCTTCCTTATTATTACCACTTTTCTTTGTGAACAACAGGGTGATTATTTATGGCTAGTTCATTGATTGTAAACCTGAGGTTCCCAAGTCTCTGGAGAATCTTAGTTGCTAAAATTTTAGCCTAGGTCATGGTACTAGCAGGAGTCTGAAAATTATTTTCCACTATTTATAAGAGCATAAACAAAATCAATAACACTATACTACTGGTAAACATTAAGTTTTTTTGCTTTTGTCTGAAATTAAATCAGTATTGGTATGGCAACATCTATTCAGCTGTAAATTACATTATAAAAATATCGATTCTACAAACACCAAAAAAGGTTAGAAAACACTGAATTAATGACATCAAAAGTACACTTTCTAAACATAAAAATGTAAGTTATTTTCAAAAAAGTGAATTGCCCATATGATGGATATTGAACAATAATATTCTCTAGATTACTTGTGTCGAATTCAGCAGTTCTCAGACATAATGATCTCAGAACCCCTTCACACACTTAAAACTTATTAAAAACACCAAATAGCATTTGTTTATGTGGTTATACCTAGTAATATCTACCGTGCAAGAAATTAAAACTGATAAATTTTAAATGTTTACTTATTTGCTTCAAAATAAGAATAATAGGCTTTTATATGTCAATATAAGTAACATTTTTATGAAAAAAAATAATATTTTCCAAAATAAAAATATCTACTGAAAAGGATGGCATTGCTTTACATTTTTTCAAATATATTTCAATGTTTGGTTTCATAGAAGACAGCCAAATTATCTCATCTGCTGTACTCAGTCTGTTGTGATATGTTGTTTTGGTTGAAGAATATAAAGAAACAAATCAGTCTCACATAGTTACATAGTTAGAACAGGAAGGACAATTTTAATAATATTTTCAGATAATTGTGGGTATTCTTTGAAATTACACCAAAAAATTGCAATTGTTTATTAAAAGTTAGTTGAAGGATGAAATCAAAAATCTTGTCAGGACCATTCAGTACTTTGATATATTAAAATCTATTGCCCTGGCTTGAACTTTGAATGGACCTAGGTATGATTTTATAACACACTTCTTGGTAACTTGAAAAATATATGTTCTAAGTGTTGACATACTTCATTATTTATATTAAAAAATCATTTTCATTAATTTAACCACCTAGCTCATAAAAAAAGACTTTGAAGTATTAGAAGCTCTCAAACATAGTATTATATTTTTTCTTCAGTTCTGATTTGTGTTTAAAAGTTATTGTTGACAAAACAATTCCTTGTCTGTTTTTCTGGAATTGACAGGCTCATTTCATTCATTTCAAGAAAATATCTACCAAATATCTTAAGTCTGAATAATCACAGTTTGTCAGTATTCTTTCATTCCTTCAAGTAAAAATGGTATTCTGTTCAAAAATGGCTAGTTCAACATGCAACTCAAACAACTGCATAAGTGTTTTTGCTTGAAACAATCATCATCCTTTGGTATGGAATAGCAATATTCTATTCATACTAGTTTAAACACTCAAGGGACTAGTTTAAATTAAGTTAAATTAGTATTTACTGTCTCATTGTGGACAAAGTTGAATGAAACTAGCTTTTCTTTTTGAAACTTATTAATTTTTCTGTTAGTACATGATAGGTGAATAATACAAAAACTATTCATACTGTTGGATCCACCACCTCAATCTGCACTAAGGTGCCAACCCACCATTGTTTTTGTATCATTACTGAAAATGTCAACATAGTGAAAGAGGCCAATGTCATTTAGTACTATTATTGAAATAATTCGGCCTTTGGACTCCTGAAAGGGCCTCAGGGACCCTAATGGGTCTATGGACTTAAAGAACCACCAGTATAATCAAATGAGCAAACTGGATTGTTTCTTGAAAATATGAGTCAAAACTATGTTTTTTGAATCTTATTTTTTCAGTGAGACAATGCTACAATGCTATTCTCAGACTAGAGATCTTATTCATAGTTTTTTCAGCACCCCCTATTATGGGAACCATTTTATTTATTTATTTATTTATTGGCCAAAGACCATTTGGGTATATATAACATCATTCACAGGCCCTACAAAATAATCAATTTTAAAATTAGCCTGCTATATTTTGTCAAACATTGAATTAACTCACCCCTAAAGCCTTGGCAGGGCCAGACCAAATGATTTCACTGGCCCTAAACAGTCTACAGGGCCAGACATTCCCCACCCCTGGTGTGTAAATGACTACCAGTATAGTACCTGGCTTAAACATTATAAATGGTTCACCCTCACTCTGTGATCCCAATTAATTCCAGACCAGGGAATAGAATTTCTCCTCCCTAAGTCAAAATGAGAAAAGGCTTCACAAAGTCTTTTGCAGATACAAGACCAGAAATTGTAATTCTTGGCAACTCAACTTATTTCCAAAGAAATACTATTTCTGCACTTGGATGGCATCTAATATTTCCCCAGGATATCTTATCTACTAATAGATAAAGAGAGGGCTCTTTTATAAGTATAGCCTAGTTTTTGTATAATTTTGTATAATTTTGATAATTTTATTAGAGATATAATTGAGCCTGGCTCTTTAAAACTCAATTTAGAACATTTAAAATTGACAAGCTTTTAAATAAATATAAAAATGTTCAGCTTTTCCTAAAAAGACAAGCTCAACATTACTTTCCCAGTGCCCTGTGTATATCAGTACACAGCTAGCATTCTTTATATCCTCCAGGCTATTTTATTCATTTGCATTCAATGACTGTCTCTCATAGAGTTTTGCATAACTGATTTCTACTCTTGTTCATTATTGTTCAGTTTTTCCTCCTTTATAACAACATGTTTGTTTTGCTAATTATTCTGGTGTGATAGCAAAACAGATATTTTGAAACTTCAAATAAAAGATGGTTCTCTTCTGTACTTTTCTAATGAGAAAGGCACTACCCAGTATGGTAAAATATTTCATATTTTGATAAAATTGAAGTTAAACAATAGTAATATATTTTAGCTATTAATTTTGAGTTTACAAGTCATTTTATTTTCTTATTTTTATTGATTTTAGAAAGATAAAAAGAGAGAGATAGAGGGAAACATGGATCAGTTGCTGATCATACACACCCCAACTGGGGATCAAAGCTGTAACCTGGGTATGTGCCCTGACTGGGAATTCAACCCTCTGCCTTTGGTGTGTGGGACCACACTTCAACCAACTGAGCCACACCAGCTGGGCAACAAATCATTTTAAGTAATTGTTCTGTGGCATTCTGCTAAATATATAGGATTTTATATTGATTTTTGTTTCTCTGTTCATCTCATTTAGTATCCTTCTGTCTTTATATATCATGGTAATTGAAAATGAAATTCCTCCCATCCTTTTCTAATTATTTAACATTCACAGAATTATATTCATTATTGAAGCTAAGTATAACTTAACTGTGAAATGTACAATTGCCACTCTGAAAACTGAACTTGAAAATGACTTTTAATTGTTATCCTAAGAAGATAAAGCTAAAAAAAAAAAAAAAAGATATAGCTAACCAGAAATTATTAACTGTAGAGTTAAGTTTTTATTATTTAGACAGTCTATAAGTGGCTAGATTTTTCTTTTATTCTTTAAAAAAAGTAATATACCTTCTCATTTTAGAAAATGTATATAAGGGGGGGGGGGGGGAAGAGTTCCTCTAAGACTACACTTAATTAATGACTGTTAAAATTTTGTTGTATGTCATTCTGTTATTTTTTTCTCTACATTCAAATATTTATATAAATGGATCAAAGTGAGAAGGCAGTGAATAAGAACTTAGGTTCTGGATTACTAAAAGATGTACAGCCTTCAGAAAGTTACTTGACCTCTGTAACCATAATTATCTCATCTGTAAAATGAAAAATAATAATAACATTTCCCTCATAGGGTTGTTATACGGTTTAAATCTTAAAATTTATAATAATCGCTTATCACAAAGCTCGAAATACAAGTAATGCTCACTAAATAATAGCTATTATTAAACTACTAGAAGCCTGATGCATGAAGATTTGCATAACAATGGGCCTTCCTTCCCCTGGCTGTCAGCACCACCTTCTCTCTGACTGGGGCCATCTTTCCACTCTAACCCAGAGTTGCTTTTCCACCTTCCCACGCTGCCCATAGGCCCAGAGTATCTGGCGTGGTGCAGAACACCTATGTTCTGTCCCAGCCACTTGATGCCAGTATATGCAAATTAACCCACCATCTTTGTTGGTTTGATTTGCATACTCACTCCTGATTGGCTGGTGGCCGTCACAAAGGTACACTTAATTAGCATGTTACTCTTTTATTAGGTAGATAATATTTTATCCTAGCTCATTCATTTAGTAATATAAACATCTTTACATGTTTTTAAATAATCTTATACATTATTATTGTTTGCTATTCTAATTTGTGAAGGTAGCATAGTTTTTTCAGCAGCCCCTATTATGGATATTTCAGTTGTTAGCTATTTCACTTTTTAAAACAATGATATAATGATCTTCTGGAAGTTAAATGTTTCATAGTTTTCTCTTATATTTATTTGTTTGTTTCATAGAGGAAAGGAAAGGGAGAGATTGAAACATCAATAATGAGAGAGAATCATTGATCAGCTTCCTCCATCATGCCCCCTACTGGAGATTAAGCCCACAAACCCGGCATGTGCCTTTGATCAGAATTGAACCCGGGACCCTTTAGTCTGCAGGCTGATGCTCTATCCATTGAGCCAAACTGGCTGTGGCACAGTTTTCTCCTTTTAAAATTTTTTTAAATTTATTTTTAGAGAGAGAGGAAGGTATATGGAGAGAAAGAGAAATATCCATCAGTGTCTCCTGCATACCCCCTACCGGGATTAAGCTGGAAATCCCAAGCATGTGCCCTGACTGGGAATCAAACTGCCAACCTTTTGGTGCATGGGACGATGCCCAACCAACTGAGCCGCACTGACCAGAACTACAGTTTTCTCTTAATTAAACCTAGCAACTGTATTAATTCTACCTTTGTTTAAAGTATATGCAGAACCTTTAGTTCATTGATCATATAACTTACATGGATACCAAGAACTGATCATTTTTGCATCTTGATGAGTTCAATTTAATGATACTCAATTAAAAGCAGTTTTTTGTATTTGCACATGACTTATTTATTGGCAGACATTTAAAAAATTATGGATCCAAAGTTGTTTGAAAACTTAACATTGAGTATGTAAAAGTAATTGCACTATGAGGCACTAAATATTGAGGATCCACCCAATTGCCACTTTGAAATATTTTTAAAATAGACCTCAGTTTTTTATATCTGCAATATCATGAAATTAAATTAAATAACCTCTAAAGTTCCTTGGAGGCCTATAAATCTGTTTCTTTGAAATAAGTTTCTATACTGATTGAATAAATATTATTACCATTCTGTTTAGCCCTTCTCTCTGTTATTATATTAATATCCTATTAATATAAAATAATTTGCACTTATTTATCTAGCCTTTAAATTCCATGTTACTACATAAAGTTAGGGATTATCAACTGAAAATGTTCTAACTTTATTCAAGATTTTTCTCATTTACATCAAACTTAGTTCTGTTAAATGAAATAATCATTTATCTTGATATCCACTAGAGTTTGGGCTGGCTATATGAAGATAGGAAAGTGAGAAATATAGAAATACAAGGAATAATGCTATGTTTTAAATGAATTAAAAATACTAGCTTTCATTTTAATCAAAAACCTTTGATTTTTCTGAGCTTCTTTTTGATAGTTTGTGGCATGTTTATACAAAAGCAGCTCAACAGAAATAAGCTGTGCCATCATTATTTCAGCAACTATTTATTAGATAGAGCCATGATATAAATCTATATAATTGCCCTACCTGGTTTGGCTCAATGACTAGAGTTCGGCCTGCAGACTGAGGGGTCCTGGGTTCGAATCAGGTCAGGGGCATGTGCCTGGGTTGCAGGTCCAGTCCAGATGTGGAGGAGACAGCCAATCACTGATTCTCTTTCATCATTGATGTTTTTATCTTTCTCCCCTGATTCTCTATCATCATGGATATTTCATCAGTGATGTATTCTATCTCTTCCCTCTTTCTTCCACTCTGAAATAAATAAAATATGTATTATTTTTTAAAACAAACAAACAAACAAAAAAAAAAACAAGGACAAGAAGGGCCGACTTTTAAAATAGATAGGTAGATAAACAAATAAATAAACAAACAAATAAATAAATTACATATAATTAACTGGCCATGTCTCATCTCATTTATGACTTTAATAAAGAGCATACCCCAAATTAAATTATTCTCTTTAACGTTATACTTTAAAATTATATATCTTCTAAAATTGGTCATGCCAAAACATCACTATTAAAGACAATCCTAAAAATAGTGTTTTCTTACAGAAGTTTGTTTAAATTTTCAGGTTTAAAGTAAAACTTTTTTTAATGTCCTCCTCAAAATCATGACTACCAGAAACAATCTAAAGCTTTACTAATATACACTGAGAGATATTGATTGGAAGATAGTTTCTAAGAAAAAAGTTGTTGTTATTGTTTTTTCTATTATTAATGCCCATACTTTTTAAAAAGTGAATAATAAAATAAGGTTAAAAATGTTTGTCTCTCGGGGTAATTAGGAGTAAGTTAGATAATTCTAACAATAAAAGAATTCAATCCTTAGGGCAAACAAATGAACAGAAAAGTTTGTTTAATCTACATACTCTTAATCTAAATCAATAGAAAAGTCAGGGGACAAGGATAGGAGTATACATTAGTCATTTTATAGGTGACGGTCTAAATTTTCTTAACTTCTAGTTCTGCAGAAATCCACTGAACCTCTCTACACCTGAATTATCTTATCAACAAAACAAACACACAAAATATAAACATTTTCTCAAAATTTTTCAGCAAACATCTTGTAATAAAGAGAAATGTAAATGCATACACCCAGTGATATAGTCACCTTTATATGGCTTTTACAAGCCTAAACTTTATTTGAAATTTCATAGCTTTAAGAAATTAATATGAAGTTGGATTTCTACTCTAAAATCTGTATGTTTGCTTCAATAAAAACATAACAACTACTTATTATTGGCAAGAGGAATCATTTTTTACCTTGTTAGCAGTCGAAATGAGCTCAGTTTTGAAAAATTAGACTAAAAAAAAAGAGAGAATCAACAACCCTTATTGTATTAGCTTCCAGGCAATGTCTTTTATACATGATATTTCTAGAATCCAAGCTTTTATTAAAAAGGTGACTACAATCAGCAGTGATTTCACTGCTTTATAAGATACATATTGGTAATTAATCCCCAAGGATAGATTCTCCAGTAATTATTCCCTAAAGAAAGATTCCTAGAATGCTGCAAAAGAAGTAATACAGTGCAATATTTTCAGACTATTTT
Source organism: Vespertilio murinus (assembly GCA_963924515.1). Taxonomy (NCBI): domain Eukaryota; kingdom Metazoa; phylum Chordata; class Mammalia; order Chiroptera; family Vespertilionidae; genus Vespertilio; species Vespertilio murinus. The sequence continues at coordinate 191,271,966 of OZ004704.1, forward strand.
TAATAAATGTTTTGTTAAATATTCTAGCTGGGAGGCTAAAGAGAATATTGAAATTGTTTTGATCCTCTAGTTTATATTTTTTACAATCTCAGTAAAATGCTTATAGAAGGATTTCTTCAGGATAGAAAATTATTAGTGATTAAAATTTTTATTTTGAAACTGACATTTTATTTTTCAATATTTATAAATAAATTAATAACTTCAACCAACTCATAATTCTTACAACTCTTTACATCTAATTATCAAAATTTCATTAATATTGCAATGATCCTATATGTAACAGAAACATTTGCAGTTTAAACTTTCTTAGTTACTGATAGTGAATGGTTAGCCTCAGAGAAATGTATGTATAAAATTAGCTAACTTGTGAGGCTCTTATAAGTATCATGAAGACTAAATTCATCTTATTCAAATGCTAATCTTTTGTGATTTCTCTTATTCTGTTCCATCATAGTTGATGATTAAGGGTTGACTAGAATAAATGATAGCATTGCATTTCAAAAACTATTCATTTATCTTTTCTCTATTTCTCAAATTTTTGTTTATGAGACAAATCTTTTTCAGATTCTCTTTGAAAAATTTCAGTGTTTAGAATTATTACCTTTTTTAGAAGTCACAAAAATATTACATGACATCTCTGATAACCACATTGGTTTTCTAAAATCTTCCTCTTATGATAGTTTCAATTTACAAAGTCCAATTTATAAGCATTGACAATTGAGCTGTCTACTCCAAAAATCTATCTTTAAATTAGTATTATATTCTGGTTTTCTTTATGTTTAGTGTTCAATGGTGACTATATTTTCTCTCTTATAATTCATTCTTTAAGTTTTGTACTTGCACTTACAATTAACTGGAACTGAAATGGTTTAGGAAAAATTTCTTCCACAAATAAATATAATAACAAAATTTATTTTATAAATGGAGATATAGACAGATATATACATACATACAGTCTAATAAGCATCAATTTTTGTCCTACCCATTTATTTCCAGACCTATTAAAGAAATACAACCTTAAACTATAAATTAGGAACTGTGGATGTTGTTCCTTGATTTGTCATTAATATTCTATGTAACCTTGAATAAGATACCTTATGTTGCTGGACTTGATATAATTTAAGCTTTCTGGAAACTAAAAGAAAAAAAAAGAAAAAAACTATGTAGAAAATGGTATTCATTTGTTACTGAAAATTTGCCAAAAGTCTTCACAGTTTTTGAAGTTTTTAGAAAGCAGCATGAGGCACTAGACTATACTTTTATTGGAAACTACAGTTTATCTTTGAAATCAAGATATTGTGAGTCTCCATTTAAAAAAGGAAACAATCTTTGATTTTAAGATGTTCTCTGAGGTCAAAGAAAATAGCACAAGAGAATTACTAGGAACACATTGTCTACACAGAGGCTCTGTCTTACAGGGGTAGCCATCCTGCTTAGTTTCGTTGTTTCTAAATTTGAGAATTCTGCTTGACTAAGCATGAAATTTGGTGATTATCATTTGGGCATAAATTTATTTAATGCTGAAGAATTAGTAAAAACTATTTATATTGAGTAAAACTAGAAGTTGACACAATTCTTATGTGCCAAGATGTTTGTTTTTTCCCCAAAATGAAAATTCAATTCTTAGTACTAAGTAATCTCCATATACTATCTGAGATGTCCTAAAAAGGATAAAACAATCTATAGTGTGCCAAATATAATTTTGTAGCATGGTCAGGTTTCTTTTTTTTTCAGGGGACTTTAACACTCAGAACTTGACATCATATAGATGCTTCTTTGCTGTCTACTAATACAAGCAGAAGCATTCCTGCAACTTGACCTGTGCAGTCTGAAGGGAGGTCATCATTCTTCATGAAAGAATCTACTTGATCTGAAGCTTCTTTCCTCTTCTTCCTCCCCCTTTTTTTGTCTTCCTCTTTAAACAAAGTATCAGTTGTTACAGCTCTACTAAAAAGCAAATGAATTTCTAGTTTATATCTCATCTGATAAAACACTTTGTGTTAAGCAACTTCCTTTTCTCATTTATGTAATGATATAAAACAAATTTTTTAAATCAGAACTTTATTTTCCCCTATCTTACCTAGAAGGGAGATTCAACTGAAATACAGAAAGCTTTGAGGGAGTGACTATATCTGACATTGGTCTGGCATTAAAATTTTCTGGTTGGGCAGCACAATTGTTTATTTGGGAATCTCAGTGACAGCTGAACAACCTCAATGCTTGGGTCAGCAAGCGGAGGATCTTCACCCTGTCACCTATCAAGAATGATGCTTGTCAGGACTGATCTTTCCACTTGGGGAACATTTATGTTTCTAATCATATCATTAATGTTTTCTGATATTACAATGGAATAGATACTAAAACACTGAAAGAAACAAAGTTCTATGCATAAGTATATTCATAATTCTTTGTTTTTCATAAACCAAATGCAAATGTAACACTACTCCAGATACTGCTTCATCAGAAATCCCCAAGATAACTGAAAGTAAGTGCACATTTCTTCACCAAGAATAGTGCCATAACAATGATTGCATTCTAGTAACCAGCCTATTTGCAGAGCATGTCATATAGCCTCTGGGTTAGTTAACTCCTTGACCTCCTAAGAGGTACCTCAAAGAGTCAATTGATGTTTTTGCATGTATTACTTACTAATGCATAGAAAAATTTTTAAGTTCACTTTTTCTTTATTCTGTCTTTTTTACCCATCTTCCCTCATTGTAGCAAATTAGACGGCCGGATGAAAGCAAAGGAGTTGCTAGTAGAGTTGGATCCCTCAAAGTAAATATGTTTCTAACATTTTTTGGCAAGATTTTGTCTATAGCCTACACTTCTTCCTTTTTGGCGGTGGGTGGGAGGAAGGGAGCTTTTTCCATTTTTCACCATCCCATTTTTTTTATTTTAATATTTTTATTGGCTGTTGGGTCATATTTTTTGTTTGTTTCAGCTACACATAGAGCAACCAGCTGAAGGCAAGCTGACAAATAACTAGCTTTGAATGGCACTACACACTAAAAAAGGGGCAACTGCCTCACTACAAGTGGCATAATTTGGGGTTCTAGAGTAAACCGTTCCTCTGACTGATGTCACTATGAGTTCCTGTTACACAGAGATCTTCCCTTTTTATGATTTTTGTAAAAAAAATAATTATTATTTTAGTGTTATTACCATTTATAGTTTATTCCAGAAAAATAATTATGAATTAACATATTTTATACCGTAAAAATGTCTTAAGAATTAGAAATGTTATATGATGCTAGTATTTTGGCTTACATATAGCTAATGGTATTTAAGCATTCAATTCCCTTTATTTCATTTTTTAAGTTAAAAAATTGATATAACAATCAACAGAAACAATATATATCTAATGTTTGCCCATTTATGATTGTGATTTGCTAATTTATATCTTAAATATTTCTGATCTGATGGTCCCATTTACTAGCTGTTAAATATCTTGAGTACTTGATACTCTAATATTTAGTCACAGTGAATAGGTAAACAAGTTATCACTCCTAAGAAAAACAGACATAGTTAAAAGTTGCATTAATAATGTTTAATGCTGCCCGCATAAATGTAAGATAAAAAGTCTGAATTTTTAAAATACACAGAGGAACCTCCTCCCATCCCCCCCCCCAAATTAACTGCTTCTTATATCTCCATCCCATTTGTTCTTGTAACAGTAGTAACTGTTAAACTAATAAAAATGACAGATACTTCACTGCACTGGGATGTTTCCAAAATTCAATAACTATGCAGCGGTCGCCAACTAGTGGTCCGTGGACCATTGGTGGTCCGTGAGGTCCGAAAGATTGGTGATCACTGGTTTAGATTCTAGAGGCCTAATGTTAAGTCATTTCAAAATTTTACACACCTTCAATTTATTTCCATTTAACAATTTATTAAACACTAATTTCTGCACTCTTTCCTCTCCTTGCCTCTTCTACCTTCTTAATTTTACTTTTTTGTATCTGTTTATTTATCTGTGTGTGTGCCACTTGTGTGATTGCACATGGATGAAGGTGTGTCTGTATGTTTGTATCCTTAATTCCAGACAAATCATCCTCTCTGTTCTCTAACACTGCTATATACTGGGTATCATTTTTTAAATGTAATTTCACTGAGGATATCACAGGGGATAGGAAGTGTTGATTAAATTCCTATTTCAAAATTAAAGCAAGTTAAAATTTTTTAGTCACAAATATATTAGTTTATGTATCCTGATGATATATCAATAACATTCCTCACTGTCTACTGTGAGGTATCATATTTTATATTTGTCTAAGGAAAAGTAAATCCATAATCATTGAGACTAAGGATTATGACTTAACACTCAAATGTGCAGAGCAACATAACTTTATTGATAGTGAAATAAGAATCAAATAGCATCCTAATTGCAGCACCATCTGCTATAAACTGGATTGTATGTGTATGTGTGTGTTTAATTATCTCTATGTTCAGCTTTTGTGTGTATAGAACTTCAATTATAGTTGTATGTTTATTGTTTTTAAGTATATATACAGTATGATTATGTATAAACACACATTATTTATAAGAACAAAAGATAGATTTTTGGTTTCAGTCAGTTTACTTTAATGTGGATGTAGCCTTAAGTCAAACAATGTGTTTGGGAAAGAAAGGCAAATTTCATAATTTTTAAATATTTTTACTCCATATTTTTACCAAAGAGAAAAATCTTAAGTGAATCTCTAGGAATTAAAAGGGTAGTTACAGTATTTCTTTTTCTCTAATGCTTTGGGGAGACAAGATGCAATAATTAAAATGTTGGCTTCCCTAGCCACGGGTTTATTTAGCATGTATTCTTGGATTATACAAAGATCTTTGTTGTGTTGAAATATTTGCCAAAGGCAGTGAGAAATGTGTAATGCTATGATCTTATTTTTAAAAGGAAAACTGAAGAGAACAATTTGCTTTTTCAATTCATTTTTTGATGTTTACATGTAGCTCCATCGAAAGCTGGATGAGCTCAGAGATCACCTAGAAGGCAATGTGAAAGGATACTCTCTCAGAGTACATGTACGATTTTACTCGGTGATTTTTTTTCCCTAAACTTCTCCTGACTGGTAATTCCAAATCTGATTAGTTTGTCCTCTCATCTCCATTTTTGTTTACTTTTTGTCTCTTTTCTCCCTCTTTTCTAGCTGCAGCTTCATGCTCATGTTTCTGAAATACAGATTAAATTGGCAGAGTAGAGGACCCTTAAGTCACACTAGCATTGAGGTTGATTTAATAACATTCTGGATTCGTTACAAAATAAAAACTTACATTGCAAAATATGTTTTTCTTATACAGTTATTCAATTTTCTGAGGATCTTTTCATGAGACTTCATTTGGAGTTTTTCTGTTGACTGTCTCTTCTGTCCCCTGTTGGATGTGTCAACAGGTTTATAATTTATGGACTGGATCCAAGTGATAGAGCTTTTATGATTCAATTTCAGTTGTCAAGGAAAATGATCTATGTTAGAGTATAGGTATTCTGGCAAGTAGACTTTTTTTCTGAATTAATAGACTTTACTCAACTCAGATTCTTTAGGATTAACTGTAAGAAATTTTTTGTTTAAAAATAATATAGTAAGCATCTTTACCAGGAAAACCATCATGTAACATCTTACTTAAGATAAAGGATAATATACTTAAGATAACACTTTGAAGGAGAACAATACTTTATAGCCACTCTATACTGTGCATATATTATATAATCATAGGCAAAAATAGTATTTTGTGACCAGTAGTTCAGACTCAAAATACTTAGCTCTCTAATGAATATATCTTTTTAAGATAAATGGAAGTAAATCTCAAAAATGGTATATGATATAAATATGGCAGAAGAAAAGCTAAATTATTGCAGTACAGTAAAACCGTGGTATAACAGACTAACTCAGGAGAGGAAATGTTCATTAAAGCTGAAATTCCGTAATATAATAAAGTAGGTTTTCTGAATGCATGTTAAAAACTTGACAAATTAGTTAGTTTACTTGTTTTTACTTATGTAGACATATTTATATAATTGAAATTAAGTATGTATGAAAAGTTTAATTTCACACAAAAATTTTCTAAATGTATTCTGTAATTTTATACTGAGTAAATTTAGTAAATGCATGCATTCATCAGTCACCACAAGTAAACAAATGCACAAAGCTGGGTGGGGGGAACCCTATTCCCAGTACACCAGATGCTCAAGGCCAGTTAGAGTGTGAGGCCCTATTCAGAACACGCTGGATGTCCAAGAAAGTCCAGTCCCTGGCAGAGAGGCTCGGATCCAACAGTTGGAGCAGTGGGGCAGGATCAAGACTTGTGCACCCAGCATATGGCGCAGCGAGCACAGGATAAAGGAGGAGCTGAGTTCCCAGCAGTTTACTGCAGTGGGCAGGGTTGGAAATGAACTTGCTCTGATACTGGGGCATGGCTTAGCATAAGTCCAACCATTAGCAGGCACGCATTAAAACTGCTGCAGAAAGTCTTGCCACAGGACAACAGAACCAAGTAACACAAGTGCTGCGGTATGATCACATGCTAGTAATTTCTTAAACATTGTTTATGGACATTGACTCTTGGATTTAAATATGTTGACTATAGTTGTAGATATGTAATATTTATTTATGTCAGTGAAATTACTACAGAGTTTATTCCAACATATGGCCTACTCACTAAAATATGGTTTTTTTTTAAATACCAGTGAATTAATAAAAAATAACCTGTTAATTTAATTATAAGCAAATCTTGGGTAAAAGTATTTTAAAATTAACAGTGTTAATAATCACATGTAGACTACAAATTTTGTCCATTAAATTGAGGTCCACAAAAATCTAGGGTTTACTCTAAAAATTCTGGCTCTATTTAGCCCTGACCACCCATTCCTAAGGCTTTTTAAAAAGTGCCTATGAATCCTAGCCCTAACTTACTTCTTCAAAGATTAGTTATATGCATTTAATTCATATTGCTATAATAGTTTTTGTTATACAGGGTAGAATGGAAAATAATAGTGATACAATAATTTTCAGCTTGTTTTTAATTAGATACCATATATAATTATGTATATCTCTATATTAAGTTTTGATTATTGAAGTCCAAAGTTGTTTTTACTAATATCAGTAATTAAGTTATTACATCTAAACAGAGAAGACAAGTATAACAAGTGTTTTTCTACTTTTTCCTTTTAAGCCAGTTATTCTTTTCTATTTATATTCTTTTTGAAGTTTAAAAGATCATTCACAATCGCCTTCAGAATGTGTTTCACAGTTTAAAAAAACAAAAGATGAACATGAATTCTATGTCTAAGTCAGTCTAAAGATATCTGGATATTATTCTAAAAATATTCTGATTATAATAATTTGTATATGTATTTAGTGTCATACTCTTCCCTAATCAATCATGAGAACTGATATTCTTTTTCTTTCAATCAAACTAAGACTAGAAAATTGAGCCTTACTCCCCTAAACTTGGTGGGGAGTTAGTGTTATATTAGGGTTAAATGAAAAGCTCTGTACTTTGCAAATTAGTTTATCCCATGTCATTCTTTGATTTCTTTTTTCAACATCTATACTGCATAGTATAGCACATCAGGACCAATCTTAGCATCTTCATCTTTTGTTTCATTTCATGTAGCCACACTTTGTTCTATATACCCTTTTTTTTTCTGAAAAGATTGACTAGAGTTATATAATTCTAAGAATTCTGTTAACTAGAAGAGTAGAAAAAAAACTATCAAAAGGCAAATTGTATCTTCTCTAGAGAGTTCAGCTAAGAAAAGATGTAAATAAAATGCTTAGCTGAACGTTCGCTTTTTCTCCTTCACCTTTAACTTCTATTATCCCAGAATGCTGTAAAATATGCTTTGTATATTTTAAAATGTTGCTTAAGAGCAGAATAAAGTTATTCTAAGGACCGTAGGCTATATAAGTAGGTTTTGCTTCTAAAATGGGGTAAATTGGCAGATAGTGACCATTCAGTTTCACATAAATTTATTGTAGGTAATCATACACAAGAATAAACCTATGGGTGTCATTTTATTCATTGGAACATTGCTAATTATTTCATTAAGAGAAAAGATTTAGAACCATGTTGCCACTTAAATATTTTATTTAATGTAGAAGGTGAGGCATCATTTAAAAGTTTGGAATAAGGACTTTATTAAATCATTGATGCTTCAATTGGCATCATCTACACATTATATTATTTTTTAGAGAGAAAATAATCTTGCATTCTTATTTATTATGGGTAATTAACATTCTATTAAAATTTAATTTTTAATATTAAATTTTATTTATATACTTTATCCTATGTTTACTCCTCTATAGCAAAAGTAGGGGATAATAGATTCTTGAACTCTACATTAAGAATTCATCATCTTTTTCTGTACATTGTACAAAGCTGAAGTATTTTGGATCCTCAATGGGTTTTTAGTATTCATATTGATAAAATTATCATTTCTACATAAGCAGAGTTTGCATAATTTAGACTGATAATGAGTTGAGAATAACAGGAATGAAATCACATAAAGTAAAAAGTTAATTTTCCATTTAACCAAATGCATGAAACTAGAGAGAAGAATACTACCGTGTTTCCCCGAAAATAAGAAATCCTCCGAAAATAAGACCTATTTCATGGAAACATAATTCATCCCCTGAAAATAAGGCCTAGCGCATCTTTGGGAGCAAAAAATAATATAAGATACTGTCTTATTTTCGGGGCAACAGGGTAAAAGTAATGCACAAGATTGAAGAACAATGTAGACAGGGCTGAAAATTGGAAAACATCAGATAAGAAAAGGCAAACTAACCTTTTGTTTAATATAAATAAAGGTAAATTTATAAAATTAAGTTAGTTTTTAAAAATGGGATCCTAGAAAGCTTGAATATTAAAATAGTTAGAAGAAAAGTTAGATATATGCTCCTGAAATAATAACAAGTAGAAAGGAAAGCAAAGAGAGGAGTAAAGTACCTCAAAGCCACAAATTTTGTCTTTTCACTCAGTTTATGTAATATGATAGTGATTTTTTTTATTCAGCTACAAATATATAACCAAATATGTTCCTTTTTAAAGGCTTTTAAAAACAATAAGAGGGAAGGCGACTTATGGAGACCGATTATTGGCACAAAGTGAACGAAAAATAAAACTAATATTAAGTAGGGGTAATATAAATAATGAATTAGATGGTATGGTTGTAGATCTTTTAAAATCAGTATTTTCATTTCAGCTTTACTCCTGAATTACCACTTATATTTTTTCAATTGTCTTGGGGCTCTTTTGCACTTTTATATTCATCAAATTAATGCTATAACTCAGGAGTCAGCAAACTATAGCCCTTGTGAACCCACAAACTAGGGATGATTTTTGCATTTTTAAATGATGGGGAAATCAAAAGAATATCATTTTATGATATGTGAAAATTATATGAAATTCAAATTTTAGTGTTCAAAAATAAAGTTTTATTGAAACACAGCCACACTCATTTATTTGTATATTATCTATTCTTGATTTTGCACTACAACAACAGAGTTTAACAGTTGTTAACGGTTGAGGTAAAGACCATATGAAATGTAAAACCAAAAATATTTATTATCTGAATGTTTCTAGAAAACATTTGCCAAGATCTGCTATAACTGGTTAGTGTATCAAGATGACATTAAAAAGAATATTATTAACAAAGAAATGATTATAGTACCCTGTTTCCCCGAAAATAAGAGAGTGTCTTATATTAATTTTTGCTCCCAAAGATTTGCTAGGTCTTATTTTCACGGGGTGTATTATGTTTCCATGAAGTAGGTCTTATTTTCGGAGGATGTCTTATTTTCGGGGAAACACAGTAGAGGTTTGTGAAATTATCTTCATTTTAAAGCTTGAGAAAAGGAGAGCTGCTTATTTTTCTAGGGATGGTTTCAGATTATTCTGCATAGAAGCATGTATTGAAAAGAGCTGATCCTCTGAAATCTTCTACGTTTGCATTTTTATTCTTTTTTCTGCCTAGCTTTTTATATGCCACATATTCTCTCTCTCTCTCTCTCTCTCTCTCTCTCTCTCTCTCTCTCTCTCTCTCTCTCTCTTCCCACCCCTCCTCCCCTCCCTTCCTCACTCCTATCCTCCCTCAGTAAAACTTACTATAGTTGCCGAAACCGGTTTGGCTCAGTGGTAGAGCGTCGGCCTGCGGACTGAAAGGTCCCTGGTACGATTCCCGTCAAGGGCATGTACATTGGTTGCGGGCACATCCCCAATGGGGGTTGTGCAAGAGGCAGCTGGTCGATGTTTCTCTCTCATCGATGTTTCTAGCTCTCTATCTCTCTCCCTTCCTCTCTGTAAAATATCAATATATTTTTTTTAAAACTTACTATGGTATTAACATTAAACCTTTCAAATATGGACATATCATATGAAAAAAGTATAGATTATAAATTCCTCCTCTTTGGGGGACCACTTAATGTGACCTCACCTAAAATCATGCCTTATCTAATAAATGTCAGAAAATGGGAAAGACTCTGACAGTAACAAATAATGCATCATATCTTACTATACAGCACTTAAAAGTCTAAAAGGTGCCAAAACCGGTTTGGCTCAGTGGTAGAGCGTCTGTCTGCGGACTGAAGGGTCCCAGGTTCGATTCTGGTCAAGGGCATGTACATCGGTTGCGGGCACATCCCGGTAGGGGGTGTGCAAGAGGCAGCTGGTCGATGTTTCTCTCTCATCGACCTTTCTAGCTCTCTATCTCTCTCCCTTCCTCTCTGTAAAATACCAATAAAATATATTTTTTTAAAAAGTCTAAAAGGTATTTGTATTGAATCAGCCAACTCTTTCTGAGGTGAGAAGAAACAGCTAGAACATTACTCCTAAACATTCAGTAGCTTTTAAATGAGTAAATATCAGTTTGTATACTCTACTTTCTTTAGGCATATTTCTGTATCTTTTTGGTTTTTATGTAGAATGTTATTTAAGCCTTTAAATATTCCTTTTCTTCACATTTTGGCATTTATTCATTAATAATATGCATTTAATTCATAATAATTATGTAACATTCTGAGTACCTTGATAGATGATGTCTTATAAATATGTCTGTACTACAATAAAGATAGCAATAATTCAATTTTAGGGCTATCTCTTTTGGAAAACTGGCTGATTTTGCTACCTTTTTTCTTTGTTAGAATTTGCTTAACATGTATGTAAAGATAATGCATTTCTGAAGTTTTAGTTCTACTAAAAAATAGCTAAAATTTATCTTGTACTTCGAAGTAAAAAGTTGTCATCTAATACTTATCAAATCACCTACAATAGCCTATGACATCATTTGAAGTGGAAATAACATATCTGTGAGGTGTTTAATACTTACTACAGAATTGCCTTTCTCAGAAATTTTATACAAAAATGAGGTACTAATAAAAGATCTCCTTGGCGAGTAAATTTCCCTAGTAATAGAAAATGGAGAATTGAGGGGAAGGGGGAAAACAAGACTCAAGCTGTTTTCAAAGATAACGTTTTTTAGTTTTATGGGTATAAATATAGAAACAGAACAAATATGCAGAGCAAGGCTTTCTTAGAGCTGGAAAGAAAATCAGATGTGTCTGTGGTTGATTAAAAAGGTATAATTTCTTTTTTATTGATTTTATTGGGATGGCGTTGCTTAATAAAATTATATGGGTTTCAGGTGTACAATTCTATATTATATCATTTATATATTGTATTATATATTCTATGACACCAAAGTATAATTTCTTAATATGAATAGAATTAGCCACATTTTAGAAACTATCTTCAAAGTAACTCATAAAGTGGCAGTCATACATTCTATCACAAGCCTTTATAATGGTAAGTGTAAAACCTTCTGATTATTATTTCACATGGTTCAAGTTTTTGTAAAGTTAGAAGAAAAAGAGTTTTAATATTCATTCATTCAATAAATACATTGACGGCCTTCTACATCTATCTGAGCTGGAATAGAATTAAAGAACAAATCAAATAATAAGGACATTTGATTCCTTCATTTTGACATTTCCTATACCTTCAATTTACCATTTTAACTTTGTATTTTGGAACTTAATGAAGAATTTTGTAACTAGAGAATGCAGACTTAAGAATTTACCTCACATGACATTATCACAGCCTAATAAAAGAAACAGCCACAGAATTGAACATGGCAATGTGACAACCTAGAAAGGAAAAACAGGCCAAAAGATTATCAGTTCAGTCATGAAGATTATAAACATGTTTTAAAATATAAAATAGTTGTTTTTAAAAAATTATTGAAGCATTCTGATAAAAGATATGTCTGTAGAATAGTTTGTGTTTAAGATTTCATATCTTTTTTGGTATTGCTATGGGTAGATATAAATCGAGATAGAGTATAGGTATAAATATATAGAGAAAAAATATTCAGTAATACTGAGAATGTAATAATAGGAACAGGAAATTAGAATTAGAATACTGAGCTGGCTTTAGCGCCCTCTTTAAAGAATAATGTCACATGTAATTTACTAGTATTAAGCCAATGAAGATGGGAAAATGTCCTTTCCTGTTAACTTTAAATTAGCATCTTTTCAACAAAGTTATACCAGATTCTTATTAAAGGGGGTCATCTTCATCATAGATTTTATATATATAAGCTGGTATTTCCTTTTATCACAAAGTTCTTCTCAACTAGCTTGAACCTTGAAATTTCAAACTCAGGTGGCTTGTTATAAGGCTATTTTACTGTATGGCAAATGTGTTGGTGATGGAGCCATCTAAACTTCTGAGACCCTTACTATGCTATCATTTCCTCTTTAACAGTGTTTTCTTTTCCCCACTGCAAAACCAGGCTCGGCTTCCCTCGTGCTCATCTACTTATAGTGTATCTGAGGTATACTTTGCACGTGTTTTATTACATGGTCAACAACATGCTCGCCCTCACCATTTTTCTTATTTTATTTTCCTTTTGCCTTAATTTACTTTGCCTTGCACTTTGCATTTGGCTGAAAGGGGAGAAGGTAGCTCTTTGGGGGAAATTTTCTATATTTTTATACTGCACTGTTTCTGAGTAACTTTTTTTCTGTCAATCACTATATAATATTGAAATGCTTAAAGGCCAAATAGCTCACTTGATTATTATCACCACCTTAATTGCATAAATATTCCTTTGAACAAAAAAAATTATTATTAAACCCGAATTGGCTAAAGACAAAGATTCCAGTTTGCACATCTGTAAAGGTCTACCTCTGGTAGCTGAAGATTTATATTACATTAGTAACAACTCTAACCCATTATCCTTAGAAACAGGAAAGCGTCCAAAACTGATTATTTAATGAAAAGTTAATATGATTTCTCTATTTTTAAAACAAAAGATTTGTTCCCTTTTAAGATACTAATTGGGTTACTCAGGATAGTTGGGTTTTTTTTTAAAGATTTTTTATGAGCTGGAAGAGCTTATCCTCACGAGATTCATGTTTTTCTTAACAAAATATTTTACATGAAATTTGACCTTTATGTTCTTTGCCCTTTTTAGGGATTTCATTTCTTACTATGTTAAACCATAGCATAAATGGGTTTTCTATTTTTATAAGCCATATTTATTAAAATACTATTAATAGGCTTTGAATATTCTTTCCAATGCTGGGGCATTGTTAGGCAGCTAATAGGAAAGAGTATATGTACCTCAAAATATGACTAGTAATTAAAAAGACTTTTAATAGCTTATGAATTTTAAGATCTTAGTTTGTTACTTTAGAAACATAACATTTCTACACTTTGTGCAGGCCAGTATTGTCAGCTTAATTCTCACCACAAAAATATTATCTCATAATGTTATGCAAAACAAAACAACAACAAGCAAAAAGATCACAGTATCTAAAATACCAGGTATTATATGCAGACCACAGGCAGAATATCATCTTTTGTCTTTAATTTAAGAAAAAGCCTTGAAGGAATAGCATAGTTAAACCCATAGCCTCACAAAGTTTAATTTTCTTTCTTTTTCAAGTTTCAACTGTTACTGATTTTTTCCTCTTAAAACTGATTTTGTGGATAATCAATGTCTTCTGGAAATATATAGCTATAGTGAGAAGCAAAGTAATGAAAGACAAATGAATTACTTGTGATATCAGCAAAGACTTTTAAAAGAGAAGATTTATATCATCTCATCACATTTTCCACAGGTCTTTTCTTAAGTTCCCAGGATTATGATTCCCAGTGTAAAAAAGTATATATAACCCATTTCTTTCTGCCACTTCATCCAGGCAATTCTTCATTTCCCATGAGAGTGTATAAGAAGTCTACCATTGGCATCATCTCCAATCACAGCCTACAGCATCTATCAGGCTATTACTTTCTCTGTGACAGCATGTGTGCAGGAGGGCTCTCAGGTTGGAATGGGAACTGGCTTCGGGGGGATGGGATTATGTATGCTGTGGTATTTGCTCCATAGCACTCAGCTCTTAAATGAACTCTAGCTTTATCAGGGTTTGTTTCTTTCGTTATGACACATGAGCTTTATTTATTTGTCATGAAGTGTGTTTCTCTTTTTGTCACTTGTGGTAGGTTTCTATATTTCACTCAATGCTACATGTCTGTGGACTCTCTAGGTGGAATTCTGTTTAATTTATTATGTAATAAAGACTAATACCATGAAGAACTCCTTAGGCATTCTAACATGATAATCATCTGGACAGAAATAAACTTTTATAATTGTTTTCTATTTCATCTTAAATTAGTAAATGACTATTTCACAAATGTTAGACCATAAGCCTTAATTATTAGAATTTCAGGGAATGTCCTCATGTTTTTTCATGTGAAAGCCTCTTGTTGGGACTGTTGCTTACATGCATTGTGTATTTTATAGCATCATTATGGAGGTAGCCAAACCTTTATGGTTCAGTCTCCTTTTCCTCACATTTACATCATGTTCACTTACCTCCACTACTGTAGAAATAACTTCTCCAAATCCTAATGCTTTACTAATTGCATGTCACTACCTTCTGTGGCATTCATAAGACTAAAAAATAATAAGCCTTGTTCAAAAATGAAATTATCCATGAGTTGTACAAGAACAAGATAATTTCTAACATTACCTGAATAATACTGCTCAGAAAATGTTACCCCATGTAATTGATAGCTCCTTATAAAAAATACAATTCTCTTACAATGTGACAAGTCTGTTTTTGACATCTCACTTATTCTATCTTAATTAATCTTCACTATAGCTCTGTTTGGAAAAGATATTATTGTCATTCTCATTTTACAGATGAGTAAGCTCTGGCTCAAAAGGTTAGATATCTTGCCCAAAGTTATAAAAGCTGCCAACTGAGTGGCAGAGGATTTTTTCTTAAATAACATGGTTTCTACTGTTCAGGGGTTATTAAAAGTCATCAGCTCTCTGAATGTCATGTAGTAGTCTTATACTTTCACAGTATGTATTTCCTTAGTTTACGTTGATTATATCGTTTTGGATGTTATTATAGGAGAAAGTGTGGCTGTATAAGATAGAAAACTTTAAGGAAATGTTAGAAAGACATCCTTTTGTGTAATTTATTATTTTTTTGTGCTTAGTTATTCGGCATATACTTACTGAGCTCCTAGTATGCCTTACTCAAATGTAATTGTAATCTGCTAAGTTATTTTATCTATAGAATTGCTTTCACATTTAGAATGCATAAAAATATCATGAATATAATGAGATTAGTGTCTCAGGTTGTAAACTATTGTTCATCACTAAAGCTACATGAAAAAAAGGGGAAAAACTTCCAAATATCTAACTAACCCTCAACTTTGTTCCAACAGTGTTTCAGCAGTGTTCATTTTTTAAAATACTTTGAAAAAATTGCTTCAGAATTTTCTTAGCTTAAACAAAAGCCAGACCTAGTACTATCTTCTGGATCAAAATAGTGCTATTTTCTGACATATATGAGTGCCCAAAAGTAGGCTTATAGTTGTGGGTACATGAAACAATTTATTCTTGTATTATTATTTATTATTGATTATTTATTTGTATTATAACTGTAAACCTACTTTTTCCCACTCCTGTATTTGCAAAGCGGGAATATATACTATATATAAATCTTTAATGATTTGTAACAGTGTATACACCAAAATATCTAATAAACATCTTTTAAACCTATCTTTAATGTGTTAGATTTACCAGTAGCAAGATTGATTTAGATAATTTAAATTGCAGATAATAGATCTATATATTCAAGGAAGGGAAGGAATAATAAGAGAGGGATGGAAGAACACTGGACTCTAAAGACTATAGCATTTCCTGTTTTAAAAGATAAGGCCATTTTTAATGCACCAAATGGACCACAAACTGTTCAAAGTAGAACAAACATTAATACAATAAATATTCATAAAATGAATATTCTACACTGTCAGAATATTCTACACCTAAGATTTCCTATTACATAAATTTTCACTTAGAAAATCTCTAATAATTGATTTTCTGTTTATTTCAATCTATTTGCTGTAATATTCCACTCTTTCCTTTCACTTTAATGTGTACTGTTTTCATTCTGTTTATATATAATAGTTGGAAATTTGGAGATAGTTTAAAGAAATCTCTTAGAAATAATAGCTTTTTATAACACTGCAACTGCTGCTAGCAAAGTTTCTTAACTTCTTCCTCACTTTTGAATTTTTAAAAATGAATTGAAGTATATAAATTATTTGGATCAAAATAAGAAAATTAAGTACATAACTAAAATTGAAATAGAAATGAAAAAAGTCTGTCAAATACTTATATGAAAATCCAGCTTTATACAAATACAGATTAGTTTATCATCATGATGTTATCATTTTACAAATGAAATATTAATTATACATATAGTTAGAACCCAAATAAATGTTGGCTGTTATGTTATAAAAATGACATATCACCGAAACTGATTTGGCTCAGTAGCTAGAGCATCAGCCTGTAGACTGAAAGGTCCCAGGTTCGATTCCGGTCAAAGGCATGTACCTTGGTTGCAGCACATCACCAGTAGGGGGTGTGTAGGAGGCAGCTGGTTGATGTCTCTATCATTGATATTTCTAGCTCTCTCTCTCCCTTCCTCTCTGTAAAAAAAAAATCAACAAAATATATTTTTTAAATGACATATCTTGCTTGCATTCATACTTGTAGTTCCACCTGCTCTTTGACTGTCTTTTTATTATGTCAATTCAGTATATCCAGCTCTGCTGTCTAATTTATTTGTTTTTATCATGTTCTTAAAGTTTCTCAGCATAGAAATCTTTGTAGTTTTGACTCTACTTTATTTTTATCTCTGACAGTATGTCATTAAATTTTGTCATTTTTGTTATTTCTTCCCTTAAATTATCTTCTTTTAATTCTTATTTCTAATACATACAATAAACTTTGTAATCTGCTATACTTTCAAACCCTGGTTATAGTAAGATAATTTGTGAACTTGGCATTCTTATAGAAGGAACTCAAAAAATATCTGGGAAATGGTGAAGTGCCTTAAACAAATAAATTAATGAACTTTTAAAAAATTTATTAAGTTTCCACATCTGTATTTCAGGGAGAATTTATAGATAATTTATGTAAAATCTAATATAGTATCTGGGACATAGTAACCATTAAATAAATACCGTATGTTTCTCTTTTTTTCCTCCTCTAACTTGGATATTTAAAGCCCTAATAACCTCAGATTTAGATTACTAGAGTAACTAAATAACTGGATTCTCTTTTTATAATCCTTCTTTTCTCTTATGTCAGACTAATCTTCCCAAGGCCACTTTAATTTCTTTCAGCTCTCCAATCAAAAAAGCTATAATAGCCTACCTCCGAGTTATTATCAAGAATAAATGCCTCTCTATCAAAGTCCTTCATACTTTGACTACCCACTGTTTATCTAACACTAGAGGTCCGGTGCAAAAAATTTGTGCACGGGTACAGTCCTTAGGCCTGGCCTGCGATCAGTGCCATCTTTCCCAGCTGCCCGCAACTGGCCCCATCTACCACCGCCACCCTCCCGGTTCCCCATTTACTATCAGTGATCAGGGGAAGGGAATGAGAGGTCAGATATTTCCACCCACTCGCTGGCTCTGCCCTCACAGCAGGTGGCCAGCAGGCAATTGGAGCCTTATGGCCAAGGAAAGGGACCAAGAGGTGGTCAGTGCACCTCATAGTGACTGGTCCAGCAGTTGTTCTGGTCATTCTGCCATTAGGGTCAATTTGCATATAAACCTTTTATTATATAGGAAAGAGGCCTGGTGCATGGGTGGGCGCCAGCTGGCCTGCCCTGAAAAGGGCCCTGGATGGCTGGGGGAGGGTAGAGGGAGTCCCTGCTGGGGGCGGGGCCAGCCTGGGCAAGGGGCCGAGGACAATTTGCAGGCCAACCATGCCCCCAGCTACGTCTGGAAGTACATCCAGAAGACATCCTGTCTAATTAGTATATTACCCTTTTACTAGTATAGATTATTTTCTAAAAGTGACTCCTCCAACTTTGCCCAGGACCTTCCAGATTTTGGCACTTAAAGTACCACATCCTAAAACTGAAAGTTCTACATACCAGGAATCCCCTCAATTCCAGGCAAAAAAGGATAATTAGCCACTTACTCCTTATCATGTACCTACAATTCCAATCAAGGTGAACCATCTTGTCATATTATCTTTTTTCCTTTTTATTGGCCATTTTTAGAGGCCCAGTGCACAAAATTCATGCATGGGTAGGGTCCCTAGGCCTGGCCGGCAATCAGGGCCAAACTATGGGGCAACCAGAGGGTAATTGGGGGGCCTCGGTTGCACCTGCCTTGGCCTGACATTGCCCACTCACTGGCCCTGCTCTCTGTTGGGACCTGCTGGCTGGGGGCAGCTCCTGGGTTGAGCATCTACCCACAAGGGGTCAGTGCAAGTTATAGCGACAGGTCATTTCACCAGTTGTTTCACAGTTTAGTCAATTTGCATATTAAGATTTTATATAGATAGATTTGTGCTATTCTTTCTTCCTCCATAACTCTAGCACATCTTCCTCAAGCAAACCTCTATCAATTCCTATTCATCTCAAGGGAATTTAAGTTGTGCTTAAAGACAGTATTTTCCTATATTGTTTCCTCCTCCCTTTTTTACTTTTTTTACTGTTGCTTACATGTTGGTGATCAACTTGATTCACTCTCAGATTCTCTGTTTCATTTCTCACTATATATCTGCTGTTTCCAACATAGTAGCCTATAGCCACATGTAGCCTCTAAAGTTAAATTCACTAAAATAAAATAAAATTTATAATTTAGTTTCTGCATTGCAGCTGTCACATTTCAAGTTCTTAATAGTCACTCGTGACTAGTGGCTACCATACTACAAAGTATAGATATAGGATATTTTCATCATCACAAGAAGTTCTATTGGAATACAATGTTCTCTTCTGGGTTGATCTCATAATCAGCCATTATTATTACAATAATCACTGTCAATCATTATTCTACTTATATAGCACTTGCTTTGTTCAGGGATCATTCTAGGAACTTTCTAGGTTGGATAGAGACACTTTCTTAGCTTTGTTTGGGCTTTATATTATTTTCCTCCACACAAAGCACACACAGTAAGCATTTAATAATTAACCAGATCCTGAGTTCAAACCCAGTCTCAAATATCCCATTCTGTATATTTCAAATATGACTAAGATTTGCCTGCATTCTTTAATTCCCTGAGCATAAATTAATCTAGGTCAGTGATTTTTAATTAGTGTGCCGCAAGAGGTACACTGGTGTGCCATAAGAATTTTTAAAACCTGCAATACCTGACTATTTAGTCAAGGACACTGACCTCTTTTCCCTTAGATTGTCAATTTTAAAAAATAACAGCCAACACGATAATAGCCGTCGGTGTGAATGAATCAAAATTACACCTATTTTTTTGTGTCAGATTGGCTTTTTTTATTGCTCTCTATTCAATATTGAGGACAATTTACATCAAAAGTTATTTTTTATTCTTTACTGGGCTGATACCCATAATTCTCTTCTTTCATGTGCCCTTATATACCACAGCCTTCATTTTGTCTCCATTTCTCTTCTTTCTTAACCCAATTGTCTCTTCTATATGGGAGGTAGAATATGTATGCTTGCACAGCTGCCTGCAAATTACAGACTAGGAATACTAAGCAGCTCGTGGTTATACCCTGCTATGGTTCATACCCATAAATTTACAGACACAGTTTAGTTTATCACCAAACCTGGTCTAAATTTTATTTTTAAATATATTTTATTGATATTTTACAGAGAGAAAGGGAGAGAGATAGAGAGCTAGAAACGTCAATGAGAGAGAAACATCGACCAGCTGCCTCTTGCATACCCCCTACCGGGGATGTGCCCACAACCAAGGTACATGCCCTTGACCGGAATCAAACCCTGGACCTTTCAGTCCGCAGACCGACGCTCTACCACTGAGCCAAACTGGTTTCGGCACCTGGTCTAAATTTTAAAGATCCAGAAATGTATCTTCTTGACTATCAGCAGTGTAAATTTTCTTTTACTTGTTCATGCAAATATGCATTTGAGTGCAATGAAATGTGTAGCCTGGACTTCAGCAAATAGAAATGTCAGTTTTCTGTAGTCAACATTTTCCCCCTTTCAGAATCACTTCCTTTTTCAACTAGGATTTCTCATATAAGCCACAGATAAAGTTATTTGTGTGGCTATTTTTTCAAGCTCCTGTGAAGATGGTACCATTCTATATTCGTAAAGGAAAAGCTAATTTATTACATACAGTGTATGTATAGTGCATTGGGCTTAATCCTCCTTCAGAGTTCAGAAACATATTAGTTGTTACTCTACTCTTAAGTAGTTCGGTATTTCTTGAGGCCAGTTGTCATTTAAAGCCATACTTAAAATTCCTTCTTTAGGAATTCTCCTTATTGCCATATTTTGAGGATACCAAAATACCTAAATTGCTTCATGCTTACCATTCCTATTTTAAGATTTGAGAATATGAGACATGTATTTATTTGAGAAAGAATCAAGATTAACCAGCTTCTCACTGTATTCCAAAGATGTTCGTGCTTTGGCAGTTATTAATATTTATTAGTTTTTTCACAGTCTTGAAGTAAATTTACTGAAGGTGAATGCAGCATAATGCTTTTAAAAAAAATTGTGTTTGGGCTAGATTTGAATTCCAGCACTGGATTTGAAACCCAACCCTGCCTCTTACTAGCTTTGTAATCTTAGGAAAGTTAACTTGTCTACACTTCATTTTCCTATAAAATGGGAATAATACTTCCTTTTAAGGGTACTTTATGTATTTAATCACTTAATACTGCTTGATACAGTGCCTGATATGTGTAAGTACTCAGTAATATTTACTAGAGTACAAAGGTAAAGTTATGTTTAGTTTGAACTAACTGTTAGATATAGTAGCTACTACAATTTGTCATGCAGTAAATATGTTTTACATATGGTTAGCCACACTCTGACTGAAAAATCAAGTATTATTAACTTCACTATCAACTTGACCTAATAACATGAACACTTGTACACATTCCTGCTTGCTTCTTTTTCCTAGTCATGGTCAAGTATGTTGAATATGCTATATATGAACATCTATTTCTTTTCATTTAGCCAGTTAACTATCTTTCCCAGATTTTTCTCTTGTCTTTTTTCTCCAAAATCACTTTTTAGTTTAGTGTCTGTATTATTTAGCATACCTACACACCACTCCACTAAAGATTATATCTAATAAGAATAGTACTTTTATTATAATTGTTATTTGGGGGCAGGAAAATATTTTCCTTGACACTGTTATAGTCCCTGGTTGGATCTGAAAATTAACCTAACAAAGATTAACAGGAGAGAACCATACAGCATCATTTCTATAAATTTTACATTACATAGGAGCCTTCATAACAAAATGAAGACCAAAAGAAATAGTTAAGCCTGTGTGTCTTTATGCTAGTTTTAGTAAGTGGACTTTGGACATTCGTGGAAAAATAGGAGAGGGCAAAGAATATGAACTAAGGGTAGTAAACGGGGGGAACTTACAAGTCCTATTTGTTCTGATTCTTCTTAGTGCCCCCTCATCTTAGAGATAAGCATGCTCCTTTCCTCAGACATTAGGGAGAGCACCTCTCACTTAAAGGTCTTATGACCTGCTTTAGGAAAGAAGGGTAAGGGAGAGACAGAAAGACCTTCTTGCTTCTTCCATTTTCTTAAACTTGTTCTTTTTAAAAATATTCAGTATGCCAAAGTGCCATATTTGGGAGTAGTATGTCCTGAACCCCATCATTTTATTGTTCTTGAATTCCATTATATGTCACTAGAGTCCTGGCCTGTGCCCTCTCACAATCTGAGAACCTTTGGGGGATGTTGGAGAGCCAGTTTTGGCCCAATCCCCACAGGCTAGGCCAAGGGACCCCACTGGTGCACAAATCCATGCACCAGGTCTCTAACTATGCATACTAATATAAGATCTTTGGTTAAACTTTTCCCCCCCACTCCCCTGCCCCCTTCCCTCTGAGATTCATCAGTCTTTTCCATGGCTCCATGCCTGTGGTTTCCACTCCTACACAGAGTGTCTGCCCTGTGGTGGTCAGTGCGCCTGATAGTCAGTCTCTTAGGCTTTTATATACATAGATACTCTATAGTCACTTGCCTTATAAGTGGGGCAAAGCATTTTGCCATGAAAATAACTTTATAAATAGTGACCAGATTTCTAGGCTAGCACTCAGAAGTTTATATTACCCTTAACAAGTTGAAATAGCACTATAGTTTAATTGAATTGAGGGTCAAAAAGATATGGATTAATACAGGGATTTATATACTATTTGTAACATTATTTCTTGAGAAAATGCATTTTAACCTCTAATAAAATCCAGCCTACTCCAACGCATTTTTACCCTGACAAATTCTAAACAGCAACAGGTCTTACATTCTGTTTTCTTCCTCCTTCAGCTCAAATGGGACATCTTCCTTAAATACTCATTATGGTGGAAGGGAAAGGGAGAGGGAAACTTGGGGCAAGGATTTCTTCACAGCAGCATCAACCATTGTTGAATGAAATTATAAATTGGACATTTACATCAATGGTTTATACCTGTATAGTTAAATTTCAATATGCTTTTATAGTGTGGTGTTATTTCTAATACCTCTTCCTAATGAATGCTGATTTTTCTAACTTATTACATGCCTTCTGTGTCCTTACTATCTTGTAAACAATATATAGGTATTTGAACTAACTGAGAAAGATAGATGTCTGACTCTGAATTAAAAGAGATTATTTGTACTACCTTGTCTGTTCGTGAGAAAGCCAGTTTATCATGAATGTAGCAAACAGGATTTCAATCCTGTTAAAGTATTAATAATACCAATTTAAAGGAATTTGACCTTGAGTATTCTCTGCTCATTTTGTTTTCTACATTAAGTTCTGTCAGAGTACCAAAAAGCAAGTTTAAAAAAACACACACACACATACTTTGAGGTTAAAGTTTGTAATTATTTTTTTTTATCCTGACTTGAGGATATGTTTTTATTGATTTTAGAGAGAAAGGAAAGGAGAAGAGGAAGAGAGAGAGAAATATCAGTTTGAGAGAGAAACATTGATTGGTTGCCTCCGGACCAGGGATTGAACCCACAACCTAAATGTGTGCCCTGACTATGAATTAAACCTGAAACCTTTTGATGTACAGGATGATACTCCAATCAACTAAGCCACCCAGCCAGGGCTGTAATAAATTTGATGTGCTAAGTGAATATAAAAATTGAAATTGATATGATTGTGTTTTTTCTTCTTGATTATTTATGCCTTGAGTTTTTCTAACATTACCAATAGGTTATGATTAATCAAGTATATATTGGGCATCTCTAATACAGAGAAGATATTGCTTTATTAGTTATATAGAGAATGTAGTAAAAATTCTAAATGGGGCCTCACTTAAGAATTTTACAAATTGGATATTGTCTGTATTTTTTAAAACAATCATATCCTATGTATTCAGGCTGAAAATTAAAACTATTCAGTGTTAGAGTCAAAAAAAAAGTCTATAGGAAAATCTTCATCTTGGGCCCTGTGTTCACAAAATAGTCATGGGGGTGTTATTTTATAATTCACCAAATTATTGTCAATCCCCAAAAAAGAACTTGCTTAGGGCAGATTTTCCTAGAATAGATTTGAGATCTTGAGGCCTTATTATATAACTTTAAAAATGCCATAATATTTCTTTAGGCCATATTTTTTTTCCATACAGAGATGGTGTCAATTATTCTAACTTGATGGAAAGCCTTATTTGATTTATTTGGCAAGTGCAGACCTCTTTGGAAAGGAGAGATAAAGGCAAAGCATAATATTATTGTTTATTAACTTTACTTATTGGAGGAGAATGCAAATTTTCACCCTTCAAATGCTCTTCTCTGCCCTAAGTTACAAACTACATTTGAGTGGTATATGAGACATTAAAAAAGAACTCAGTAAACATCATAGGTCAGAATGAATAGCATATACAAGAGAGATATAATCTACAAAAAGGAATTTGAGAAATGTATTTTGAGTCCACTCAATTCACTATAAGAGCATATTTTGAATTCTATGGAATTCATTTTAAGCATACTAGTAGTCTTTCTATGTGTTATGTAATAAATGTTTCCTACCCTACTTTACAATTGTGGCTGTCATTCTCCAATATACATTAACCTGTAATGTTTACATTCTTAATAATAATGTTATGCCTATTATTTAAAAGATTTTCAACTCTGTATTTTTGCATCTAAGACAGAATTTTTATTTTATGTTCATTTTTCTTATTTTTTTATTTTTAAATTAGCAATTAGAGAGAGAGAGAGAGATTTGTTGTTCCACTTATTTATGTATTCATCAGTTGCTTCTTATATGTGCCCTGGTTGGAGATCAAACCTGCAACCGTGGCATATGAGAACAACACTCTAACCAACTGAGCTAACCAACCAGGAATAGTATTTTATTTTAATTTTTACAAGAATTACAGAATTAAAAATTATAGAGGAGTGTTGGGCGGGGGGGTTCCCCAAGGTACCCTATCATCATCAAGAGACTACACTAGAAATAAAAAATGGAGAATGTTATTTTAATTTCCTTTCCATTCGCTTTGAAAAGTTCAACTTGTTTAATTAAATGTATATGATGTCAGAATATTTTATAGGTATGCTCATTTTTATCATACTGACTTCTCTTTAGCTTAAATATTTTATGGATCCAAACTCATGTTTAGTTTGTAAGTGAGATATTTTATATACATGAATAAATATCAGTGCATTAAATGATAAATTGAAATCACATAGCCTTTGACATGTAAGTGCTTTTGACTTAATTTTCATGTGACTTGTTACTACAGAAAGCAAAGAATTATGAAACATAATAAAGTTATTATATAAAATAAGGTTATTTTATAATAAAACAGTTTGGCTCTGTATTATACATAGTGAAACTAATGTTGAATATATCCCTAGGAATTGAGAGTGGTATGTTAATACTCAAATGTTTTGCATTTTAAGAAAGAAAAAAGAGGAACGATGGAGGGAAAGGAGAAGATAGGGGAAAAGGAAACAGCATTGGTTTTTCATTCATTTTCTGCTTCAGTATTTAAAAAATAAGTCACGTATTTTAATTTCTCCTATCAAATAGTTGCAGACCATGAGTAGCAACTTAAAGAACAAGGGTTAATTCAGAAAGACCTTAAAGATATTTTTGGAATCGTGTTCCATGAAACCCTGAATGAAATTCAGATTCACATGAACTTTTATAGCCATAGTTTTAAATTATATTAGCAGTTTTCCTTGTCCTATTTCTAAGTTTGCCTTAGGATAAGAATAGAAGATTCTATTTTTTTAAATTTTGTACATGTCATTCTGCACTCAATATTGCCTAGAGTCTTGAAAATTGGGCCTGATGCTTTTATTCCTCCCCCCCCCCCCAATCTTTGGCACCTTGCTGCTATATCAACACACAGCATGTAAATCTAATTCTGTTTGGACTGCCATGCCTAGCTGTTTTTTATGAGAAGCATGGCATGAGCTAACACATGGCTTATTGAGAAGACTGTTGTGTATGTATCTCACCGAAAGAAAAATTCCTATAGCAATCTAGTCCTTTGAATTTAGTATTGAAGCTGCAGTAATAGATGACGGGCTTCTATACAGTACTCGACAGAGAAGGGAATTCCCCAAAAATAAAAGTGGGCACTGGGGTAAAAATGGTCTTCTACAGTCTGATGATGCTAAATTATTTACTGGTACTTCATAGTTGTGGTGGTAAGCATCCCTCAAAGAATGCACATGAGTGGGAGAGTATGAAAGAGAAAAAAGAGGCTTGAAAGAAATGTATGAGGAAATGTTGAGTCAGTCTTCAAGGTCAAATATATCACTCAGGGTCTGAAGTAATTGAGTCAAATTAAGACTGAGTTTGTCTTATCCAATTTCCCAGC
This sequence comes from Vespertilio murinus, assembly GCA_963924515.1. Lineage (NCBI taxonomy): Eukaryota > Metazoa > Chordata > Mammalia > Chiroptera > Vespertilionidae > Vespertilio > Vespertilio murinus. The sequence goes on from OZ004704.1 coordinate 191,298,311, forward strand.
CCAATCATACAGCTTTATATATGTCAAACATGTCTTAACTCCTTTATAGCCATAATAGTGCCAATCTGTTTTTTAACCATTTGTACACCATAAGCATCTATAGACACAAGCAATGAACCTTTTTTAATTAAATTTAAAATATTGCAGCAGTTTCTGGTTAAACAAACTTTATGATTGCCTTTGATATTTTAACTGTGTATTAGAAGCATTGGTTTAACTATCATGTGATCAGTACCCTTCATTAATTCCAGTAAATAGTCATCTTATTTTCATGTATGAATTTTATGTTTAATAGAAAATGAACTAGATGCTCTTTTTCCAAGTGGAAAAAAAATTCCTGTTTTCCTTTCACGTTAAAGTTTTATCTTGAAAAGATAGGAAGAAAATTAATGTCTCTGAAATTGGGCATTTAATCTTTATATTCCTAAATCATTTTTATGAACATGAATTATTATTATTATATTGCTTAATTTATATCAAGATATTCCCAAAGAAAATCAGTGTGGGTACAGTAATTGAACTACACAACTGTCAATTACTCCACTCTTTGATATGTAGACTAATGAAATTTAAACAAACCAAAAAAAAATGTTATATGATCAAGAGTTCAGAATTTTCTATATGTCCTCCATTAGCTCATTTCCCTTTATATATAGCAAGTTTGTCTGTACTCTCCCTGGTTCTATTTTAGAGCCATGTAGCACATTTTAGGAGTTCAAAAGATACAAGCCTGGCTGGTGTGGCTCAGTGATTGAATGCTGACCTATGAACCAAGAGGTCACTATTAGAATCCTGGTCAGGGCATATGCCTGAGTTTCAGGCTCAATCTACAGTAGTGGATGTGCAGGAGGCAGCGGATCAATGATTTTCTCTCATCATTGATGTTTTTCTCTCTCTCTCCCTCTCCCTTCCTCTCTGAAATCAATGAAAATATGTGTGTGTTTTTTAAAGACAAGTCAAAATAATATTGTGTTATTCATTCAACTTCAACTACTGCCATATATATATATCTATCAAGTGTCTCTATAGCCATTCTCACTGTTACAGTTCACTGATTATAGCATTTCTAAAGAGTTGTTGGGCATATATAAGTACCACTGTTTCAGTTCATCTATATCACTATCCTTTCATTTGCAATTACCTAACTTTTATATATAACTGAGCTCTGTTTTAAGGCTTTGTTCTGAAATATTCCCCAGCTTGAATTATCTACTTGCTCTTTATTGAGTCATTTATTCTGGTAGATGTAGCTATACTATGTCATTGCTTTAATGTTTGAAGTCACTTTGGCTTTCTTTTAAATATCCCATCCACAAAGAGAACTGTTGCTATTGCTCTTAAGTCATGATGTGGTTCAAAATACCTGTTATTACTCTAACACACTCCTTTCACAATTTTATAAGCTATGTCTTTTGATTCTTCCTATTACTTGAAAAGAAAATGTCAGATCACAGATGATATTGGTATTTTAAGGTTGAAATAAGTATAAAGAGGAAAATAACATAGAAGAATCCCTGTTCTGTTATTTATTCTCTAATTTACATTCACCCATCTTCTTATTGCAGTCCCCTACAATTCATTCTTTTCTGTGCTTTTCTTTCCTGTGTATATATGTGTTTTTTAATAGAAATGACCTATCTTTATATCTCTACCTGTTTATTTTCCTTTCCTTTTTCTATAAATAACCCAACCCATCTCAGCCAATGTTAAAGAGTATGAACTTTAATAATTATTTAAATGAATATGTGTATCTCAGTTTGCTATAAAAAAAACAAAATGGGACTAGCATAGCTGCTTAAGTATTTAAATAAGGCAAAGAATAAATAACAGCTATATACTGTTCCTATATTCTAGGCCAGCTATCTCACAGGAATATGAGACAGATAATCTGAAAAAAAATAGCATGAATTAATTAGGTATAATATTTATACCTGTAAAAATTATAAGTCATGTAGTGGTCCTGTGAAAATACCATTTATGAAAATAATATATGTGCCTTTTTCAGCTTAGTTGAGTTAAAACATAGTGCTAATAATGAGTTTAGAGTTACCAATTTGTAAAGCCAGTTAATTTCAAAATTATTCTATGATTATAGACTATAAAATAATACTCAATATTTTATTGTAGATATATATATACAGGGAAAGGACAGGAAGAATGTATTGGTGGCTCAGAATAAATCTATCAACAATTGAGTGAGACTGATTTGAGCAAATAAAATAATGGTCAATCTGTACTATACTAAGAGGCTTGAATTTTTAAAAAATTTTCAAATCAAATGTATCACTTTTAATAGCAGTTTTTATTTTTATTTTATTTTCAATAATGTTTGGCTTGTTTTTCACATATTCAGTAAAGAATATGGATACGCAAGAGAAAAAAATAACCTTTGAACTTCCCATGTTAAATGCTGTTGACATTTAATGCAAAGAAATAATAGGATGGTGTATTGCAGAGAGTAGAAAGGAAATTCTATTGACACTAAAAAGTAGATAAAGAATAAAGAAGCATATATCAAAGGAATAATTATCTTAAAAGATAAATAACAAACACCCATATGTTAACCACCTAGATTTAACAAATAATAATGTTTTTTATAATGTCTTTAGATCTTTTAACATTTTTAAAAAGTTATGACAAAGCTCAACTTCCCTTTGCATAGAATTGTAATTATATATTAGAAAATTAGAAATATGTTCTTTTACATGTGTGGCATATATATATTAACCCTGCATTTGAATGATACTGTATTTTCAGGATTCCTTTTGCTGCTGTGATACCTTGATATATTCCTGCTTGTATTTATTTTTAAAATACTTATTTAATAGCATGATTTGAAGGATTTTGGATATATGCTCATGGGAAAAGAATACACACACACAAATACTATCTGGGTATATGTGCTAAATACAGGGGTGAGTTATATGAATGAGTTATATGAATGTGAACTTGCGCTGGTATGAAGGAGCATAACTAGTAATGTAGATATAGCAAATTCATATTTTTGTAAGGTAATTAAAGTGGTCTAAAACAACTTAAACTACCTATAATCTAAATTTAACAATGTTCTAAGAAAGAATACCCTTCTAATTCACTTCTTCCTACACATGACTATTTAGCTTTTTTAAAAAAGAAAAAAAGTATCTAAAATAAAACTTCATCGTAAAATATAACCCCTAATTACATAGCAATATTCTACTCTTCTAGGTTATTTGGCTGATCTAATAATCAAATTGATATAATACAGATTAATATGAGAAAAACAAATTTTTAATTTTGTACATATGGGAGTTCCATAAAGATATGAAACCAACATCAAATCAGCTTTGAGGCTTATATGCCTTCCTTAACCAAGGAATGGAATGCAGACCTGAGGCTTTAAATGTTAGGAGGTAATTCATAAAACAATGAGAATAGCAGGTGCTTGGTAATTAGATGTTTGCCCTGCCATACAGACAGATTATTCACATAAAAGTTATCTCTGGTAACAGCTGTCTCTCTCTGAACCAGCCTCCTCTCCCCCCTCATCAATTATTTTTAGGTAGGTAAAGGAAAGGTAAAAGTTTTTCTTGAGTCTGCTGGGTCTTAATTGCCTCAACTCAAATTAATCCACATGCTAAAGGAGAATTTTGGGGGTGGCATATTTTACTCCTCTTCCCTACTTTATTGTGAGATCTGAAGCCAGTAACAATCCTTGCTTTTTCATCTCTAGAATGGATATAAATTTCTTTATAAAATAATCAGTTATTCATCTGAAGATTGAGAAATAGTGTTATGAATAATCAAAATTCCTATTAGTAGAAGAAATATTTTATTTAGCTTTGTTTTATATATACAACTAGGTAGTATATTTTCCTCCTATTTATCATATTCAACATTAAAATTCTCAGGACAAACATCAACTCAAAAATACTGTTGTTACCAAGGGGAAGTCAGCCAGAGATTATATCTTTTCTAGAGGTGATTGATAGTGGCTTATTTTATAAGTAAAGCTTTATATAGGAAATACATTAAGAATATTCATTGATGTTCATATTCATATTCTCTTTAGAACTGGTGAAAACCAGTTTTATTCTCAGTAATGTTCTACATATTATATTGTTCTCTTTAGGAATAGGAATTCACCAAGTTACCGAAACAGCACCATAAATAGGCTTTTGATTTAAAATGAAAAATATAATCCACTTCAACAACTCTGTGCCTGTTATAGTTCTGACTTACTTTAAAGAGGTCAATTCTGAAAACAAAAAGAATTCTTCACATTTACCTAAGACTTAAGAAAGCGTAGGGGAATTTAAGACTATAATAATTTATACAACCACTAATAGCCCTTCGCACGAATCCGTGCACCAGTAGCTCTCTGCCGCCCTCCTGTAGCTCTCCGCCCACTGCCCCATCCTCCTGTAGCTCCCTGCGCCCCTTCTCATAACTTGCTGCCCTGTCCCCTCCTGTAGCCCTGCGCCTCCCACTTGTTTGCTATCCCACCCCCTCCTGTGGCTCTCCACCACCCACTTGTAGCTCACTGCACCACCCTCCTGCTGATCCTTGATCCGATCTTTATGTGGTCGGTCATTATGCCTCATGGCATAACAAATTATTAGCATATTCCTCTCTTATTATATAAGATGTGGAAAATGTTTATGAATAATCCTCTTGAAAAGATTTACAAAATTGTATGGCTTATAAATATTGTCTGCATACCTTCAAAAACTTATATTATCTACATATATAAAAGGGTAATATGCTAAGTGTCCTTCCCACTTTCTGGGTAATAATGTCATATAACATCTCCAGGCTTCTCCCTAGTGAAGACTAGCCTCCTTATAGTTTCTTCAGCCCAGGAACACGACTTGCTTTATAACTAGGTGCAAACACTTTACACTATAGCCAAATGTTTGTGAAGCATTTTTCCGAGCCTCATCTCATTTGATCCTCACAGAAGTCCTGGAGTAGGTAGATAGGAGACTTGGTAGAATCTTGTTTTCTTTTCATTAGCCAGAAAGCAGATTTAGAAAGTTTAGAAACTTGACTCAACTGAAAAGAAGTAAGAAATGGTGGACCTTGAAAATGACTTCAGGTTTTCTCACTGTATAGAATATAGTCAAACACTGCTACACTTAAATATTTTACCCTTTGTTCTCCCTGTGTGATCTATAATAATAATCTGCTTCGTGTTGATATTTACTGCTGTGTTTCTGACAATTACCTGAAAGAGAAGTTGGGGTGTTTCACTGGGCTGGTAAAAGTTTAGCTAAATCAGAAAGCAGGTCTAATTAAGCAAGTTCTATATCTATAAAAGGCTAAGTTGACACACACATGCGCAATACATCTAAAACTCTCATTGGCACCAATCACACATGTGTGTTTCCATCTGTTATTGTCAATCATGCATTAATTGACACTTGCATTATAGAGAAAGGTCAAATAGTGATATTACAATATTTCTTCTAATTAATTTTATTTCAACATGCACAAATTCGTGCACTGGGACACTAGTACATAGATAATAGAATTGTTGCTCTCTATCTGTGATCAACACATGACTAAAAGTTCAAAGAATAATTAACTATAGAAGTGTGTGTGTGTGTGTGTGTGTGTGTGTGTGTGTGTACATTTACATTTGGTTAGAGAGTTTTAAATGTGATGACTGTTAAATGATTATTCCATGTAATTATTTATCTAAACCAATGGAAAAAGAGCAAGTAAACAGATTTTCTTTTTATAATGTATTTTTTATTGATTTCAGAGAGGAAGGAAGAAGGAGGGAGGGGTAGAAACATCAATGATGAAAGAGAATCATTGATTGGCTGCCTCTTGCATGCCCCCTATTTGGGATGAATAGAGATAGGAAAGATTCTTAGAGCTACAAAATTCTAGACATAAAAGGAAGGTTGGAAATTATCTAGACCTCAGTTTTTTAATCTTTGTTTTTCCCCTGGACCTATTTGCAAATCTAGCAAAGCCTTTACTCTTCTTTTAAAAATATATTTTTAAGTATATACAAAAAATATATAGAATTACAAAGAGAACTAATTGAAATCATTCTCAAAATATGTATAAAATAAATTATGATTAAATACTGCTTTATCCATTAGACAATAAAACCTAAACAGTAAGTAATTAGACTACTGTAATTTGAAATCTTGATGAATATGACTATTTTATATTTGAATATAATAATTCAAAGCAATAGGTTCTGCTAATATTATTGTGACTTGTCACCTATGCTCATAAGGAAAGAAAATACTAAAATGTATTTAGTTTGATGAATATAAACATTATAAAAAAAATTCTTTATTCCAGTGAATGGACACCCCCCCCCCCCCCGTGACAAGTATCCACAGATTCTCTCAAGGGGACCGGACCATCAACCTCAACTCAAACCCCTGGAAATATCCTCATTTTGCAGTTGAAAAAACTAAGTTCCATAGAAATGAAGTAACTTAGCTAAAATCATACAAAACAAAAGCAGATTAATCCTTGCAGAGATAACCTTAAACCTTAGCTCAGACTTTGTTGAACTATAATCTATAAATTGGCCATTATCTTGTCACTGATTTATGGCATAATATGAAGCACATTCTTTATTCTCATTGTGCCTCAGATTCTACCATATTAAATAAGGATAATAACAGTAACATAGATCTGTATTGCTCTTTTTCATCTATGATAGTTTCACCTTCACATACATTATCCTACTTAATTTCCCCCCATTTTATGGATTAGGAAAATAAATCTTTGAGGTGTTGATTATTGAGTCTAAGGCCATACAGCTAGCTAGGAAAAGGAAAAATCAATATTAGAAACCATACCTATTATCATGCTGACTTTCATGTCATAAATAAACCAAAAACTTTAGTTCTATAGTTGCATTTGTGTTGTGATATCATAAATCTAATTGAACACAAATGAGTTGTTATTAGGACTAAATGAGCCCAGTACTTGTATCTGAATTTATAGATAAAGTGGTGAATGAATGGAACTATAGAATAGAGTATTTCTAGACCAATTATCCATTTTTGTTATAAAAAGTGGGAAAAGAAAGAAATAGAATTTAAGAATCTGTGATTGTAGTATTGGCTTGATATGTTTAAATCAAACCTTTCTGGTTTGGGTTAGGCTAAAAAAGGCAAATAGTCTGAGTAAATGCCAAGGAGATTCTTTTTTTCTATCTTCTTAAGTTTTATTTTTATGAGTAAATGGCATTCAATAAAGTTTGTGCTTTTATAGACAAATTACTCTTAAATAAATTTAACAAGATAGAAAAATTAAAATGAAATTTTTATAATCTTTCATTCTACTGACCTGACTATATGAAATATAGAATATCCTGTTCTCTTATAAAATAAGGAATCTTCTTAACCTGAACTGAAAATTTTGATATAGGTTAACTTTTATTGGACTCCAATAAAGTAATAATAGTAATGTCTTTTCTAAACTTTTAAGATCATTCTGTAGGTTACCCATATATTTTTTAGATATAATTCACATAATTTTCATATTATATCTCTTGAATTAGCAGACCCAAATAAGTAAAAACTATTTTTAAGTTAGTACAGGAATGGCTATTATCATACTGATCAGAAATAATTTTTAATCTGCTGAGATTAGAAAAACTATAATTACTACAAAATATACAAATATTTAAATAAGGCTAATATTTACTGTGTATAAAGTACTATCTTTGACATCATAGAAAGAGAATATACTGAGGATTAAAGTTAAATCCTTTCTCTCCACAACCTACAGTATATTTAGAGACCCAGATCAATAATTGGAATATTAGTAACTGTGATAACTCTTATAATAAAAGTTAAGATAAGAGGTTTTAAGAGTTTAGGTAAACCTAAAATCAGATTATGGTGATAGTTGTACAGCCATATAAATTTATTAAAATGCATAAAACTGTATACCTAAAATTAGTGAATTTTATGGTAAATTTTATCTCAATAAGGCTATTAAAAGAGTTTAGGGAAAGAAGAAATTGTTTCTGATTAAAGAACTTGAAGAATATTTTTTACACCTCGTACAATTTAGGCTGGATCTTAGAGGACAAGTAGTATTTAGATTAGAAAATAAACAACAGAATATTCCAGAGAGAATAAACAGCTTGTCTAAAGTCTAAGAGTTCAAAAGTACAAGGAATATTCTAGAGGAGTTATTTCAGACTCTGCTCCATGCCTTTGATTATATGGCTTGCATTCCTACCAGTACTTATGGCCAAATGACTGACATTTCCAAAAAGTTTTGATCAATTCCTATTGAAAAACTTTTTTCTTTCTTTGAGTTAAAAATAAATATTTGCCTTCATTTTGAGCTGATGAAGAACTTATAGTTAGAAGGTGTATAATTACAGTATTTCACAATTATCAGTGGCTCCACTGATAGCAACTCTTGACATTTGTTTCCATCTTTATAGCTAAAATCACTGATACCTGCATTATCTCCTGTGAGCCCCATAGTCTTTATTTTCCCCACGAGGAAACAAATTAAAGGAGGACCCAGAGCCTAAAATAAGAAAAACATGCTAACAGAAGGGTAAACATTCTGACCTGCTAAGAATAGGATGAGGGAAAGAGAAAATGGTAATATAAGTAAATGTTCTTTGAACAATTAAAAATCTGCTAAATTGCATGCCTCATATGACTCAAAACTCATATAAAAAATAAAATAGGTGAAGTTAACTACTGTCATCAATTATAGATAAGCAAATTTTCATTTTTTCTAAAGAGCTGATATGACCTTGTTACTAGCCCATATTTTATTGATGGTAGAGAAAAATATATAGGAAAGTTCGCAACAATTTCTAAATAGATAGGGGTTTTTGTGGTGTTTTTTTTTTTGCTTTTTAAAATGTAATAAGATTACAATTTAAATTAGGTGTTTCAAAAAATTGCCATAGAATTTCTCAAATTATATGAGTGAGCAAATATACAGAAGCTTAATTTCTAATTTTAAATATGACTACTGACCAGTAAAATTATGCTAAATACAGAAAGGGCTTTCTTAATGACCCTCAAAGATGATTTTGTTTGTTCTTGACTTTAACCCCATTTGACCAACTGCTCAAATTTTTCAGTACGTCATATTGTATTGAGTAATTTATTCCACCTGTTTACGGGGGAAAAATAAAATTAGCCCGATGAGCAACACAATAGAGACAAGTTTTTAAGAAACCTACGTGTGTTAATCTGCAATCAAATGTAATCTTCATTTTAATATTTATACATCTTTATGTTGTTATGAGCCTATGCTTAACGTGGATTTTATTTATTTGTTTCTCTCTTCCCTCACTTCTGTGAAATGCAGAAAGGAAAGGGTGTTTGTTATTCATACATTTATACCCCACTAACTGGTGTTACACATCTGGCTTCCACTGGAGAGCCCCTGACATCGCAGGGAACGGTGATCAAAATTCCACACACTAGCTTCATGCTGGGGGCTCGTAGCTACTGCAGCATTGAAGAGGGCCTTTTCCTGGCTTCTTTAAAATAAGCATGGAGATGGGATGGTTTAAGGGAAGAACACCGCTCAAGTCACATGACCACTGCTGCTGCGCTTCTGTGTGTCCTGCTTTCTTCATAACAGCTTGGCACTACATTCTTTCCCTGTATCTTAGTGGACTTGTGTGTGATTGAGTGGGATGGGGGTTAGGGTGGGGTATTGTCAGTAGATGGTTATACATCATGCATGCAATGTTAGAGTGATGTGCCTTCCCTTATGTGTCACAGATTATGGTCATAGATTAAATCTTCTGTGTTCCTGAGAGACTGGGTCGTCTCTCTCTTATTGGTGTGAGATTCTTGTGTTTTTCTGTTTACACCCTCAATTGTTCATCATGTTGCATTAAACATAATTTGAAATGTTCTTCTGTAAGAGTTAGCTTTTCATGTTGGGCTGAAAAAGTCTTCATTTCTGTGTAGCGATTCATGTTATTATAACCTATGGCTTTCAATTGTACCTCCCATAATGAAGAGCTGACTTTAAACACTGTGCTATTCTTGTTATGACCTAAGCATAAGGTAAGTCACTTCTCTAACTGTATCTAAAGACTGTGGTTGTTTGTTAAATTTTTCTCAGTTTTGTTTAAAGCATTTTCACTTTTTCCCTTACCATTTATTGCGTGCTCTCCCCCTTTTGTTTTCTGTTTCATGGCTTTAAGATTTGTTAATGGGCAATGTGATCTTCAGCAAAATTATATTACACATGTTGAAATTAATTAAATGATTTATTTGATGTCTGAAAGCAGTCTTGATTAGTAAATGAATACCTATATTTCAGTGAGTCTCTTACATTTCATTTCCTCCATTGACTTTAATATATATACTGTTTCTACATCATTATTGTAATTTTGACTCCAGTTGAAAGGGAACTTCATCATCAGCACAATAAAGTCAAATGTTAATCCAATAGAATAAAGTAATAGATAATTCAATACTATACTTTTCATTTTTAATCCCTGACAAATTGGTATTAGGGCAAAATATTGGTTTTATTTAGTTTTTCAAACTTTATTTTTCTCCATTGAGTAAAAATCCAGGATAAGATTAAAAAAATAAACAATAAAACATAAAACTTGAGACACACCTGAGCTACCTTCTTTAGCGTTCATATGTGTGAGAATAAGAACAATAGTTGTTTCTCAACTTTATTCTTTCAAGTAAATTCCATTTCATTGTGAGTTAAGTAAAATCTTTATATTGGAATTGTATAAAATAAATAAAGATGATGAGTTTAATGGTACAAGAGAGAGGGGCATCTGCTACATGCATAAATATTATTACTTTTTAAAAATTATGTTCTCAATGTTTTTACATACATACTCAAAATCACTAAAATTTATGTAATTGTTGATTTTAAAAGTAATCTCCCTCAAGTCTGGGTCAAATAGCCAATGTAACATAAGTGAGAAAACATTGCTAATACTGCTGTTGGCAATTTGTGAACCTAAATAAATAACTCAGACTCACGGAATTGAATTGTTTTCATCATCCAAATTTTTCTCCCAAAACTATTTGGGGGGATGGGGGGAAGTCCTAAAATGAGGTGCTACAAAGCAAGACAGGGTTCTTTATTAAATTTACTCTATGAATGGACTTTTTTAATTTTTTAGGCCACCTATGGAAGGAACACCATGTTCTTTTATTGTTGTTTTGGTTTGGGTTTGTTTTTTGTTTTGTTTTGTTTTTTGTTTGGTTTTGGTAAAGCCAGATAGTTCTTCACCACCATTTTCATTTAGACATTATATAAACCTGTTGAAACATTTGATGAGATTTGAACTACTCCTCTGAACTGCTCTGTTCATTATAAATCTCTTGTTTCTATCCATACACTAGCTCCACTCTAGATTGGAAGGGCTTAAAGATGAACTCTGGAGGAATAGAGTCTACGACTTAAGAGTAACTATTACTGATCAAAGGAGCTGCTTTCCATTCGCAAACATTGCTTTGCGCTATGGGTTTGGGCTCCTACTGTTTCTACATCTTGTTGAAGACTTTCTTGACTTCCATTTGACTTCTTTGAACTCTGTTTTTGTCTTTCAACATTTTCCCTTTCTTTTTCTTCTCTCTCCCAGATTTTTCTCACTCTTTAGCTTTTTCTTATGTTCTTTGAATCACTTTTTAAATGTAGTTTATCTCTTTATTAAGCTTGTTTATTAATTTTTCTATTAGTGTTTGTTTATTTTCTCCTTTAAGGCTGTAGTGATATAATTACACTTATTTTCATTCCATAGTATGCCAACTTGCTTGTTTATCTTGCAGCAAGTTCATTAGTCATTCTTACCCTCCTGATACGAATTTTCAATAAGAAATAGCAGAACATTCTGTATTAACATATTGTCCCCTTCTGTAAATCCGTACTTTATTTTCTATCTGCTAGAGTTACCACCTCAAACCCATCTCTTCTTTTCTTTTCTTTTTTTCCTCGCTCTTGGGTTTTCCTCCTTGTATTGTTTTCTTTAAGTCGTCATTGATTTCTTTCCCATTTGGTCCAGAATTGTTCGCCAATAAAACTTATGAGTAAAATAATATAAGAATGTTATTTTCTAGATTAGCTTCTTAATTCTAGTATATTTAAATCTAATTAAACAATATGGGCCAAAAGAGAATAACTTTAACGTCTGGAATTTTTTTCCTTTTTTTTTCCCCCCTTGGTGTATGTGTGTGTTTTTCTTGTGTGTATGTGATTTTTTTTATGTTGTTGTTTCTTTAAACATTAACAAATGTTTTTTTCAGGGAAGGACAACCATAATCCACCCTAAGTTGCAACATTCCTTTCATAAATTGTTTCATTACAATAGTAGATTGTGTTAAGCTATAGAAATTAATTTGTTGTCTATATATCCATTTGGGGCAAGCTGCTGTGGAATGGGAGGAAGAGATGTGGAGTTTAAATACAGTTTACTCTGAAATTAACAAGTGGTAGTGCCATTCAGCATGGCCCTTGAATTCAATAGTTAGCAGCATTTAAAATAATGTTCCAATTTGAACTAAAATATTTGAATTAAAACATAAACATTTCTGATTGAAAAAATATATATCCACCTAAGAACTGGTAAATAAATGTATTCAAAATCATTGATTTCAAACAGACTCATCTTTTATAACCAATATTGATAAATACAATAAATAACAAAAGTTATTAGAATCACACATAAATATTATATCTGAGGATTTTCCTCTTATTAACATGTAACAAAAATTACAATGGAATATTTGATTGCAACTTTAATACTTGAATTGCATTATTCTAGTCATTAGATAAATATAATGCCTTAAGGTTAAGGGTCTTTATTCTCAACTAAATATGTGATAACTTGAACTTTTATATGCTAATTTCAAATATACATAAATAAAAAATTGCCTTTGGTTTTACAACTCGGTCACATTTATAATATTGTACTTCAATTTTTTCCTGGAAATAAATCAGTTATGTAAGGTAATGAAAGGATAATAATATATAAAACAAATGTAGCATCTCTTTACTATCATGTTCTGGTATCTGAGATATATAGAATCCTTGCTCCTAGACCTCAGGAGTTTGCCCAATAAGAATACATACATATCTGGCTATCTAGGTTAGAAGCCCTAAATTACTGAGTTTATGCTTTCTTTACAGGTCCAGTCCAGGTGCAGCAGCAAGGAGAACATTCTCAGAGCCAGTAAGTGTGTCCTTATTTCAGACGGACTAGTGGGTTAGAGCTTGTGATTCAGCAGGAGTGAAAGCTACACAATGACATTGTGGTGAAAGAACGAAGAAGGTGATAGGTGGCTTTCATATCAAAATATGGATATCAGGGCTTTTATCTTCTAAAGTTATTAGTATCAGTGTGGTAATGGATATTTTCTTTATTCTAATTGTTTCTGCAGGCTAACAGCAAAACTTTGATACACTCCTACTTAGAGTGATAATGAGCACCTCTATGATTCTAATTGTCTCACTGCCAAAAAAAAGTTACTTAAAAACAGACTAACTGAAATAATAATATAAATTCACTAAAAGAATCTAGCTTAAAAAAAAAAAGTGATTCCTAAAAGAGTACATATTAATCATTTTGTGTATATGCATTTCTGAAAGATCTTGCTTCACAAACAGCATATTTTAAAAATAGTGTCCTGAGCCATGGATAAAGAAACCTTTTTTTTAATTTTTTATTTGATGGCTAATGGAAGTCATATAACTTTTATAAAAAGGAATTATTTTTTATTTTATAAAAAGAAACTATAAATAACCTGCATCCTTAAAAGATGTGATGTTGAAGGTTGTGCCTTAAAAGATTTGGGATCCTAAGAGAAAAGTGCTGTATAAATGATAATTATTTTAATATTATTTTATTTCTCTTAATATTAATGATATCATCCTTTCTTATTCCTCTTCTTTATCAAAAGAAGAAGAACAGGTGGATCATACTGAAATGGGTGTATTGGATATTTATACCACTAAGAGTTTTAGTAAATGGGATGATTTTTTATTTATATTTTCACTAGAATGTGTATATTATTTAACATAAAAATAGCAGAATTTCAGATAGGTAAAAATTCATGTTTTATTTTTTTTAATGTAAATTTTTTCTATTTCTGTATTATGAATCTGTTATCTTTGCTTGAAACCATTGAGTTGATAGGCAAGCATATTGCAATTATTTGCTCAGGACATTTATGTTAGAGTTATATAAAAATAAATGCAAACAACCATGTTTAATCTCTATACTTTTGCAAGTTTCTATAGCATTTTGAAAGACGTGAGAAAGGCTTTTCAAATATGAAAGATGTAAAGTCCTATAGTCCTATATTAACACCTAAGGTTAAATAACCTAAGAATCAGGTGAATGATAATTGAATATTCACTAAAATAAAATAATAGGTATAGATTAAATTTTAAAATTATATTTTATGATGATTACTGTATAATTTCCATTTTTTGTTGATCCAGAGATAATAATGATTATAGTGATTAGGAACAAAAATAATAGCTGAAACCGGTTTGGCTTAGTGGTAGAGCGTCGGTCTGCGGACTGAAAGGTCCCAGGTTCAATTCCGGTCAAGGGCATGTACCTTGGCTGTGGGCACATTCCCGGTAGGGGGTGTGCAAGAGGCAGCTAGTCGATGATTCTCTCTTATCGACGTTTCTGGCTCTCTATCTCTCTCCCTTCCTCTCTATAAAATATCAATAAAATATATTTTTTGAAATAATTTCTTATGGAAAACAGACTTCTTCGAATCCTTTTTCACTTCTCATGCACCTTTGTGTTGCTGGGACTGTCTTTCATTTCAATTATGTTCTTACTGCCTTGTTAGCTCATAATTACTTTGGCTGGACATTATGATGGTCCAGGTTTTATCATGGTTTTCAGGGTGAAGTTGTCATGTAGACGTTCCATATAGTCATTTAGATCCATGTAGAGAGTTCATCTAACATCATAGTTTCATAATTCTGTGACTTCTACAAGTTTAAATTCTTTCTTCTCAGCACCACTTTAGTAACTCATAATCCCTACTGGGATCGGGCCTAAATGGGCAGTCAGACATCCCTCTCACAATCCAAAACTTCTGGCTCTCAACTGCTTGCCTGCCTACCTGCCTTACTGATTGCCCCTAACCACTTCTGCCTGCAGCCTGATTACCCCCTAACCATTCACTGCCAGCCTGATTGATGCCTAACTGTTCCCCTGCTAGCCTGTTTGCCCTAACTGCCCTCCCCTGCAGGCCTGGTCCCCCCCACAACTGCTCTCCCCTGCAGGCTTGGGTCCCCCCCAACTGCCCTTCCCTGCAGGCCTGGTTGCCCCCAACTTGCCTCCTCTGCTGGCCTGGTCACCCCTAACTGCCCTCCCCTGCAGGCTTGATCACCCCCAACTGCCCTCCCTTGCAGGCCTGGTCCCTCCCAACTGTTCTTTCCTGATGGCCATCTTATAGCAGCCATCTTGTGTCCACATGGGGGCAGTCATCTTGTGTGTTGGAGTGATGGTTAATTTGTATATTATTCTTTTATTAGATAGGCTAGACCCTATTAGCATTTCACCATTCTCTCAATGCTATGTCCTGTATTAGAGGCAGGACCTTTCTCCAACTGCATAAAATATTCATTCCCCTTATTTTCCTAGAAAATTCTTATCTGTTGAGATTCAGTTCAAGTGTGGTATCCTCTGTGAAGCCTTCTCTGAATTTCCAGCAGGCATAATGATAGATCCTTTTTATATGTCCCTATTGTTCCTTCTACTTTAATCATTTTTCATTTATTTACTATTTATTTATTTCCTTGAAGATACTCAAGGATAACATTCCCAAAATGTAGACAACTTTTTAAAACAACTATGCAGGCATCCCTTGTTTTATTACAGTTCGCTTTATTGCTCTTCATATATGAGGTTTATAGTAATCCTGCGTTGAGCAACTCTCTGTGCCATTTTTTCCAACAGCATTTGCTTACTTCATGTTTTTGTATCACATTTTGGTAATTCTTGCAGTGTTTTAAACTTTTCCATTGTTATTTGTTATAGTGATCTGTGAACGGTGTCTTTGATGTTACTATTATAATTATGTTGGGGTTCCACGAACCATATCCTTATAGCATGGCAAACTTAATCGATAAATGGCTCCAGCAACCAGCCATTCCCTCATCTCTCACCCTCTCCTTGGGCCTCCCTATTCCATGAGACAACAACAATATTAAAATTAGGCCAACATGGCTTCTAAGTGTTCAAGTGAAAATAAGAGCCCCATGTCTCTGACTTTAAATCAAATGCTAGAAATGATTCAGCTTACAAGCAAGGCAAGTTGAAAGCTGAAATAGGCTAAGCTTATTAAGCAAAGTTGTAACAAGTTGTAAATGCAAAGGAAAAGTTCTTTGAGGAAATTAAAAGTACTATTCCAATGAAGACATGAATGGTAAGAAAGCAAAATAGCCTTATTGCTGATTGGAGAAAGTTTTAGTGGTCTGGATAGATGATCAAACCAGCCACATATTCTTAAGCCAAAGCCTAATCCAGAACAATTCTATGGAGACGAAGAGAGGTAAGAATGCTGCCGAAGAAAAGTTTGAGAACAGAAGTTAGTTCATGGGGATAAAGGAAAGTAGCCATTTCCATAACATAAAAGTACAAAGTGAAGCAGCAAGTACTCAATGTGGAAGCTGCAGCGTTAGATGATCTAGCTAAGATAATTAATGAAGGTGGATAGACTAAACAACAGATTTTCAATGTTAAAAAAAATCTTTCTATTGGAAAAAAAAACCTTATTTCATAGCTGGAAAAGAAAAGTCAATGCCTTGATTCAAAACTTCAAAGGACAGGCTGACTCTCTTGTTAGTGACTAATGAGCTGGTGACTTAAAGTCAATGTTACCATTCATAATTAAGAATTATGTTAAATCTACTCTGTTTGTGCTCTATTAATGGAACAATAAAGCCTGGATGACAGCACATATGTTTATAACATGATTTACTGGATATCTTAAGCTTTTTGTTGAGACCTACGACTCAGAAAAAAAGAGATTCCTTTTAAAATATCATCAGTCATTTACAAGGCCCCTGGTCATCCAAGAGCTCTGAAGGAGATTAACATGATTTTCATACCTGCTGACACCACATTCATTTTGAAGCTCAAGGATCAAGGAGTAATTTTACTTCAAATCTTATTATTTGATAAATACATTTCATAAGGCTATACCTATCATAGATAGTGATTCATCTGAAAGATCTGAGCAAAGTAAATTGAAAAACTTCTGGAAAGGATTTGCCATTCTAGATGCCATTAAGATCATTTGTGATTCATGATAAGGGTCAGAATATCAGCAATATGGAAGAAGTTGATTCCAGCCTTCATGAATGACTTTGGGACATTTAAGACTTAGGTGATGGAAGTAACTGCAAATGTGTGGAACTAGCAAGAGATCTAGCATTACAAGTGGAGCCTAAAGAGGTAGCTGAATAGCTTCAGAATTTGTTGTCTACAAAAAGTCTACAAGTGTATCATTTCCGTGCTTAAAAACTTTAAAATGTTGGCTTACATGATAACGTTATGCATGTAAATGTTTTAAGGACCTCTGGTTTTAATTACTTTTCTAGCCTCATTTCCCACTGATGCCCACTAAGAACTAAGTGTTCTAACCATACTGATCTCTACATTCTTCCCTAAATATATTGTGTCCAGTCTCACTTTGGCTGTTGTGTCACTTAAGTCCTGGCAGGAGTCAGAAGATACACTCAGACAGGATAATAAAGGAGAATTTCATGAAAGAACATGTCACCAGTATACAGATTATATGTTCTAGAATTGTGTGCCTGCAACCTGTATAATTTTGTTATGCAGTGTCACGCCAATTAATTAATAAAAGAAAAAGTCACACCTGACTGTGGCATATAAACTACTTTTCCTCTTTTAGCCTTAAAATTTTCCTATAGGTTAAACCTCCTGATCTCAAACATAACATTTAAGAATTTATTTACAGTGTTGTTTATAGTGTTATCACTTAATCTTAAACTTGGTAGTATATATATTGAACAAAGGTAATTTTTTCCCTGACTATAGAACATTAGCTAAAAGTGATATTTATATTTTCTTATTCTTTTTTTTCTTTTCACTAATACATTGGCTGACCACTTTTTAACAAAAAAAGTAGAGGAAAAACTTTTGTTTTCATTGTTAACAAATGTTTACAAGTTTTTTAAAAATGGACAATTCTAATAAAAATAACATTGAAAGTATTGACCAGAAGAAGGTTTAAAGTTATATGTAATGTTTGTCTATACAGCCCCTTCTTTGTCAGTGTGTATATTCTATCTAGACTGATTAAAATCAAGCATTTAGAAACTTATTCCACAGAAATTTTCTATGTGACCACTGTGTGCACATCATTCTTCAGTTTTGCTATTAAGACACTTTTTTCTTTCTTAAAGAGGTGATACTCTAGTTGAGAAAACAGGCATGTATATAATTAAGTGTAATTTACTGTAAAGTAAGTAGTTAATACAATATGCAATGAGAATCCTAAGATTCAGTATGTTATAGTGCCTTTGTTTAGAAAAAAAATGGTATGGCCATGAATTTGCTTCACAAAGTAGACACTACTAAAAAAGGTTGGGTGTTTTTATTTTGAAATACTTTCAAACTTCAGAAAAGTTGCAAGAGTAGAACAAAGAATTCCAGTATGTCTTTTACCCAAATTCCCCCAAATGTTAGCATTTTGTCACATTTGCTTTATCATATATATTAATATCGATATTTTTCTGAACAACTTGTGAATAAATTATAGATATGATAATTTTACCCTAATTAATTCAAATTATTTCCTTTTCTAAAGGAAAGGAAGACAAAAAATAAAAACATATATTCTTACATAACCACAGTACAGTTATAAAAATCAGGAAATGAACCTTGCCATTATACTATTATGTAGTCTTATTCAAATTACATTTTCCCAGTTTTTCTAATAATATTCTTTGCAACAAAAGGAAAACAACCATTCTCTTCTTCTCATCTAGGATCCAATCATTACTTCTTTTTAGCTATCATGTGTTTTAGGCTCTTATTTGGAGTAATTGGGATTTTCTTTGTCTTTCATAACTTTGACATTTTGAAGAGTATAGGTCAGTTATTTTGTTGAATGTCTATCAAATTTAGACTTTTCTGATGTTTCCCAATGGTTTGATTCAGGGTAAGCATTTTTGTTAGTAAAACTTCATATGTGATATTGTGTCCTGAGTGTATTATATGAGGATGCTTCTGAGATAATTTGGTTTAATTACTGGTGACATTAACTTTGATCACTTGATTAAGAAAGTGTCTACCAGATTACCCTACTGTAAAATTACTCTTTTTCTTTGTAGTTAAGTATCTTGTGATATACAAAATAAATATTAGCCGAAACCGGTTTGGCTCAGTGGTAGAGCATCGGTCTGCGGACTAGAAGGTCCCAGGTTCAATTCCAGTCAGGGGCATGTACATTGGTTGCAGGCACATCCCCGGTAGGGGATGTGCAAGAGGCAGCTGGTCGATGTTTCTCTCTCATCGACATTTCTAGCTCTTTCTCTCTGTAAAATATCAATAAAATATATTTTTAAAAATAAATAAATAAATAAATATTATTTTTCTTGAGATTTTACCTTCTAGTTTTGGTATCCATTGATGATTTTTGTCAGAATCAGTTATTATAATTATAATTGCCAAGTGGTGACTTCCTAATTCCAACATTTTCTCACTTACCATTTGACATTCTGTTGTAAGGAAGAATTTTATTTAATCAGTTTTTTATTTATATTACTATAGGGTAATTGATTCTTATTCTCATTTTATTAAATGGACTAGAGGAGGCCCGGTGCACGGATTTGTGCATCAATGGGGTCCTTCAGCCTGACCTGTGGGGATCTGGCCCAAACCAGCTCTCCAACATCCCTGAGGGATTCTAGATTGCAAGAGGGTGCTGGCCAGGCCAAGGGACCCCACCAGTGGGCCGGGGAGGGACAACAGGAGGGCTCTTGTGTCCACATGGGGGAGCCATCTTTGACCACATGGGGGCAGCCATGTTGTGTTTTGGAGTGATGGTCAATTTGCATATTACTCTTTTATTATACAGGGCTAGAAACCCAGTGCGCGAATTCACATGGTCCTGCCCGCCAACCCACCGTGCTCGTAGCCCTGCCCACCCACGCCAGTTTTTGGTCCTTACAGTTTTAGGACCACAGGCCTTTTATAATATAGATTCTAAGTAATTTGAGTTTTATCCTGTGGGTGATAATGAACCTATCATATAAATTATAGAGCACACATTTTGTGACAACAATGCCCTGTTTTATAATCTTGATACACAAAAATCCCAAGAATACTTTTCATTAATATTTTTAATTGAATTTATTGGTATAACTCTGGTTCACAAAACTGTACGGTTTTCAAGTATGCAAGTCAGTAAAACATCGGCAAACTGCAATGTGTGGCCATCACTCTGACAGTCTCTTTCTGTTCCCCTTTTGCCCACCTCTACCTATCCCCCACTTCCCTTTTCCTCTAGCTATCACTACACTGTTATGTGTCTATGCTTAATAGCCATACAACTCTAAAAAAATAACAATTCTCTCAGACATAGTTTCTAGGTTTTATCAGAATGCTGTAAGGCTCATTATTTTTAAATAAACAAATAAAAGAAATAAAACTATTATTGAAACAATATAAGAAATTATTTTCAAATATACAAAGTGTCCTGTAGTCCTGAATCTCAGAACACTACTGTTACCAGTGTTTCCTGAGAGCTTTATACCTGATTTCACTTAATTTGAGAGATTTACATGAAAGACTAAATGCTGCATACACTGAACCACACATTCTTTGACTTACCAAAGTCTCTAGCTGTTTAACCTAAAAAATACAAAAATAAAAATAAAAGTTACTATCATCTCCTAAGCTATTCATTACCTTAGGTGATTTCTGTTCAGAAAGATTCAGGGAATAGGAATATAAGGAATGCAAGCTGCAAAGACAATGAAAAATAAAGGCAACAGTATTAATAGGGCAGAACAAGTCTCTTCCTTGAGATTTCCTTTATATCCAAAGAATGAATACTAATTTACACTTTGGGTAGTTGAGGAATTCTTTTACTGATTGTTTTAAAGAATAACATTTCCTCTAAAAATCTAGGCTTTTTAGAGAAATATTTAGATCATTAATCCATGTCTCATTTAAAATTATGAATTTAATCAAGAGTAACATCACCTTTCTATTGTACTCTGTTCAATCATCTTTTCTTCATTTACTTCTAATTTTTAAAAAAATGGATTTTCAAACCAAGATGAGACATTGTATATTAAGAATTGGCAGATTTAAAAAGGGTGAGTTTGAAGTGATAAAAATAATTTTATTGGTATAAACAGCTCAATTTCAAGATGGCCATGCCATAAGAAAAAAGGTTATTGCTACACAACGAAGATCCTAGCTTAATCTACTTAGTATTATGAATCCATTTGTACTTTGCATCCCTTTGAAGTCCTTCTGCATCCTAGACATTGTGACTAATAGTGAAACATATCTTTGATGATGCAATCCTGAGTGAACCTGTACTGTTTTAACACTGACTTGTTATATAGTTTGTTTTAGTGATAACAGCTGCAGCATGGAAAATAGTACATTTTGAGTACCTGCAAAGATTCTGAACTAATATAATCAGCTCCATGTCTAGACTTATGTGCCAGAAAATATAAATGAGAGTTCAGTTTTGCTTATGGAAATCTAAGTTTTTTAGAGAAATATTTAGATCACTAATCCATGTCTAATTTAAAATTGCTTTAATCCTGCAAATCTAGTTCAGAAAACTAAACTATTGTAAAAGAATGCAGTCAATTGAGATGTTATAATAATTCATGCTGTTCCTCTTTGTTCAGTTGGAAAGTTTCTTTTTAGTGGGGAAGTCTAGACTTCCTTTTCTTATCCCTACCCTCACTCCTATATAAAGATCTCAAATCCTAGAGCATTTCATAGCTTATTTTTGTCAAACTCACTAGCTCACCTACAAATTTGTACCGACAGCCATACATTACCAGTTAATTTTACTATTGTAAGTTAAAATAAATATTCCCTTGAACACTATAACCTTCTCAGTAAGGCATATTTTCACATGTTGGTTTTGTTTTTTGTGGTAGTATATATGAGTTTAATGGAGCTAATGTTTTCACAGACCCTCTTTGTGACCATTGGTATTCATTTGTAAGGTAGCAATCAGAATATATTTGTGGCCATGAAATAGTTTTTGCTTTATAGAAAAAACTATCCAAATTTTCTATCAAATTTTGGGTATTTTCTCTAAACAAACCCCAAACTTCCTTTCATTGTAACCTCCTTATTTAAAAAAAAAAAAAAAAAAAAAAAAATATATATATATATATATATATATATATATATATATATATATATATACACTTTTCTTCCTTTCCTCCTTCTGTCTACGTGGGATTTATGGACCACTGAATGGGCCTTACCTTCAAGACACAAAACTGCATACTGTTTTTCCTCGAATTTTTTTCTTCTATCAGATTTCTGTGTTAGACTCAGAATCAAGAAGAGGATTGGGGTTTAGGAGAGAATATCTCTTGGTCCTTTTTCCTGCCTGATTGAGTTCTCTAATGACCAAAGACAGGAGTGCTTTTTGAGGTTTTAAGTTGCAAAATAAGAGAAGTCAGAGATTAATGTTCTTAAATTTTCTGCTTTCATTTTGAAGCTCTTGTAAATCAATAGTGTCAACATCAGAAAACAATTATCTTCTTTATTGAAATTATGTTGGGTTTTTTTAAATGGAAACAAACCACAAAAGGAAACATAACTATTTGCTTACCAGATTTACTTTGGAAATGTATGCCTTCTAAAAATGGACTGCCCTTGGGAAGCCTGCAGGAGACCCCCTACTGTACCTGGGAGTGCTGTGTGAGGCAGGTGCCTCTGTCTGTCCCTGGTGCTGTCCCTGGAGCAATGTTTGTTCACTTTTGATTTGGAAATGAGAGCACTGGGTCACCCTAGGTCAAGGGTTTTCAAACATATTTTGGCTACAATTTTTTGTTAACCAGGATCTAAAATGGACAAATAGTCATCTTGCACATTTTGAAGCATAAAACGCAACTAGGTGTGCTAATGTTATTTAGTAGTTCTTTTTCATAAAAAGAGCAGTTATTGTCTATTTTATTTTATTCTTGTGTGTAGGTCAGTTACAAATACTGTTTTCTCATATTTATGGGACCAAGTTAAACCTTCTTCATTGGTGAAGTAGCTGACTATTCTTAGTGTGATTTTTGAATGGGTCTTGAGTGGAAAGACACCTGTTGGCACATAGAATGTGCTCAGTAAATATTTGTTAAGAACACACACACATATACCTGTTAATGTGCCAAAAAATTATAATACTTGCCCTTTGAGACATGTCTTTCAGTTAATTTACTATATCTTCAAAAGGCCCCTGTGATAATATGCAAATAGTTTAGACAGGGACCAATATTAAGGCATTAGCATCAAAGTTTGTATTATTTATTCAATGAGCAATAACTTTGTAGCAGAGATTCTATAAATATTGGAGGGCTTAGAGAAGCAAAAGGGCAGAGCGGGAAGTATCACTGTGTCTTTCCCTTCCCAACTTGACTTTGTTTGGAAGATTTGTTCTTCATACATACTAGTATTTATTCAGTAACTACTCTAAGTATAAAGAAAAGCACTGTTCTAAATATGGCAAATGATATAAATATTAATAAGATGTAGAACCTGCCTTCAAGGAGTTTACAATTGACTAACATAGAGAAGCTGGATATTTAAATGCCTTTAACATAAAATGGAGGGGGATTAGTGCCATAAGAAAAATAGGAACAAGGAACAAATTATTTTAAAGGTAGGGAATATTTTTCCAGACTGGTAGATACTCACATTACAATTTCCAATTAAAAGAGACAGAGAGAGAGAGAGAGAGAATTACTTATTTCTGTAGTTTGAGCCATCAGATGGTTTTGTAATCTCCTGCTTTTTTTATATCTACTTGCATGCCCATTCTTTCTGCTGAGCTGTAATGTTCTTAAAGTAATGAAAGGGTATAGTTTACTCTGTCTTTCCCTAGTCCCGAACTGTCCCTGGCACATAAAATGCATTGGATAAATATTTGTTCAGTGTGTATGTGTCACTGATAATCAGACTTGCTTTGTAATAAAAAATATTCTATTCTATTTCAACACAAATTTCACAAATAAAGACTGCACAATTAAAAATTACAGTTTTCTCCTTAGGAACAACATTTTAAAAGGACAGCTTTTATAGAATTACACAAAATTTGGAACATAAAGAAAGCTTATTGTAGAAAAGATTAAATCTGAGATCTATAAACCTGAGTTAAAGGCAAAAGCATCTTAAAGCTTTATATTCTTATATTTTTATTTGTAATGGGAAACCTTCCCTGGGGATTCCTACATCTCCTTGGCCAGAACTATATCATATGAACACTTGTGGCTACAAGATGGCTAGTGAAGAAGGGAGTTGTGGATAGCATTTAGCATAGCCAAGCAACAGTATCTGCAATTACTCCTTTTCTGTTTACCCTTTGAACTATAGACCTTTAAGGTTCCAAAGAAGAGGTCAAGTTATTTATGAATGAAGATATAGTATTCTAAGAAGTCACTTTTTTGTCACTAAATAATAATTTATTAATTCAGCAAGTATTTTATTTTTATTGCCAGATACTCTTTTGGGGATAACAACACTGAACAAAAAGATAAAGTTGTTTTCCTTTGAAGGTTAAACCACAAATAAGTATATATTTCAAATATCCATATATATGTATACACACACACACACACACACACACACACACACACACACGTATATTCAGATATATGTACATATCCATAAAGAAAAGTAAAGTAGGGTAAGGAGAATAGTGATGATATGTAATATTCCACACTAGAGAGGCCCAGTACATGAAATTCATGCACTTGGGGACAGGAGGTCCCTCAGCCTGGCCTGTGCCCTCTTGCAATCCAGGAGCCCTCAGGGGATGTCCGACTACCAGCTTAGTTAGGCCCATTCCCCGCTCCTAAGCCAGAAGTCGGACATCCTTAGCACTGCCATGGAGGCAGGAGAGGCTCTTACCACCCTCAAGTAAGACTCACCAGCCATGAGCCCAGCTTCTGGCTAAGCAGCGCTCCCCCTGTGGGAATGCACTGAGCACCAGGGGACAGCTTCTATGTTTATCCTCTTCCCCCTGGTAGTCAGTACACATCATAGCGACAAGTCATTCTGCCATCTGGTCAAAACCAGTTCTCCAACATCCCCCAAGGGGGTCCCGGATGGCAAGAAGACACAGGCCAGATTGAAGGACCCCACTGGTGCATGATTGGGGCTGGGGTGGGATGCAAGTGGTTGGGCAGCTGGGGAAGGGTCCCGGGAAGGCTCCAGTGTGTGTCCGGCCCATCAGGCTCAGTCCCAATTGGCTGGCCCCAGCAGCAAGCTAACCTACAGGTCAGAGCATCTGCCCCCCCCCCAGTGGTCAGTGCAAGTCATAGCAACTGGTTGACCATCTGCCCCCTGTTGGTTAGTGTACATCATAGCAAGCAATTGAGCAGCCTTAACATATCATTAGCATGTTACACTTTGATTGGTTGAATGGCCAACTGGCCAACCAGACACTTAGCATATTAGGCTTTTATTATATAGGATAGGATGTTTAACAAAGATCCTCTGATGAGGTGATATTTTAGCAAAGACCTGAAAGAAATGAAGAATTGATGGAATCATATCTGGGGGAGAAAGGTCCAAGTTAATTTAAAAAAATAAAAAAATAAAAACAGCAAATACAAAGACCCTGAAAAGAGATGCATTTGGCATGCTCAAGGACAAACAAAGAACCAATATAGATAGACTACAGAGAACAAGGCAGGAAATGATAGGTGAGCACAATTTGGGGCCATAATATGTTGGGCTTTATAAGCTTTATCAAAGCTTTTACTCTAAGTGAAATGGAAAGTCATTGGAGGGTGTGAGCAGAGATTAGCACAATCTAATTTACAATTTAAAAGGATTACAGAACTACTTTGTGGAGGATAAATTGTAGTGGACAAGGATAGAAGCAGGGGGAGACCAGTTTCCCAGAAAATAAGTGATAGTTTCAGCCATTGTGGCAGTAGTAGAGATGGTGAGTAATGATCAGATCCTAGAGGTATTTCAAAGGTAGTTTAGATATGGTTCTGACCAAAAGAGAAAAATTAAAGATGTCTCCAATGATTTAGACTAATAACTGGAAGAACACAGTTGCTATTTTCTGAGAACAGAAATTGTTTGGGTAGGATAGGAGAGTAGGGAATCAAGAGTCTGATTTGGACAGGTTAGGTTTGAAATACCTGTTACATATCCAAATCCATGTTGGATGATTTATAGGTTAGGAAATATATATTTTTATCCACTGGCTATTTGCATGGCCTACAAACCTAGAATCGTGAGTAGAGGTTGGGATTAGAGATATAAAATTAGGAATTTTTGTGAAGGGATAATATTAATTTCATGGGACTAGATGAGATTATGTAGGGAGTAGCTAAGTAGTAATAACCTTCTTCTATGACTGTTTTCAGGAAAAAGAAAATGTTTTATGAAATCCTAGATAAGATCAAGTTTGAGTATTGCATTTTACTAACTAGCACATTAAATTTTCTAAATTTAGTATAGTGATTAAGCACGTGGACTCTGAAGCCAGGCTACCTAGGCTTGAATTGTGGCTCTTTTGTTACTAGCTCCGTGATTTAGGCCAAAACATAAAATCTCTCTACACCTCTTTTTCCTTATCTGTAAATAAGGATAATAATGATGCCTTCCTATAAGGTTGCGTGATGATTCAGTTAAATTAGAACAGTGCCACAACACATAGTAACCTGTAAAAAGGATTAGGCAGCCTAGCCAGTGTGGTTCAATGGTTGAACATTGACCTATGAACCAGGAGGTCATGGTTCGATTCCCAGTCAGGGCACATGCCCAGGCTAAAGGTTTGATCCCCAGTGTGAGGCATGTAAGAGGCAGTAGGTGAATGATTATGATCATTGATGTTTCTATCTCTCCCTTCTCTGAAATAAATAAAAATAATTTTTAAAAGAATTAGGCAATGTTATCTTTAAAGTTCACCAAGTTTTGACACATGAGGTATTGTTGTTAACTTGATGTAATGTTCCACCAAAGAGGGTTATATTTTGGCAAGAGAAAATTGTATTCTTCATTTGGGTATATAAAAAATGAAGGGTTGTTGATATTTATGTGTCAGTTCCACGTTTTAATCAGTGTTTCAGCATCATATTCTTAGTTAATTATCTTCCTATTTAGGTCACAGTGCTGTTGATATCACCAAGGTGGCTAGAAGACACCGCATGTCTCCTTTTCCTCTAACATCTATGGACAAAGCCTTCATCACAGTCCTGGAGATGACTCCGGTGCTTGGGACAGAAATCATCAACTACCGAGGTACTATAATATCTGTCCATTGCCTTTCACTTTTCTCCAAGTAAGATTCATAGACCATTAATAAACAGTTTTTCTGAAAGAAAAAGGTTATTAATTATTATCACAGTTATTATCATTATTCTTTTACTTCATATTTCTACTCAAGACTATGATCAGCCTTAATGGTATAGAAAGCTTCCTTTTTCATAAAATTTTTTTTTAAAAAATGAATAAAGTAGCTGTGTTTTTCCTGTTCATCAAAATACTAATACTATAAACCAAAAAGAGGGCTGTTAGCACTGAATGAGGAAAATAGTTAACTCTAAGTCTTCCTGATGTTCTTTCTGTCAGAAATGAAAGGTAATTAATGTATCTTGTAATCGTGTTTTCCTTTGTGGAAAATATGTTTTTAAATATAAAATGTAAAAACAACCATAGATCACTGAACAACCAGTCTGATTTCAGTTTTTCTGCTTTGCCTATCTTCTTATTTTCTGCCCTTTACTTCGGTAGCCCATTGGGACCAGTTTGTGGAAGGACAATGGAAAGGTTATGTCCCGGTATTTTCAGTTTTTAATCAACCCCCTTCTTAAAAATTCAGCATGAAAGTTATATTTAGTGCAATCTCAATAAAATATAGTTTCTTAGTTATTTTTGTTATGTAGATAAAATCAACACAATAGGATTGGTTTTTAAAATATTTTGTTTATACATTATAAAATATTCTAACTTAAGTGAACATCAGAGAGTATCTATACAAACACCCTGACTTTTCTGCAAGGCAATTCAGACTCAGGACAGCTGAAAAGGAATAAGACTAAGGTTTAAGATTCCATTCTTTTTACTACATGACAGTGCTCTTCTTCCAGTATTACAGTGTAAAAAAAATAATGACAGAGCTCAATTGGAGTGGCCTGGTGGTTGAGCATCAACTGACAAACTAGGAGGTCCTAGCTAGATTCCCAGTGAGTATATGCCCAGGATGTGGGCTCGATCCCTAGTGGGGGCGTGCAAGAGGCAGCCAATCAATGATTCTTTCTCATCATTGATGTTTAGATTTATCCCTCTTTCTTCCTTTCTAAAATCAATAAAAAAATATTTTTAAAAAAATAACAATAGATAACCAAACAAATTATGTTAAAACTAAAAGGCCTAATACTAGTGAAATTTTAAATGCCAAATTATAGCTCTTTGTTCACTGATGCTACTTAGACAAAAATTGTTTTCATGTAATTCACCCTAATCCTGTATCTCTGGCTTGCATTCTTTTAAATATGTATATCAGCAGGCTTAAACTTTTGGTTTTTTTATTCTCATTAAAGGATCTAAAGATTAGAAACTCATTAGAGTGGGGAATTAGTTAGGAATTAAGTGATTTCAAAATCAATTTTGATAAAATAGGTTTTTCCTGTTATTAAATGTAGAATATTCGAATATTTTTATATCAATCAACACCAAGACATATTCAGAAAATATAAATCTAAACTTAAGTTGAAAAAAACGTTAATAATACTTTACCTATTAGAAACATAAATTAACCTTCTCTGGCCTTGGAATTTCAGGAGTTTTCCCTAACAGCAGTTTTTAGAAAAATCTCAGAATATGCCAAGTCGTTTAAACAGAAATTTTAATCCTTTTAAGGAGGGGAAAATAACGGAATTTTGATGAACAGAAATTTTAGTCATTTTTAAGGAGGAGAAAATAATGGAATTAAAAGTGGCCATTTATAAGTTTCTTCTAGGGGAAAAACAAACCAAAAAAAAGCTGCCTGGTGGATTCTCTTTTTTTCTTCATGTGCTTATTTCTTCTTCATTTGTTCATCAAATCTGTTGTCACTTATAAGTTAGCAAACTCTTCATGGATGGTTAAATTTCTTGTCAAGTGCTTCCACCCATGAAGATGAAGTGTGCATTCGACCTTTGAGTTGGATCAAACTCAATTTTTCATGCAAAAGAGTATTATCATTAAACCTCCTAGGCACTTAAAGTAGGTGTTTAAAAAATATCATCATATATGGAAACATAATTCATTTTGTTCAATAAGTATTTGTTAAACATCTACCAAATGATAGGTTCTACGTTAATTCTGGATAGACAAAGGTGAATAAAACATTTCTACCCCATGGATCTCACATATAGTGCAGAAGAGAGACAGGGAAACAACATAATTGTCTCCTTTATTGGCTTTTTTGTAGGCTTGCCTGCCTTTGTCCATTACTTGAATGTAAGCTTTCTTTGCATTTTTGGTTTTGGTCCTTTTCACGTCTTGCACATGCACTTCAAATAACCTCATGCATGCCAGTGATTTCAGATGCCACCTATTAAATGATTTCTAAATCAATTGTCACTTGCCTAGACTCTGCCTGAGTTCTAGACTTATACACCAAATGTATACATGCTGCTAGTAAATTTTTTTTAATATGTTTCTATTGATTTTAGAGAGAGAGAAAGGGAAAAGGATAGAGAAATAGAAACATCAGTGAGAGAAAAACATCTATCAGCTGCCTCCTGCACACCCCCTACTGGAGATAGAACCTGAAACCCGGGCATGCGCCCTGATTGGTGACCTCTTGGTTCATGGGACGACGCTCAACACTGAGCCACATATTAAATTTGCTAATAAATTTCATATGACCAAAACTTAACTTACATTCTTTAAAGAATGTAAGTTCACAAAAATATATTACAATAATATAAAAAAAAGAATGTAAGTTTAGTTTTGGTCATATGAAATTTACTAGCAACAATACTTACAACAATACTTGCAAATTTAGTAGCAACAATATTTGCTGTTTCTACATCCTCTTGGATCCATCCCTTGTTTTCTATTCCCAAAGCTATTATTTTGATTTAGGTCTTTATTATTAACATCATGGATTATTGTCTAATAGAATATTGAAAATTGGCCTTTTAAAGCAAATGCCTAGATATCTGTGTATATTTGTTTGTTTGTTTGTTTTCACCTGGTTTGGCTCTAGATGCATTTCTACTATTTTCAGCTTCTACTTGCAAACAAGCCTTTAAGGAACAAGTGCTCCACTAATTATAAATATCTTCCTTTGGTTTCTTGTGAGAGGCATACCTAGTGTAACAACAGGTGATAATATATGTAAGACTGCCACTCCTGACTCTTTTCCTTTACTTATGAAACGTTTTGCATGAATAAATTTCAGCTTCACATTTGGTACTGTGCTAGCTACTATAAAGCAGATTAAAATATTCTGGCACCATTTGCTATACTTCCCAGTCTCTTTTAGTTAACAATGGAAAAACTATGAGCTTTTAATGGAAATGATTATGTTTTCTTAGGGTTGTTATTTTAGATCACTAGCTCTAGGCTTTCTTATATAAGATTAAATGATCAAAAACTTTAGCATCTCTAACCTTGGATCTTTGTTTTTCCACAAAAGACTTAAGTAATTCTAGTCAAGGAAACTTTAAGCTTTGATTTTGGAACTCATTTGGAAGCAGTGGAGTGTCTCTTTTAGAATACTGACCACAGCAAAGGTATTTCTCCCTGTTTCTGACTTACAGTTAGATAATTGCCTGAAGGTAGGCAGAAATTACTGCCTCTAAAAGAAATTCAGAAGCTCTTGATTTCAAACAGTAGGAGTCCCTCACCTAAATGGTACACAGCTCATGCTAGGAATTCTTCAATTCCTCTTGAGGATTCAGGAGCTGTCAGAAAATAATGAAAAGGCAAGCAAAGTATACTGGCAGGAACTTACCATCAAATATATTATTTACCTTGTTTCACTTTTAACTAGCTGAGAGACCTTGGGCAAGCTACATAACGCTTCTGAGTCTTATTTCTCTCATCCATAAAAATAGAAATAATGTCTACCCAATAAGATAATTGTGAGATACTATTATATATGTAAATCATCTAGTTTGCACTAAGCTGCCATATTTCGAATTTAGTAAGTGATTGATTCCCTTCCCTTCTCCACAAAGATTCTGAGATCGTAGCCCTGAGATAAGCACCTAAAAATTACAGCATCAAAGCTAGAATCCCTTTGCTCAGCTCCATTTTTTATCTACATGAATAATTCCTGGATTCTTATGCATTATTTTATTGTAGTCAAATTTACATTACCTACCTAGATCATATGCTCCCTATCCCATTAGGAAATGTGGCCTAAACAACAGTTTTTACAGTTTTTTTAGCTTATTTCTGATTGAGCTTTAAAAAATTGGAGCAGAGATTTTGGGTAGTTATTCAAATATTTCAAGTGAAAGCATATGTTTTTATTATCTAATTTACTGACACCAGTCTAGTAAGGTTTCACCTAGGATGATCCCATTTACATGCAAATACTTCCTGGTTTAGGCTGGCATTGGCTTTAGATTTTTCAATGTGACTGCTTGAACTTTCTTTCTGGTAGTCTCATTTCTTTAGACTTTAGTCCATAAACTTTATTATACCTCTAACATATGCACATCTCATTATATCCTTTTATTTATATCATTTTATTTATATCATATCATTTTATTTATATCATTTCCTGCATACTTCTTCCTGCATTCCTCAAATATGAACAGTTAATTCCCTCTATATATTCATGGTGTGTGTGTGTGTGTGTGTGTGTGTGTGTGTGTGTGTGTGTGTAATCATAACCTTTAGGCAATTATGCTGCTCTTAACGTGCAAGATTGTGATTATATTAACAATCTGTTCTCTGTATATGTGCTTTCAGGTGATTTTTCCCCCAATATGGTGATTACCACATGTGTGTTGTTATCACAGTACTCAGTAAGCCCTCTTGTGTGGAGGAGTCACTTCTATAGTTATATAATTGATTAAAATTAACTCACATAAGAATCAGACCTGTAACATTGACTAATTTTCCCATGTGGCAATCAGGTAGACTAATCTTCCTATTTCATACTTCCTTCTCTGCATGACATTAAAAGTTTCCTTATATGTAATGTATTCTTTCTCTTTAAAAATAAAGCTTATTATTAGTGTATCTCACTTGAAATAATTTTGATAGAAAATAATCTATATTAATTTTTTAAAAGTAAGGAGGAAGTAATTTTCCAGTATATCAGGTTGAAACAAAGTATAATTTTTAAATACGCTTCTTAATTTTTCCATTCTTTTTGAGTACTTTTTCACAATTTAAATATACATTTTATCTAGTATAGTTTACTTGGCAATCCTTTTATTCAGTATCTATTTTGAGATACTATCATCTCTATGAGCAGTATTAGGTTAGAATTCAGAATATAAGCAATGGAAAAAAATATTTCAGTTAAAATAAAATGAAAATGGAAAATTTTTCCAAGGCATAGCATCAAAACACCTTATTCATGCAATGATCAAAGAAGGATTTCAGATTTTTAGAAAATCCGGGCTTTCTTAATTATATTGGTAGAACTGTGAAAATTTATGGAAATATGCACAATTTTCCAAACTATAGGGAAGAAAATCTATATAAATTATTAAAATGAAAAGAGACAAATTTCAGTGGCAGTAAAGGATTCACCAGTACCACCAGCAAGAGAATTAGCAGGAATGAAAACTGAGCAATAGCTTTTTATAAAATTGACTTTATTAATTAACTTTCCCATTATAGAGTATCTAGTGCTACAGCAATTACCTCTTTGACTGTTTTCTTAAGTAAAGACTTTGCAACTCCTGGCAGGCTATTTACTCACCCCATACTAAAAAGTATGTGGCAGGAAACTCAAATCTTTCTTCCATTTAATTATGAGACAAAAGCATATGAGCAAAATTAGAGACAAAAGGATTCTTTTGTAATCAGCAATAATATTTGTAATGTATCTGAATGTTTATAAGAATGGCATAGATTTGCAACAATTTTTAAAACTTTAACTTCATTTTTGAGGAATAAAATTGTTTAATTGGTTAAAAATATTATTTTCTCTTTCTAGAAACTCCTTTTCTACAGAATACTAATGTCCTTGATTAACTCGCTAAAAAGAAAAAAAATAAAGAAAAAAGAAAAAATATTCTATTAACATTTTATCTTATCATTTGTAAATAACATTGAATGATTCAGTGATACTATTGTAACCTTGAAACTATAATGCTTTACTTAATTTCCTTATTTTGATTTACTTCAAAGTCAATATTATAATTGTTACATTTAATATTTATTTCTTCTTGCATCTCATCTTAGGAGCTTTTTTCTTTTTATAAAATGCTTATTACATATCACCTTTTTTTAATAGTCAGTAATATGCTAATACAGGACAATTAATGTTGAAAGTTAGGAATTATTTTTAGGATACTAGAACATGAGTTTAAAATTTTAGAAATTATAGTAAGAAAATATTTTTCCCTGTGTGTGGATTGTAGTTTACAGGACAGTGATTGAGAAACTACCAATAAAGAAGAGTTTATTTAAATTCTTCAAACTGTAGAAAGAGCATTTTTTGTTTCTACCAAATCCTGACCAACAAATCCATCCCTTTCACTTAAGTTTTATCCATTTTTCAGTGACACCCTATTCATGTGACCTTGGTGTGGAAAGGTTTCCATCATTAGGTACCACAAGGAGTGAGCATTTACTTTCATTTGAAGTATTTTCTGTGATCTCAGGAACATTTTATGTATTTTTTTAAAACTAATGTTTTTCCAAAAATATATATCTTTCATTTCAATTAAGGTAAATGCTTTTTATAGTCATACACTTATTACTTTTAAAGCTTAATATTTTATATACATAAGTGAATATATTTAACACAGATATAAGTTGTAGTACTCAAGAATAAAATTTATATCATGAAACCACAATACAGCCTTAGAACTAATTCATTACCAATTCCATTGCATCATTTTGTATTTCTAAATCATCTTAATAATGTCTAATAATCATAATGTTTGTATTTATCCAAATTCTCTAACCTTGTACAAAGCTTATTTTTATTTTATGATGTAAGAACTCTAGTGATTGCCCTTACTCATTACATTGGCAAATAATGAGCATCCCTAGATGGAAAAATACAAATGCACAAAAGCTTAGGCTTTTTTTTTTGTATTATTCCATAAACATGGCTTCTAGAGTAACTAGAGATTAATTAATGCACTTGTTTTCACCCAAAAGATACTCACCCCTAAATCATTTAATCTTTCTCAGTTTACAGACTTGTGAAGCCTATAATAATACATTAGTTAGATTTATAATGTACCAATGTTGTCTAGTCTTTCAAATTCACAGTAAAAAATATGGGAATAAATTATATTACATTTGAATAGGCTCACCATATTAAATGTTTAGTGTCTCTTAAATAACCACAAAGCTTTCTATAAGTATATTATATTTCATAATAAAACTTTTTTTTTGTTAATGTTGTCATGACCCAATTCTATACCTGT
The DNA here is from genome assembly GCA_963924515.1 of Vespertilio murinus. NCBI lineage: Eukaryota > Metazoa > Chordata > Mammalia > Chiroptera > Vespertilionidae > Vespertilio > Vespertilio murinus. The sequence continues at coordinate 191,333,081 of OZ004704.1, forward strand.
TTCACCTTCCTCTTAATCTTTGGACTTAACTAATATTGTTGCTAACAATGGTCATTTGGCCAGAGTAAGTATATGTATCAAGTCTGCCTTCTCAAGTATTTTTGTAAACATAACGGATAGGTGTTAAGTAAAAAGATCTTTCAGTAGCCCCTCATATAGATTGGATATGATGGTAGTTTTTAAATTTTATATTAACACTAGAGGCCCGGTGCACTAAATTCAGGGAAGAGAGCGTGTCCCTCAGCCCAGCCTGCACCCTCTCCAATCTGGAACCCTTCAAGAGATCCCACCTGGATCGGGTATAAAGGGCAGTCGGACATCCCTCTCACAATCCAGGACTGCTGGCTCCCAACTGCTCGACTGCCTGCCTTCCTGATTGCTCCTAACCACTTCTGCCTGCCAGCCTAATCACCCCTAACCACTCCCCTGACAGCCTGATTGATGTTTAACTGTTCCCCTGCCAGCCTGTTTGCCCCCAACTTCCATCCTCTGCCAGCCTGGTCACCCCTAACTGCCTCCCCCTGCAGGGTTGATAACCCCAAACTGCCTTCCCCTGCTTGCCTGATCGCCCAAAACTGCCCTCCCTTGCAGGCCTAGTCCCTCCCAACTGCCCTCTCCTGCTGGCCATCTTGTGATGGCCATCTTGTGTCCATATGGGGGCAGGATCTTTGACCACATGGGGGCAGCCATCTTGTGTATTGGATTGAATGTCAATCTGCATATTACTCTTTTATTAAATAGGATAGAGGCCTGGTGCATGGGTGGAAGCCAGCTGGTTTGCCCTGAAGGGTGACCTGGATCAGGGTAGGGGTTTCCCTGAGGCATGGGCCCTCCCTCCGACAACCCAAGCAGAGTCCCCGGTATCTGGAGTTTATTTAAGTTCTACAACTGAAACTTTGTAGCCTGGAGCGGAGCCAAGGCTCCTACTCGCTCCATGTAGGCAGCCATTTCTGTTGGAATTTATTTACCTTCTATAATTGAAACTTTGTAGCCTGGAGTGGAGGTCTAGGCCGGACAGGGCTGCAGAAGCTTGGCTTCCTCCATTGCCTGGGGCAACCCTAGTCTCCTGCTCTTCCAGCCCCATGGCTGCCACCATTTCTGTTGGAATTTACTTACTGTCTATAATTGAAAGTTTGTACACTTTAGTGGAGGCCTGGGTCAGCCAGGTTGTGTGGAAAGCTTGGCTTGCTCCATTGACAGGGAAACCCAGCCTCCCTCCTGCTCTCTGGCCGTAGCCATCTTGGTTAGTGCTAATATGCATACTCACTCTGATTGGCTGGCGGGTGTAGCAGAATGGTGGTTGATTTGCATATTACTCTTTTATTAGATAGGATAGGTAGATTTTTGAGGGATTTATAACCAATACAAAACTGACTTATATCCATATTTTATATTAGGAAATCTTGAATAGTATCTTTCTTTTCAACCTTATGTCATCTACCACACTCTTCCTGCATTACTGAAATAGAAACTGATAGTATCCTGGTTAGCCAAAGTGAGGACAAAGAATCAATTTCCGGGACCACTGAACTCAGTTTTCCCTTGACTTCCTCCAAAGCCTTCTTAGAAATAACTATACAGGGAGCTTTACAACTGTGGAATAATTTTGACAAGTGACTTTGAGAAATTAACATGCTTTTCTCTTACATCCAAAAATCATTCAGTTCTCCTGACATCTTAATTTAGGTAGCAAGAAGAGACTATTATCTGGGTCAGAGTAAATGCCCAATCAACAAATAATTGCTTTTACCTTTTAGAGAATACATTTGGATTTAATGGTCACAAAGCATACTCAACTTTATAAATAGCTCTCTTTCTTGATTTTCCTTGTATATGCGTCCATTGTCAGCCATTCGAATTTCTAAAGGCTCTTTCTGAAGATATTTTTTGGGCCAGTCATCCCATTACAAAAAACTAACACTCTATAGAGAGTAGGCATGATGACTATTACCTGTGGGAAGCTGACTCATGAAGTTTGCTGCTGACAACATAAAAGGCAACTACCTTTTGACCAAGCACTCTGCCACTGTCTTCTTGCAGCACAAGTAAACATACAACACAAAGCAGTATAAGTCATCATCCAGTCTTTTCCACTCCTTCCTTCTTACCAACTTCTTCAGAACACTAAATTGTATATACCCAGTAATGCATAGCCCTGCCTTTAAGATTTCTGATTCCCCCAGAATCTGGAAATATGCATATTTATTTTTATCTTCAATAAACTTGAAGACATTCTTTATTATACAGAACATAGAGAATAAGTGTGAGGCGGAAAGTACAACACAATGAACATTTTCTTCAGACTCTGGAAGTGGGACCATAGCTTCTTGGCACACAGCCTAACTTTCTACAACTGAAAGGCTAACTTCTGACTGCGAAGAGCTACAAATTCCCAACACCAGCTATTCCTAAAAGAACGTATTGGTTGTATTAATTATATATTGGGGAAATCATATTTTGTTTATTTTAAGTAGGGCTCTGTTGGGAAAGAATACCTGAGAAAAAGGAATTTTGCTCATGTTTTCCTGAGATTATATCTTTTAGTAAAACTTTTGGCTTCCACAGCTTCAACTGCTCACTGTTGTTTCTCTACTAAGTGTGAAACCCAAAACAGTCATAATACCTAGTTGAGAAGTTACTGCTGCCTGGTTCCCATTCAAGTTTGAAGAAGGCTGAGGCTCCCTTTTTCAAAACATATGCCCAAAGTTTATTCAACACAATACTTGGGCTCCACCTATGGGCAAAGAAAAGAGATGCTTTAACATCTATGTACCTATCCTAGTATGTATGCAAGAGAGACTGTCCCAGCTGAAACTGGTTTGGCTCAGAGTGGGTAGAGCATTCGCCTGTGGACTGAAAGGTCCCAGGTTCGATTCTGATCAAGGGCATGTACCTTGGTTGCATGCACATCCCCAATAGGAGGTGTGCAAGAGGCAGCTGATTGATGATTCTCTCATCAGTGTTTCTAAATCTCTATCCCTCTCTTCCTCTCTGGAAAAAATCAATAAAATATATATTTTTTTAAAGAGAGAGAGAGACTGTCCCATGTGATGAAGTAATTTTCAGCACTACTACAAACTCTTGAAGTTCCCAAACAGATCATCTGGTCAAACATTAACCAAATAATTCTAATATTGACTGCTTGGAAGAGCTACCCATTGTTTAGTCCTGAACCCTTCTAGGAGATATAAAGATACTGTACAGTAGATGCTTGTCTATTTGACATTTATTCCTTCAAAATTCTTGCATCTGCTGCAACTGGGAGATTTTACCATTTTCTAATCAATTGCCTATTTCTCTATAAATCCCATCTCTTGCCTTATCCTTTTAGACCAAATTTTTTTGTTTTTCTCTTTGAAGAGATTGAAATTCTGCTGATAGGTTAACTTAATACCAACTCTAAAAGCAAAATTAACCTAGTAGGTATCTAATTTACCTTAAAGACAGCAACTGTATATTTAGTACAAGTCCAAAATAAAAATCTTGCCAGTTATATAGATATATTAATAAGTTTTAATAGCCTAAATATTAAGCAATTCTTTTTTTTTAATGAGGTGTTTTATTTTTTCCCCATAATATTCCTAGGTCTGTAAAGACCAGATAGTACATCTGTGCTACAAGTGTAATTTTTCTTAACTTGCCTAAATATAATTATTTGTTGAAATCAAAGGAATATTCTTTTTTTAAATCTCATCCTTGCCCTTTAAAAAAATAACAGCTTTATTGAGATACAATTCATATACCATTCAATTCACCCACTTAAAGTATACAATACAGTATTTTAGTATATCCACAGGTATGTACAGTCATCACTATAATCAATTTTGGAACATTTTCATAACCTCAAAAACAATCTCTCTCCTCTTATCCCCTCATCTCCCCACTTAGCCTTAAGTAACCAATTGTCTACTTACAATCCACTTACAGATGTACCTATTCGGGGCACTTATATAAAGGTATCATATGTGATCTTTTATAACTGGCTTTTTCTACTTAGCCCTTTTCTTATAGTCACTACTTTTTTTAGGTTAATAAAGCCAAAATCAAGGCTAAAATTTGGATAGGATGGTAAGGACGCTCTGCTCTTTACTTTTCATAAGGGAAAAAAACTTTATAAAAAATTTTTGTTTATTGTAGAAAACTTGGACACTTTCAGAAAATTATATAGCAAAAGGAATAAAAATCATATATAATTCTAGCAGATGCTTTATTTTTCATGTATGCCTTTCCCATCTTTTCTATCGATATATAAGCATATATCTACATGTGCAATTCTGCATTTTTTAACTATATGAGTTTCCTTTATCAGTGAATCTTCTTCATAAATATCAGTTTAGCCTGCATAATGTTTTATCTAAAGCTACATCATTGTATATTTAAATTTATATTTTATTGGTCTTTTGATTTCTTCCCATTTCTCAGTAATGTAAGCAACTCTGAAATAAGCATGTGTGTCAAGATTTGTGATATAAGCCAAAGAACAAGTACCATATGATTTTACACATATATGGAATTTAATAAACAAAATGAACTAACTAGCAAAATAGAGACAGACCAGCAGGCTGACAGCTATATTGGAGGGATTAAACTAAAAAGAGGAAAAACTCTTGGACATAGAAAAAAAGATTTATTCATTTTCTTAACATAGATTTCTAGAGATGAAATTACTGGGTCAATGGATACAAAAATGTTTAAAAATTGGCTTTTTAAAGTCATGTTTGGGTTGTCAAGGGATTAATGACATGTCACCTTAAACACATCTTTGATGATTTTGTAGCTACTCATATTCAAATAATCTCTGCAAGCATTACTATTAATGGACTGAATCTAATCTTTTATTTCAGATGCTAGGATGCATCTCTTCCTTCTCTCTCCTTCTCTGTGGGTTAGAAATCGGGTCTGACGTACAAGCTTTGTCAGACAAGCACATATGCTCATCTTTTCTATGACTGCCTGTTTAAAATTAATCTCAGCAACCATATTTTGCTTCTTTTCTCTTCTTTCAGATGGCATGGGTCGAGTCCTTGCTCAAGATGTATATGCAAAAGATAACCTACCCCCCTTCCCAGCATCAGTAAAAGATGGCTATGCTGTTCGAGGTAAATATTTTGGCTTTCTTGAGTATCATCATAACTCACACTGTGTGTTTTTTCACATTTTTGGCTCAGCCTAGGCACCCAACAACTGTTAAATCTGTTTCCCCCTTGGTTGTCAAAATAATTTTATTTACAGATAACAAAAGTAATCTACGTCTATTTTCTGACACAATCTTGTGTAAAGCTTTTTAGTAAAATTACTATAGTTACTTGAAAAGTATTATTTATAATTATATGTAGAGATTGATATAAAAAAGCACTATATGATAGTTTATTCTTTTAGCTTTGCACATACAAGTTAATAGACAGTCTTACTTTGGACGTTTTTTGCATGTTTTCTAGTTGAAAACATCTAATGGTACAAGAAAGAAGAGCAGATTCCCAACATAGGGATAAAGTGGGGTGATCTTTTCTCTTGCTTTAAACTCAAAAATCAATAAAGGCTTCATAAAAAGCAGGAATGAGGGAAACCTCTAATTCCCAGGAACATGCCACATTTCAATTCCAGATGATACCAGCAGCTTACACCTTTGGTCTTTCCTGAAATTACTTAAAACTTAAAAGCAAATATGAAATAGTATTTGCCTGCCCAAGTCCAATCTAAGAACCTGAAAGGAAAGTGTAGTTGAATTGGTTAGAAACTATTATTAGTTATTAACTCAAGGCTTATGTCATTGAAGAAATGTCTAAAAACATTTTCTAACTTTTTAAAGCTGTTAAGAAGGCCAATTCCTATTTTAATGATAATTTATGGATTTTCTTACCTGAATTTTTTCACTTTTTTTCTATTTACTCTATGTAACGATTAAAATAATTTTCTATTTTTTGTAATGAAATACATTGATTAATCTCTATGTTCCACCACCATCTCTTAGAAGTATCTTTTTATGTTGGAAGCAGTACAGTAAGTGGTTAAGGGTACAGGCTTTGTGCCAGTAAGAGTGATCTGGGTTCTAGTACCAGATCCATTGATATAATTTTGAGCAAATTACCTAAACTTTTTGGGCCTCAATTTCTTATCTGTAAAATGGTGATAACTATAACTGTTTTTATCCAACAGGTTATTGTGAGGATTAAATGAGACTATAAAAATGCTTAGTAAAGTTCCTGGCACCAAAAAGAGCACTCAATAATTGTTTTTAATGATAATAACTATTATTATCACTACTGTTATTATGATACACATATTTACTTATACAATCTCTGAAGAAAGTATAACATTTATCTAAATTGTTAATCTCATATTCTATGTAAATAAAATGGTGAGGGGATTAATTCCTACTAGAATATACTTTCTCAAGAACACTGTCTTGGATGCACCTCATTCTGCTTGATCTCACTAAATTATAGTACTTCTAAAAACATAAATATTAAATCCCTACCAAATTTTTCCCAATTAATTCCTTCTACAGAGTTTATTATATAATGCATATTGTCCAGAAATAAAACTGTTTTAATCTTCTGATAGCTTCATTGGCTCTTTTTGTTTTTTATTCCCAATCTAAGATATAAATATTTTTTGGACTTATAATTAATAGCCATACAGTATTACTATTAAATCACAAAAAAAATTCTTAGTTCCAGAATAGAACAAACAACTATAATAAATGAAATATCAAAGGGACAAGAAAGTCTAATTTTCACATGCTTTGTAATATAAAGTAGGAGAAAGTGAGAAAATAAATTATTTGAGGCAGAATTATTCTCAAACAGAATGATGTTTTGTGATTTTTGCATGAGATGTAGCAGCTTAATAAAAAGAAACTATTGCTCTTAGCTTTTTTGTTGTTTTAGTTGCCAGAAAGAGCAGTTAGCCCACATGAGCCATAAAAAGAGCCTTTCTGCTATAGAATCTATCAAAGAAATTTTTATGTAAAGTTACCATTCAGTATCTTATTTTTCCTTTTGTGTTGAAGTAATGATATTTTAATTATTTTACACAGAAAAAAAAACATCTAAAATGTCATCATCCCACCATATAAAAGTTTCAATAGATTATATAACATGCAGTTTATTCATATTATTACTTTCCTGTGAAGTATTGATAGTTCTCTAACATATAGACCATTTAACAGAGAATTAACACATAACATAACATTGTGGATATAGTTAAATCTCAAATTGGGAATGGTTGATAAATCAACATCATACTTAAAGTCATCAGTAAACAAAAAGGCATGGTCTTAGTCTTTTCTGTATTATAATACCACCCCCTAGTCATTGTCTTGGTAAAGAATATCCTTGAAGTTATTGTTGTGGTTCTTTACCACTCTACTTCGTGTCCCCTCTTCTCTCCACCCTGCCTTCCTTTACTGCCATTCTTTCCTCCCCACTCCCGTTATTCTCCCTTTTTTCTTCTCCTCTGCCTTTGCCTTAGGCCTTCCAGTAATAACCAGTGGCACCTGTGAGCATTGCTAACCCTCTAGGTGTAAAGAGATTGCTAACTTGCTCTGGATCACTAAGCATTAGCCAGTATCCTTCAGAAGCATGTGGCATAAAACTCCAAACCAGTTGGAGGATCACTTGCTTTAAGGTATGTGGGTTGAAAGAATCAAGACAGTAAAAAATGACTAAGGAAATAAGAAATAGGAACAACTTCTAAAAAATAAGATAGATTAGAATGGAAGGAAGGCAGGAGTCAAGTGATGATGATTTAAATAATAGGAAGAGCTGTGACCTTATAAGCCTAAAGCTGTATTCAGGAGGGAGTAAATTTAAAAGGTAAAAGAAAATGAAAGCATATTATCAATTAGAATCATATTCTTCATATTTTTGAAGTTATTTCTCCCTTAATACTGATTAAGTCAGTCATTTTAATGCATTCACACCCTCCTGGAGAGATGTGGGTAGATGCTCATTGTCTCACAATTTTTTTTAATTACAGTTTACTTCAATATTATTTTGTATTGATTTCAGGTTTACAGCTTAGTGGTTAATCATATACTTTCATTACCAGACTGGCACCATACATAAGTTATCATAATGTTATTGACTATATTCTTTATGCTTTACTTTATATCCCTATTACTGTTTTGTAGCTACCAATTTATACTATTAATCCTTTTACCTCTTTCTCCCAATCTCCAACACTCTTCCCTCTGCCAACCAACAGCCTACTCTCTGCATCAAATTTTGTTCATTTATTTTTTTCTTTAGATTCCACATATAAGTGAAATCATATTTGTCTTTCTCTAACTGACTTAATTCACTAATCATAAGACTCTCCTCATCCATCTATCCTGTCTTGAGAAAAACAAATGTATATGGAACCACAAAAATCCCAAATAGCTTCAGTAACATTGAGAAAGAAGAACAAAGTTGAAAGTATCACACTACCTGATATCAAACTATACTATAAGGCCATAGTAATCAAAAGAGCATGGTACTGGTATAAAAAACAGACATATAGATCAATGGAACAGAATAGAGAACCCAGAAATAGACCCATGCCTATATAGTCAATTAATATTTGACAAAGGAGACAAGAACATACAATGGGGTAAAGATAGTCTGTTCAATAAATGGTGCTGGGAAAATTGAACAAGAAAAAAAAGAAACTAGACCATCTTCTTACACAGTTTCTTCTTAGATGTTAATAAAGGGAGAAATGTCTCAATATTCCAGGTTCATTTTTCTTGAAAATGTTCAATTTGAAAGGCTTATCCCTTCAGAGCTTGTTTTGGGATTATTTAGAAAAAGGAAAAATTATGAAAAAACCAGTAATTATTTTGGGAACCACATGTTGCAAACAATTCTAGAAGGATATATTGAAATAAATCTTTGCCATTTGGGTAAAGTAAATTTTGAAAGGATTTTTTGTTGTTTTACTTTCTGATTGAAATATTTGCTTATGGAAATTATAGAAAATCAAAAAGAACTTTTAAAAATTGGCTGTTTTCTCACTGCCCAACCACTATTATTATTATTATTGTACTTCCTTGCAGAAAGTTAAATTGTATACTAAAATTCAGTATAACCTTTATTTCACTTGTGATTTATCAGTATAATTTTTTTTTTATTAAGAGCTAATTCTTAGTCTTTCATGAAAGCCATGTCCCAGGATTTTTATTTTGCCCATTCAAAACCTTTTTGGCCACAGCTGGTTCCCAAACCCATTTAACAGCCTATTGTCTCCACTGTACTCTTCTTATTATGATATGGGAGTATTACTCATGTAAGCAGAGAGATAATTTGGAATAATTAATTTTAGTTAAAGATGTATTAAGGAATATCTCTTTTCTCAATACTAAAAACAAAATGGATGTTTTTCTCCTGGAAGATAATTGTAAATGACATAAAATGCCTTCTCACTCATCTGTTCTACTCCCTAGCTCCCTGCTTTCCATAAGAAAAAGCAACAGATTTAAAATTCCAAACAACTAACCTCAATATAATTGCAGCAAGTATTAATCCTGTTGTGCTAGTCTTATCACCTTCTGTTTTGTCCACCCCAGCTCCTTCTATAATTTTAATTTTACTATATACATAGATACTATTGCCCTGTTGTCTGTCATCCTTAGTGTAGTTCCATTATCAAAGTAATAAATCCCTCTGCCTTGTTCCTCTGTTGAAGATATTTTCTAGGATCTCTGAAAGGTTTGTGATCTCTGCAGTCTTTTTTATGCAGTCCTAACATGGAAATTATGAGACTCTTTATTATTGGAAATAAATGAATAAAGTGTTTCAGAAGGCTTAAAGAGAGTTCACATATGGCTGGAAAATGAAAATAAATAATAATTCTATAGTAAATGACTTGGGGAACACTATTTTCTATACATTGCCACAATGAGCAGTTATCTAATAGTATCAATTTTATGTAAAATGATATCAGAAATCTTTACATAAACAGGTAAACAAGACTAAAAAAATCTGGACATTAACAAAAAGCTTCAGGATCTAGCATTAAGTGTAATGAATCACTTAAATAATGCATTTGCTGTTAGGATTGGGTTTATATTGCTTTTATCACATCATTATAATTTAATTCAACAATTATGAAACAGAAAAGAAAATTTATTAACTGAAATGTCAAAATGGGGCAAGGGAGATCCTAAGCCTTTACAGAAATCCTTAGAATCCATCTTTTCTAATGGCATACTGTGGCTTAATTTTTCCCCCCAGATTTTAGGTTCATATACCACCATTCCTCCACTTCAGCCCCCTCACACCCAAGCTTGTACAATTCATTTTGAAAATGGCAACTTTTCTTTTACTTATCTCTTTAATAGATTTTTTCAATAAATATCAGCAATTAGATAGATTAGTTATTATTTGTCTATCTTTATAAGAAATAGTGAACCTTGGTATCAATGTAAAATCAGAACTTCTGTGGTTCACTGATTTTTCTTATTCCTTAAGTTTTCTCTTAGTCTGAATGTGTCTACACTCAATTCAATTTTGTCCGCTCCTCAACTAGAATAGTCCATGAACCATCAGCATCAGCTTTTTTAGAAGTGTAGAACCTCAGGTCCTATCCCGGACCCACTGAATCAGAGTCTGTATTTTAACAAGATTGCCAGGTAATTTATATGCTCATTAAGGACTGAGAAGCACTATTATAAGGGAAATATAATTTTTAAAAAGACTCTTCTTGATTCAAAGAGCCTTCTATAATGTTGGTTAACTGAGCCTTCCTTAGCCAGCAGTATAGAGGCCTGTTTCCCAGGGCAAGGAGGAGAGCATAGTTTAAGTGACCACATATTCTCTCTCCAGTTAACTCACAGTCCCTAATCACAAAGGATCTTGCTGCTTAGAATCACTTAAGGGCTCTTTCAGATGTTGGCCTCCCGGACAGTCTATACCAGACTTGCCCCAGATGATCTCCAGTCACTCATTATTCAGTAACATTTATTTAGAGCATTTGTGTAAATCATTGATGTAAGCATTTTAAGTGTATGTGCATTTGCATGTGTGGGGGAACAGGTGACAGGAGGAAGATTGAAGAGCAGAGGATTTCAAAAAAGAAATGAAGGGAGTGATCCTTGTTTCTACAGAGCTAATTTTTAAAAGATTTATAAAACACAATAGTAACACATATAAATCAGTTTACAAACTTTCCACCTAAGTATTATAGAAATGCCAAATTCATTTCTTTATTCTTTTAACAAGTACTTATTGAGCATCAGTGATGAGGTAATCATAACCTTGACTGAATAACAATATAATCTAAGTTATATAGAATTAATAAGAGTAATCTTTCTAAATAACTAAAGATGGTGAATGTTGATACACATTTTGAAGACAGTATGCCTAGAAGAAAGACATTCAAAATGCAGCATTAGGTGTTGAAAAAAAATATTCATTCATTCATTCATGCATATTTCTAAGAAGATTATTAATTTATTCTTATTTATTGGACACTTTGAATACTTCACATATTGAACATTTTCTAATGTTCATAGAATACCTATTATGCAGCAATTTCTAGGGATCCCCCTGAGACAAATAAGCAAACAATTGCAAATACATTAGGAAACCATATTAGAGTTATTTCAGTTATTTACTTCTGGAGAAACAAAAGAGAAAGTAGGTGACTCCTAAGGATTGGGAGTCAGATATGACTTCTTAAAGAAAATGACATTTGAACTGAGTCTTAAAAGCTAAGAAGTCTTTCATCAAAGGCAGGGATAAAAAAAAAAAAAAGGGCACTCCAAGCAATGGAAGTAACTTATGCTGTGGAGCTGAAATATGAGTCATCCTTAGGAGCTACAGTACTAGAATTTGAGAGTGGCTAAAGGGTAAGATATAAGGAGGACATGAACCAGAGGCCTTTACACATACTGCTCTCTAGGTGAAGAACTTTAGATGAAGGCTAAGTTCATGAGAAAGAGAGAGAGAGAGAGGAAGAAGAAGAATAAGGAGGAGGAGGAGGAAGTATGGAAGTACTCCATCTAAAGTACACACACACACACACACACTCCTACCTTTTGCCTACTTAGCCTTATTCATCCTTCATATTCAAATAAAAAATCCTTTTATTAGGGTAACTTTCCTTGACCCTCCAATGTAGTTATAGTACTTTTATTATATAATGTCATAAAACCATGTTCCTTTAGAGTGGTTTTCTTATTTTTTGTTTATATATTCATTAATATGATTGGTTGGTTAATATCTATTACATCAGTGGCTTGAAGAGTTTTATTTTAATCACACTCGTAGAAAGACACGCATTTATTCTCTACTTTAGTGTAATGGTGGATACAAGACACTATGCATTTGTCAAAACTCACAGAACTATATAATACAGAGTGAATCTTAATGTAACCTTTGGACTTAAATTATTAATAATGTGTTAATGTTAATTTATTTTAACAGATATACCTCACTAATACAGGATATTGATGATAGGAGAAACTATGGACATGAGCAGGGAACTTTGAACTCTCCTGTGCAATTTTGCTACAAACCTAAAACTGCTCTTAAAAATAAAGTCTTTTTAAAAAGTAATAAAAAGACATTAAATACAGTATACATCACAAGCCAATGATATACACACATATATAACATATATAATATCTACAAATATGTATATATGTATATATATGCACACATATAAAAACAAGTTTCCTGAAACAGTATCCTTAATATATGTGATGAAATATATTTTCTATTCTTTTTAATTTGAAGAAAAAAGAAAACATTGTTTATGGGTTGATTTTTAGAGCCCACCTTCATTTGTGATCCAGAGTTTAAAAAACATTACAACAGAATGGCACTGCACTAGAATTGAAATAATGTCTGGTTTTACTCTTTACCTCAGGACTTTGATGACACTTAGAAATTGAATGAATGAGTGAAAGGAATGAAAAGCTTTAAAAAGAATTAGTATTTTTAAATGATTATCCCCATTTTTATCAACAAGAAAACTGTGAAGGCTAGAGAAAAGTTTAGTAATTTGCTGGAAGTCCTGAGGCTAATAATAGGCAGAACCAGGATTCAGATTCAGCTTTGATTTCTCTAAAGCCATGCTAATTTTCCCTCGCACAAAGAAGTAAAAAGAGAAAATGTCTACGTTGCTACTGGGAGATGGCAAGCTGGTAATATCTTTACTAGAAATGTAATTAAAAATAAATGTATTCACATGTGAGATGCAGTTACTGCAGAATTCTGAAAGCTAATTAACTTTTTAATTTTCAAAAGTAAGAAAATAATTATTTGCTTTAAAATTCTGCCAAAATAAGTGAGGGAATAGATGAAACAAGATGGGTAAAATGTTGATAATTGTTGAGGCAAGTACTTCTATGTTTGTTTAAATTTTTCACTTCAAAAAAGTTTTTTAAAGAAAGAAGAACCCATGAAAACAGCATAGTAGGAATAGCATTATAGGAAAACTGTTCTCTTTTTTACAAGTGAACACTGAAAATACTCTAAGATTAGAAACAAACAAAAGTCAAGAGTTTATTAACTAAGATAATGTTTATGAAGCATGAGATACAACATCTTTCGCATAGAAGATACCCAATGTTAATTCTTATCTCCATCCACAATAGGTCAACCAAAGTCTGTGCAAAAAGTGACTCATTACAAACAGTATTGTTTATAAGCCTTTAGTAAAAAAAAAAATACAATGTTATAGAGAAATAATAAATTTCATATCTCCTTTTTAAAATAAAGAAAATAATTTTATTATTTATCAGCATGATTGCAAATGTAATTAAAATAATAATGTAGAAAGTGTTATAGTTTCTGTAATGTGTCCCGAACCCTTGCTGTATACAGATAACACAGAACTAATGATCCTGATCATAAAACTCATTAGGGAGATATTGCCTTACCAGTAGTATTGGTCTGAAATCCACATCATATGTGAAGAAAACTCTTTTGAATATATTTATTTATAGGAATACCTTATCCAGTCATTACTATACTATATTCAGAAAAAAACGGGTAAGACAGTTTTTTCAATCTCAACAGTGAAAAGGTTTCTTCCAATTTAAAAACAACCAATGGGAAAAAATGTGATGCGGCACTGCCTATACATTCTGGTTCAGAATAATATACATTGACCCATTATAAAATACACACACACACACACACACACACACACACACACACACATTGTACTGGAAATTAAGAGACTGGATTTTAATCCTAGCTCTACCACAATCCAGAACTTGTTTAATGTACTTAACCTTTTCTACCTGAATTCTTTTATTCTGTAACTCATTTCCTTCAAATGTCAAAAGGAAAAAAAGAATATTATGTTCTTCCTACTTCACTGGGTTAATATAAAGATCAAACTGAGTAATAATTTTTAAATGGCATTAAATAGTTAAAAATTTTATAGAAAATAGAGAAATGTATAATGATATCCATTAGTGGTACACACACATCACAAATACATACCCATAAATAAGGTGGTATTTATTTAGGAAGATAGGGGGGAAAAACCTTCCTATTTTAAAAGCACATGTTTGGAAATTATCAAGAAAGAGGAAGACCATCTCAAGTGACACCAAGAAAGAGCAAACACTTCTATTAGTATTTGAGAGTTTGGGATACCAAACCAAGAGTAAAGCCATTGTCTCATCTAGACACTTTCCTGAAGCCTATCTGATCATTTGAGTCAAATTTTAGAATTCCAATAGTAGGTTTTTAATTCCTTGCTATAGGTCCATTCTGATGTTTGTTCTTGGTTCTGTTCATCTCACAGCTGCTGATGGCCCAGGAGATCGTTTCATCATTGGGGAATCCCAAGCCGGTGAACAGGTAGATTCATAGGCCTGACAAGCCCTAAAGAGTTCAGTTTCATGCACTTTCAGGATCTAATTCTAAGTTTTAACCATCACTGTAGAGGAAATCTTAGGGAGGGATAAGACTGGTTATCAAAGAGATTGGAAGAGAATTCCCATGAGAAGAGCCAATTATTTCTTACTGTAAGAATCTGCATCTATTAATAGATGGCATAGTCTTGCTGGCATGTCTCATAGACATGCCCACAAACATTTTCCAGCCCTTGATTGGATGATTCTTCCTGTATAAATATCAATGTTTATGAATAGAACTACTGTCCAGGAGTGTTTTAAAAATTACACGGAATGCTCAGGGAACTGCAAATAGTTTGTAGTAGTCACAGTATATGTAAGGATAGGTAGCAGATTGTTAAGGACTTTGTGGATTTTTTAAATTTTAGTTGCTAATTAAGACACCAGTTGTACTAGAGAACTAGGAGCACAAAGAAAAGTAGTAAAACTTAAAAGTTCCCAGCTTGTAAGTTCTTATAAAAATTTTATGGGATAAAATATCAAAACTATACAAGAAAATGGGTGGGGTTTTTGCACATTACCTGCGATATTCTTTATAACTTACATATCATACAGATGAACCAAATTGCTCACTTATTGAAAGTACATACATGTGAGCATCGGGGTACCATTGCATACACTAAAACAGTGATTTACAAAATGGTTTCTTGCTGTACCAAAATAACTTATGATTTGGTCCTAGTGATTAGCACTGGACACTTTAAAAGAAAATATTATTTAATTATGCAATGCTATTATTAGACAAAGCTCAAAAATCGAACTCAATACCTCCATTAAGGAAAAATTAAGATTTAAACTGCTTTTACTTTATATAAAGTGTATAAGGTATATCAATAAAAATTTTAAAAGAACTAGTCTTAACAATCAAAAAGAAGTGCTTCACATATTGCTAGAGTTTTTCATTTGACTCAATTCAATTGTAGTTTATATGTCTACTCTGAGTAGATTGTAAATGTTTTATGTATCCAATAATTTCTTTTACATTGGATGTAATATAAGTGAGCTGGTAGTGATCTTTCATCTACTATTTAGAACTACTAGTCCTGGAGAGGAGCCATATTGTTTATTTAACAATCACACAAAAACAGCTTTTTTTAAATAAATATATACTATATTTTCATTGATTTCAGAGAGGAAGGGAGAGGGAGAAAGGGATAGAAACATCAATGATGGGTTGCCTCCTGGATTCCCCCCAACTGGGAATCGAGCCCACAATCCAGGTATGTGCTCGGACCAGGAATGGAACTGTGACCTGGTGCATAGGTCCATATTCACCCACTGAGCAGCCCTGTCAGGGCCAAAACATTTCTAAAATGTTGGTTTAAGCCAAGAAGTAGACAAAATTGCAGATACAACCACAATAAAACTTATAGTATACTTACAGAATATGGTGCATTGAGCAGGGCTCTGGGCTAGCGCACTTCAGCTTAAGAAGCAACTGCTCTGAAACTCACTTTAGGATTTACTTTTTGCCTCAGCCAAAAAAGCACTTTCAGCAAATGAAGGACTATATTAAATGCCTTTGTTCCACAGTCTCGGAAGATTGTTTTGGCATTAGCATCTCTACTAAAAAATGTATATTATGTCAGATCTTTAATGCTTTTCATTAAAAAATTTACTAAGATGTTCCAGACAATAAGTAGTAGTAGTATCTGGGGTTTAAAATTAATGAAGAAAATTTAACGTAATGGGCTCTAAACTTTTCATTTTAAACCCTATGCATTACCTTGGCACAAGATTACATTAAATATAACAATTCTGAATGAGCCTGGAATGTATTTTCAATAGCAGAATAAGGGGATACACAGTACAATCCCAAGAATCATTTTCTCCAATAACTGTGAGAAAAGGAGGGAGAACACTGGAGCTGTAATCCAAAAAGGATGGCATACTTCATGTAGTTGTAATAGTGAGATTATTCATGTTCATTTATTCATTCTGGAAATATTTATTTGTGCCAGACACTTTCCAGGCTTTGGAATGGTAGAGCAATAAATACGTCTGGAAAGAGGTGATTAAGAAGATTAATGCGGGGACTATCTCCAAGATATAGAGAGGGTTAAGAGAAACTAACAAAGAATGTGAAGCACCCAGGGAATAACAGTGAAATTCCATTACCATCCCTATATCTGAAGGAACCAGGGAAAAGAGTGGATCTGTGGAGATCCATAGCTATGGCTCAGGGTCGCCTGTCAGTGGTAGAGATGACCTAGCCTTCACCAAAATGCAGCCCAGTAGGGAAAGAGCAAAGGAGATATAAACCCGGCTTTTCTCTCTCTTCTGCTCTCTCTCTTTTTTGAACTCTACCATTGGCTTTACCTAACTGGAATCCAGTAAATCAGTGTTTCCCAAAGTGTGATACGAGTACCCCCAGGGGTACGGGAAGAGTTTGGTGGGGGTACGAGTTGCACCGGAGTTTGGTGGGGATGTGCACTGCACCGTGCTTAGCTGCGCCTAATTCTACGTTCTCATGAGTCAAGATAGTCTTGTGAGGCGTGAGATGGTCCAGTGTGCAAATAAATGTTATTTATAATATAACTTTTATTTATATTTTATTATGAATAATTTTATTTTTCATTTATTATTATTTTGTGTATGTACCAAAAAAAGAAATATATTTTGATTGTTATTAAAATACATCCATTTTTTTTGACGAGGGGTACTTAGTGTTAAGAAAATTATAGAAGGGGTACACATATGTCAAAAGTTTGGGAAACACTGTAGTAAATGAAACTTGGTTGAAATAGTCCATTAGAGGTCAGCCTTCTGGGCCACAGCACAGGATGGTATGATGATGTGATCTGGAGAGGCCAGCAGAAAAATAAAACAAATTCCTCTCTTTGTAGAGCTTAGATTACTATATAAATTGAATATAAAAATGCACTTAACACTGTACCAAACATAGATTGAGGGTTCAACATTATCTGTTAGTGGGATTGTTTGTAGTGATAATATTGAAAGAAGCCTTTTAAAGCTGTTCTAATAAATAAATTTTCAGTTTTATTCCATATGTATACCCAGTGGAGAGGTATGTATCCTTAGCTATTCCCTAAAATGATTTTAATCTGTTAAAAAATACATAACATGTACCATTTTAATCATTTTAAGTGTACAGTATAGTAGTGTTAAATATATTCACATTGTTACCTAAAATTTTAGTATATGTACTGCCAAAGTGAGCACATGACTTAAGATTTTAATAAATACTTATGATGCAAATATCTTTGGAGAGATACTTATTTTAAAATATGTTTTTATTGATTTCAGAGAGAGGAGGGGAGAGGAAGATCAATGATAGAGAACCATTGCTTAGCTGCCTCCTGCATGCCCCCAACTACTGGGGATTGAGCCCACAATATAGGCATGTGCCCTGATTTGGAATCAAACCATGACCTCCTGGTTCATAGGTAGACACTCAACCACTGAATGACACTGGCCAAGCTGAAAAGATTTTTATTGAGGAATTAATATTATCTCAGAATTTTATCTTAGAGAAAATTTGAAGCATTTTTCCTCCCAATTCTGACCTAAATCATGGCCAATGACAAGTTACCGTATTTGCCGGCGTATAAGATGATTTTTTGGCCCTGAAAAATATGCCTCCAAGTGGGGGGATAGTCTTATATGGCGAGTATATAACAAACTCTGTATTTTTAGTGGAAATGTTAGGGGGTCTTCTTATACGCCCAGTCGTCTTGTACGCCGGCAAATACGTATTTTTCAGGGCCAAAAATCGTCTTATACGCCGGCAAATACGGTACTCTTTTGAGGCCAGCTCAGATCTATCAGATGGATCTTATAGAAGTATGCTTTTTTCTATGCTAGAAGAAGTAATCCATCTCCTACACCATTCCTATGAGAGTTCAGACAATGAAAATCTCAGATTTAGTGTTTCATACAAATTATTACAGGCACTACAATCATTTTAAAATTAATTACATTTGGTAGAAAGATTTTCAAGTGGAATAATTTAAATGATTTTTCTGACTTGCCTATATTTAACCAAAAAGTTTAGTTTTAAGTTATGACATTTCTCAAATATCAAAACTTCAGTAAGTGACTAATGTACTGGTTTTTCATAATTGTCATGCATAAAATCATTTTGCATAGCATTTTTTTTTCTTAAAGACTCTGAAATCGCTTTACCTATATTAAGAAATTTCACATTATTTGAGTGAGAGAAAATAATGGTATGTGCAAGTGGCAGTTCTTCAAAAGGAAAACAGGGTACCTCAAAAGACATCTAATGGTCATTACCATAAATCAAGTTAAAGCCTCTTGGAATAGACCTGTTTGTGAGTAGCTTTCATTACACTGGTCCAAAATGAGTAAGACTGTATGACTTTCCTTTTATGGTTTATTTCTAAAAAATGTTACATCTCTTACAGGAAAATGTTGCTTTTATTTAACACCAGTGAAGTAAATCAGCTCTTTCTTACATGCTTGTGTTTCCAGCCAACTCAGACAGTAATGCCTGGACAAGTCATGCGGGTTACAACAGGTGCTCCAATCCCCTGCGGTGCTGATGCTGTAGTACAAGTAGAAGATACCGAACTTATCAGGGAGTCTGATGATGTATGTTATCACCAGGTCTTATCATTACATTTCTGTAGCAGTATTTTAAGTCATCCATTTTCTGCAATGTTTATGAGAATAACCCAGTGTGTTTTGGTTATTTTAGGATCTTACAGTGTAGTGTATGAGTCTACACTAAATAATGAATTGCCGGCTTAGGTTTAAAAATCTCCTGTTATAGGAGACATTTTTATGATTATTACTGTGATTATAGCATAGTTTGAAACACATTGATTCAAGAAATATATGCAAACAAGGAAAGAAACTACCTCAAAAGAACAGAGGTATTAATTGTTGACACACCTTCTAGCTAAGAAGTTTGTTAACTGATACTGGCTTCTGATAAAATGTGAAGGGAGACTTAATAGAGAAAAATTTAACAAAGAACACTTAGGCAGGTTCTTAAATATTACACTTAGCCAAACATTTGAACCAAATAACACTCAGCTCTAGTATCTTTATTTCAGAAAAATCTGTACCACCAATTAACAGCCTGGAAATATTAAATTGATAACAGTTCCCCCTCTATTGCCTGAAATAAAGGACCCTAGGACCTTTTTTGGTTTAAGCAGACCTTCATATCACTGAAACTAGTGGTAATTATTACAGCAGAGAATCAGTCACCAGTAAAAGAATAGTTTCAAATGAAATCTTAATGACTGGCTATCTTACTTGTTTTGTGAATAAGTTTAAGGTAGCTTATATTTTAAAAGCTGAAGTTAAAAATATTATTTTCCTGGTCTGGCATACAGTAAAATTTGGCCATGCTGAGAGACCGCCTCTTTTCTTGATCTTGGAATTTTTTTAATCATCTTTTCACATGTTATGCTTATAAGCTTCAACTCTTGGCATTCAGATCTCATTGCTTGATGTTAAAACTGTTCAGCAGATTTATTGGCATCAGGGAAGCCAACAGAACATTGAAATGCAGAACACATGGCTCCACAGACTCTGCCAGATGACAAAACACAGTTCCAGTCTCACAATATTATTCACAGCCCATAAATGTAAAATTGACTATCACTATTCATTTATAGAAATTTACTACCAGGCAAACTATAAGTCCTTCACTGAAATTTCTGCAGATATTTGGGAACCTTGGTATAGTATTGAACCCAAGATTCATGGGAACAGAAGATATAAGTTATCTCTTTACACATTCATTTGGCTACTAGGATAGCCAAATATATATACAAAGTAGTGCAAAAGTAGGTTTACAGTTGTGAATATGCAAAGCAGTTTATTATATTATTATTTATTGTATTATTTTCCATATAAACATCACATAAATAGTATATATAAAATTATTTTTCCTTGAGAATGCTACTTACAAAGTAAGATTCAGTATTTTGATAGGTATATTTTTTTAAGTATAAAAATATTTTATTTATTCCTTGGCATCAAACCTAATTTTGCAGGAACCTATGGTAGAATTTTATCATGTTCAAAATGTTTAGCAAATGTTTTTTTTGTTTCTCTGTATTTGTATATATTCTGGGCCTACCTGGTGTAGCTAAATTTCATTGATCAGAAATTCTGTTAGATTGTTCTGTTTGAAATTGCTCTACTTCCTCTCATATAGGGCACTGAAGAACTTGAAGTCCGAATTCTGGTGCAAGCTCGGCCAGGCCAAGATATCAGGTAAGTTCAAAACATATAAAATGTGTAGCCAACTTTTTTTCCCTGATGTTCATGAACTCGGAAAATAATGGTTATCATAAATTCACAATTCAGTCAACCATTAGCTTTCAAGTTTTTTAACAAGTAGGAAATGAATTTTCTGAACTCTGCAGTCCATGTCTGCTCTGCCTACATTTTCATGGAGATGGTAGAGGCAAATGAAATAATCAAAAGCAAAGATAAGACCACTGTCCTACCATAAGGAGGACACATACTTTAAGTGATCTTTGTTACATTGGAATATATTTACCCTGATTTCATTAACACCAATTTGTCAAATCTCCTTGTGGCAAACCTACACTTCTCCCATCCTTATGTCAGGAGGCCAAGGTGAATGGACTTATATGAATACATAACTGGACTGACCTAAGTGACTCAAATAGAAATTATTTCCTTGACTATAATCTTATTAGCATTTTTCTTCTCACCACAAAACTAACAAGCTGTAGACTTTTTATTATTAACTCTATATAATTTATTGCCTTACATCAAAGTTTGCAATTGGCATTTTTGACAAGAAATGTGGTACAAAGCAATTTATAAAGTAATTTTCAAATGTGAAATAACATATTCCTGTTTAGCAATAATAGATATAAATTCTGTTTTTGTCTTCTGTTGTATGATTTAATATTTTTAATTTCAGAAACATGCAGTTTGTAGAATCTCTTCATTTCATTATTCTGCTCCTGCCTCATCTGTTAACATTTTTCTCCTTAGAATGTCCTCCTTCTCTAACACTAAAGTTTCCCTCTAAGTTGAAAATATTATTCTTACTCGTTGTGCTTATGGTTCTGCTTTGACTTTCAGACCCATCGGCCATGACATTAAAAGAGGGGAATGCGTGTTGGCCAAAGGAACGCACATGGGCCCCTCAGAGATTGGTCTTCTGGCAACTGTAGGTGTCACAGAGGTTGAAGTTAATAAGTTTCCAGTAGTTGCAGTCATGTCAACAGGGAATGAGGTAAAAAAGGAGGTGGGGGGGAATGGGACTTTCATGTTATAAATAAAAGATTGTGGATGAAAAGGAAAAAGTAGAAATTACATATAAATAATCCCTTCCATTTATTAGAATGAAACAATGGCCTTTCCACACATGCAAAGGATGTTGACAGATAGCTATAGATATTCAGCTATGCAAACTCAGTACTTAGTCTATTAGGACAATGAATTGTGCCCACTCTGCTGCTGTGATGTAGGCCACCTCTATGTAGGAAAGAATTCAGTGAATTGGGATACGATGGCTAGCCTATTCCTGCTAAAATTCCATATGATCTTTATGGAAGGGTTTGACAATTGGGTTTTTGTTTTTGTTTTTCTCTAAAGATAGCATCTCTAGTGACATGCTATTTATAATGTATCAAATGTTGTAAGAGCCCTGATTTAGGAAGGAGCATTTAGTCAATCTTTTTCTGAGAACTCTCAAAAAACTTCCTATTCCCTGTTTTTCTTGGATTATACAAAAGTTCATTTGGAGGCTCTATGGTCAAACTAGGAATATTGAAAATAAATCTGGTTGAAATGCAAAGCCTAAGATCAGAATCAGAAACTATTGATATTTTAAGAATTAGCCGAAACCGGTTAGGCTCAGTGGTAGAGCGTCGGTCTGTGGACTGAAAGGTCCTGGGTTCGATTCCAGTCAAGGGCATGTACATTGGTTGCGAGCGCATCCCCAGTAGTGGGTGTGCAAGAAGCAGCTGGTCGATGTTTCTCTCTCATAGACGTTTCTAGCTCTCTATCTCCCTTCCTCTCTGTAAAATATCAATAAAATATATTTTTTAAAAGAATTAATTCCTCTGTCAAACCTCAGATGGAGGGTAGGGGAGGGTGGGGGAAAGAGGGAGAGAGCAACCAAAGGACTTGTATGCATGCATATAAGCCTAACCAGTGGTCACGGACAACAGGGGGCTTGGGGCATACGTGGGGAGGGGTTTGGGATGGGAATGGAGGGATGAGAACAATTATGTGATACCATAATAAAATATTTTTTTAAGAATTAATTCCTTCAGACATTAATAGAAAGATTAACAGGATTTCTTTTTTCCCCCCTCTTTTAAGCTCACTTAGTTCTGAAAATAAGCCATTTGTTACCATTATTTTTAATTTCTTAAAGCCTTATAAATAAACATTTTCAAGGATCTCTGTATTACCCTGATAGTTCTTTTGAAAAGAACAAAAGAAAATAACTTTTTTTTTTTTTTTTGCTAATGGAGAGATAAATCAACATTCTAGGTTTGCTTACTTCCAAGTATATGTGCACTAAGCATTCCCTAAAACTAGAGTGACCCAAAACAAACATTCTTTTCAATCAATTACATAATGATGATTTAATATATCTAGGACCAACACACTATGTTTAGCATCAGAAAGTAATTTATTTCAAACTTAATGAACTATTCTGTGACTTATTTACATGTTTGTATATCTATGTAAGTTCATGGGGTTTGGGAAAGCTAAATAGAATGAGCAAATTCATTAATAACCAGTTATTAGGCAACTTTGGTTCAGCTATATTTCTTATATTCTTACTGATACTTTTGTAGGCCTGGACTAATATTCTCAGTTATCTTCAGAGTATACTGGCAGTATTTTTTAAAACTGACCTTTATACTCTTTATTAAAACTATTTATTGGTGGTAAGGAAAAATAAGGTGAGAATAGAGATGGTACTTATATTATGGAATCAAAGGAAGAATTTGTAGTCCTATTTTCCTGCCCTCATAGATTTGATAATCCTCTGAAAGGCTTTGATAGATTCTGTATGACTTCCCCTACTTTCTCTGGCCTGCTGTATTACCATGGTTTTCTAAGGTAACAATGCTTCTAAATTCTATAATCTCTCATTTGACATAACTCAACATTTCTCCCCTACTCCCATTCAAAATTAGCTGTTATTATGATTCTCTGTGATCATATAGCTTAGTTGATGTTTGTTGAATCTCTATGTGTAGCAGTGTACTAGAAACTGGGTATAAAATAAGTAAAACATAGTATCTCTCTTGAAGGCTTGAGATCCTCAAATAGCCAAAAAAACAACAGAAAAAAATCATTCATGTATTTTTAGAAAGGCCAAAAGAAATTATACTTGTCTATCAATGTGGAAAGTTTATAATTTAATCATTCATAGCACAGGTTTCCTTAAGTATTAGTTCTGATTTCCCGATATATATGACTTCACATATGTCCCCTTATTGAAGCCAGTGTCATATATTGGTAAGCAGAACAGTGGCCTTAGGCAACTGAAAGAATGCCATACAAGATGTCTATGTATATCATATCTGAAATCTGCCCCGTATTTTGTGACTACATAAACTTGTTCATAATGAGGGAATTATTTCAGAATGGGGGAGGTACTGTTATAGACTACAACTACCACAGAGTAGCCTTTGTAGATACTTGTTGATTTCAACAAAGTATCTATGTTAAAATTTAGTTAATACCATCCAATAATTACATAATTGTATGTGTATGTTTCCAAAGTCATGCATTTGTTCACTTAATATTTTTGAGCAACTTATTTTATGCTGAAAGCCCACTAGGGATTCTCTTTTCTAAATCAGACTTATAAGATGTAAATGCACTGTTTTGTGAACCAGTGTACTTAGATATTGAAAAGGAAACACAGCATCAAGTAGGACGGTATTAGGCTTTCTTCTCCAATGGGACCAGTCATCTTAGCATTCCACATAGCCATCCAAGAGTATTTTCTTTGCTCTTCAAGTGATGTTCACATGAAAGGGAATAAGAATTATGCTAGAAGAGTATGGGAGTCAGCGACTTAGAAGCTCCATGTACTAAATAGGAATTACTTTTTCTTGTAACAATCTTAGGCAGTTTCAAGGGTCCTCACAAGAGAAATGCCCAGTTACAAGTGAAGCCCAAAGCTATAGCTTCCCATTAAGTATTTATAGTTCATTTGTATAGCACATTTGCAAGTTATCATTTTTTATCCTTTTTACCATAAGAAAAGTTGCCTAGAAACAAGGTGACATTTTATCTTTATCAAATTCCCAGGGGCACAGAGCTAGGAAAGTTAACCTAAGGTCAAATTTGTCCTTAGAGGTGGAAAAAGGTTTTGATAATCCTTTTCCTGACAGATGCTTTGTGTATAGAAAATTATAAACGAATAATAAAACTGATTACAAGTCATTCTGCTTTTTATTATCATCATGCACTAGCAAATCTTCACAATATCATGAGAAAATGCTCCTTTCCTCTGGGGCAGACCACTCCCACTACCCTTTACCCCTTATTATGGTGCCATACTGAAGCTGGGCATAGTTCTGACCACTGGGAATATAGCAGCAAGCAAGTAGGTTAGGAGAAGGGTATTCATTAAACAAACTGATAAATTACATGAAGAAAAAGAAAGGGTCAGATGATAAAGAATGGTGATAGAATAGATATTGCCAGATGTTATATGTTGAAACTTCCCTCAAAGTAGCCCGTTTATACTCTCCCCTAAACAATAAGGCAGGAAGTGTGAAAACTGTATTTCCCAGGCTGGCTTTGCTGTTGTGGTCCAGTTAGGTTTTGGGATGCATTAACATGATCTTAGAAGGTGGAAAGAAATTAGCAGAAGTATAAGCTCCTTGACTCTAAGTAATACTCCCCCCCCCCCCAGCATCCCTGGGGATGACAGTGACTTCCCACAGTTGCTGATCTTTGGTAACCAATACATCTGTAACCAATTCCCTGTATTAAATTCTCCTTTCTCCCACCTCCCGCTCCATACCTAGAGGACTTTTAGTTTTCTTGTCTGGACCTGATTGATAGAGTCTTCTATTTCATAGAGGGTAATTAGGCCTCACTGATAAAGTAGAAATCAGAAGGCATTGAGGACATATATCATAAAAAGGGAATTGTGTTCCAAACAGCAGGAACAAACAGAAAAGCCCTGGAGTAAGGTGCATGCTTATCATGTTTGAGGAAAAGCAAAGATGTCAATGTGGCTGAAGTATAGGGGGAAAGGAGCAAAGGAAAAGGAGATGAGGGTTTTTTAGCCTATATAATAAAGAGGTAATATGCAAATTGAACATCACAACCTCACAAGATGGCTGCCTACAACCAGTCCAAAAGGGGGATTAGTGAAGGACAACCAAACGACTGAACAGCAGGCTATGTGGGGGGAAAGGAGGGAGCATTTGGCCGGTGGCCCCGCTTTTTTTTTTTTCCCAACTTCACAACTTTTATTTGTGGTGTCTGTGCTATTTCTCAAAAAAACCTTCTCCCCCTGCCCTGGACTGAGTTGGGAAGGGGGCAGCAAAAAACAGAAAATGTCCCTCCCTATTGCATATGGACCATATATGCAGGCCCACCTGGCCCGGGCCAGCAGGATACTTGGAACATTCTTGGATCCCTGCTCAGTGGAGGGGTGACTGGTGGCAGCACACGTGAAAGGGGATGTCCGGGTGGCCACTCTGGTCCTGGCACTTCCTGGTCCTTGTTTCCTTCCTGGTCCTGCCTGCAGCCCTGGTCCCTCTACCTGAATCAATCCTGGCCACAGATGGCCCCCTTGGCTCCTGGGGGTTCTGTCCTCTTCTCCCAGCCTTGAGGTCCCAAGGGGAGGTTATGGCTTCTCAGAGACTCCCTAGCAGCCCTATCACTTGTGTTCACACAGGGGAAGGGTGCATGTGGCAGAAGCTGTATAAATGTGGGTGCAGGGGCAAGTCCTCTGGGGTCACTTGGATAGTTTGCTGATGACGTGGATCAGGGCTGTGTTCTCATCCTTGAGGCACTAGTTGTCAGCCCAGAGGTTGAGCAGGCCCTTCAACTCCTCTTACAGCTCAGCAGATAGTGGCTCACGGGTGACCTTTATGGAAAAAAAAAATGAAACTAAAAAAAAGACTTGTCAAGCTGAACTCGATAAGGGTTCCCTCATTTTTCCTTCTCTTTACCTCCTTCAGCTAAGTTTCGTTCCAACAATCTGAAAACAAAAATTAGGACAAATGTAATCAGATAACCAAAAATTCCTGGGAACCTTATTTTTACAACAAACAAAATAAATGTCAGCTAGCTTTAGGAACTAAACAGAAAAGGATGGGGAAAACCATAACAAAACAATAGAAAAGTATCAGAGCTTAATGTAGTGTTGAATTTATTACCATAGACAAAAATAATCCCCCAACCAAGGCTCTAGAGATCTCAATGAAGTACAAGGTAACCAGTATGAGATCACTGGTGGCAAAGGGATAGATACTCCATAAATCTTGGTAGAATCTCAATGACTCTCAAAATCTTAATACAAGGACAACCAAGGAAACTTGTTGATCGTACAAAACTAAATATATGGAAGTTTGTAAGCAAGGGTGAGTATCACCTTGCCAGAGTCTCAGTAGTGTCTCAAAAGAGGAAAGTTACAAAAGGAAATAGGATTTTCAGGACTGGAGTTGGTCCTTAGTGGTTTTAAGGTAAAAGTTTATAAGTAAGGGCTAAGCAAAAACTGATCATATTTTGTAAATTAAATGAGTTGCTGAAACAGTTCATCTTTTCTTTGTAGCACTTGAGTCCATGTGAGTTAAGATAGTCTCAAATTGTCCATGGTCTTGTGTTGGAGAATATTGGTCAGAATAAGCTTGTGTTAAAACAATTTGACTTTATGGGGGGGGGGGGGGGGCAATGGTAAACTATGTACACAGATAATACCTTAATAAATTTAAAAAAGAAAACAATTTGACTTAAGATAGTATGAGTTATATGTCATGGTTTGGTACAGTTTATTTGTTATACAAGTAATAGTAAAGTTTTGCAAGTTGATGTTTCTGTTTTGTTTCTCAGAAAGAAAGTATCTATAGGCAAGATAACCAATTATAATGCTCTTATAGAAATTCAGACATATTGAATGCCTGAAATTGGGGTTGGGGATGGGTAGTATTGCCAAGAGAGTTAATGAAAACATTGGGTCAAAGAAGGAGATGGATTACAATGTTCTTAATAATTCAGACCGCAAAGGGGGGAAAAATGAATCAAAGTTAAATGTTTGAAAACTAGGAAGACAGTGGTACCATTGACAATAACAAACAGGAAATTTAATTTTAATATATGGTAGTTAGAAAAGTAATAAGATATGAAGATATTGAGTTATGTATTGTTTTCTTTTTTTCATTCTAGAATGTAAAGTTCTTTTTAATTAAAGTATAGGTAACTTACAATATTAGTTTCAGGTGTACAACAATGATGTGACATTTATATACCTTATGAAGTGATCACCATGAGAAGTAACCATCTGTCTCCATACAAATTTATTGTAATATTATTGACTGTATTCCCTAGCTGCACTTTATATCCCATAATTTATTTGTGTTATAAGTTTGGACCCTTTAATCCCCTTCATTTTTTTGGCCCATACCCCCACCTTCCAACTCTCTGGCAACTATTAGTTTGTTCTTTGTATCTATGAGTCTGTTGTTGTGGTTTGGTTTGTTCATTTGTTTGGTTTTTTAAATTTCACATATAGTGAAATGATAAATCATTTGTCTTTCCCTGATTTATTTCTCTTAGCCAATACCCTCTAGATTCCATCCATCCTATCACAAATGGCAAGATTTCATTATTTTTTATGGATGAGTAATACTCCATTATGTGTCTGTGTGTGCATCACTTCCCCTTTATCCACTTATCTATTGATGGACACCTAGGCTGCCTCCATATCATGGCTATCTATAATAATAAAACCAAGAGAACCAAGATGGTGGCCTAAGTAAGCACGTAAGTTCCCACCTCACACAACAATTTAAAAAACAACTAAAATCAGAACAGACTTCATCCAAAAACACAGGAAAGCTGGCGGAGTGGGAAATCTACATATAGAAAGGAGAGAGGCTCACGGATCAGACTGGGAGCCGCAAAGCACTGAGGTAGGGAGACTCGTGTGCACAAAGAGGAAGTGCAGCTGAATGCCTGGCTGGCGGGAGAGAGGAATTCTGGATTGCACTGAACCCTTTCTGACTGTACTGAACCCCAACCCCGGCTGAAACCCGTGGACCCAGGCACATACGGGTGGAGTCTAGACTGTAGAGAAAGGCACCCAGAGACTCAGAGACTGAGAGACCGGGGAGCCAGGAGCCATAGCGGGCAGGGTCTACAGTTGTACACAAGTGAGTATGCGCAGAGGTTGCTGCAGCCTCTCCGTAGCGGAAGGAGTCAGAAGCTCAAAACTACAGAGACCCAACCCAGTTCTGGGCAAGCCCCTGGGGCACCCACGCTCTTGCATGGGGAATCTAGGATGGTCAGGAGGAAACTCAGGGGAGCTTCGGAAGGCAGAGGTCAGGCGAAAACTCAGGCAAGCGCACAAGTGCAGGCTGACGAGAAGCCAAGACTGTCAGCTCAGCCCTGAAACTCCACCCCATCCAAGCTGAGCACAGAGGCTTCTACAATTTTGCAAGTCTGATCCTATAAGACAGTCTCCAATACAGAAGGTATCCCAGAGTAGACACAGCTGATACCCACATCCAATTGGCCTGAAGGTCAATTCCTCCCAGGAATACCAACAACAATAAAGACTTAAGCTGTACACGAAGTCCACAAAGGGGAGCATCAAGAGTATCTACCGCAGGTAACTGAGGAGACTGACCCACTGGGGCATATAAGACACCAAACACACAAAGCCATCCTACCGACTCTGGGAAGCAGCGAAAATGCTGAGACAAGGAAATAGATCTCAAACAAAAGAGATGGAGGATATAGAGTTCCAAACCATGGTTATAAGGTTATGCAAGAATATCCTAGAAAAAGCCAATAAATTTCGTGAGAGCCAACTAAAAATTAAACATAAACTAACTAAATTGGAAAATATTATGCAGACATCCAACAGCAGAATAGAGGAACATAAGAATCAGGTCAAAGAGCCAAAAGACACTCCTATGGAGAAGGAAGAAGAAAAGAGAATCCAGAAAGTTGAAGATAGTGTAAGGAGCCTCCGGGACAACTTCAAGCATACCAATATCAGAATTATGTGGGTGCCAGAAGAAGAGAGAGTGCAAAATACTGAAAACATATTTGAAGAAATAATATCAGAAAACTTCCCCCACCTGGTGAAAGAAATAGACTTACAAGTACAGGAAGCTTACAGAACCCCAAACAAGAGGAATCCAAAGAGGAACACTCCAAGATACATCATAATTAAAATGCCAAGGGCAAAAGACAAAAAGAGGATCTTACAAGCAGCAAGAGAAAAGCAGTTGGTTACCTATAAGGGAGCACCCATATGACTATTGGCTGATTTCTCAATAGAAACTATGCAGGCCAGAAGGGAGTGGCAAGAAATATTCAAAGTGATGAATATCGAGAACCTACGACCAAGATTACTGTATCCAGCAAAGTTATCATTCAGAATTGAAGGGCAGATAAAGAGATTCACAGATAAGAAAAAAGTTAAAGGAGTTAAACCACCAAACCAATATTATATGAAATGCTGAAAGGTATTATTTAAAAAGAGGAAGAAGATCAAATGAATTAAAAATCTGAGGAACAGAATAAACTGGTGAATATAATAGAATCAGGGGCAAAGAAAGGGAGAGGATTGATAATTATCAGGGGGAAAGGGGTGCAGAAAGAGACTGGATTAAAATCATATAACCTGTGGATGAGGACAATGGGGGGCAGCTATGGAGGGGATGGAGAAACAATTGTAATAATATGAGCAATAAAGATTTATTTTTTTAAAAGAAAAGAAAAGGCTATACCTTTTCTACCCATTAAATAAATAAATAAATAAATAAATAAATAAATAAATACAAATAATAAAACCATAGTATGCTAATTATATCAGACATCCTTCTGGTCGTCCTTCCTTCTGGACAAAGCTGCGGCAGGCAGGGGCCAGGGTCAAGGCCCTTGCATGAATTTCATGCATCAGGCCTCTAGTTATAAACAATGCTGCAGTAAACATAGGGAAGCATATATCTTTTCCAATTAGTGTTTTTTTTCTTTGATAAGCACCCAGAAGTAGAATTACTGTGTCCTGCTTTGTCTCATTATAGTCTTTACCTTAAAATCTATTTTGTCTGGTAAAAGTATTGCTGCCTCAGCTTTCATTTCCATTTTCATGTAGTATCTTTTTCCATCCCTTTATTTTCATTCTGTATTTGTCTTTCGAACCGAAGTGAGTCTCATGTAGGCAGCATATGTAAGGGCCTTGTTTTTTTACCCATTCAGCCATCCTGTGTCTTTTGAATGGCACACTTATTAGTCAATTTACATTTAATTTTTTGGAGGAATAAAATGTATTTAAAATCACCCACAGAATTCTGTATCATCAGGAATGATACAATTTGCAATAACTTTTTTATTTAAAAAAAATCTCAGGACAAAGATTTAAAATATAATTTTAATTACAGTATTCATTTAGCCTTATCCTTTAGAACAATTTAAAAAATAAAACTATGCTCTAAATAAATGAGACACAATGAAAATATAATAGACAATTTCCACAACTATCTTTATATGTATGTTTAAATACTAGTACATTTCAATGCCTTTTACTATATAAACAAGAAATCGTGTACAACTGCTGTGCACCAAAACTTAGCTTAATTCGATCTTTCAAGTAATATGCAATTTCAACTCACAAGTCTTCAAGTCCTGCTAGGAAGTGTTGCCTTGTATGCAGAGCACTGTATCTTGATCTTGAATTGAAATCATTGTTAAGATTCTGTTTTCCCTTCTACATAAAGTTCTTTTTCTTTAAACTGCTTCCCCCATATGTTGACATCAACAATAACAAAAAAGATATTTTAGAGTTTTAAAATATTTTTCTTATCATTTAATTGTATAGGATATGTAAAGTAACTATTGATAGTTATGTACTTGTTATTATTTAGATTGTTTTCTGTCTAACTTTATAAATGGTCTACTAACTTTACTATATGTTTGCCTTTTCTAATGAGATTTTATTTCATGTATTTTCTTTTTTCTAATTTTGGCCTTTTCTTTTCCACTTAATGAATTCCCTTTAACATTTCTTGTGATGTCAGTTTAGTATTGATGGACTCCTTTAGCCTTTGCTTATCTGGAAAACCTTTGATGGGTATTCTTAGTTATAGAGTTTTCCTTGCTGGGTATTCTTAGTTATAGAGTTTTCCCTTTCATCATGGCTTGCAAAGTTTCTGTTGAATAACTGATAGTCTTATGGTCATTACCTTATATGTAACCAGTTGTTTTCTCTTGCTACTTTTAAGATTCTCTCTTTAACTTTTAGCATTTTAATTATGATGTGTCCTGGTGTGGGTATCTTTGGATTCATCTTATTTGGAATTCTCTCTGCTTTCTAGATATGGATATCTGTTTCCTTCATGAGATTAGGGGAGTTTTCAGCCATTTTTTTTCCCTAAAAGGGTTTCCATCCCTTTCTCTATCTCTTCCCCTTCTGGGACCCCTATAATGCAAATGTGAATATACTTGATGTTGTACCAGCAGTCCCTATGCTCTCCTTATTCTTTTGAATTATTTTCTCTTTTTTTATCTTCTAATTGGGTGATTTCCATTATCCTATCTCCCTCATTGATTATTCATTTTTCTGCATCTTCTGATCTGTTGATTCCCTCTAGTGTATTTTTTATTTTAATCGCTATATTCTTCAGTTATAATAGGTTCTTTTTTATATAATTTATGTCTTTGTTGAAGTTCTCACTGAGTTTATTCACTTGCCTACAGAATTTGATGAGCATTTTATGACTATTACTTTGGTGTGGGGTTTTTTTTAGTTTTTTTTAAATATGTAAACATTTTCTTTATTGATTATAGTATCACATAACTGTCCTCATCCCCCCCATCCCCATCCCAAACCCTCCCTATGTATGCCCCTCTTTCCTCCCCCCCCCCCCCCAGTGTCCATGACCACTGGTTAGGCTTATGTGCATCCACACAAGTCCTTTGGTTGATCTCCCCCCACTTGTCCCTACCCTCCCCTACCTTCTCTCTGAGGTTTGTGACTATTACTTTTATCTCTTCACCTAGTAGACAGCTTAGTTCCATTTTTTTTTTTTAGGGTTCTTTTCTGGGAATTTGTCTTGTGTTGTTTTTGTTTGGAACATATTATTTTGTCTCCTCATTTTGCCTTTGTGTTTCTGTGTATTAGGTAAATCAGCTCTGTCTGTTGGTCTTGAAAACGTACCCTTATTTAGATGTTCTGTGGGTCCCATTTGGTGGAATCCCCCCTTGTTAGTTGCTCTAGAAGTGTTTCCTGCATGGACTAGTATGGTCTTCTGTTGTAGTTGGGCCACAACTGCTATGAACACACTGGCAGGCCAGGCTAGTCTCTGGCTGCAAGTCCAGCTTCAGCTTGTTACAGACACACTACTGTGCTTGTGCTTCTGAGGCTGCCCACCAGGCATGGCAGGTTAGAAACCACTTGGAGGGGTCCTCAGGGAAACACTAAAGTAGGGTGAACAAACAGTGTTAGCAAGGTTAATGGAAAGTGTCAGAAATGGCACCTGCCAGCATTTGACCAGGCAGAAGGAAGGAAGGGGAAAGACATGGTGCCCACCAGCACTTCAGACTCTGGAAAAATTCTGACAGATCCCTTTCCTTCCAGCAGATGCCCTAAAATTAATCAATGCATTACCTTCATGTATGACCCAGGTGTTTTTTAAATTGCTACCTCTGCACTGGGACTCGGAAAGAGTGCAGCCTTGTTTTCCTGCAATCCTTTGACTCACAGACCTAAGCCCTGCTGGTTTTCAAAGTCAGATGTTATAGGGGCTCCTCTTCCTGATACAGGATCCCTAGGCTGGAGTTTGGACTCCTCCCTCTTCAGAGGGAGACCTTTGCAGCTGTGATATCTCTCCCACTGTGAGTCACTGCATGGGGAGTAGGGAGTAAGAAGAGTCTCTGCCCCTTCTGTCTCTCTCAGTATGGCTTTTTTTTTTTAATCCTTCGTTGTAGAAAAGCTATTATGCTAGTTTTTAAGTCATTCTCAGAAATAACTGTTCTATGTCTCTGAGAGAAAGTGAGCTCAGGATTTCCCTAGTTCACCATCTTTAACCAAAGCCAGGAGCCTTGCTCTTAAATGCCAATTTAACTTGTCTGTGAAATGTCATTCCTTCTGGTTGGTGCACAGTCCCTGCAACTACTTTGTATTTTTTTCTTTTGTATTTCAACTGTAATAAATTTCTGACATCATCCAGAGATGACCAGAAGTATAAGATACCAGAAAATAGTACTCAGCTTTAAAAGGGGAATATTATGAATTTATTCTAGTATGTCAGTTTTATCATCTTCCATCCAATTCTGTATGCTTTCTTTGAAAATACTTGAAATGCACTATAAATCCTATCCCCTCATTTAACTAGCTATTATTTCATTGTGTCAATTTTACAGTCAAATAACTGATTTTTTAATAATCTCTAATTGTTCTGTTATTTTTGGAACTGTTTACAGAGAGGAGTATGAATGGCAAAGAAAACAGCTTAATAACAGAGGAATCTTACTTAGTTGGTAGTCAGTACCCTTTTCTGAAAAAAAAAAATGACATAGCCATAGTTTTCTTTCTGAAACAAGTTATCTGATTAATGGAGTTAAAGAGCTGTAAGCCATGACCTTTATGAAATTATAATAGCTTTAATAACTATGTGTTAATTAGATTAGAAAATTAATCTATCTTAGCACTCAATCGCCATTTTCTTCTTTCTTTTTTTTTTTTTTTTTCAATAGCCAAGCTCTGCTGGTGACTAAGGATGAAAGTGGGTTGCAATGTAACCTAGCATCTGATTAAGTTAAATTAGTGACATATCTGAAAGGAAGGCTTCCAGTGACACTAAATAAGACAATCAGAGTCTTCCTCCAGCTATTGTAAGGGCCAGTTACTTGCAAAACTACTACTTTTTCAACACAAAGCGAAAGGTCCAGCCACAAAGTATCACTAATGAGACTGAAGAAACTAGAGGTTATTATTTGGGAGAGCTGAGATTTGAAGCCCTGGGTATTGGCCATATTAACAACCTGAGCATCTAAATGTGCAGGTTTGCCATCCACCTCCCAGATTTTCTCACTTCAAGTATATATACTTTTTTTCATTTTGTAATATTTCTAAAATCTAAGTGCATATTAAATTAATATATAAGTTAAAGTTGTCGTGTGTGTGTGTGTGAGGATCCCCTACTTTTAAGTATTTTATACTCTAAGAAATTTAAATCCATGTTCACATTATAAACTAATTTCATCTATATGAGCATCTAGGAGTAATAATATGTGACCAATTAGGGGAAGTAAGTGCTCTCTCAATATCACATATAATAAAGAAAAGAAAATCTTGTTTATTGTATATTCATCTCTATCAACTGAGTATTCATTATCTCAGTTAACCCTAACAACTACTATAATAAAGTAGTTATTACTATACAAGGGTGGGCAAAAGTATGTTTACACTAGTTAGTACATAAGAAAGTTTATTTTTATATTATTATTAATGAATTACTCTATTATTTGTTTGTATCATAACTGTAAACCTACTTTCACCCACCCCTATATATTATAAATGAGAAAATTAAGTCATAATATGTTTGGGCAACTTGAATTTGAACCTTATCTGAATACCAGCCTCTTTCTAACTATTCCAATACTGCCTCATTGGAGCATAGACTAAGTGTCTTATAATTTTCTTATAGGCATATAATAGCAGATGTTAAATTTCTAAAGGTAATTCAATTCAAAGTCATGGAATTGTATGTGTAGTTAAGTATTACTTATTTAAGTTTGCTAATAAAGAAACAAGACATCTGTCTCCTCCTTCAAACAAGTATTGTTGATTCCACTTCAGAAAAGAGTTCAAAAACTTGAAAAAATCATGTCATAGAGTCTCTACCTCAAACGAATTGGAAAATAATATTTGGAGTTAAAATCAAAGTTGTTTTGTTTGCCTCAGTAAGCATTAGGAAGGCCAGCATCTCTAGAGCGCTATTGTCAAATTGTAGCCAAAGCTGATGAAATATTATTTAGTCACCATTTAAATTTATGCAGGACCATTTTTTCATCCTCCTATACTTTCAATATTTATTCAAAGATCCTTTGAGCATATCATTTCTATGTGCCAAATACTGTTGTAGGTGTTCGATATACTAAACTCTATTTACTAGATCTATTTTTCCATTTTAACAGTAGGCAATATTATTCTAAGAGAATAATTTGTGGTGGTTTTTTTGGCCTTGTAGCTGCTAAATCCTGAAGATGACCTCTTACCAGGAAAGATTCGAGACAGCAATCGTTCAACCCTCTTAGCCACAATTCAGGAACATGGTTACCCCACAATCAACTTGGGAATTGTGGGAGACAAGTAAGTATTGGATTTTATTTCTAAGTTATTATTATACAAATATGAATTTTGGGAGTACTAAGTAGGTGGAGTTGTTGCTAAGAAAAAAAAAAAAAACACCAGAAATTAAATACCATAATTTTCACCTATTTCGTTCATCAGAAGCCCAAGAATTATGGAAGTATCTATGTCCATTAGGGACAGACATTTTCCTGAAATGCCTATTACAACAGGAGAAATATTTTGCTGTTTATTAAATTTACAGGGATCTTTTTTTATAGTGTTGTCTTTATCCTAGTGGAACTAATAGTGATAGTGTTTTATTCCCAGTCATACTTTTACTTGTTTCAAGAAAGACATGGAAAACATAGCTTAGATGAGAAGGGTAAGAGAGAATGTCAAAATTAGCACTAACTGATTTTTTGAAGTTTAAGTACAATTGTTTTCTAGGCCCTCTGTATTTATTTTTATGTCCTTATGTAACCTGAGTTTCTCCAGACTTCACCAACTGGAAAATTCAGAGGGAGGCACGTTGACTATAACTGCCCGTCTCTAACAGCATGTTTACTAAATTAACTCAGCCCTTCACTAAATTCCCCAAGTATTCCTGTGATTCTCCAGCTGTATCTTACATGTGACCTAAAGCAAGTCTGCTTTCCCACTGCCATGCAACACTGCTACTCATCCAAATTCACCAGGCACTATTTCCCATTCACCAGAGGTGAATTACTGCTTTTAGTAATCTGAAATATCAGCCTGGTGGAGACAAGCTAGGAGACAAACCTGAGTGGTGGATACCAGTATGTTTCTGTCACCCACAAACATCCTTCTCTCTCATTACTGCCTGGGCACTGAGTAAAGCTCATTATACCGAGATCCTTCATCCCTTAAGATGAGTGCTTTCTCAGATATCAGCTCTACCTACCATTTCATAAGTTAATACTCTCACACCTGTAAACCTAAACTGGACACAACACATAAAAACTTAGACACAGAACCTTGCCAGTAACCTGAGAAGCAGTAGCTTTTATGTCATCTGATCTTTTAAAGTTCTCTTCTTTCCTGCTGATTTTATTTCTTTCTCTGAGGACATTGGAGTAGAGGCTGTTAGACATATTTTCAAACATCATTCTTTTTAGATTCTTCACATTTGTGTTTGCCTGGATGTTTATTTCTAGAGAAGCCTATAGCTAAGTGGCCAGCCCCCATGGAACCCCTGGTGAAGCCAGTGTCACAGGTTACCTAATACCACCCTGATCCAAACTCCCTAGCCCTGGGGAAGTTGAAAGAAAGGGGGGATAAAAGGTGGATAGTTGTTTGCATTTAAACCTGACCAGTAACCTGTCCTTCCATGTAAACTTCAAGCACTAAAAATTCTGATTGAGATACAGTTTTTAAAAAGACAAAATTCACTTCTGAGAAAAGTTAGTACAACTCCAAGAGTTCCAAAAACACAGAGCAGTCCTGAAACTGTATAGACCTATGAGGTTGTTTAGGTTTTATTTCCTACCTATCACTGGCTCTGGCCCTGCCTTTAAGTGTGTTAATGAGCTCTAAGAAATAAGGTAAAAGGAGCTTTGATGTTTGTTTGTTTTTTTGTGTGGGTTTTTTTGTTGGTGGTGGTTGTGGCGGTAGTGATCATTTTAACCTTAATCTGTTCTGAACTATAATTCTGTCCATTTCATTTTCATATTTTGGTACTTTTGTATACAAATAAATGTTACTTGCCCGGCCTCAGTGCTCAGTGATTGCCAACCCAGACACCAGTAGGTCCTCAGTTTTATCCCAGTCGGGGCACATGCCAGATTTGTAGGTTCAGTCCCTGGTAGGGGTATGCAGGAGGCAGCCAATGGATGTTTTGCTCTCATATGGATGCTTCCCTCTCTAAAAATCAATTTTTAAAACTATATTTTTTAATATATATTTTATTGATTTATCACAGAAAGATAGGGAAAGGGATAGAAAGCTAGAAACAATGATGGGAGAGAAACATCGACCAGCTGCCTCTTGCACACCCCCTACTGGGGATGTGCCCGCAACCAATGTACATGCCCTTGACCAGAATCGAACCTGGGACCATTCAGTCCACAGACCGATGCTCTATCCACTGAGCCAAACCGGTTTCGCTA
Source organism: Vespertilio murinus (assembly GCA_963924515.1). Lineage (NCBI taxonomy): Eukaryota > Metazoa > Chordata > Mammalia > Chiroptera > Vespertilionidae > Vespertilio > Vespertilio murinus. The sequence goes on from OZ004704.1 coordinate 191,371,569, forward strand.
AAACTATATTTTAAAAAGAAAGGAATTACCACCTAATTCCATTATGCAGTATTACTCTTCTTTCATTCTTTAATTCTATGCATGTATACTGTTTGTGTGTGGGGGGGTCTATGCATGTGCAAGAAATCAAAGAAATCATATTCTAATTTTAACCTTCCTTTTCTTACTCATTATATTATAAACACTAGAGGCCTGGTGCACAAAATTCATGCACGGGCGGGAGGGAGGGGAGAGGATTGTCCCTCAGCCCAGCCTGCACCCTCTCTAATCTGGGACCCCTCTAACTATCCAGGACTGCTGGCTCCCAACCATTCACCTGTTTATGCCTGACTGCCCCTAACCACTTCCGCCTGCCAGACTGATCACCTCCTATCCATTCCACTGCCAGCCTGATAAATGCCTAACTGTTCCCAGCAGGCCCAATTGCCCCTAACTGCCCTCCCTGCTGGCCTAGTCCCCTTCAACTGCCCTCCCCTGCAGGCCTGGTCTCCCCCAACTGCTCTCTTCTGCAAGCCTGGTTCCCCTCAACTGCTCTCTCCCTCTAACTGCCCTCCTCTGCAGTCCTGGTCCCCCCCAACTGCCCACCCCTACAGGCCTGGGTCCCCCACAACTGCCCTCCCCTAACAGCTATCTTGTGTCCACATGGGGGTAGCCATCTTAGACCACATGGGGGCAGCCATCTTGTGTCATGGAGTGATGGTCAATTTGCATATTACTCTTTTATTATATAGGATCTGTTTATATCATTACATAGTCCTCTGCTATATCATTTTTTTTGCTATATCATTTTTAAACCATATATTTTTAATTCCAACATTTTTTAAATTACAGTATGCATTCATTATTATTTTGTATTAGTTTCAAATGTACAGTATAGTAGACAGTCATATACTTTACAAAGTGTTCTTCCTGGTATTTCCAGTAGCTACCTGCCACCACACATAGTTATTACAATATTATTGACTATATATCCTATGCTTACATTCCCATGGCTATTTTGTAATTAACAATCTGTACTTCTCAATCCCTTCACTTTTTTTTACACTTTTAATATTTATTTGTTTTGTTTTGGTTTTTTGTCTAAAGTTTTACATTTGTCTTCTTTTTCCCCAATTGACTACCCTCTCCCCCCCCACAAGCCATTCCCACCCCAGGCAAGCCCCCATCACCTCATTGCCTGTGTCTATTGGAGATGCTAATATGCATGCATACAAGTCCTTTGGTTGCTCTCTAACTCCCTTCCCCACTCCTACTATTTGTCTCTGGGTCTATTCTTTTTTAAAAAATATATATATTTCATTGATATTTTACAAAGAGGAAGGGAGAGAGACAGAGAGCTAGAAACGTCAATGAGAGAGAAACATCGACCAGCTGCCTCTTGCACACCCCCCACCGGGGATATACCCGCAACCAATGTACATGCCCTTGACCAGAATCGAACCCGGGACCTTTCAGTCCGCAGACCGACGCTCTACCACTGAGCCAAACCGGTTTCAGCTCTGGGTCTATTCTTGTTTATCAAATTATGTTGATCATTATATCCCACATATGAGTGAGATCATATAATATTTATCTTTCTCCGACTGGCTTATTTTGCTTAGCATAATGCTCTCTAGTTCCATCCATGCTGTTGAAAATGGTAAAAGTTCCTTCTTTTTTATAGTGGCATAGTATTACATTGTGTAGATGTACCACAATTTTTTAATCCACTCATCTACTGATGGGCACTTAGACTGTTTCCAAATCTTAGCTATTGTAAAATGTGCTGCTATGAACATAGAGTGCATATATCATTTCTTATTGGTGTTTCTGGTTTCTTGAGTTATAGTCCTAGAAATGGGATTACTGGTCCAAATGGGAGTTCCATTTCTAACTTTTTGAGGAAACTCCATACTGTCTTCCACAGTGGCTGCACCAGTTTGCATTCCCACTTGCAGTGCAGGAGGGTTCCTTTTTTCTTCTTCTTCTTCTTCACATCCTCGCCAGCACTTGTTGTTTGTTGATTTGTTGATGCATTCCTTACATGTCCATGCATTCTGACAGGTGTGAGATAGTATCTCATTGCTGTTCTAATTTGCATCTCTCAGATGATTAATGACTTTGAGCATGTTTTTCTATGTCTCTGGGCTTTTTGTATGTCCTCTTTCAAAAAGTGTCTGTTTAGATCTAAGTGTCTATTTAGAAAAAGTGTCTATTTAGAAAAAAAGTATCTATTTGCCCATTTTTTGATTGGATTGTTTATCTTCCTTTGGTTAAGTTGTATGAGTTCTCTGCACATTTTGGAGATTAAAACCCTTATTGGAAATATCATTGGCAAATATGTTCTCCCATGCAGTGGGGTTTCTTGTTGTTTTGTTATTTCTTTGCTGGGCAGAAGCTTTTTATTTTGATGTAGTCTCGTTTGTTCATTTTCTCCTTAGTCTCCATTGCCCTAGGAGCTATGTCTATAAAGATATTGTTATGACATATGTCTGCTATTTTGCTGCCTATGGAGTCTTGTAGTATTTTTATAGTTTCCCGTCTTACAATAAAGTCCTTTAGCTATTTTGAGTTTGTTTTGTGTATGGTGTAAGTTGGTGATCTGGTTTCATTTTTTTTTTTTTTTGCATGTATCTGACCAATTTTCCTTGCACCATTTATTGAAGAGACTGTCTTGACTCCATTGTATGCTCTTGCCTCCATTATTCAATATTAATTGAGCATAATGGCTTGGATTGATTTCTAGGTTCCCTGTTCTGTTCCATTGGCCTATATGTTGCTCTTATGCCAGTACCATGCAGTTTTGAGAACCATGGCTTTGTAATATAACTTAATATTTGGTATGGTGATACCTCCAACTTTGTTCTTCTTTCTCAGGATTGCTGTGGCTATTCAGGGTCCTTTTTTTATTCCAGATGAATTTTTTGGAGAGTTTGTCCTAAATTTTTTAAATATGTCATTGGTATTTTAATGGGGATTGCATTGAATCTGTAGATTGCTTTGGGCAAAACATTTTAATGATGTTGGTTCTTCTATTTGTTTCTGTCTTACTCTATCTCTTTTTCCAATGTTCTATATTTTTTTGAGTTCAGGTCTTTTATGTCCTTAGTTAAGTTTATTCCTAGGTATCTTAAATTTTTTGGTGCAGTGGTAAATAGGATTTTTTATATTTTTTTTTGCTTCTCTTTCTGTGAGTTCATTATAAGTGTATAAAAAAAGCCATAGATTTCTGGGTGTTAATTTTATATTCTGCTACATTGCCAGATTCATTTATTAGGTCCAGTAGTGTTTCCATGGAGCCTCTGGGGTTTTCTATGTATAGTATTATGTCATCTGCAAATAAGGATAGTTTTACTTCTTCTTTTCCAATTTAGATGCCTTTTGTTTCTTCATCTTGTCTGATCGCTATGGCTAGCACTTCCAGTACTATATCGAACAGGAGTGGTGAAGGTGGGCATCCCTGTCTTATTTCTGTTCTTAGGGGAAATGGTTTAAGTTTTTGCCTATTGACTATGACATTGGCTGTAAGTTTGTCATATAAGGGTTTTATTATGTTGAGGTATGATCTCTCTTTTCCCATTTGCTAAGAGTTTTTATCAAGAAAGGGTATTGGATTTTGTCAAATGCTTTTTCTGCATCAATTTATATGATTATGTTATTTTTGTCTCTCAGTTTGTTTATGTGATGTATCACATTTATTGATTTGTAGATATTGTACCTTCCTTGCACCCCAAAATAAATCCCGCTTAGTCATGGTGTATGATCTTTCTAATGTAATGCTGAATCTGATTTGCTAGAATTTTGTTGAGGATTTTAGCATCTATGTTCATCAATGATATTGGCCTATAGTTCTCCTTCTTTGTGGTGTCTTTATCTGGTTTGGGGATTAGGATAATGCTATTTTCATAGACAGAGCTTGGAAGTGTGGCTTCCTCTTGAATTTATTGGAATAGTTTGAGGAAGATAGGTTTCATTTCTTCTTTGAATGTTTGTCATAACTCCCCTGAAAGCCATCTGGACCAGGGCTTTTGTTTGCTGAAAAATTTTTTTATGGCTGCTTCAATTTATTCAGTAGTTATCGACCTATTCAGGTTTTTTTATTCTTCTTGATTGAGTTTTGGGAGCTTGTATTTTTCTAAGAATATGTCCATTTCATCTAGGTTGTCCATTTTGTTGGAATAGAGTTGTTCATAGTATTTTTTCATAATTGTTTGTATTTCTGTGGGATTGGTTGTTACTTGGCCTCTTTCATTTCTGATTTTGTTTATTTGGGTGATTCGTTTTAAATTTATGAAGGAAAAAAATGTAAGATAGGTATGTGGGCATAATTCCAAATGTATTTTAAAAGCTTCTAATTTAAAAAGTTGGATAACTGTTCCCTCTGACTTAAATAGATGATCTTATACATTTCCTTCTTGACTATAACATTAATTATAATCCAGATATACAGAATCCACTTGGGAAAATCTCTTTTTTTTATCTTCACCCAAGAATATGTTATTTATTTTAAAGAGAGAAGAAATGGCAGAAAGGACAGAGAAGGAGAGAGACAGAGACAGAGATTGAGAAACATTGATATGAGAGAAAAATATCAATTGGTTGCCTTCCCATACACACCTCACCTGGGAATCGCAACCACAACCTAGGTACATGCCCTAATCAGGAATCAAACCTGAAACCTTTTGGTTTATGGATAACACTCCAACCAACTAAGCCACCCTACCAGGGCTGGAGAAATCTTTTAAAATCAAGTTTGCTATTAATTGAGTTTATATTATTCCTAAAACTGATTTTTTGAGCTGTCTATATTTCTACCTCAGCTATAAACCAGCTTGGTAATATAGCTTTCAAACCATTGACTTGAACCTTCTAGCCTTTCAAGGGCTGGGAAATTCCCATGTTAAGAAAAGGGTTCCCCACTATGGAAAATTGCCATCACAGAAGCTTGCTACACTCATGTCATGCTGGGCTTGCTTGGCTCTGTCCTAGATAGTGTTTTGGATTTGAATTGCCTATTCCTGCTGCTGCCAATTTGTGAAGCTGCCTCTTCACATTAAAGCATGAACAGAAGGGTAATAAGCACTGAGACAGAAAATTGAATTTTTATAAAACTGGCACATGTAGCAGGAATTATCAAGATAGACTTAACAATACAGTGATTATTTGGGCAAAGCCCAGTGCCTTACACCTTCCAATTTGTGAATAAAACATATGCTAACTTACTAATGCTTACCTAATGTTCTAAAAGTGGAAATTTCTAATTACCAGGAGGAATTTTGTCTGAATTTAATTGGTTCTTATCATCTTTATGAAATGTCTACTTCCCTTTTCTGTTCAAAATGCAAGGTATTAATTTTCACTTCAACATAATAGATTCCTTTCCTGACCATTTATCAACAGAGGTCTCTGATTTTCTATTCATTAACAAAAATATTCTTTCTACTTGAACAAGCATGTGTTTAATAACAAAAGTTCTTCCCACTCTCAGTGACAGACTTTTTTAGTAACTATTATAGTTCACTTTCTTAATCCTTGAGAGTTGATGTTATTGATTCTTCTAAAAATAACCTCCAATTTTTACTGTACTTCTAGCATTTCTTACTGGCCCCATTAAAGTAATATCTTCCAAAAAGCTTTTTCTAATTATTAAGTACCAGATTTAATCATTATGTTCCACTCAATATTTACATAATTTCTTTATATGCATTTTACTTTAGTGTTAATTAACTTATTTGAATTCAATCAGTGATATTAATTTCATTGCTAATTTCACTCATTTTCCTAAATTTTGCTATGTTTCCTGCACTAGCTTGTAAACTTAAGGTAGAGACCATGCTTTCTTTTCTCTCTTTATGACTCCATGGTGCCTAAATACCCAGTGGGTCTGAAGAAGGACTAACTGATGGCAATATGGAGTATGCGACTTGATTTCATACGTGAAGTAGACACCAAAAATTTGTTTTGAGGAATTTATCTTTGACCCCTAAAGAAATTATTATATGTCCTGAACTATTTTTTGTTGTTATCTTGGTATAATAACATTATTATATTATGTTATTGTAATATATACTATTATATATATTATAATATATACTATTATTCCTTAATTTCCAACCCCAGAACTTTTTCTAACTCTCCCACTGTCTCTTAACTCAACTTAAAATTATATAGCTCACAGTTGGTATAACAGATGAAACAGGAAACCAATTAGCAGCTGTTGTCCATCTGTGTGTTTATATTAAATATTTTAAAATAAAAGTGCATTTGCATTCTGAATGCTCTGTCTGAAATCTATAAAATCTAAACATGGATAGAAGCTCTGTCTTGCCTTTGAATTTTATAGTAGACTTATGGGGGGGGGGGGGGACCTATGCCAGAATCAGGATTGTGGTAATTTAAAGCAGATACAAATTTTAAGAAGGAAAAAAGCCTGAACTAAAAGTGAGTCTTCATTGATGTATTTCTTCACAGAAACTGATTCATACATAAATTTTTGAGAAAGCCACATTCATTCTCTAATAGATTTATCTTGAGCTATACTTCTACTTTCTCTTTTTATTTGCCTTTTTTTTTAAGTTTAAGCTTCTTTGACATCTGATTAAGTTAGAATTCTGTGGAAACTGTTGTTATTATCAGTTGCCATAGCCCAAGTTGAAGGTGAATGTCAGAGTTTTGCAGAGAAAAAATGTTGTTTGGGTTTTTTAATGCGAGTCAAATAGTCAAATGTTCTTGATGTTTAAAAAGTGAAAGGGAAAAAAGTATAATATACAAGATGATTATTATATTGCAATACTCTAATCCATGTTGCCCCCTATGCTCCAGTCTGTATGCTAGTATTAAGAGAAAATAGTTGCTGTATTTTTATAAATTTCATTATTTCCATAGAATCACAGTATGCTGGAATTGAAAGGAACTTCTGATGTTAGCTAGTCAAATGTTTCACTATTGGAAGTGTTAGAGAAAATTCCTAACTAGCCTTCTGGTTTTTGTCAGATACTTTTGGTGAAAAAGATCTTATTTGCCTCATGAGATAGCACATTTTATTGTTGGATGGCTCTTATGATAAGGATGTTTTTCCATTTCACTCAACCAGTCTTTATCCCTGTTTCTTCCATCCATTAGTCCTAATTCTGCCCTCTGGAGCAATACCAAATAAATTCTCTCCCTATTATATAAGACAACCTTTCAAAGAAAGTACTATTTATGTCTATATAAGTATTAAATAGTATCTTCTTTCCATCCACAGACAATATTATTGCCCATAATATCATTATGTTGTAATAATTGTACACTATTCATTCCCAAATCTACTGTGGAGAGATGGCATAGATGCAGGGTTTGTTCAGTTCATTTGTTGAGTTCCTACAATGTGTAGAGATTTGGAGAGGCAATCAAGGAGCCTAGATAAATGAGACCCTGTCTTGTGAGGCAGTCATATATTATTATATCATCCTTATAAATTTTACTTTTCACAATTTGTTGCTTCTCTTTATTCTCTTTAGTTCTTTTACTTGAAATTTCACTTTGACATCAATATACCACTCCTACTTTTTTTGCTTATTTACATTTGCCTCCTGGTATCTTTTTGCCCTACCCTTACTTTCAGTCTTTCATCTTCAAGTGTATCGCTTGTAAATAACATTCTAATGGGATTTGAGCTAAGGGGGGGGGGGGGGAACCCTCAATCTTGCATCGGCCTTAAGTTACTGTAACCCCAGCACAAAGTTTGTTTTGCTTTACCATGAAGTTTGCTATAAAAACATCCCTCAATGTTTTCCTTTCTTTTCTGTTTATATTTATGTTAAACTTTATGTTTACTATTTATACAGCTTTATTATTTCTTCACTATCCCCCTCATGCTTTTATCTAATTTCTGATATTTATAATCAAATAAATATTTCTCCACTATTATATTTCTAAAGGATGCTAAGTATATCCCTCCTATAAGACATCCCCATTTCTTCTCTGCACCCCCTATACCAGTGAGACCTTTAGAATACTTCCCCCATCTCCTCCACTCCCTCAACTTTTAGATAGTATTGCTGCAACCATGCTCTTAATTACAAGCTATTAACTTTTCTTTTGTACTATATCTCTGTATTTTCTAGAGAAATCCACATATATATTAATTCCTCAGTTTATTTGACCATCATATATTAGATTTAACTATATAGGTCTATAAATATGTGTGTGGATCACTAGCATTTCCTCTTTCCTTGCCCTTTCTTGAGATCTCTTTTCTAATTTTTTTCAGAACATTGCTTATTAACTTATTAGCTGAACTTTTTCATTTTCACAAATATCATTCTTCTATCTTCATGGGTGAATACTGTCTGACTGGATATATGATTTGGTAATGGCAAGCCTTTTTTTTTTCAGAATATGTTGATGTTAATCTACTCTTTTTATAATTTTTGGTATTGTAAGTACGAAATCCAAAGCCAATATTCTCTTTTTAGTAAATCAAATCTTACTATCAGACAGCTTGTAAGATTTTCTCTTTATCCTTGAAATTACACAATTTTACCAGGACTTTCATATATATCCTATATAATAAAGATCTAATATGCAAATGGTTGTCACACTTTTACACCATCACACCTTGAAGGCTCAGACACTCAACACTGGGGAGAGAGAAATGGGTACAAGCCAGGCATACATGAGCTTGCGAGAGAGGAATGGAGACCAGCCAGGCTGTGGCCTGGGAGAGGGACAAGCCTCCCACCCCATATTCCCAGGCACCTGCAGCTGCAGCCTGGGTAAAACCTCCCACCCATGGTCCCCTGTGCTTGTGGCTGGCCCAGGCGAAGCCATCCCAGGTCCTGGGTGTCTTCTGCTGGCCAGAGGGAGGTAATCCCAGGTCCTAGGTGCTTGTGACCAGCCAGAGGAGGGAATCCTGGGTCCCAGGTGCAGGGCGAGGCAGAGGTGGTTTAGGGCAATCAGGCCAGCAGGGGAGCAGTTAAGGGCAATCAGTAGGCAGGCAGAGGTGGTTAGGGGCAACCAGGCAGGAAGAGTTGGTTAAGAGCAATTGGGCAGACAGGCAGAGGGGTTAGGGGTGACCAGGCAGGCAGAGGGGTTAGGGGCGATCAGGCAGGCAGGTAGGCGAGCGGTTTGCAGCCAGTGGTCCCAGATTGCGAGAGGCAGTTGGACATCTCCCAATGGGTCCCAGATTGGAGAGGGTGCAGGCCAAGCTGAGGGACCCCCCCCCAACCCATGCACTGGGCCTCTAGTATATATGTATTCAAACTTGCCTAGAACTCAGTAAATCTTTAATTTTGTAAGTCACTCTCCATTAATGCTTTAATTATTTATTTGTTATTGTTAAAATTATATATTTCCTGGAGTAGTTTTTTTCCACAATGATCTACGTATCCTAAATAGTATGCTTACTCTTCCACATCCCATTGCTAGCTTCTAAAATTGCTGGTATTTTCCTTGTCTACTGAGAGATCTATTTGCCCTCAGCCCTCAGGAAGCTGCTACAATCCTGAGAACCTGATAGGAATGGGGTTGTACTAGAACATGTGACAAAGGCACAGAAGTCACAACTCCTGAATTGGCAAAGCTCCAGTGGCAAGCTGCCACTCTTCTGTTAAAGTAAGGGGTGGGGGGAGCCTCTGTACTTCTTGGACATTTAGTTGTAAAAGTTTGGGCTTTCCCAGCCTTTCAGCATAGGGCACTGTGGATAATTTTTAGGTAGACTTCCAGATCAGCTTAAAAATGATACCTTGAAGCTAACTGGATCCCATTTAGCTTTAAGTGCTTTAAGTCAGTGAATGTTAGAGACAGAAAGGACCTAGTCTAAATGTTCTCATATAGCAAATAAGAATAATGAGACCCAAAAATGACATTAGTCTCAACAGTAGAGACAAAATTGGATTCTTGACCTTGTGACACTTAGGCATTCAATTAACTGTTCTATTTTTTGTTACTCAGTATTTAAATTTTTAGCATTTAGTACTAAATCAACTCTCTTATAAAATACTTTCATATAATATTTGGCACTCTAAGAACAATGGATATGTACTTAATTTAAGTGAAAATGGATAAAAAGTGTTAGTAAATTAAGATTAATGCTGGTATTTGATTTATTTTTAAATAAATTATTAATCATCATCCAATTCTAATTAAAACTGTGATTGTTAATGAAGGCAGAATTAAATGACATCACAATATCCCTTTAAGACCTGCTGCTCTTTGAGAGAAGGGATGCTACTCATATATACCTAGGAAGGTTTATCTTACATCCCCATTGTGGCAATGTTGAGAAGATATCTCAAAATTTTAAAGAACAAATTATTTTTCAATCATTACTATTTGGCATATGCAAATATGATTTCTATATTTAAATAATGATAGCTTTTATCTGAAGGTATTCTATGTATAACAAAGTATCTTTCACAATGTGAGCATTACTGTAGTTTAAAAGAATAGAAAAATGAACATAGGGTGACCTTGAACCTGTCACTACCTCCTAGAATTGTAAAACTAAGACATAGGTTTGAAAGTGTATTGTTCTTTTAAAGCATGAGTATTAATGTACTTAATTTCATTCTTAAATATCAACTGATCTTATATATAAGAAGTAATGTCATATATAAGGTCATACTATCTATATATACAAAAGCTTAAGTGACCAGCCAACCAGCTGACCGTCCGGTAGCTCTGACTCACAATGACCACCGGGGGAAGGCACTCAACACACAGACATAGAAACATAGAACAGACTGATGAATCTCAGAGGGAAGGGAATAGGGGAGAGGGCTGGAAGAAATTAACTAAAGATCTAACATGCATACTAGAGGCCCAATGCAAAGATTCAAGCACTGGTGGGTCCCTTGGCCTGGCCTGCAAGGATGGATCCGAAACCAGCTCTGCAACATCCCCCGAGATGTCCCAGATTGCACAAGGGCGCAGGCCAGGCCAAGGGACCCCACTGGTGCACAGATTGCACCAGGACTCTAGTAAAATATAAACTCACATAACATAAGATCTGATTGGGATGTTTTATAGTTTTACTCTCCTAAATTTGAGAAAACTAATATGCTGTGATCTCATTAACAAAACTGAGAAAAATTATAAATTATTTTATCCTACTATAATACCCATAATTTATAATCTTTATTACTATTTCTCTTTTTATTAATATCATCTCTTAGTCTCAGAAAGTAAGCTCAGTTTTTATTGTTTTAAAGTAAACAAGTAGGAGGAGAAGGAATATGCATCAGTTTTTTAGGATTATCTTATGTTGGAGATATTTCACTAATTAAAATGTAATATAAATCATCAAAAAGAAGACTTGTGGCTTGTAAAAAAAATTTAAAGTTACATTTAAACAAAATTGATTTTAGTTTCCATTTGAATATAGGATTCGTAGTATGTGTGTTTCATTCTCCAGAATTGTACTAACATGTCCCCACATTCACTCTCTGGTCACCCAGAGAGGTCCCCACCTGATGTCTTAGCACCCTCTATATGATGCTTTTGAGCAAGTGTTCATTTCCATGAGAATTTTTCTTGATGACGTGTCATATGCCTGAAAAAACTACTGGTGGTCAGCACATTGTCATAGTAACTGGTTGAACAATCAAATGAAAGGTTGGAGGGACAATTAGCATATTAGGCTTTTATTATTTAGGATAATAAGATTAGTGAAATTAGCTAATGTCTCTTTATACTAACACAGATGTGTATTTCATTGATAACATTCATTGTCCATTCACCTGAACCACATTCCACATCATCCTGTGTTTTTTATGTTTTTACCATTTACTCCATTAGGCTCTATTAGGCCCAACATTTGACTTGGCTTAATGATAGTATGATCCAACATGGCAAAGGGCCTGGAACCTTGGGTATGCAGTGATCAGGAACCCATCACATGCATATCTTATGGTAGTCCACTATAAGAAAAAAACTGGTATCTTTATCAAACTGTTTATGTTTTACACATCAGTCCTACTTTTGTTGAATACCTGGGTACATTTTTTGCTGCATAAGCAATTAACTGAATGACTTTATTTAAAGGGTTCCTATGTTAGTAGGTTGAACCTCATGTAACCCATTTTTCAAACTTTTACTTTTTTTTTTTTTACTTTTGTCTCTTCTCCTTGGGAGCTAACTCTTCAGAACCAACCAACTCTCAATACACTCATAGACAGGCCAGTGCTGAAGAAGAAGGAGAATCTTATCCAGAATCAATAAGAAAACCTAATAATAATTAGTATTCAGGTTGGAAGCAAGCCTAGCTCGCTGTTGAGCCATTAGACTCCATACACATAGCTGTGTGAATGTATTTGAGGCCCAGTTTAGTCATGGATATATTTCTTTTAAAAAAAACAGCCAAGCATGCCAGATTGTTAGGTATGTTTGTAGAACAACACTACAGCAATAACAACTACTAACCCTTCTTAAAACTTAGTTTGTATCAGATATAATTCCATAAACTGTTTCTTATGTAGTATCTCAGTTGATCCTCATAACAACCCTAATTACCCGTACTTTATAGATGAAAAACTGAGACAAAGAGAAATTAAGCAACTTGTCCAAGGCTCTACATCTAGCAAATAATAACACCAGGATTTAACCTTGGTAGCCTGACTCCAAGTTCATACTCTTAATCTCTGTGCTGTGACACCTCCCAACTAGTTTACTCTTATAAGAGCCTGTTCACAACCTCTCCATCAATCTCGAGTTCCTCTCCTTGCCTCTATCACCCTTGAATAATATAGTGAAGTCCTGGTTAGACTTCTCCTCATCCTCCTCCTCTTACTTGAGTAAACTTCACTACCATGAAAGATTTGGGAGAATATATGCTATCTCATTGAGATATCATTTGACATAAAGTTAACGATAACCTACTAAAGCTAGCTTAAGCTAAAAAGGAATTTATGGGAAGATGTAGCCTTATCTTATGGAACCCAAAAGCAAAAATAGGCCCCAAGAGGTACTAAAAGCAAGAACTAGTAAATCAGAAGCTAGGACTTCTTCCTTTTTAGACATATGTGTTAGATGTCCAAGGGGAAATAAGGGACACATAACCACCCTTTTCCCACAGGGTGAGAAGGGTGTAGTCTGGACAAATATTCTTCACAAAGCTCATTTTCTGTACTCCGTCATTTGAAGGAAAATGCAGGTGCCATGCACGTTGCCCAGTTGCTTTTATGGATTAAAAATATTTACTAAACAGGCCTTTTGCGCTATTCCCCGCCTTTCTGTTCCTCCGTGAGCCCCGACACCCATCATTTTGGTTTTTTCTCATTTAATCCCAAGTTAGACCTTTGCAGCCCTTTTAACATCCAGAGGATAAGACTCTTGACTTCACTCCATCTTTTCTTCCCAGGTCTTTGACCTGTGCAGTCAAAGGGGCTGGTACCCTTGTCTTTTCAGTTGACTCTCAGAAATCTGCCTAGTTTCAGTCCCTAATATTCATCCTGTCCCTATACCATCTCTAAATGGTTCATATGGTCTCTCCTTTCCTTGTTCTTTTTTTATCTATCCTTTCTTTTCTCAGGAAACACCTACTGGCTCCTCTTATTTTTAGTGAACTCCTCGCACCCACTTATCGTTAAATGAAGTCCAAGTTCTTGAGCTTGAGGACCCTCCAAGATGTCTTACTCCATCTTTCCCAGTCATTTAAAGTCAAGTCCTTCACTCTAGCTCATTTATTTCCCCACTGATCTAGAAACACCATATGCTTCATCGCAGGCTGATCCTCTTTTCCTATTCCTTTCTACCTAAAAAAATCCAGCCCATTTCTCAAGACCTAACTAACTTCGGTTATACGGTAGTCCCTCTAAAGAATCTTATATGGTATCTCCAACACACAGCAAACAACTGTCCTGGTTTGCCTGGGATTTCCTAGGACATATGACTTTTAGTACAAAATCTGGGATATTCCTAGGCAAACTGGGATGGTCAGGATGCCTATCAATACATCATAATTTCACCTTATATGTGACCCTGTTAGATAGAGAGAAAAAGAAAAAAGAAGGAAACCCTGTGAAAGTACCTGTAGCCACTACTTCTGTGCTCATAATTCTTTCTCCATAATAAGAGTCATGCTCCTGTTGGGCAGAGACCCTTTGATTCCTACTTTGTATAGAATATAGTGCTGTGCTCAGGTTAATGCCTACTCAGTGAATAATGTGGTTTAGTTTAAAATGGGCACTATATCTAAAACATTTTCCTTGTGTATTAATAATGTGATTGTCTTTGTTTTTTCCAGCCCAGATGACTTACTCAATGCCTTGAATGAGGGTATCAGTCGTGCTGATGTCATCATCACATCAGGGGGGGTGTCCATGGGGGAAAAGGTATGAAAAATGGGGACCATAGAAATTTATTTACTATAATATCCTTGCATACAATTGATTAACTGTGATCTGGTAGCTCTTTGGGACATAATGAGACCCCCACAGAGCTAAAAATCCATGGGGCTTCAGAAATTTCTGGGCATATAGAAAGGGATGCTGTCTAGATCAGAGAGCTTACCTCAGAAGCAGCATTGAAAATCCCACAACTTGCATTATGGTTTTGATCTCCCCTTGGAGATTTCTGTATTTTTGCTCAATCAACCTTAGTACATTAGGACTTACTTTATATGTAATATTTACTCCCAAGTTAAAACTCCAAGATCCTTCTAGCTAAATTTAAATTACAGATGACCTTGCCCCCCCACACACATATTTCAAACTTTTTCCCACAAGGGAAAAAGAGAAGATTAGGTATTCCTCTGCCCCACTTGAAAAATAGTCATAATCATAATCATAATAATGATGAAAATAAAATACAAGCATGGATATAACTACATATATAGGATTTTATAAGACTAAGTATATTTGCATGTGGTATATGCTTACTCCTATAAAATTACAATTTGATTATCATCATTAAATTTATACATATGTCTAAATGCAATGTGTTCGTCCGTGATTATTATTGGGTCCATTGAATAATCTTATAAAAGTGAAATATTCTTTAGTACAATAACCAACCTTAGGTTTGGCACAATAACATTTCAGATCACAAAATAGTTTGCCAATATATAATCCCTTTCCATGTTTTTTTTTAAAAATCTCATATTAATTACTGAACTGAAAATTATTAAAATATTGTCATAATATTAACTTTTACTAAAATTCATATTTTCCAAAAGCTTGATATATTTTTAGCTAGACCTTATCTATATGATTGTTCTTGGTCCCTGCACTCACTAGCTAAGAAGCTGCCTTAAACCATAACCTGACTCTTTCGACAGTGAATTCTCTAGGCTCTGAGAACAAATGTCGGAATTCAATAAAAATTTGTATTTCCCAGGGAGTGTGTCATGTATAACTTATATTGGTTATTCATGAACTTAATTGTAGGACAATAACTATTTGTAAGACCTAAAGTTTGTCTTTCCTAATACTTCTGAAGAGGCAAGTAGTTTATAACTAACCAAAATGTCATTTATTCTAGGGCTATCCTCACAATTAAACAGAGCCAATATAGTAAGGCCTATTGCTTTCTTTATAAAGGAGCCAATGAAAATTGACTCTTTCAGAGTTGCTTCCCTCAAAATCTCTCCTCACTGCTACCTGCCTTGCTTCACACAGATTTTTAAAGAGTTTTTATAAAATACTGCAAGTTTCAGATAAACAGAATATGCTTTTTGTCCTGAAAACTAAAGAATTATATGAATTACTATAAATTTTCTACAACCTGCAAAATTCTAAAATATCTCAAAAACAATGAATGGTACAGATAACCAAGAAGAATATACTTAGCTTGGATACCCAGTAATATTTTTTTTTGCCTATTTAACAGTCTCTTAAGTTTTCCTAATTGTGTCTCCATTACTTCATCTGATCAAAATAATCACAAGTAGTTTTGATCACAAAAAAAGGGTAGCCTCATAGGCTTACTCTAATTATTTGACAGCAAAACTGTTAATTAATAATATAGGCCTTCTTGAATTTGTTTGCAAATTTATAGTTAAACAGCTATAGATATTAAAACTAATCAATAATATTCTGAACAAATAAATACAGTAAAAATTTTTCCTTATAATTTTAAGGAAATTCAGCCCTCTATCATTCTCACTGTGCTAGATCTTGGATTAGCAGCCTGTTTTCATGAAACTATCTGCTTCCATTCTAAAGAGTCCTGGGATTCCTGACTCAGTTCACTGGTACTGTATAAAAGTTACCTAAGCCTGTACCCAAGACTATTCTTTGAAGTATCAGTTTTTCAAAGTTCCTCTGACATTCCTCCCTAGTGCTCTGAATCTGCCTTTGTTACAGATACAAACTATTGACTGTAGCTTATAGCTGAGGCTACTGCAAGCATCAGAGTAAAACAGAAACTCCATAGATAGCAGATACTTAATGGCTGTGCATCATTTGATGTTGTAATCAATAATATCAGAATAGAAAATAAGTAAAATTCTCTATGGGATATAGTATCGAATTTTTTTAATGTATTTATTGATTTCAGAGAGGAAAGGAAAGAGAGAGATAGAAACATCAATGAGGAGAGAGAGAATCATTAATCAACTGCTTCCTGCACACCTCACACTGGGGATCAATCCCACAACCCAGGCATGTACCCTGGCTGGGAATTGAACTGTGACCTCCTGGTTCATAGGTCAACGTTCAACCACTGTTTTCCCTGAGAGTAAAAGCATAGTGAACAGCTAGGGCATTGTCAAATCTCCAGGCACTTCCCATAAAGCATAAAATTTCTGAAGTAGTTATTTTAATAACATTTTACCTATAAGAATCAAGCCTTAGAGCACACTGAGTATCTCTTCTCACATATAACAGCAACCCCCTTCCCATGACACTCTTAAAATGGGGACATTATTGAACAAATCTAATTATTTCTAAACATCTCTTTTTATAAGATGAAAACACAAATCTTTATGATTTCCTAGAGGACCCCCTAGAAAATTTGAAAGATAGTTTCAGGTGTAAAAGATATTCTGAAGTTTTGTTTTTGTTTTTCTAAATTTAGGCCTGATTTTTAGAAGGCAAAATCAAAAGAGATGTCAAAAAATAATTGGGTTACCTGATTTAAATAGGATCATGGGTATCTAAGAAACTACTTAGTTACCTAATTTTCAAACAACAATAAAGTATTTTAAATCAAACCTCCCACCAAGAACAACTATAAAAGCTATATTAATTTTTTTAATTTTTAAATAAAGGAAAAGGAAAAGATAGGGGGGAAAGTGAGCAGCAGAGAATTAAAACTGGAATGCTTCATCATGTTTTTCTTCAATGCCTTTACTAAGTCCTAAGTCAGGGAGAAGGGAGATATGATGGTATTGGAGGCCAAGAAGCCAAGCATAAAGCAGTAAGTAATAAATTAATGAAATGAATAGAATTTTCAGTCTTAGTGGTTCAGATCATGCCATAAAGGAGGGGTATTAGCAGAAATCTCAGGTTTTCAGTTTAAACCCTTGAAAAGCTATGTTCTAGGAATAAAGACAAACTGAGGGGGGAGGGGGAGAAAACCTTCTCAGACTGAAATCCCTCTCAAATTATCTCAATACTGGATTAGACCATAGTAATCTTAGTTTACCTTAACTGACTGCCAGAAGTTTCTGAAGGAATATATTATCATCCAGAGCCTTTTTTTTTCCATTTTAATTTTTTTAATTACCAGCTAAAATTACCACAAAAAAAATTTTAAAAAAAAACAAGATAGAAAAGCCCTAAAAATGATGGACTTTAAAACATTGTAATTAATATCTTTAATAAAAAGGAATGACAAAATGAAGAATTTTACTAGAAAACTAGAATCTACTCATAAGAATTAAATGAAAATTTTAGAAAAGGGATGAAAAAAGACATAATAGACATATGAGATATGGTGAAAGTTCTAACATATATGTAATTGGAGTCCAGAAGGAAGGGAGAAAGAGTAAGCAGAAGCAATAAGTAAGAAATACTGACAAAGAGTTTTCTCAAGTCAATAAAATATATCAAGTCAGAAATTCAAAGAATTCTGCTAATCTCAATCAGTATAAATAGGAAGAAACCATCCTTAAATAATTATAGCAAAACTACTGAAAGCCAAGGACAAAGAGAGAATCTTACCAAAGGACATATTTCCTTCAAAGAACCAACAGTAAAACTAACAGAAATGATTTAACCAGAAATGATGGTCCTCAGATAACACTGGGATGGCATCTATAAAATGTAAAAAACAAGGAAGGAAGGAAGGAAGGAAGGAAGGAAGGAAGGAAGGAAGGAAGGAAGGAAGGAAGGAAGGAAGGAAGGAAGGACTTCCTCTGTGGAACTGTATTCAGCAAAAATTTCCTTCAAAAATTAAGATAAGGACATTTTTAGATAAACAAAAACTGAGCAGACCTATACTAAAGCAAGTTTTTAGGCAGAAAGATTATGGAAACATGGAAATGCAGAAAGGATTGAAAAGCAAAAAAGTAAAAAGAAAAGGGTTAATATGTACGTAAATGTAAATGAGTGTTGATTGTATAAAATAATAATACCTTGTAAGGTTTAAAATATATATAAAGTCCAGCTGGTGTGGCTTAGTGATTGAGCATTGACCCATGAACCAGGAGGTCGCAGTTCTATTTCCATTCAGGGCACATGCCCACATTGCAGGCTGGATTCCCAGTGGGGGACATGCAGGAGGCAGCCAATTGATGATTCTGTCTCATCATTGTTGTTTCTATCCCTCTCTCCCTCCTTTCCTCTCACTGAAATCATTAAAAAACACATAATAAATAAACATAAATAATAAAATATGTATCATCTGTATAGTATATGTAGAAAAGATATATATCATACTTAAAATGTATATGAAATTTGTGGTACATTATAGCACAAAAAGCAGAGAGGAATTAGTGGAGTTAACATGTTTTAAATTTCTTATAATGCCTAGGAAGTGATAAAAATAACAAATTATGGGTAGACTATGATAAGTCAAAAATGCATATTGTAATCTCTAAAATAATGATCAAATATTGTATAACAGGCAAGCTAATAGAAGAGAAAGAAATTTAAACAAAAACAAAAAATGGTGTCATTCTAGATTTAAATGATGAATTGTCTGATACTTATAAGCAGCACACTTTAAATGCAAGAATACAGCTAATTGAAAGTGAAAAGTTAGGGGAAAATTACAATGAAAGATAGCAGGTGTGGCTCTATTGATATCCAAGAAAATTAGGGTAAAAAGAATTATTAGATATTAAGAGGGACATTTCATATTTAAATGTTTCAATTCATCAGGAAAATATAACAGTTCTAAATTTATTGCACCTAATAATATAGCCTCAAAATAAATATCCAGCCCCAGAAATTCAGAGAAGGCTGAGATGATGACTGAGACTGAGATAAGGGTAGGGTGGAGAGAGGAGGATAGGAAGAAGTATTCCAGATAGAAGGAAGAACATTTTTAACAACTGGAGGCAAGAAAGCTTTGTAAACTTGAAAACAGTATAGTCTTGCTGATAGGGAGAGAGGTAGCGGGAGGGAGGAAGATTGAGATTGATTGATTGATTGATTGATTGATTGAGGATGGGAATAGGTGAGAAGAGGATTGCTTGGTGAGAGAAATGATTGGTAAAAAGAGGCTAGATAATATAAGAATCATAAATATTAAAATATGAGACTTTTTCCTGAAGAACAAGACGTTTTTCAAGTATCATGTAGTGACTTCATGAAATTGTTTTCAGAAGATTTCTTTTATAGTGCCCCATAGCTTGTGAAATACTTAAAATTTTAGTAGGTTATTACACTCACCCTTGGATTAGTGAACAAGACACTTGGTAATAGATCAGGAAGTTGAGAAATTTTAAGGACTGCTGTTTTTTGGGTTTTGGGGTTTTTTTTTGGGGGGGGGGTTGTTTTTGTTTTTTGTCTGTCTGTCTTGTCTGTAAAACCAACTGCAGGGCAATGTTACTTTTCTTTTCCAAATATCAGGTTTTGTCAGATCACTCTCAGTTGGTCATAGCCTGAGTTGGTTGTGTTTTTGCTAGCAATTGTGCTAACAATTAAACTCCATGACTTTCTGTTTAGAACTCCATCCTACTTTGTATTTGTGTTGGTTTATTTAGAATTGCAACCTGTGGGCCATTGCCCAAGTCAATCCTGAGAAAGTGTACATTATTTTAAATCCATTAAGCAGATTAGTGTAAAATGTATACATGTGGCTTCCTTGCCCAGGCACGACTTCTTAAGCCATATTTGTTAACATCCTTTCTCAGATGTTAATTCTGTCTTTAAAGAGAGACAATAACCCACCAAATAATGACTTATATGTTAATGAGGTTATTTGATTTATTAGCTAAGTACTCCTACTAGGATGCATTTTTTATAAGGACAAGAGCATTATCTTTTTTGTTCAAGGCTATATCCCCTGAACCTAGATTGGTACTCAAAATACACCAAGTGCTCAATATATATTTATTGAATGAATAAGTGAATGACTGAGGAATGAATATCTGTCTTATGCAAATCAACTTCACTAAAATAAGGTGGTTTTTTTATTTTAATCTTATAAATTCATTTTATCTTCATCTTGAAAATCTGGTATTCACATGTCTGAAAATAAAGTGATTCTTTTTCATATTTGCAGGACTATCTCAAGCAGGTGCTGGACATCGATCTTCATGCTCAGATCCATTTCGGCAGGGTTTTTATGAAACCAGGGTATGAAAATAATCTTGTTATCTCATAATATGGGTTTGGTTTGGCTTGCTTTAACTAATAAAACTTTAAATGCTTTCTTCTTATATAGTCTATGATGGATTACCTATTTTAATAAAGGAAATATTATAGTAATAGAATTCTTTGCACAAATGCAGCTCCTATCTGAAATGGGTATTCATCTTCCTTATGAATCAGAGTTTGGTATAAACAAAGCAAAGCAACTTACCAAACCTTTTTCCCTTTAATTCCCATGTCTAGTCCTGCTTTCTCTTTTTCTCTTTCTCTCCATACTGATTCTTTGTCTCTCTTTAAAAACATTTCAGTATGAAAATTCTCAAACATACACATAAGTAGGAAGTACATTAAAGCCCCCATGAACCCATCACCTAGGTAACTATTACATTTTTTCATAATTGCTTTATCAGCCCATCTCACACCTTGTTGGGGGGACAAAGGGCTAGATTATAATAAAGCAAATTCTAGACATGTCATTTTTATATACATCTCAAATAATAACAGCAGCAGCACTATCCTCTTATGTAATCACAGTAGTATTACCTCATCTAACAAAATAAATAAGAATACCTTAACATCTAATTCCCTGATCATATTCAAAATTCTCCTTAGTGTTAAGAAAAAGAATGTCTTCTTATAAATGTTTCATTTGCATTAGGATTCAGGTCAGTGCACTCATTGTTTTTGGCTATTAAAGAACATTTACTGTCGCCCTCCTTTTTTGTCATGCCATTGACTTGTTCAGGAAACTGAATCATTTGTCCTAAACAAATGGATTGGGCTGATTGTTTCTTTGTGGTGGTATTTAATTTGTTCCACTCTCTCCAGAATATTCTATAAACTGCAAGTTAGGTCTAATGGTTTGATTAGATAAAGTTTCAACTTTGTTTTCTTTGTAAGAATACTTAGTAAGTAGTATTTTATACTACTTCTTACTGCCTCCCAGGAGGAATGAAAAATAACCAAATACTAAGGTCTTGCACATATCCTAAAAACTAATAACTCCCTAAGGAAGGTCTGATGAAAATTATACAATCAATTGTAAATCTTTAAAGAACATCAAACATTGATGTTGATGAAATATGTGTGGCCATGTCTTCAAGCAGTTGTCTACCTATTCAGACCCCTGCTACTCTGTAAATCTTTGGTTCCCTATTCAAAGGCTCAGTGTGTGGGTGAGCATTCCAGCACCACCTCCATGCCATCAGGGACAATAACAATAATGCTAGAGTTCAGAATTATACTCTGCTGGGGGCCCATGTGAACCCCAAGAGAGAGTAGAGGTGAAACTGTTAGGAGCTGTGGGAACTGTTACCATAATCCAGAAGCCTTTTTGTAAGTGTCCCTAGCCCTTGTAATCTCCCTAATTTATTGGATACTCATGTCAGTTCTAGGATAGCGATCAGGCTTTGCTTCCATGACTTTGCCAATTAAGTATGAAGTGAAGATTATCCCTAAAGCTTTCTTCACAACTTGATAGAACTTAAAATTCTTGGCATTTTAATTCTGTAGTTACCCCAATATGGATGCTACTGACAAGGTTCTTTTATTATTGAAGTTGTTGGATTTGGATCATTCTTGTTAGAAATATTTTATCTTAAGCAAATATTGCTATGGTATGGGTTCATAGGCTTTTTCTGTTCCTTATGGGCCATACAAATTTGATTAGAATACAGAGGACATCTCAAAAGTATATCAATGTGCTTCTCACTAACCCCCAAAGTTAAATCAATTATTTCCTTTGCAGTGAGAAAAAAAAAAGAAAAAAGCTGGCATTACTTGCCCTCACCGCTAGAAGAGAATTATCTGTTCAATGTATATTTAAATTAATCTCCGCACCTGTGATGTATAATTTAGTACTCTTTTTTATTTTCAGTCTTTTATTTACCACTTACTTCAACTTTGGGTCTTCATCAGTTTCTTTAAAGTCATAATCCCTGTGACTTCACTCATTCTATAAGTTCTGTTACATTCTCATCTCGGGAGAGGAATTGAATAAGTCTTGAGTTCCAAGGAAATGGTTTCCCAGAGCTTAAAAAGACTTCACAGTCTAGCAATAGGACACTCATGACAGCAATGCATGATAACAAAATGTTTTGTTGTATTGGAATCTTTTTTAAGTTAGTGCCTTTAGATAAATCATAGTACCTGTCTGCAAGATGATTTGAATTGGCTTTAAGTACAGTAAGTAGATGGAAGGTGTTATGCATTCTGTCCTCACTCTTATTATGCATGTTAGTTTACTAGAGTAAAGTGGTTTAGAAGTTTAAATGGGATTATACTTGTCTAAAGGTAATATTTTAAAGATAATTGTGCCTAATAATACAAGAACAAATATAAAAGCTTCGAACACTTTAGTCTTGCTCTTCCCACATACAGTGCATTTCGAATGTAACTAACCTCTTTCATTTTAAACACAGAGATACTCAAAAAAAAACATTTGGATTATTATCAACCAAATCTACCAATCACAGTTTTTATGGGTCATCTACAGGGAACATAGCTGTTTTTGAGAATGCATCTTGGAAATTATTTTCATCATACAGTAACAATCATTGCCAAATAACCTATCCATAAATCGATATGACAATCTAATCTCATCTTTCTAAAGCACGTCAAAGAATCAGAAAGCCCAAAAAAACACCCTCATAGTAGTCAAAAATAGATGTTATGAAGTCTATATACAGCCTACCCTATATACAGAGTCTCATCAATTTATGAGTCATACAGTTAAACAAAGCTTGGTTCAAATCTTTGTTTCCCCACTTAGTAGCTGAGTGATTTGGGTGGGGCATCTCTCTCTCAGTTTCTTCATCTATAAAATGGGATAATTATCACCTCATAAATTACTGTGAAAATTAAATGAAATAATAGATGTGATTAATAGATCTTTTAAAATAGTAACTTTTATTATTGTTATTATCATCATTCCAACAATATAACTATTATTACTACTTTCTAGTTCCCAAACCTAAGCAAGCTTTAAGGGTCAAGATAATGACAGTATAGCATTAAGGGAAGCCACAGAAAAAAAACACTAGTGAAAAAAAAAAACAAACAAATGCCCTGGCTGGTGGCTCAGCTGGTTAGAGCATTGTCCCATACATCAAAAAGAATCCAGGTTTGATTCCTGGTCAGGGCACATACCTAGGTTGTGGGTTTGATACCTGGTCAGGGTGCGTATGGGAGGCAACCAATATTTCTCTCTCACTTCTATGGTTTATAAGTGAAAAGAACACATAATACCCTTGTGACCCAAGATCACTGTATTATAGGAGAATAAGTTGATAATAATGTCTGTAAATCATAAAAAAAATTATCCATTTTTGAAAGATCAACCTGCAAAAACAGTAAAAATAAAACAAATTTGGGTGCTTAAAAAGATAATTTTTCAACTATATGGAAACTTCATCACTCCCTATGGATTCTACATCACTCAAGTTTCATTAATACAATAAAAATTTTAACTGAAATTTTATGTAAAGGATAGTCATTAGAAAAAAATTACTATTCTTAACTTCCCATCTTCTCCATGCCACTCATATTGACCCCTCACCATGGTTAAGATTCATGTCGGAAACTTGAGAAAGTAAAATATGGGAATTTTCTATATTACTCTTGCTTTCATTGTATTCTAGTCATGGGGTTTTTTGTTTATTTTGACATTTCAAAACACTTCTTTCATAGGAGGGAAGTTCTTATGTTTATGGCTGAGTATAATTTTAAAGGGTTGAGAAATACTCCTTTTTGAGCGATAAGCATATATTATGAGGTAACCTTCTGATAATAAGAATGATGGTTGTGAATCACCAGCAACAATAGTAGAGACATCATTAGCTAGGTGGGTAGAGAAACTCAAGGACTTAGGATACTCTTCTATGACACTGGCAGGAAGTGAAAAAAATAAGCTATAGAAAACCAAGGAGTTTCATTACTTGGAAATAATAGATGCTAAAAACAAATTAATTTGCATGCTCTTGAAACACTTCAAGATATAAAGATTTAAAGAATAAACAGAACAATATTTTTATATGACAAGCTTTCTATTAGAAGAACCATGTAACAAGAAAACTCGAGTACTGAATTTAGGTAAATTCAGTCATACTACTTTGCAGAACTTATAATCTCTTTTTTTTTCTCTAGCCTGCCAACGACATTTGCAACTTTGGATATTGATGGTGTAAGAAAAATAATTTTTGCACTACCAGGTAAGAATAATTGAAACAATTTATTTTGCCTTTCCTGGAAGAAAAAAAAAGACCAAAAATGTTTTTGAATCCCAAGTGACCAGTCCCCTATCATAGTACTTGATTTGGAATCTAAATGACCTGGGCTCAAGTCCCAGCTTTACTTACTTGGATGAATCACTTAATCTCACTGAAGGTGTTTCTTCATCTATAAAATGGGGCTAATTATTCCTTCTCAGGGTTGATGTGAAAGTCAAATTAGATATTTCAAAGCACATTCCAAACCTTAAAATGATAACCAAGTATTAGCTGTCACTGGATCTTTCTGGGGCACCTGCTTTTCCTTACAGGAGATCAGTCAAAGTTAGCAGTCTAACCGTGTCCCACAGCTTGAAGTATTGTGCTCAGGGGGCCAAAGGGCTGTGAACTACACATGCAAATGCTAGAACAAAAAATACAAAATTGCTTTTGGTTTGGGCCAAATTTGGACCAGTTGGAAGGGGGTGAGCAACGTGGAAGGAGGGGCTACTAGTATTGTTACTTCTCAGCCAAATCCCAAGTATCATCAGTCTGACCATATCACTGTCCTCACCCTCACTGCCAAGTGAGCAGAACCTCACAAGTTCGGTTAGTGGTTATTTCAGCAGGGAAGGGGATGCGAATAACACTTTTTAATGTGTTTCTATATTTTCTAAAAAGCCAGTGGTTCCTTTCATTAGGACTTTTAAAGTCAGCTTTTTACCCATTTTTGGTTGTGTATTTAAAGCTGTGCTTTTAAAGCCATTACTAATCTTGAAAAATCTAAAGCAGTTGAGAAGTTTTGAATATCTATTTGTTGTTGTTATTTTTTCCAACTTTAACAAAATTATTCTCTAATTTGTAACAGTGTCCCATTCTCTCTTTTTTTGACACAGGTTCCTTCAGAAAATAACCTACTTGTTTTATACCTACTTACTCCTTTGAGATACTTATTTGCTTTTTATGTAAAATAAGTTTCATAATAGAGATATAAAAAAAAGAAAGCAGGCAGGAAAAATATAAGACTTAAAAATCATTTTAAAGCCCCAAAGAATTTATAAGCAAAAAAGAGATTAGATTTCTATCATATAGGAAATTTTGAGAGAACATGTGAGGAAAGTAGTCTTCAAAATTTATCTGTAGTATAGAACTCCTTGTGGCCTTTAATATATCCTCAAATATTCTAAAAACCATTATATGAAAATATGACCCTCTGTCTGGCTTTAATTTGCCTAGAAGACACTGTTTATTTTGTCTACAGAAGCTATGACTCAGCCTATAGCCCATCACTGACAAAAGGTTGTTACAGTGGGAGACTAGTTCACCATTACTGAGGAAGTACTGTTTGTCTACCAAAAAAGTTATAATTAACCTATATTCAAATTATTACTTTCATTTGAAATTTTCTCTGCTCAGCCTGAATAAACCTAAAGAGGGCAGCAGGACTTCATTTGTTCAGATTGTAAAACCAGCAAAGTGGTTCCTTTTACAAGGATTTTAAAATTCAGAATTGTATTTCTGCTTTCCCAAGGTCCATGCATTTAAAGCCATTGCTAAGCTTTATAAGGTTTAAAGCAGTTTAAAAGTTTTGTGTATCAACTTGCTATTTTTGTAATTTTTTAAAAATTCCTGTATAACACATTCACTATCAAAACTTTAGAAAATGATAAGTGTTAAGAAATGTTATCCATAACCCTCTTTCCGCTGAAATAACCACTATCTACAATTTTTTATATCGGTCCTTCCAGTACTATTTTCATAGAGTAATTTTATAAAGCAATAGCAATTATAGGAATTCTATAATCATTGTTAAATGAACTGTGTTGTTTTTTTCCCCAGGAAAAAAATGTTTATTTGTATTTTTGAGGCGAGACAAGCAATTGATTTTTTTTATTGTTTAAAGTATTGCATATGTCTCCTTCCCCCCCCACATTGATCCCTCCCCATTTTGGATCCTTGGCCAACTCCCACCCCCAGGACAAGCCCCCACCGCCCCAGTGTCCATGTCCAATGGTTATGTTAATATGCTAATATGCATGCATACAAATCCTTTGGTTAATTTCTTACCACACACACCCCACTCCTGCCTATTAAGTCTGTAGTTCTGTTGGACAACTCATTTTCCATTGAAATAATAAGTATCACTCATCACCTTTTATAACTTAAAAAATGATATTCTTAACTACTTTGTAAGTAGAAGAAAATTAAAAGTATGGTTTTAGCTAATAAGAGGCTAAATTAACCATTGCCTTTTACTCTGATGATACAATTAGCAGCACATAGCCAGGCCAAGGGAAACTAAAAATCTAATAGCCCATCATGTATCTCCAATATGTATATACATATTTACATACAACTGTATGAAAGTATTAATAAAAATAGAATTTTAGAACCAGAAGAATATTGAGAATCATATAGTCCAATCTTTATTTTGTGAATGAGTTAAGTTAGACTCAAAAAGGTTTGGAACTCACCAGGATCACACAGCTTGGTTAGGTAATATACCACATAAGACACTACTATAAATGTGTTTTTCTCAGTCCAGTCATTTTTTCACAACCTACCTCTCCTATCTTTAAAGTGCATGACACAATCAGATTCCTCCTTGGGGAGGTACAATTGAATTTCTCAAATTTTTATTATAACTCTAAAAGAACTTGGTGTTTGAATTAGTCCGCTCAGGCTGCCAGAACAGAATATCACAGACTAGATAACTGGATTATAGATAACTGTTTTCTCACAGTTCTGCGAGCTATATGGACACAAATTTAGTTTCTATTGAGGTTTTTCTTCCTGGCTTACAGATGGCTACCTCTTCCCTATGCCCTCAGGTGGCCTTTCCTCTGTGCACAGGTGCTCCTAATGTCTCTTCCTCTTTTTATAAGGACACCAGTTCTATTGAATTAGGGCCTCACCCTTATACCTCATTTGATTTTAATTATTTCTCTAAAGGTCCTATCTCCAAGTAAAGTCACATTGGGGGTTAAAACTTCAACAAATGAATGGGAGGGGAAACAGCACAACTCAGTCCATGCAATATTTATCCTCAAGTCCTTTACATTTTAAATCATTTAGTTTTTTTTAAGCTTAAAGAAATGTCTCTGTGTAGGGGAATATGGATATTTCTTTATGCTTATCCTACTTTCTAATTTTCTTTGTATTGAGCATATATTACTATGGAAATTTTCAAATATATTATAACAAGTAGACAACTATAAAAAGGGGGAGGGGTGAATGGGTGGATATCTGTAATATTGTAAACAATTTAAACAAATAGCAAGTAGAAACTGCTTTAAAACTTACCAAGATTGATAGAGGTTTTCAATGTCTAGCTCTCACAAAAGTAGAAATAAATGGTGTTAACCAGCCTCTGGATATCAGAAGTCTGGGTTTCATTGATAGACCCAGAAGGTTGCACCATCTATGGCATTTGGTTGACTCTACGTCTCTATTCTGGCATCCTTTTTGGTTCAAGGTAATTCAGAAGAGAAAGACAAGTAACCATATCACTATGATACCTAGAGGTATAGACAGTCATAATTGTTCGGTAAATTTTATGTGGATACTACAATAACTGCGTGGTTGACTTTCAGGGAATCCTGTGTCAGCCGTGGTCACCTGCAATCTCTTTGTTGTGCCTGCACTGAGAAAGATGCAGGGCATCTTGGATCCTCGGCCAACCATCATCAAAGCCAGGGTAATGTTTTCTAATGACCAGGAACCAAAATAGAAGCCTAGTAACAGTTAAGATATGATCTAGATATAGAAACATCTCAAGTTTCGTATTAGTTTTGAGAGGAAATGGGGTTATAGTCTCTCCTTTGTGATAGACAATAGGGGGAAGGGCCTCTTTTATTCCCCTCCCACATTATTTCATGACTTCTGAAATGAACAATTTTCTCCAGCAAGAAGTCCATATGGTAATAGAGATATAATAACAATTTGATGCAACTGATTCTTGTTTCTTAGATTAATATAAATATCTCCTTCAAAACAACCCCATTTTGTAGATGAACAAACAGATGTCAGAAAGCAGAATAAACTTGCTAGTACAGCCATCAGTTACCAGTAAAGCTGGAAGTAGAACCTAGGTATGGGTAACACCCCATTGCAACATTTCCACTGTACTACTATAAACCAATCAGTGCGTTGTTGGGAGTGAAACCTGCTTAAACACTTAGCAGATCACACAGCCATGTGAATAGCTCTTGTAGTTAGTACTGGAGAACACAGAGAGAGAGAGTCAAAGAGAGATTTTTGCCATCAGACACAAAATAATTTAAAAATAATGCAAGTTAAACCCCAACTGATATGAAATAGAGTATAAACATAAGGAAGATTAAATGAGAGAGTGGAGTGTGATTTAATACTGAATTATATTCTAGATTCTAGAGGAAAAATAATAGATTGTCAGAGTGAATAATTAGCATACTTAAAAACATAGTCACCGGAATGGATTGGACATAGACTTAACTTAAATCAAAATTTCCAATTTTAATTGTATCATCCAATCTAAGCAATATCTTTGTTAGTTAGAGCTAAAGCCTTTCTAAATCATTTTAAGGTAAAGTGATGTAAATTATTATTATGCTAATAAAAAATGTTAATTCTTATTCTGGCCAGTGTGGCTCAGTTGGTTGAGCATTATCTCATGCATCTAAAGGTCACCAGTTCGATTCCAGGTCAGGCACATGCCTGGGTTGTGGGCTTTATCCCCAGTAGGTGAAAGGCAGGAGGCAATTTCCCTCACATCAATGTTTCTCTTTCTTCCTCTCTTTTTCTCTCTCTCTAAAATCAATTAAAACATATTTTTAAAAATTAAACCCAATCTTTTCATCTGCCCCTTTCCACACTATGAATACCAACTTCTTGTCCTTTTTTCTTTTTATCAGAGCAACCCAACCTCTGGATTTCCTGTATTAAGAATATAAGGTGGTCCCTACCTGGTTTGGCTCAGTGGATAGAGCATCAGCCTGAGGACTGAAGGATCCCAGGTTTTATTCCAGCCAAGGGCACTTGCCTTGGTTGTTCATTTGACCCCCAGTGGGTGCATGCAGGAAGCAGCCAATCAATGATCCTCTCTCATCATTGATGTTTCTATCCCTCTTGCCTCTTCCTTCCTCTCTGAAATCAATAAAAATATATCTTTTAAAAGAATATAAGGTAGCAATGGTGGAAAAAGCAGAATACCAAGTTATTTTTCATGTCCACTCTATTCTCTTTTTTTAATCTTTATTGCTCATATTATTACAAATGTTCCTCATTTTTTCCCTCTATTGCTCCCCTCCACCAGGTTCCCATCCCACCCTCTGCCCTTTCCTCACCCCCCATTGTTCTCATCCATAGGTGCACAGTTTATGTTCAGTCTCTTCCCGCACCCCCCACTCCCCTTCCCCGAGGATCGTCAGTTCACTCCCCTTCCATACCTCTGATTCTATTATATTCACCAGTTAATATTGTTCATCAGATTTTTTACTTCCCTTGGTTTTTAGATTCACTTGTTGATAGTTACATATTTGTTGTTCATAATTTTTATCTTTATTTTCTTCCTCTTCCTAAAGAACCCTTTTCAGCAATTCATATAATTCTAATTTGGTGGTGATGAACTCCTTTACCTTTTTTTTTTTATGAAACTCTTTATCTGGCCTTCGATTCTGAGTGATAGCTTTGCTGGGTAGAGTATTTTTGGCTGTAGGTTCTTGCTATTCATCACCTTGAATATTTCTTGCCATTTCCGTCTGGCCTGCCTGGTTTCTGTTGAGAAATCAGCTGACGATCGTATGGGTGCTCCTTTATAGGTAACTATCTGCTTTTGTCTAACTGCTTTTAATATTCTCTCTTTGTCTTTTGCTCTTGGAATTTTAATTATGATGTGTCTTGGTGTGGTCCTCTTTGGATTCCTTTTGTTTGGGGTTCTGTGAGCTTCCTGGACTTGTAAGTCTAATACTTTTACCAGGTGGGGGAAGTTTTCTGTCACTACTTCTTTCAATATGTTTTTGGTATCTTGCTCTCTCTCTTCTTCTGGGACCCGCATAATTCTGAGGTTAGTTCGCTTGAAGTTATCCCAGACGTTTCTTACATTATCTTCAACTTTCTGGATTCTCCTGTCTTCTTGCTTCTGCGGAAGAGTGTCCTCTGGCTCTTTGTGTTCCAAATCTTTGACTTAATTCTTGCAATATTCCATTCTGTTTTCAGGACTCTGTATAATATTTTTTATTTCAGACAATATATTCTTTATTTCTAGTTGATCCCTTTTCATATCCTCATAGGTCTCATTTATTTTATCGGTCTTTTCTAGGAAATTCTTAAAAAACCTTATAACCGTGGTTTTGAACTCTATATCCAGTCTCTTTTTATTCTCCATTTCTTTCCTTTGTGATCTGTTCCCTTGTCTCAGCATTTTCGCAGCTTCCCTGAGTTGGTAGGGTGGCTTTGTGTGTTAAGGTGTCCTATATGGTTCAGTGGGTCAGCCTCCCAGTTACCTGAGGTGGACACTCTTGGTGCACCCCTTTGTGGACTGTGTGTACAGCCTTATTGTAGTTAAGTCTTGATTGTTGTTGGTATCACTGGGAAGAACTGACCTCCAGGCCAATTGGCTGTGAGGATCAGCTGTGTCTATGCCAGGAGACAGCCTTATTCGACTAGACTTAGAAAATTGCAAAAACCTCTGTGTTCACCTTGGATGAGGCGCAGTTTCAGGGTGGAGCCTACAGCCTTGGCTTCCTGTCAGCCCCGCCTTATGAGGTTCCTGAGTCTGTGTTCCTCAGTGTCCTTTGGTACTCGCTGCAAGCACCTCTGAGAGAAAGGTGCCCTCGAGTTTCGCCCACTACCAGACAGTTTAGTCTCTCCCCCAATGAGCCCGGAACTGGGGTTCAGTGCAGTTGGAGGTGAGGTTGGAAGTGGAGTTCAGTGCAGTCTGGAGCTTTTGTCTCCTTCCCGCTAGGGCAATCTAGCAGCACAGTCAACAGTCCATCCTCTACGCAATATGTGCGCAACTCCAGGGTTCTGCCTTTCGCCGCTCCCCTGAGTTTCCGCCTTACGGCCTAGAATCCCTCTATATGAGCCTGGGTCCCCAGGGTCTCCCCCAGAACTGGGGTTCAGTGCAGTCGGAGTTGGGGTTCAGCACAGTCTGGAGCTTTTATCTCCTTCCCACTAGGGAACACCAGCCAGGCACTCAGCCGCCCCCTTCTCTCCATCTCCATCCTCTCCCCACTCGTGCAGCATGTCTCTGTACCTTAGGCTTTTACAGCTCCTCTGATTTTCTTTCTGGTTTTCTCTTTCCTTCTAGTTGTAGAATTTCCAGTCATTCAACTTTCCTGTAGTTCTGGATAATGTCCATTTTGTATTTTAGTTGTATTATTTTTTTGAAATTGTTGTGTGAGGCTGCAGTCAGGCGTTTACCTATGCTGCCATCTTGGTTCCGTCTCCTCCACTCTATTCTTTCCACAACTTCCACCACCCTCCAATTCTAAGAGATGATCCAAAAATGATCAAATTTGTTTTGTCTTCCTCTTTATTCTATAGTTATCATGTGATGTAAAACTGGATCCTCGCCCAGAATACCATCGGTGTATACTGACTTGGCATCACCAAGAACCACTGCCTTGGGCACAGAGTACAGGTTAGTCATTCACACCTACAGGTACATCTGTGCACTTATTCTGCTAAAACCACATGTATATAACCTCCTTCCTTGGGTATACCCAATTTGGAATTATTATATATTTTCCTCTTTGGAAGATTAGATGAATTAAATATTTTTAAACATACAGTATAACAGGACAAAAGAATAAAAAAATTGTAATAAGTATTTAGTTATCCATGGAGCCATGTTTTCTAGATAACCATTTGAAAACAAATCTATAATTATGAGCAATTTTTATATATTAGTTCAACCAGTAAGTTCTGAGCATAATTTTTGTTGTAGGAAAAGGAAGGACTGTGGCTATGCCACCTTGAAACATGAGAATAAAGCCCAATCATAATGTGATTCTCTAGACCCTTCACTATAGCCTAGATATTGGTAAAATTTAAGGACTAAGAAATCAATATTGATAATTCAGAGTTCTATAGTTACCTCTTCTAGACTTTAAACTTTTATTCCCAACTTCTCTAGTCATATTTTACCTAACTTTTGATGTAATTCCAGTAAAATTATATTGCCCTTGAAACAAAAGTCCTGTCAAGTACAGATATCAACTAACAACGTGACTAAGTACAGGGGCCTTGCCATAAGAAAGTAGGACTCTAAGCACGTTACCTCAACCCGTTTGAGTCTTGTGAGAATTCAATAAAATAGTTAAGTAAGCTCCGCCAGTGTGGCTCAGTGATTGAGCATCGACCCATGCACCAGGAGGTCACTGGTTCAATTCCCGGTTAGGGCACATGCCTGGGTTGCAGACTCGATTTCCATCAAGGGGCATGTGGGAGGCAATTGATCAATGATGTTTCTCTTTCATCAGTGTTTGTATCTGTCTCTCTCTCTCTCTCAAATCAAAAGAAACATTTTTTTTAAGATGGTTAAGTAAAGTACCTACCACCTTGTCTGGCACTTAATAAATACTAAAGAAATGGTAGCCGTGCTGTTAGCATCATTATTTTAATAGTTCTAAATGTCTTTCTTTTCAGACACACGTAATAGTTCAGCCTGAAGAGGAAAATCCTGTGGTGTTTTGCATAATGCTATGAATTCCTGGTTTATTCTTTTGAGCAATAATTTTTAATGTTTATTTTTAGAGTTTAGTGGCAAGGTAGTAGGGTACAGTAGCAAGGCTTCCTGCAAAGGGTACTGGGAAGTCTGATCATCTCTCTTCCTCTTGAAGACCTATGTTTCTATTCATGAGTTCTTACTTTGGAAGGAACTAGAGGGGCTCCAGATGGATCCACAGTGATGCTTCTGCTGCTGCAATGAGAGTATTTCTTTCTAGGTAATCAGATGAGCAGTCGTCTGATGAGCATGCGCAGTGCCAACGGATTGTTGATGCTACCTCCAAAGACAGAGCAGTACGTGGAGCTCCACAAAGGCGAGGTGGTGGATGTCATGGTCATTGGACGACTATGATGGTCACCAGCGGAGAAAGCTTTGATGCATGTCCACATATCATTGACTGTATCCTGTAATATGCAACGGCACAGCTAGTTTTTCTGATTTGGATAAAAGTTGATCTGTATAGTCAACATCTTGAACTATATTTCAAAAGAATTTAAATACCTTTTAAAGAAAAAAAAACACCTAAAAATAAATCTTAACAGATAACTCTATTCTGATTATATCAAAGCAAATTTTTCCTTTCTTGCAAATTGCTTTGTGTGTTCAATGCTAAGTCTGATAGCGATAGCTTTTAGTAGACAGCAGTAGGTGCCTGCAGAACTTGTGTTTTTCTCATCTTTAAACAACTACTTATGCTCTCAAATCAAGGCTGTCTGCTTATTTATACTAGCGTAGGCAACACTTGGATTTCCCTTCTTAGTATGCTTCATAACCGCTTTACAGAGAGCTTTCGCTTGTTCTTTATCATGTATCTCGTGTTTATGTGCACAGTGCCAACAGAAGAGCGACTGGGGGAGGCCCTGCCCTGCTTCCAGGAGAGCCGTCCCTCACAGAGCTTCCGGGAAGTTTCTCACCCCAGGAGCCTCATGGCACAGTACTCTTGGGCAGTAACTGGATACCTTTTATTTGAACAATCTAATGGGAGGGGGGGAAATGCTTCCTTAAGTGCTGACAGCCTTTTTAACCAATACATTTAAAATTGTACAGAAAAAAAAAACACATAAAATCAAAGACTGATCTTGTACAGATATTAGTGTTACCAGCATTCATGTGGAAATCAAGAGCAAAGAAAAAATAATGATTAAACAACTCTGTACCATAACATTTTCTGTAATGATACTGAAACTTAATGAATAAAAAAAATCCTTGATCATTATATAAAAATCCATTGTGTTGGCCTTGTTATTGAACATTATCATGTATTCTGATGGGGTTCTGCCTGAATGAAATGCATATTTAAGATGACTCAGCAAGATTAAGTGATATAAAGGAGATGTAAAGTATGGCTTTATGTAACTACTAGAGGCCCGGTACATGAAATTCGTGCATGAAGGGGGAGGGATCCCTCAAGGATCAGGCCTAAACCAGCAGTTGGACATCCCTCTCGTAATCCGGGACTGCTGGCTCCTAACTGCTTGCCTGCCTGCCTGCCCTAACCACTTTACCTGCTTGCCTGGTCGCCCCTAACCACTCACCTGCCTGCCTGATCACCCTTAACCACTCTGCCTGCCTGATCACCCTTAATCACTCTGCCTGCCTGATCACCCCTAACCACTCTGCCTGCCTGCCTTCCCCTAACTGCTTACCTGATTGCCCTGAACCACTCTGCCTGCCTGTCTGATCACCCATAACCACTCACTTGCCTGCCTGATCACCCCTAACCACTCTGCCAGCCTGCTTGATCACCCTTAACTGCTTGTCTGCCTGCCTGATTGCCCTAACCACCTCTGCCTTGGGCCCCCAGCTTCATCCAGAAGGACATTTGGAATGAGGTTGGGAAGGTTGTTCAGCTGTCTGGTCTACTTAGCATATTATGCTTTTATTATTATAGATATTTTACTATAGTATTGTGTTCTGTAGCTTTGTGAAAATACATAGTAGAAGGGAACTTATGGTTGGTCTGATGTTTCCAGTCATAGCTAGAGAATAAGAAGCAAGTTTAGAGGAAAGATAGTTGATAATTAAATTTTTATGTCATAAAAACTAATTTCAAACATCTACAATTCTTTGGAATGGAGGGGAAACATAAGAAGTGCATCAGAAAATTTCAGATGAGTATCTTTTTTTTATCATGTTCAAAAGGAAGTGAGAAATGGGAATAATCTGTGCTGATCATAGAAAATGCAACAAGTGAAATATACTCTATCCAAGTGATTCCTTTAATAAAAATTTAAGGGCACTTTTCAAATGGTAATAACAGGACACTGAATATGCTGTGGGTTATTCTTAGTAAAGCAGATAACAAAAATTGTCCTTTTAGTATACAAGGTACCAAGTGATGAATGAAACCAAGTTGTAAACAATAAGTATGTGATACTATTGATAATATTTCATATCTCCAGAGTTGCAAATACAATGCCCTATATTTTAAGTTTTATACTTGCAATTAAAGAAGATAAGGTTAGTCAATAGAGGTTAAGAGAAAGATTATGAACAGGGATTTATCTATATTCATTTAAGAAATACTTATAAATCATCTAATATGTGCTTGGGAACAAAGTATATCAAGCTACTACCTACAAAGATGAATAGACCTAGTAGCTAACATTAAACTCCCATCAAGGGAAATAATAAAATCACATAATATTTGATATGTTTGATACTTGAAAATACATGGTAGAGTGTGCAGAATATGATAAATGACATTCAGATTTAAAGAGTTGGAGAAGTTCAAAAGATAACCTCCTATAAGGTAAGATTTCAAAGGATAAGATGGTATTTTAATGGGTCTTGAAGTGTATAATTTTAAAAATGATACAGGAAAAGGGCATTCTAGAAACAGAATTATTGGCAATTAATTATTATTTCCATTATAAGATATAAGCTCCATGAGGGAAAGAATTTTGTTTATTTTATTCACTTACATTATCCTAAGTCCTTAGAAGATTTCCTGTCATATGTATAGGCATCAGTAAATATTTGTCCAATGAGGCGAAACTGGTTTGGCTCAGTGGATAGAGCATTGGCCTGCGGACTGAAAGGTCCCAGGTTCAATTCCGGTCAAGGGCATGTACCTTGGTTGCGGGCACATCCCCAGTGGGGGGTGTGCAAGAGGCAGCTGATCAATGATTCTCTCTCATAGATGTTTCTAACTCTCTAACCCTCTCTCTTCCTCTCTGTAAGAAATCAATAAAATATATACTTTAATATATATATATATATATATATATATATATATATATATATATATATATATTTGTTCAATGAAATGCATTATATAGAGCTTATTATATGCCCATCACTTTTCATTTGTTTAATTTTCACAACAACCCTGAAAGGATTATTATTTCTATACTAGAGGCCTGATGCACGAAATTCCTGCAAGTGTAGGCCTTCCTTCCCCTGGCTGCTGGCACTGGCTTCCTCTGGCACCGGGACTGGGCTTCCCTCCAGCCACCAGCAGGCACTTGCAGCCCTGGCTTCATCTGGAAGGTTGTCCGGAAAGATGTCTGTCTAATTAGCATAATAGGCTTTTATTATTATAGATTATAAATGAGGAAATTAAGGCACAGAACAATTTAAGCAGCTTGTCCATGGTTACTCAGCAAGTAAGAGGAAGAGCCAAGATTAAAATTTAGCTATTTGGCTTGAGAGTCCGTATTCTTAAACACTAAACTATAGAAACGGAAAGTTGATAGAGAAGAGGGGATGGCCAGTGGAGCATCTTAGTGTGGAGTGTTGGAAGAAAACAATCCATGAGTGGAATGGAAGGGAGAGCATTTTGTAGAAGAAAAGAAACCAGGTAGAGCAGTGTTCCAAAAACCAAGAAGGAGAGTTTCAAAAAGGAAGGATAATAGACTATAAAAGAAATGTAAAGAAAGATGAAGGCTCAGAAAGATCTGTTGATTAGGGATTGTTGGTGAGCTACAAAAGTGTAATTCAATAATGGGGTGAGGGCAAAGTCAGATTACAAAGTGGAAACTATGAACTTGTGCATAAGGAAAATAGAAATAGGATGGTAGCTTAAGCCAATAACAAGGTGGAGGAAACATGTTTGTGTGGGTTTGGTTTTGAGAAAAGAAAAAACAATAGCAGGCATATTAAAAATTCAAGAGTAAGGTTTCAGGTGGAGAAAGAGGAGCAAGGAAGGGCTGGATTTAAGGACTCTTGTGGCCCAATTAGGCTAGAAAAGAAAAGAAACATTTTTCCTTTTGAAAAGAGAAAAATGTGAACAAGTTTGAAATAAATACAATGGGAATTTATATTTTAATTGAATTTACTGGGGCAACATTGGTACACAAAAGCATACAGGTTTCAAGTGAACAACTCAACAAAACATCATCTGCACACAGCATCGTGGTGTCGGTTGCCCCTAGCAAAGTCTCTCTCCATTCCACCTCCACTTCCACCCACCGCTCTTTTTCTCTGGCTAACACCACACTGTGTTATACTAGAGCCTGATGCATGAAATCCATGCAAGTGTAGGCCTTCCTTCCCCCAGCTGCCCGCACCGGCTTTTCTTTGGCACCCAGGACCCAGGCTTCCCTCTGGCAGCCGGCAGGCACCTGGACCCAAGCTTCCCTCCCTGCCTGCCCTCCCCTCTACTTTGTCCAGAAGGTCGTCCGGAAGGACATCAGGTCTAATTAGCATGTTATGATTTATTATATATATATATACACACACACACACACACACACACACACACACACGCATATATATTAGAGGCCAGGTGCACCAAAATTCATACACTGGGTGAGGGTGTCTCTCAGCCTGGCCTGCACCCTCTCACAGTCCAGGATGCCTCAGGGGATGTCCGGCAGTCAGACATTCCTCTTGTAGTCCTGTACCCCTCACTCCTTACCACCTGTCTGCTCGCTGCTCTCTAGCGCTGCCTCCGAGGCGGGAGAGGCTCCTGCCATCTTTGCTGTGCTCATCAGCAGTAAGCCCGGCTTCTGGCTGAGTGACGCTCCCACTGTGGGAGTGCACTGACCATCAGGGGGGCAGCTCCTGCATTGAATGTCTGCCCCCTGGTGCTCAATACGCATCATAGCGACTGGTCATTCCACCCTTTGGTCGATTTGCATATTACCCTTTTATTATATAGGGTGTGTGTGTGTGTGTGTGTGTGTTTTGCTTAATCCCTTCTTTTATCCAGTCCCCAGCCTTCCTTCTCTCTGACAGCTGTCCGTTCCACGTATCCATGCCTCTGTTTCTATTTTGTTCATCAGTTAATTTTGTTCACTAGAATCCACATATAAGTGAGATCATGTAATATTTGTCTTTCTCTGGCTTATTCTGCTTAGCATCACAGTC
The DNA here is from genome assembly GCA_963924515.1 of Vespertilio murinus. Lineage (NCBI taxonomy): Eukaryota > Metazoa > Chordata > Mammalia > Chiroptera > Vespertilionidae > Vespertilio > Vespertilio murinus. The sequence goes on from OZ004704.1 coordinate 191,410,460, forward strand.
TCTAGATCCATCCATGCTTTCACAAAAGATAAGATTTCCTTTTTTTTTTTTTTTTTTTTACAGTTGAGTAGTGTTCCATTGTGTAAATGTACAACCACTTATCTTAGCCACTGATGGGTACTTGGGCTGTTTGTAGGTCTTGGCTATTGTAAATAATGCCAAGGAATGAAAGTAGGAATGCGTATATTCTTTTGAATTACTTTTTTATGTTTCTTAGGATACATTCCCAGAAGTGGATGGCTGGGTCAAAAAGAAGTTCCATTTTTAATTTTTTGAAGAAACTCCATACTGTTTTCCATAGTTGGTACACCAATCTGAATTCCCACCAACAATTGCACAATGATTCCCTTTTTTCCATATCCTCGCCAGCCCTTGTTGATATATTGATGATAGCCATTCTAACAGGTGTGAGGTGATATCTCATTGTGTTTTTCATCTGTATCTCTCCAATGTTTAGTGACATTGAGCATTTTTCATATGTATATTGACCTTCTGTATGTCTCCTTTGTAGAAATATCTATTCAGGCCCTTTGCCCATTTTTTAATTGGGTTGTTTGTTTTCTTGGTGTTGAGTACTATACATTCTTTATATATTTTTTCTTTATATATTTTAGAAATTAACCCCTTATCACATGTATCATTGGCAAATGTATTCTCCCATTTAATTTAAAAGTTAAGATTTAATTAAATAGTTCTACTTAACACAGTGGAAGTCTCAATGTCATCTAATCTATTTGCATTATTTGACCAAAATTATTTTAGAATTGCACATATATGATGTTTTATATTCTTTGTCTTAATAGTTGGTGTTTAAATAAAAGACTATAGAAGATGTTTTTAGATCTCTGCTTAAAGCTGTGTGGAAGGTAAGAAGCTCCTTTTAACCTGTTTTGTTGTTGTTGTTGTTGTTGTTAGGGGTTTTTTTATTCTATGTGTGGGTTGTTTCAAACCATATCACACAATGAATAAAAGAATATAAGCAGTTTAGTTTACCAAGTAAATGCTGTTGAGTGATGTTGCATATTACAGCAAGTGGATTCTTTGGATGGCTTTCATTTTTTAAATTATTTGCCAACTAAAGTTTGTGGATCTAACCCATAATGAACTCTTGATCTTCATGAAATCCTAACAAGGTAAGTCATTATTATTCCCAATTATATAAAGTGGAGATTTATGTAAGTACAGAATTCAACTCAGATGAACTATGTATCTTGTTCTTCTGATGATGATGAATCAAAGTTAATAATACATTGCATTCTAACTTGCTTATAAGAAATATTAAGCCTGACTCTGTAACAGAAAAGTACAGTTACAGAGTGTAGCAATAACTCAGCCTAGAACCAAAGAGAAAGAATTGCTCAGTTCTGGCCATTTTGTATGGTCAGTTACCAATATTTCTCCTGCAGTCTTTTGCAATAACAACTTATTAAACAAGTCTTTATTATATTTTTATAATATATGCCAGTCTCCATGCTAGGCACTGAGGATACAATGATGAAGGAGAAAAAGACTGATATCCAACTGGGGGAGATAAATTATGAGAAAGCAAAACAAAGTTTTGTAAATATAGTTTATGAAAAGTCTATGAAGAAATGCAATGATATATTACAGAGTAAGTGGGTGGAGGCCTAAATCATATTCAGGTATGGTGTCAAGGTCCAGCCATTAAAAAGGGCAAAAATCACACTAAGAGATTTTAATGTGGAAATAAGTTAAATAGGTATTGAGACCTGGAAAGGCTCAAAGTAAACATTAAGGTGTCAGAGGTAAAAACTACAGGAAGCAACTACCACAACAGGACTGGGAAGGCGGGTGGAAGAAGAGTCGTCAGAATCCAGAAACTTGGAGGTCAGACCAGACTCAACCCCCTAGGAAAGAGCACTGCCCTGCCCAAGTGTGGATTCTGATATCACACTCAAAAAAAAAAAAAAATGTCTAGAACCAGTTGTTGCCAGGGCAACAATGACAGCAACAAAAATAAACAGGAAGGAACACAAGTCCCTTTTTCCCTCCCTCTGCTTGCAAAGCTCCCTGGAGTCTAATGCAGCCTATTGTTGTACATAACAGGGAGATTGGCTGGCAAAAAAAAAAAAGATGCATTTTGCAGAGTTTTGGCCCAACACCACAATGCAGAATGCAATGGTGGATTTGGAGCTGAGAGAAAATCACTTGTCAGGAGGTTGAGTAAGGGCTCTCTAAGCAGGTAGCAATTGAACTCAGAGCTGCAGAATGAAAATAAGCCCCACATGTTAAGAATACAAGGCAACATGCTAGACAAGGGTTCCCAAAAACAAAGAACTCATTCTCTCGGCCTCCTACACCTGTTCCTCTGCCTATAGTTTGTTTTCTGGTTAATGACACCACCCTCTGCCCAGTTTTCCAAATCAGAAACCTCTGAGTCATTCTTTCTTCTCACTCCCCACATTCAATTAGTCACCAAATTCTGTCAACTCTACAAATTGTTCCTAAATTAGCCCTCTGTTTTCTATTACCACTGCTACCAACTTGGTCTCTGCAGCTCCGAATTGCCCTCCAGAAATGTATCCTTCACGCAGCTACCAGAATGACAACCCAGAACATAGTTTCCCCATGCTAGATTCTTCACTAGAAAACTAACTGTCCATGGCCCCAGCAAAGTGTTCAGGCCCTCACCCATCTAGCCTCCCCCTCCTCCAATTTTATTTTTTTCCCCTTTCAACTTTATGTAAACCTGACCATTGATAGTCACCCTTTCAAATCATGTCATTTTATGCCTCAGTGCTTTTGCTCAGGCTGGCTAATCTTTCAAGATTTAGCTTGGACATTAACTCTTCCAGGAAACCTTCCCTCAATCCCTAGATTGAACTGTGAGCCCTTATCTGTGCTCCTATTCATCACAGCAATCTGCTGACATGATCCCTCCCCCACGTGACAGTAAATTCCTTGAGGCAGAGACTGTTTACCTTGGTAGCCCAGTAAATTGTAGGTACTCATAAAAAAGGACCTATTACCCTTTGAGACATTATGCTAAAGTGAAATAAACCAGTCAGAGAAAGTTGAGTATCACATGATCTCACTCATATTTGGAATCTAATGGGGGATGGGAGGGAGGATTTGTTGTTCCACTTAGTTATGCATTCATTGGTTGCTTCTTGTGTGTGCCCTGTCAGGGGATCAAAGCCACAATCTTGGCGTATGGGGACGATGCTCTAACCAACTGAGCTACCTGGCCAGAACCTATTTCCTCACTTTTTAATATACCGGTAGCCTCAAAAAAAAACATAAATGAAAGTGAGATAATATCAAAGAGTTTCATCAAGCTGCATCATAATTAAATTAATAACAACAACTTGTAAGAGATGAGATCAGATTTATGCAAAAATGTTTCCTGGCCCTGAGGCAGGAAGAACAGGTAGATGGCAAGTGGATCATGCAATAAATATGCTGAATGAAGAAATGGGTGGCTAGACATCTAGTCCATAGCAACCAGACAGCTAGAGGAAGAAGTTGTCCATCTGAAAGAGGGCATTCAGGGTAGAAGAGGGGAAAGGGAGTGTCTAAGGTAAAAAATAACAGGAGACCCTTTGAGCCTGCACATGGAGAGGCTGCCCTAGCCTGCAGACTGAGCTAGTTTTTCCAAGAGAGTTGTCACCAGAGCCTGATGCCATTGGACATTCCAGTTATATAATAGCTTTCGACTCTGTTCCTGGAAAAACTGCCTGGTATACATCCTGTGGGAGTGGATCCTGCGGTCTGTCTCCCTGACACATCATCTGGTCCCAAATGGAAGTCACACTTCTTCGGGAAATAGGAACACTGTCATCCCTTCAAACACTCAGATAGTTCATGTTTCTTCTGAGAGACCACATATTCTCTGGGTCCTGTCAAGGATTTCAGTGTAGAGTATGGTGACCCAAAGGAAGTAAATTCACCGAGGTAACACCCTCCCCCTTGCAGATCTCTGTGGTCCAGGTGGGTATGTGCAGCACTTGACTAAAAGACAAAAGGTGAAGAAGGATGATCTATATTATAGGAAAGGGGAGGACCTCCTAACCCACAGAAAAGCAAAGACAACCTAATCACATAGCCTCCAAAGAAAATAGCATGTGTGTGTTTATACTCATTCATGCATCCAGGAAGTACTCAGTTCCTATAGTAGCATGTGTCCAGAATGCACTGAAGACAAACAGCACTCTGTCCTCTAAGAATGCAACATTCTTTGAAGTTTCTCCTCCCAGAAGCTCAAAGTGTCTTAAATAGCCCAAGTCTTTGAAAATGGGGATATCTGGAGATTGAATGATAAGTTATCAGTTGAATGATAAACAGTATAGTGCTTTCAACTTTCTCAGTATGATTGTACTGCTAACTTACTTTTCTCCCCTAAATTTCTCATCTGAAAACTTGATGCTGCAACCAGAACTACATCTGTGGAGCTGTGTATGCTCTGAGGGAATGCCGGCAACCCTGAATCTCCCAAGGAGGCCAGCCAACTCCAGCTTCTCTTCCTGCAGAGACCATGTCTGCGCATTGTGATGCGGGAGCAATGGAACAATGCCCAGAGCAGCCTGCCTCCCCAGCTTCTTTTACTACCTGGTCAGTTGCCTGCCTGGTACACACAAACAACTTCTGCCAAAGAAATGTGAAGAGTTGGGAGCGTGCCCTTTGGAGACTAACCTCCTAGTGGACATCCAGGACATCTCGAGGTCTCTCCAGCCTCACCTCTGTGTAAGTGACTCCCCCTTCTGCGACCTGGAGTGAACCAGAGGGAGAAGGAAGGTTTAGCTCAATGAATTTCAAATAATTCAAGAATCCAAGGTCTATTTTCCTCTTATCTTCCTATTTTCCTTCTAGCTTCATTTCTTTCCTTCTAGTACTGTAACCAGAACAAGAAGGAAAGCTCAGAGACAAGCCCTAGTTACTGGATTTCGTAGAAATAATTTCATTGAGTGTTTGCAATGGAAATAAAAATGAGTTTTCCAGATTCTCTTCAAATTTTGATTTTTCAAACTGTTCCCCCAATTTTCTCCCATAAGTGCCTGAGAATTCAATGCATTTATAGAAAGACAGTCATTTTTAATTGTTCAAATGGGAGGGAAGATACAGATATACAGGCTTTTCTGTTCAAAGATGAAAGGTTAGTTAGGGAAGAAAGGGGGTCCCATTGTCAAGAGAGGGAGCCACAATATTCAGACCTTCTCACGGGTAAAAGAAGAATTGCAACCTAGAATTGTGATGGACCAATCCTGAAAATGTTTGCTGGTGTGTTAAAAATCTTAGAAAAAAGTAAATGCAATACTTTCAAAAGTAAATGCATCACAGAGAACAGCTTAGCCAAGTGCTGGTAGACACCATCATATAGGAGCTTCCGTTGAATTACATAACCAACACACAAAGAGAAAAGACAGCAGATGGTCAGTACATGGGCATTCACTAAAGAATTCTTACAACATTGTTATAGGTTTGTAATTTTTTTTATAATTACATATCGGGAAAGGACGTGGAAATAGTAAAGAGGAAAGACAGAGAACATTTTATGAGCATTTATACACACTGCTCTGAATTAGGAAGTCAGGAAAGCCAACAGAAACACTTGCATGCTGGCTCCAGATGCTTACTCCCTCCTCTTCCTAATTTCCATTAAAGCTCAAGCTGTCCCAGTTCCAAAAAATTCCCAATGACTGCATTTATTCCTGGGAAAATGCAGACTCCGCACCCCCACCATAGGGTGGTACCTTCACATCCACACTATTCTTAGCTCTGATGGGGCCTTGGCCATCCCTGGGAGCATTACCCAACTGGGGAATTCTGGTGACGTCATGGAAAGTCCAGAGCAAAACTGAAGCTGTTCCACCCTCATTGCTTCCTGAGCTCTGTTCCCCTGCTAAGTCACTGGCATGGGCTCCTGGTCTGGGATCATATTTAATATGGAATCCCCCTACCTTTTTCTTTTATTAAAAGCCAACAGTGCTTTTTCAAATGAAAATTACACTAATTCTGCACACAAAAAAATGCAACCTTCTGTAAATATCTGTTGATTGCAAAAAGAAGGGGAATAGGATTGAGAGGGGGAATATGCAAATTAAGAGAAATAACACAGAATGTAAAGGCTCTGCCAGTGATAGGATAAGTTGGAGTCCACCTCAAATATTATCAGATTCCTCTACACCCTCCCTGCTCAGCAACAGTTACAGCCCTTATCTGTAGTATCGCTCTTGCTTGCTTACTTAGATGTATAGGATATTTAGAGTTATTCTGAATCACCAAAATTAGCAGCAATAACTCAGTAAGGGTTGTTCATGGTTGTTCATGGGGTGAGAGGGCTGTGGGCTGTAGGGTGACTGTCAGGATGATCTGCTGTGATCCCCACAAGAGCACAGCAAAGCTCAGGGCACCCACTGTGAGAACCTGGAATCATCCACTGCCTTGTAAGGGAAAATCATTTCTCAAACATCTGTTAGCTATTGGGCACAATTAATTTTGGCACATCTTACAAGAAATTGTAATGTTCCAAATAGGTCCACATCATAATCCATAACTACTGATTTGACTTTAAGAGAAAATATAAATATTTATGCTATGCAATATAGAATACATGTATATATAAATTTATAAAGCTGAAATATATATATATCCCCCACACTAGAGGCCCGATGCACAAAATGCTTGTAAAGCACGTGGCCCTTGCAGCCCCAGCTTTGTTCAGAAGGTCATCCGGAAGGACACCTGGAAGGCCATTCGGCAGCCCAGTCTTAATTAGCATATTACGATTTTATTATATACACCAAAACTTTAATACTGTCTGCAGGTATTGAAAGTAAGCCTAATAAGCCGAAACCGATTTGGCTCAGTGGTAGAGCATCGGTCTGCGGACTAAAGGGTCCCGGGTTCGATTCCAGTCAAGGGCATGTACCTTGCTTGCGGGCACATCCCTGAAGGGGGTGTGCAAGAGGCAGCTGGTCAATGTTTCTCTCTCATCGACGTTTCTAGCTCTCTATCTCTCTCCCTTCCTCTGTAAAATATCAATAAAATATATTTTTTTTTTAAAAGTAAGCCTAATAAATAGTTAATTTAAGAGCTGATCCTGCTTTTGGACCACTGACAGATTGTGAGGTGATATGTATGTGTGGCCAAGATTGGTTTCACAAAGCAAGTAATGCATCTTAAGAACAGTGCAGTTCTGACTAATTATCCAAGATAATTGTGGGGGGAGGCATTGTGAGACACAGACTGATAATCTCAAATCACAGTTAAAACTAGTTAAAAGTCAGCACACATTTACCATTTACTCAAATGTGTTAAAATAATTCTAAAACAAATGTTTAGAAACAAACAAAAGAAAAGAAACACAATCACACCAGAGAAGATAAAAAGTTCTGTTCCATTTTCTGCTCCTTAACTGACCTCCCCTTTGTTTCACTGTTCAAAGGCAACAAGAGGGGCAAGTCCTAATCAGTGTTCAAATCTGCTAAAGCCTCCCCTTCCTGTCTCTTCCTCCTCCCTCAATGTGGCCCTGAATCCACAGCCACACCTGCTCCCCTGGGAGATCATCTGCTGATTGCTTTCTGGAGGGATGATGTTCTCTGGAACTACATGAAGGACTGGGCAGGAAAGGGTATTCCTTATTCCCAGTGGCCATGCAGACACGACTGATTAGCATGTGTTTGTAAACATGAGACATAGCCTCCAAGATGTGAATGTTGTCACTCTCTTGGAGTGATTTCCCCCCCCCGAAAAAAAATGTCTATTACATCATACACTTCTAGATGAACAAGAGTTGATTACAGCATTTCATCAAATCTAAGAACCATCAATTATAAGATACTAGAGGCCCAGTGCATAAAATTCATGCGGGAGGGGGGGGGTGTCCCTCAGCCCAGCCTGCACCCTTTCCAATCTGGGACCTCTTAAGGGATGTCCGACTGCCTGTTTAGGCCGGGTAGGATCGAGCCTAAAAGAGCAGTCGGACATCCCTCTCACAATCCAGGACTGCTGGATCCTAACTGTTCCCCTGCCTGCCTTCCTGATTGCTCCTAACTGCTTCTGCCTGCCATCCTAATCACCCCCTAACCACGCCCCTGCCAGCCTGACTGATGCCTAACTGCTCCCCTTCCAGCCTGTTTGCCCCCAACTGCCCACCCATGCAGGCCTAGTCTCTCCCATCTGCCCTCCCCTGCTGGCCTGATTGCCCACAACTGCCCTCCCTTGCAAGCCTGGTCCCTTCCAGCTGCCCTCTCTTGCTGGCCATCTTGTGGTAGCCATCTTGTGTCCACATGGGGCAGGATCTTTGACCCAATGGGAGCAGCCATCTTGTGTGATGGCCAATATGCATATTGGAATGATGGCCAATCTGCATATTGGAGTGATGGTCAATCTGCATATTACTCTTTTATTAGATAGAATAGAGGCCTGGTGTACAGGTGGAGATTGGCTGGTTTGCCCTGAAGAGTGCCCTGGATCAGGGTGGGGGTTCCCTTGGGGCGTGGGACAGCCTGGGCAAGGAGCCTATGGTGGTTTGTAGACCGGCCATGCCCCCTGGTGACCCAAGTGGAGGCCTTGGTATCTGCGATATATTTATCTTCTATAATTGAAACTTTGTAGACTTAAGTGGAGGCCAGGGCAGGCCAGGAAGCTTGGCTTCCTCCATTGCCAGGGAAACCCAAGTCTCCTGCTTGTTCCATAGCCACAGCCATCTTGGTTGTGTTAATTTGCATAATCACTCCTGCTTGGCTTGTGGGCATATCGGAGGTATGGTCAATTTGCATGTTTCTCTTTTATTAGTGTAGATATCATTATTGTGTGGACCACTGTGAAAGAAAAAAAAATGCTACTAATTACATAATTCAATGCTTTCTTATTAGTTAGCTTTCTCCCACACAATATCTGTGCTGCCATGCTCTGAGCATTTCTTAAAGGAAGACTCCACTCTATCTCTAGGAGCTTCTTCCGAGCCTCTGGCTTGTATCCTGCAAGTTTTGTCCTGAAAGTTCCTCAGTCTCACCAGAAGACACCAACAAAGCATTTTCAGGGAACCCATTAGGAACACATTTTAAATGATAATTAAATGCAACCCCTGTAGCATAATCAACACACACAATTTAATATGAACAACCAGGATTAAGTTCATCCATGTGCAGCCAAATGACAACCACCATGCCATTATCCCCCGCTGGTCACAAGATATATTCCATTTCAGTGTTGTTAAACTGAGGAAAAGCATGTGTTGTTTTTTTTAGCATGGATGAAATTTGGGGAATATGAAACTAGCAGTGATCAAGAGGGAACCCAGCCCAGCAAATGCTATTGTACTTTTCGACACAGGGTCAGGTGTGGCAGACCAATATAGGCACCCTACAGATGCTCACTGTTTGATAGCCACGGTGTTTCTTATGTCATCCCAGCACAGCATTGAGGATTGAGCTCAGAGATGTTAGTAACGTGGTTCAAGATCACAAAAGTAGCAGGTGACAGAGCCCAAATATGAACCTGACTGTGTCTGACTCCAAAATCCATTATGATTCTACCATCCCTACTGGCCTTTCGTCACTTAAGTTAAAATAGCAGCTATAGTTGTAGTTCACCTGGTCCAGGAATGAAGGGATTACTTACCGGTAAGTCAGAATTTTACAGAGACAAGATAGAATTGTCTATAGTAACTATAATCACAATGTGATATGAGAACTATAAAAACAAGTGACAAAATACTGAGCATGTCTATAAGTATATACATACAACCATTACCAGCTGGGATGTTAGAGAGTTATTTAGGCTGCTCTGGCTCATCTACAGAAAGAAAACCCTCAGGCTTCTTACAACCTGCCATTGCACAAAGGTTATGTGAGTCTACATTACTTCCTTTGTCACATTCTCAAATATCCTCGTTTGGCTAGAGGAGCCCAGGAGTTCACTGTCTGGCAGTTTTAGGCCAACCATGAGCTATGGACATACGACTGTTTGGTTCCACTCACCGAAAGACCATGTTCAGGGTCACTGACAGCAGCTCGGCTCCGATGCGGACAGCAGCCCTCTGACCACTTCACCCACTGAGTTCAGCTAGAACTCTTTCTAAGCCATGGACCTCACATTTGAAATAAGAGTAAGGATTAGTGTGGAAGTTGCACTGCATGCTTTAGTCTCTGTTTTTGCTTCTTTCACACAAGACTTCATCATGAAAAGGAGGAAGCCCAAACTGAAGTGAGTTTAAAAAAACGCTGTCTCCAAGAGAAGGTTCTGGCTTGGCCCTGAATTGAGGTAAGAGGGGATGGTGCACACGATGAGCCTGTAGTGAGCTAGGCCATCCCTGCTCCTCTTCCTTTTGTCTACCCTTCTTCCTTTCTCCTCCCCTTCCTTCTTTACTGACTTCCCTTTCCAGGCTTTCTTTTCCTCTGTCTCTCTTCTGGGAATTCCATGTACCAAAGATACCCTTCCTAAAAAAGAAAAAACAAAAAGAAAAAACTGTGAACCCTGAGTAATGAAAAGAGTGGGGGAGCCTTAATTAAGAAGACAGAAAAGAAAGGTTTAGGCGATACGGGGCATATGTTGTGAGGCCTCCTCCAGAGGCCTTTCCTAACCAGCCTAATTAATTAGTGTTGACAGCCCTATACCCCAGGCACCTTATATTCCAGCTATCTCTGTTCTACAGTCTCTGTAGCGCTTATCATCCAACATATATATATTTTTTTAAAGAGAGAGAAAAATATCGATTTGTTGTTCCACTCATTCATGCGTTTATTGGTTGTATGTGCCCTGACCAGGGATTAAAACTGCAACCTTGGCTCATGGGGACGACACTCTTAACAAACTAAGCCATCTGGCCAGAGCCACATCTGATTTCTAACGTGCTTCCTCTGTTTCCCCGTAGCGTATAGGCTGCTTGAGGGGAGGGGCCTTATCAGTCCTGCTCAGATGTATCTCCAGTTTTTAGCACGTCGCCTAGCATATCCTAGATGTGGGTGAAATTTGTTGAATGAATGAATAAGTGAAGTGACTCACGTGTTATATTAAATTTTCTCTGCATCTGTTCATTGTCTATCCACCTTGTCCATTGTCTGATGTCTGTGTGTAAGCACAATGAAGAAGAGCAACAGGAAGTCTGCCATGAAGATCAGTGAGCGCGATGCCATCTGCATCCCACCCTCGCATAGTCCCAGAGATCTCCAAAATATGCTGGATGGAGGAGAGTATGCCCCTTTTGTATCTCCTCCCATACTAGAGGGCAATTTCATCCAGGTAAATATTTGAGCCCTGAATTATGTTACAATAATCTCAGTCACTAACTTACTCAAAGGTGACTGAGAAGGTCGGGAGGAGAACTGTTTTAAATGTGGCAGTGGAACGTATGATACAGTGAAAGGGGACAGTTTTGGAATGTAAAACAACTGAAAGTAATTATAATGTTAAATAAAAACTGATTTCAAATTTTCCCAACTCCAACCTAGGAATTCTGTCCTAACCCTACCATAATTTTCTATCATAATCTTCTCAAAGTTACATGAAGAGACGGTAGTCATTTTTAGGATATCCTGCCACAGGAAAGCAATCTGACAATTCCTTTCTTAGATTTAAAGAATAGCATCTATGGCACAAGTGGAATTTAAAGAGAATTTTGGCTTTTAGTTCTGAAGGTGAAATACAATTGTCAACTTGTGCTAGGGAAAAAAGTTTGCTTTCATAAAAATGTACCTACATTATGAATGAAACTACATTTCAATGCATTTGGGAGAAGTTCTAACTTTTCTTGGAACATTCAACATTGGAATATTCAGATAAACCTGGCTAGTGTTGCTCAGCGGTTGAGAGTCAACCTATGAACCAGGAGGTCAGGGTCAATTCCAAGTCAGGACACATGCCTGGGTTTTGGGCTTAATCCCCAACAGGGGTCTTGCAGGAGGCAGCCAATCAATGATTCTCTCTCATCATTAATGCTCCTATCCCTCTCTCCCTCTCCATTCCCCTCTCAGAATTTAAAAAACAAACACACACATATTTAAATATATATTCAGACAAAGAAATAGGGAAATGATTCAATGGCATAAGCTGTACCTCTAAACGTCACTAAATGCCACAGCCAAGTCTAACATGAAACACATCCATCAAACAGCTCCTCAGCTGATGCCACAGAGGGGTGACAGAGATGACCACAGACACTTCTTCACTTTCCATAAACACGTTCGCTGCACTGACCCCTGGGAGCCAGAGAGACCACCTCCCCTCCACAACCATAGGCAGGAAGTGATGCCTCAAAGAACACTAACGCTTCAGTGTTGCCCAGAATGCATGTAACAAGTCATAATTGTATGTACTTTACTTTCCATGTGCTTCATTCTTACTAATATTCTTTTCTTTTCTTTTTTCACATTTCTTCCTGCACACTTTTCAAATAACCTTTGCCCGCTCTTATGAGCATGGGGGTGGGGGCCAGTTAGCATTCTATAGACCATCCATGGCCCCATATCATAATTGGATAAGGTTATTCCTTTCAACATGCAGCAAGCTACTGAAGTTTCTGAGTCAACAAGTTTAAATGAAGAAGAATAACAATGAGCTCAAATAGAGTGCCAGAACCTCAGGGCATCAGCTCGCCGACCAGGAGTCATCAAGGACCCTGCCTCCCTCTTTTTGCTCTGTCACCCTCAAGTTAGCTCCCCTCGAACATCACATGCAAGCAGGACAGTGACTGCCAGCAACAGAAGAGATGCCTCTCATCCTTACAACTCTGTGAGGACTCGGGATCCTTTCCCAGAGCCACCAAGAGCCCCCCACTCGTGTCTCATTGGCCAGCCCTGGGTCACATGCTGCTGCTAAAAGCAATCGCTTGCAAGAGGATGAGTCAACATAACTGGTTTATCATGATTTTTAATATGTCTTTATTGACTTCAGAGAGAGGAAGGGCGAGATAGATAGGAACATTGATGAGAGAATAATTGATCAGCTGCCTCCTGCATGCCCCACTCCGGTGATTGAGCCCACAACCTGGGCATGTGCCCTGACCAGGAATGGTGACCTCAGTATTGAGCCACACCAGTTGGGCTAAGTCAATCATAATTTAACCCCTGAGTTGAGACACCAGCCCTGAGGGATGGGGACTGGACAAAACCAGAATTCTGCTCATCGGGCAGAAAAGGAGCATGGTGTTAGGTAGATAATCAATAGTGTGGGTTCTGACGTCTTTTAGAGTATATTTGTTTTCAAGTGATTTATTTTTTGAGCCAGTTATTATACAGCTGAGAAACCAAGTGTTGCTTGGAACTTCTCTGGCTTCACATCCTTGTCCACCCACTTTCCAGTCTCCTTCTCGTCCAGCTGCGAATATTTTACTGGCAGAGATTCTTAGGACTTGGGGTTTTGCACGTACAATTCCTCAGCTTAAAAGTGCTGTCCACACAGCCAGTTTATCTCCCACATTGCTCAGCTCTCGGGGAGATCCCTTTCTCAGGGGAGACTTCTCTGACCCTATGGCCCTGGTGCCTGGGACTGGCCGATGGGTAAGTGTTTAGGAAGTTTGCAAGTAGTTGTTAACCACAGCCACTATTAAAAATTAAATTCTATAAACTTTTCCAATTAAGTTACATTTAAAACAAAGGCAACAAATACTCAAAACTCATTATTCCTATTATTTCTCTCTCTCCCTCCCTCCCTCTCTTGAAACAAACAAATAATAAACATACCCTCAGGTGAGGATTAAATAATAATAATAATAATAATAAGTTGCTCAGTGATTACTTCCCTGGTAGCCCTCCACAGACAGGAGCCATGTCTGAGGGTAGAAATAATTAAAATACCAAAAGAAGTCAGTGGCTATAGAAAAAGGGTCTTTTTACTGTGAGAACTCTAAGAAGTCATAGGAACGAGTGAGTGATCACATGGTTCATTTTTCCTGTTTCCTGCAGCTAAGCAAGGGAGCCGGGACCATGCACCTCATCAGAAAACCCTCTTCCTGTTCTCTGCCTTAGGTCAATAGAAGAGGTGAATCCATTTACCTTCACAACAGAGCCAACTGGGTGGCTGTTGCCATCTGCTCTTCCGGCCACACCGCCAAGACCCCCAACGTGATGCTGCTAGCACATCTCACACCCACGGCCCAGAAAGACAAGCCCCTGTTTGAGAGTCTCCTGAGGTCGTCTCCAGAGACACTGGTGCTCACCAGGTGAGTTACAAAGGGAAGAGCTGAAGGAGGTTTCAGAAAATGGTCTTTGCCCCAAGGAGCTGAAAATGGACACAAGGAGGACACTTGCTCAGTGGGAGCCTCTCCCTGTGCTCCTTGCTGCAAATTAGAGCCACACCCTCAACGCTGGGGAAATGGCTTACGCCAGTGTGGCAGTCAGACAAGAGGTAAATATTTTTCTTAATAAATCTTTATTGTTCATATTATTACAAATGTTCCTCATTCCCCCCCCCCTCCATTGCTCCCCTCCACCAAGTTTCCACCCCACCCTCTGCCCTTTCCCCATCCCCCATGGTCCTCATCCATAGGTGCACAGTTTATGTTCAGTCTCTTCCCGCACCCTCCACTCTCCATTTCCCCGAAAATCATCAGTCCACTCCCCTTCCATACCTCTGATTCTATTATATTCACCAGTTAATATTGTTCATCATGATTTTAACTTCTTTTAGTTTTTAGATTCACTTGTTGATAGTTATGTATTTGTTGTTCATAATTTTTATCTTTATTTTCTTCCTCTTCCTAAAGAACCCCTTTTAGCAATTCATATAATTCTGGCTTGGCGGTGATGAACTCCTTTAGCTTAAATTTATTTGTGAAGCTCTTTATCTGGCCTTCGATTCTGAGTGATAGCTTTGCTAGGTAGAGTATTTTTGGCTGTGGGTTCTTGCTAGTCATCACCTTGAATATTTCTTGCCATTCCCGTCTGGCCTGCATGGTTTCTGTTGAGAAATCAGCTGACAGTCGTATGGGTGCTCCTTTATAGGTAACTACCTGCTTTTGTCTAGCTGCTTTTAATATTCTCTCTTTGTCTTTTGCTCTTGGAATTTTAATTATGATGTGTCTTGGTGTGGTCCTCTTTGGATTCCTTTTGTTTGGGGTTCTGTGTGCTTCCTGGACTTGTAAGTCTATTTCTTTCCCCAGGTGAGGGAAGTTTTCTGTCACTATTTCTTTCTATGTGTTTTTTGTATCTTGCTCTCTGTCATCTTCTGGGAACCCCCATAATTCTGATGTTGGTTCGCTTGAAGTTGTCCTAGAGGTTTCTTACACTATCTTCAACTTTCTGGATTCTCTTGTCTTCTTGCTTCTGTGGAGGAGTGTCCTCTGGCTCTTTGTGTTCCAAACCTTTGACTTGATTCTTGCAATCTTCCATTCTACTTTTAGGATTCTGTATAATATTTTTTATTTCAGAGAATATATTCTTTATTTCTAGTTGATCATTTATCATTTATTGTTGATCCTTTATTATTTCTAGTTGATCCCTTTTCATATCTTCATAGGTCTCGTTTATTTTATTGGCCTTTTCTAGGAGATTCTTGAACAACCTTATAAGCGTGGTTTTGAACTCTATATCCAGTCGCTTTTTGTCCTCCATTTCTTTCGTTTGTGATCTGTTTCCTAGTCTCGGCATTTTCGCTGCTTCCCTGAGTTGGTAGGTTGGGAGGATCAGCTGTGTCTATGCCAGGAGACAGCCTTATTCCACTAGACTTGGAAACCTGAAAAAGCCACTGTGTTCAGCTTGGATGGGGCGGAGTTTCAGGGTGGAGCCTACAGCCTTGGCTTCTGGTTAGCCCCGTCCTCTGAGGTTCCTGAGTCTCAGTGTACCTCAGTGCCCTTTGGTATTTACTGCAAGCACCTCTGAGAGAAAGGCGCCCTAGAGTTTTGCCCGCTACCAGACAGTCTAATCTCTCCCCCAACGAGCCCGCATCTGGGGTTCAGTGCAGTTGGAAGTGGGGTTAAGAGCAGTCTGGAGCTTATGTCTCCTTCCCACTAGGGCAATCCCACAGCCCAATCAACAGTCTGTCCTCTGTGCGCCAAATGTGTGCGACTCAGGGGCTCTGCCTTTCACCGCTTTCCTGAGCTTCCGCCTTTCAGCCCAGATTCCCTCTGTATGAGCCTGGGTCCCCAGGGTCTCGCCCAGAACTGGGGTTCAGTGCAGTCGGAGTTGGAGTTCAGCACAGTCCGGAGCTTTTATCTCCTTCCCGCCAGGGAGCACCAGCCAGGCACTCAGCCGCCCCTCCTCTCCGACTCCATCCTCTCCCCACGCGCGCACCATGTCTCCGTACCTTAGGCTTTTACAGCTCCTCTGGTTTTCCTTCTGGTTTTCTCTTTCCTTCTAGTTGTAGAATTTCTAGTCAGTCAACTTTCCTGTAGGTCTGGATAATGTCCACTTTATATTTTAGTTGTATTTTTTGAAATTGTTGAGTGAGGCTGCAGTTAGGCGTTTAGCTCTGCCGCCATCTTGGGGGTTTTTTCTGAGGTAAAGTTTTTTTTAAATGAACTTAATTAACAGGAACTGAAAACTCAAACTGCCTCTGTAGAACATGCCCCTCTCCCTGCAACATCCTAACTTCTACCGGAAGTAGTTAGCTCTGGTTTTGTCTCAAGCCACCAACTTGCTGTGTGGCCTAGAGCCAATCACCCACCTTCTCTGAGTCTCAACTCTGCAGGATGAAACAGGATGATTTCTTATGGTAAATGTCGGTACACTGATTTTTGTAGTACATCAGAGCCTTAGAAGGGTGACCCAGGTGGGATGGCCCCCAGCAGCCTGATGGCATGTCCTGAAAATGAACATTCCGAGCCTCCTAAACTAAGGACCAGCCCTAGGGACTGTGGCCACGGGAAGGCATGCCTGGTCCCTGCCTGCCCCTACCCGGGCAGGGTGGGAAACCAGCCTGTTGTCCTAAGTCTCACTCTACAAACTGCTATAAAACGTAGCGGGAAAGGCCTTCTGAGAGGCCTCCGATCTGGCCTCCAGATGACCTCTGTGTCTGTTTGCAGGTTTCTCCCTCTGCAGTTTGTGACTCTGTCTGTGCACGATGCTGAGAAAATGCGCCTCAAAGTGAAGTTGGTGAGCGGCCGAGCCTACTACCTCCAGCTCTGTGCCCCTGCATGCATACAGGACATCTTATTCTCTCAATGGGTAAAGCTCATCGCCCTCCTGAATCAGGAGAAAGCCAAAGTGTCGGAAGTCTCCAGCCTCTCGGAACTCACAAATAGCACAGACATCACGGGCTCCATGGACATCATGGATATCGCAGAATTCACAGCTGTACAGACTTCCCATCCGTACACGTATTCAGACCATGTCTATGGCATGGAGAGCACTGATTTCTCAGAGTTAACGGTCGTCACCGACGTCACTGATGTCACGGATGTTCCCGAACAGGAGGTCACTGAGGCCCCAGATGTGAACATTTTCACAGAAGTCACAGAAGTCACAGACCTCCATGATGACACAAACATCTCGGGGGTCAGAGTGGTATTTGAAAATGATGACATACTAAGGGCAAAGCAGAAGGAAAAGGTATGTGGCATGGGAGACTTTCATTCTTTAAGAATCAAGAACAAGGGTGATCCCCAAGGTAGCTCTTCTCGGTTAGTTCCCTGATGGTGATTATCAAAATGCTATGGAACTTCCTCTAATTTTAATAATGAGATCTGATCCTTGCTGTAAAGGAGTTGTCAGGTGTCTCTTGAAATAGGCAGTGACCATCCTTACCACCCAATGTCAGAAGGGTGTGGTGGGTCGGGAAGAACCTTGGGATCGGAGTCTGAGACGTGGCTTGGAATCTTGCCCTGCTGCGGAGTGGTTTGGCCAAGTCACGGAACCTGCATGAGCTTCAGCCTCCTCATCTCTAGGGTGAGAATATTAATATTATGAAAGGGCTATTTTAAGGTCTAAGTGTATATAAAAAGATACAGTACATTGAAGGGTGAGATAAAACTTCAGTAGGGAAAAATGAGGGTAGAAATTAAAATACCAAAAGAAGTGAGTGGCTATAGAAAAAAGCCAGAAAGTAGAAAAACTCAGAGCCATATCCAAAAAAATGGTTAGTCCTGTTTGGCTGGAGCATAATATACGTGGAGAACATTAGGATACAGAATTGAAAAGTTGCTTGCAAACCTTGAATGCCAAAGTAAGAAGTGTGGTTTTCGGTCTTTGGGCATACCTTAGCCACAATAGCCCTTCCTGTAAGGGTGTGAAGGAGCTGTGATTTTGTGTGTGTATTTTTAAGACCGAGAGCTTTTTTTTCCTTTTTTTTTTAAATTGAGTTTTGGAGAGAGGAAGGGATATAGAGAAACATCCATCAATTGCCTTATGCACGCACCCTGACTGGGGATGTAACCTGCAACCTTTTGGTGTACGGGACAACTCCCCAACCAACTAAGCCACCCAGCCAGGGCAATGAGCTGTGTTTTTTAAAGATTAATGTGATGGCAGAAAGGATTGTAGGTAAAGAAATCAATATGAAGACTACTGCAGAAAACCCCAGGGGGCCCCCAAATTTTTTTTTTTTAATGGCAAAGGGCAAGGAAGACATTTCACAGAAGAAACTTCCAATAATACAGCGGAAAAGTTTAACCTCATTAATAATCAAAGCAATTCAAACTTAGAAAGAATCTAGCTTGTAAAACTATTACTTGAAAGAATAAAAGTAGTCCATGTTTGTAAAGCTGTGATCAACACGGAATTCATACAGGTTTATGGTAGGGATGAAAATTACTACAAACCTTAAAATGTACCCTTCGACTCAGGGATCCCACTTCTAGGACTCTTTCTAAAGGAATTAAACAGAAATAGGAATGAGGACTTCGCTATAAAGATGCTAATCATTCCACATCTATACCATGTTTCTAAAAATGAAAATATGGAAGTAACCTACATGTCCACTACAGGGAAAATGGCTAACTGGATAAATCCACGCAGGGCAGGCCCCATGTTTGTCTTATTCAGGAATGACCATAGTATATGTATGGCAAGTTCATAGACACTTAGTAAATATTTGCTAAGTGAGTGAACACTGTAGCTATTAAAATTATTGGAGAATTATTCTTTACTTGGATAAATCTTCATAATATAAAGTTGAGTGAAAAAAATGAAGAATATGATCCCTAAGGTACAGAGGCAATAGGAGCTGAAACCAGTTTGGCTCAGTGGATAGAGTGTCGGCCTGTGGACTGAAGGGTCCCAGGTTCGATTCCGGTCTGATCGATGATTCTCTCTCATCGATGTTTCTAACTCTCTATCCCTCTCTCTTCCTCTCTGTAAAACAATCAATTATATATATATATATATATATATATATATATATATATATATATATATTTTTAAACAGAGGCAATAGGAGGGGAAATCATATTATTAATAGCAGTTTATTTTTGAATTTGGGGATTATAAGCAATTCATGTTTTCTTCACACTTTTCTGAGTTTACTGTCTCCTACAACAAAAAGGATTCATTTTTAATTAGAAGAATTCAAGTGTTAATGATATAAGGAAAACGTTTATAATAAACATTAAGTGAAAAATGTAGCATATGAAACAGAAATATGGTCACAAAAAGTAAATAAATGGACACAGGGACCAAGTGAAATGTGCCAGAGGAGTGGTTATTTCTGGCCAGTGGCATCAGGCTGGCAATAATTTTCTTCCTTTCACCTTATATATTACTAGAAGCCCAGTGCACAAATTCATGCACAGGTGGTGTCCGGCTGGCCCTCCCCGATAGGGGCCTATGGGGCAGGGCCAGCTGGGGAGCAGGGCCATGGACGGATGGCTTCCAGCCCTGCCCCCTAGTTGAACTCCTGCTCGAGCTCCTGGTCCAGGGGACAATTTGCACATTAGCCTTTTATTATATAGAATGGTATTTTTTAAGTTATTCTATAATAAATATGTATGTCTTTCATTGTCAGGCTTAAAATGAAAGAGGGAAATTTTTAAAGAGGAAAATTATTTTCCAGGAAAGGTAGCAGAGGTGATGGAGTAGTTAATGCAGACGCAGGGGATGCTAGAGAGACACAGTATTCAGAACCTGCCAGCTGATTGCTCTGAACCTTAGATTTCCAGGAAGGGATCGAGCCACTTAGAGAGGTAGTGCATTAACCGAAACCAGGAAATTAGAACGGGAGAGATTTTAGGGTTGTAAGGTTTAGGTAGAGGTTCTAAGTGTTTTGAAAAACTAATTTAGTGGTGGTATTATGAAGCTCCAACTCCTCTCACTGATTGGATGCCCTTAAACCAAGGACAGCCTCAGATTGGGGAGTGCCTAGCAAGGCCTTTCTAGAAAACCTTCCTTTCCCTGACAATTCAGGGAGAGAAAGTTCTATAATTTAGTACTGATTTTTTCCCGTGTGAGGTGACTGCGGTACATGCCCACCTGAGTTTTTCATTGAGCTGTGTTGGGTCCCCACACCGCCAGCCTCCAACACCCACCTGGCCCCCCCACGACCATGCAACAAACAGGAAGCTTCAGTCCCTCAGCACTGCGCCCGTGCATCGAATAAATCTGAATGAAACAATTGCTGTTTTAGAATTGGCCCCATAAGTCATCTACAGCTGGATCATGCTCTCCTGATCTGCTGCTGCTTATTATTTTCAAAGGAAAAACTGGAAAAACGTCTGAAGCCTGGGTGCCTACGAGATACAAAGAGTAAGAACGAGCTCAGAGAATTCACAAAACACGTCACCATCTCAAATGTAACACTGACTTTCGAAGGGGAAAGATGCTTCCAAACTACCTTGACGCCAATAGAAAATGAGCCGAATGCCTGCAAAGAGATGAATGAAAGGACCTCGGAAAGAAGCATGGCTCTCAAGGCTGAAGAATCCAGGTGCGTGAGGCAGGGAGGTCCTGGGATGCCGAGATGGGAGGTAACATAGATACAGTATAATCGAATGATGGTATGTCAACTCTTAATTACCCGATTTTGGTTCAATCTTGTCTAAATTTTATTTTCATTCTGGGCTGCCTGCCTGGTCTCACTGTGTGTGCTGAAGAATCAAGAATCACAGGGTCCACCTTTGGGAGTTAGTGGGCCTCGATTTTTAGAATGATGATGGGTGCTCTTTCTTTTATCTTTTATAAAAAAGTGTGTTGTTGTGTTTGTTTTTTTACAGAGAGGAAGGGAGAGAGATAGAGAGTTAGAAACATCGATGAGAGAGAAACATTGATCAGCTGCCTCCTACACATCTCCTACTGGGGATGTGCCTGCAACCAAGGTGCATGCTCCCAGAATCAAACCTGGGACCTTTCAGTCCACAGTTTCTTTACTTGTAAAATGAGAATTATGCCTACCATGCTGAATTGTTGTAGGGATTTAAAAAACTGATGTTAAAAAAAAAAACACAATGCCAGGCACTGTGAACAATGGTAATTGCTTTGAAAATAAAAGAATAGACGAATTAAAATGGAGTAGGGAATGGGGGAAGGAAGGAACATAGCAAGGGAGGGGAGGGAGAAAAGGTTCAGATTGTACATTAGACTAAACAAATCTAATACAGATTGACTTGCATTGAATACAATGCAAAGATGATTTTATCCAAAAGAGTACCTTCAAAGTAATGTTCCCACTACACTAGCTAATACACTGACCCTACAGAAGAACAGGAGAAAAACACAAAACTTATGCAGTCAAAAAAAAAGGGGGGGGGGCCGAAACCGGTTTGGCTCAGTGGTGGACTGAGGGGTCCCGGGTTCGATTCCTGTCAAGGGCATGTACATTAGTTGTGGGCACATCCCCAGTGGGGGGTGTACAAGAGGCAGCTGGTCTATGTTTCTCTCTCATCAACGTTTCTAGCTCTCTATCTCTCTCCCTCTCTGTAAAAATATCAATAAAATATATATTTTTTAAAAAGGTTATTTAAACAGAGGAGGAAAATGCCAATAGGTGACAATTACTATCTTCAATGTATGAGAAGTCCACAGAAGGCTAAATTTAAAAAGCAAATTTAAAATGAAAAGCATTTTAACTAATCACAAAGGAAAAATTTATTATACAGAAAAGTAATATAGCAGACAGCCAACCAATCAATGAAGAACAATACATTACTACGTATCACTGATTAGATATTAATAAACAACAGAACTAGTTTTCAGAGGTTGTGGTGTCTTTGTCCTTGGAAGTTGGTCAAAAATAAACATTCAGACATTTTCCCTGGGTAAACTTTAGACATTATTCTCCTGCCAGAGATCAAGACCTACTCATAATTCTTATGTAATTTTAATCTACTGCTAAATAAACAAGAGACGGCATAGTGGAGTCAAATGTAGCTCTCCTCTGGGGAATCCTTGAAGGGGAGTGCTAGAACATAAATAGTAGACACACCCGGTGTGTTTAGGGCTCTGGGAAGCAGAGCACTAAAAGAATGTAAAGAGCTTGGGACACAGTAAATGATCACCATTGTTGCTGATCGTTCATTTCCAATAGTTTACGTAACAGAAAGTTGGGTGTTCTGTCAAAAAATTGAAAACAAAAACACCTTACTAATATTTTAACCAAGTGAAAATTATGTTGTACTCAAATCTGGTTCTTTCTTGAACCTTTCTTAGCTAAGTACAGGTCAAGGGAATCAAAGGATTATGGGTGATCCTTAGTGAGTCACAAACCTGAAAATCAGAGTCATGTGCATTTAGCCCCTGGACTGTGCATTTCTTGCAATTCTAGAGCCTCTAGATCCAAGTGCCAAGGTATTCAGGCATCAGAGGATGATGATTTCAGTAATTTTGGCTGTCTGCTTAAGCAAAGCATCGTTTAATACCCTTGGTTTCTACGACAGTGGTTCTCAGTATCTCTCCTGGGAACTTGTGAGAGATAAATTCTCAGGCCCACCCCATCCTACTGAATCATAAACTCTGGAGTGGGCTCAGCATTCTGTGCTGCAATAGACCTCCAAGTGGTTCCAAGGCATTCTCACATTTGAGAACCACTGCTTTATGAAAAGCCTGTTCTAGATCTATGCCAGTTCTAGATACTGGTACAAAGTACAGTTTAGCAAGGATTCCTTTCTCCTGAGGGCTTGTTCTTAGTCCCGATATCCAAAGCAAGGATTCCTCCTTAGAGCCATAGGACAAACTATTGGCTTGAACTCTAGGGAGACTTCTTCATGAATTGTTTCTATATGACCAGGAGCTCTAAAATATGGATTCAAAAGAGAAAAATTAATAAAGAGTTTGCCCACCACTGGGTTAAAGCATTAATTTATTTTTAAAGAGAGAAAAATTATATGTTAATTATTTAAATCATTTCAATTTCTTTCCTTTCCCTTAGATTAGCTTTTAGTGCCTTTTAATAAAATGAATAATTAATAAACTTTATTTTTAAGTACTGTTTAGATTTATAGAAAAATTGATAGAGATACACCCACTCAATAACCCACTCCACTGCCATTCTGTAACCCTTCCCCCATCCCCAGACTTCCCTATTAACACTTTGCATTAGTGTGGTACATTTGTTGCAATCTATACTAATAAAAGCGTAATATGCTAATTAGACTGAACAGCCTTCTGGGCATCATTACGGATGTCCTTCCGGATAAAACCACAGTGGTGGAGGTCAAGGCAGAGGTGGTTAGGGGTGGTCAGGCAGGCAAGGGAACAATTAGAGGGTGATCAAACTGGCAGGCAGGCGAGCAGTTAGGAGCCATTGGTCCCTGATTGTGAGAGGGATGTCCAAATGCAGTTGGACATCCCCTGAGGGGTCCCTGATTGGGCCCGCCCCCCCCATGCATGAATTTTTTGCACTAGACCTCTAGCTAATAAGTAATATTGATACATTTTCATTGACTATAGTTCCTAGCTTAAGGTTCACTCTGTGCTTTAGAGTTCAATAGGTTTTGGCACATACATAGTGATATGTATCCACCATGACATATAGAATAGTCTCACTACCCAAAAAGTCCTCTGAGCATTAGATTGGCTCTTACTTTAAAGTATTAAAATTGTGAGATAAAAAAATATTTTATGATAACAAATGCTCTGCAAATTGTTGTTTATCTCACTATTATGATCACTATTAGAAATGAAAAAAAAATCCACATATGAATAGTAAAAATAAAAGGAATCTTGAAGGTTAGCACACCCGAAATTCTTCAAGGCCTCCCCTCCAGTCTCTCGGCTTCCTGAGTCATTTATCTGATGACTCAATTAGGGAGAAAAATAAATAGATAAATTTTAAAACGCAAAGCAAAAACAAATTTTGGTGCTAAGTAATCCTCTTAAGCCCAATTTAATCAAGCCTGGGTTCTTTTTTATTGCCAGTTTGCATTAGGAACATAATTACTTGCTGGAGCCTAATTTGAAAATGTTCATTATGAATGATAGGTGTAATATCTAAGAATAGAATGGAATTGGCTGGTGCTTTGTTCCTGGGACATCTGTAGGATATTGCGGGATTTGTGGGAATGCATTAGGACATTGTGAAAATGATAAATAATTGCTACATATTTTTCATCTTCCAGACCATGGGTTTCAGTGACACTTTATAACCATGCACTTTGGAGCATGAAAAAAAAAAAATTAAACAATGACCTTGTTAGATATGTCCTCAAATTCATTACTCTTTAAAATGCAAATTCAGCCATTTCAATCTAGATGGGTGAAAGGGTATGGAGCCATCTGTAATGTCACCTTAGGTCCTTCCAAAGTGAAGGATTTCCTTTGTAAAGCATTTATATTCCTTTTCATACCTCGATAATAGCGATACCGTGACTCTTCCCTTTGCTGTATGGAGGATAATGGCAGGCTTTATTTTAATTTACACATATTTAAAGTACATTTGTCTGATATTTCTCAATCTCTTGAAAACTTTTGTCATTAAGCTTAACCTTCATTTAAATCACCAGACCTATTTAGTTAAGGCTCTGTGAACATTTATTTGCAAACTCCTCAGAAAATTACTAACTTAACCTTTACTTTAGAAAGATCTATTAGTAGAACTCAAACTGGATGCATTTGCCAGAACCCTTGAAATGGATCATAATTATGTCTTTGTGCTTATCTGTGAATATATTATCTAAAGGCAATTATTTTTCTGAAACACTGTCTTTTGCTCAAACAGCAACAGTTCCAAAATACTGAAAACGTGATGAAGAAACAAAGATTTAGTAAAAATTAAGTGACATGGGTTTATGTTTTAGCATGCCACTGAGGTTAAGAAAATAAGTACTTTTAATGATTTTTTTATTAATTTTTAAAATTAGGAGTGCAGAAAACAAACTTCTTTATCCAAAGACATTTCTGAAAGTGAAATAGTCTAAAAAAAACTGACAGTTTCTCTCCTACTGTATCCACTACACCATAAGAAAAATAACATGTGTATGTTATTCACCGGTGTCGAGAGGAAAAATAATTTTTCTTCTACCCTTCAAGTTCATCTGGCTGGTCTAATAACCAAATTAACATGAAACAGATTAACAAGAGAAAATAATCAAATGTATTACATAGGTACATGTGAGAGTTCCCTAAGAATACAGGAGTCTAGGACAGACTGGGCAGTTCAGGTTAATATGCCACTCTAAACTAAAAGAAGCAGGGCAGGCGTCTGACACATCAAAAGGAAAGTGAGGAATTCACAGATAGAGGAGGAAGAGCACACATTTGGTAAACAAATCTTGCCAGGACCCCCAGACACAATGGGACTCAGAGGGGAGTCTAAAAACTGACTTTGCTTGGCTTCTTCCTTTCTACCACGCTTAGACCACATGCCACTAAGGTGAGCAGATTTTCCTTGTAGCAGGTTTTTCTGTCTGAATTCCTCTAGGCAGGTAAGGGGGAGGGTCAAAGGTTCTTTCTGAGTCTTTTGTTTCTTAAAAATAACCAACTTAAAATAATCAATATGTCAAAAAAAAAAGTCATATTTGGGGGGCTGGCAAGTTTCCCAGGCTCTGTGGCCCCCATCAGGGCCATAGAGACTGTGACAAGGAAGCTAGCAGAGTTGGATAACTTCTGGCCCCAGGCACCCATCCTTTCTAGAATCTATCCCTAGGTCTCTACGAAAGCCTACAATTCCCAACACACCCGGCTCTGTTAGGTGAGCCCTGAGCTTCTCTCAGTCTAAACCCCAAATACGTTTTCAGAGGCTGGAGAGGAAGCAGGGAAAGGATGCCCCAGCCTCACCCAGGGACAGGTAATAAAAATAGATTATGTTATTAATATGGCTTTGCAGGTGGGATAGCTTGCATATTTAGAGACATTTAGATACTTTTACTTTAGTATATTTTATAATCAACAATGCCATAGATGTACAAAAAAAAAAAAAAACACGTTTCATTGCTACCTACAAAGCATTTAGGGAATGGTCAGCTATCTCACACCCAGTAATGCTTTTCTAAATATTTGTGGTTTACAAATGTTTTGAAATGCATTTGTTTGTTTCCACAGGAGCATGAGGACTGATTCAAACACTTCAGGTATGGAACAAATTCCACTCCGTTTCTCTGTGGTCCCTGGAATCTGGGAGTGCGTCCCCGCTGGGTCCCGGAGCAGAGTAGTTAAGAGCGAAGGAATCAAGCGAGATGTGTTGTTGACGCATTCCCTCTCCTGCCTCTGCCCCCCTTCTGGGTCCCGCGCCCAGAAACTTCCCCAGAGCCTGTCCTCGTGCGATCTTTCTTGTGGGGGCCCTCGCCGCTTCACATTCTTCTGTGCAGGTAGGGTTCGGTTTTCTAGCTCCCCCGTATCTAACTGCCCGGGCAGGAACCACTCCCAGGCTAGCTCTGCAGGCAGAACCGGAACAATAGGGCCTCTTGTCCTCGCGGATTTGAAAGGGGAGTGGTCCGCAAGCACATTTCTTGGTAGATCGAAAGCCATCGCCCCTCTTGTCTTCCTGCTTTCAGCTTTGGCCTCTGCTTTGCGGTCAGGTGATTCCATTTAGTGTTTTGTCTGGCAGTTTTTTTCTTCACAAAGTCTCGTGTCTCAGGATTTTAAAACTGCCACACAAGCTTTGGTCGTGGAGGCTGAGCTATAGGCACCAGTGGGGAGCTCTTCCGTGGCCCGCTGCTGACCCACTTCCAAGTTACTGTGGGGGTGGAGTGGACCTCAGCTCCAGTCATGCGCATAAAAGAATGTCATGCAAGGAACATAGAGGCACATTTCGCTGGACTTAAATGGGGCGGGGGTGGAATGCTTCTGCTTTCAAAACCAACACTTAAAGGCATTTGTAGTCACATTTGCAAGAATCCTCCTCCTCAAAAAAAAAAAAAGCAAATAATTAGAGGATAGGTGTCTATACAAGGGGAATTTGTCTCTGGGCCTTCCCACCGGGCATCAGTGTCCCAAGTACCAGATCAACCTCACCAAATGTGGCTTCTTTACTATGTGACAATCCACAGTATTGAACCTGAGACCATCATAGGGAAATATTATTGTAGTCTATAAGAAAAATGCAAAGTCTCCTTTGCAGTATATAGAACTTTCACCTATCACTTCCTACCCCAGATTGTATTTCAAAAAGAAATCAGTTGAGTTTGTAGAAATTCCAGAGATGTCCAATCAGCAAATATTTCCTCTCATTCTCCAGGCAAGGATCAATCTAGCAGCAGCCTTATCACTAACGCATAGTACATTAGCACATAATTAGTACATTCTCCATGTACTCTGAAGTGCTCCCTATGGAAGCCATGGGCATTTTAAATTAATGTAGGAAATCAGTATTTTTTATCTTCACCCTACATGTGTCTTTTGGCACAAACTCAATTTTGTTCAACTGAACTGAACAAAATTGCCTATCTGTTATATATGAAGTACTGGCAAGCTTTGGGAGAGATCAAAACGAAATAAATAACAATATGTATTACCTGGCCTCAAGAGATGCACCAATTACATACACTATAATGGTATAGCTTTCAGAGAAAAGTGGAAGACCTACTTTTAGCTCAAGAAGGAGAGAGAGAGAGAGAGAGAGAGAGAGAGAGAGAGAGAGAGAGAGAGAGAATGAGAATCAAGGAAGATTCTATGAAGGCGGCAGTCTTTGAGTTTGAAAGGGGGAAGCAAGAATATCCTGGATATAGGGAATGGTGTGAACAAAATCTAAGGGGTGGGATAGTGCTGGGCATGGTCAATACAGGAACAAAGAAAGATGCAGCCAGAATGCAAGGCAGGAGCCAGACTGTGGAGGTCTTGCACCATGCCAGGGAGTGTGGCCATTACTGTTTGGGCGGGAAAAGGAGGAGGCATGGAAAGACAGAAATGACAAAATTAGTGTTATGTTTTAGGACAATTGCAGTTTCTAAGAGAAGCTGGAGCCCATTAGAGATAGGAAATCATTATAAATAGTCCAGAAGAAGGGTGCCACGGTTTGAACCAGGTAGGAAGCGGTGAGATGAAGAGGACATGAATATGTAGTCAGCTAGTCTTATTAACTGACTACCGATGGGGGCAAGAGAAAAAAAAAATGAAGACGACAGTTTGGGAGGCAACACAGCTAGAAAGGAGTGAGTCTGTGATACAAGCTGGGAAAGGAACTGGAGGAGTTTGGGAAAGTGAAGAAGTCAACTATGAAACACTCAACTTAGAATCCAAAGCCCTTAGCTCTGACCTCTAACTGCACTTCCTCTGTTTCATATTCAACCTCTCTGGACCTCAGTTTTCTCAACTGTCAAATGTGTGTGCATGTGGGTGGGGGACGGAGGGGCACGACTAGCTGTCTCCGGGCCCTTTCCACTGTTATGACTTTATAAGCCGATATGTTTGTGGCCCATCTGGTGGCCCGTCCTTGTAAATACAGAGGCAGCTTAGAACAGGGCTCTGGGAACGAAGAAGGAAGCAAAGAACAGCCTACAGGCAGCAGAATCCCACTCTGAGCTTGTGAAGCCCCAAGGACAGTATAGGATGCAAGTCTGGCATGCAGGTTTCTCAACAGTATTAATTTTTTTCCCTGTTTGTTTTCTTTGATGTACTTTCTCATTCTTCCCATTTTTCTTTCCTAGATTCTTCCGCTCTTCATTACTTAGGATTGTATAGTTTTGCAGTTTTCCCTCTGATTAGCATTTCTTTCCCCTTTTTCACACTGCTCTGAATCACTTCCTTTTCCCCTTTCACACTCTCTTACTCACCCCAACACTCTTTCCCCCAAGAAAAGCAAAGATTAGTGAAATCATAATCCCTCATTGGATTTAGACTGAGTGTAGACTAAAATTGAGTGCGTAAATCTGATTTCTACTCTAAGTAGACGCCCGAATAATGAGTGCTCCCACTGCAATAAAACAAACCCCTGATCCTATAAACCTCTCAGATTCACTCACCCGCTGCTGGGCAATGGCCAGCTGCAGGCATGGCTTCTAATTCATCTCCCTCAAATCTCTCAGCAGTTGGAAGGAATCACACTTTTTCTCCTTTCTCAGTAGGATTTTGGGTAGCGAGGCACTTCAAATGTATTTTTACAAAAAGGCTATGAGGCAGGGCCGAGGCTAACCTTGTCTCTCTGGATCTGGGTCCATCTCTCTGGATCTGGGTCCGTGTCTCTCTTCCTTCCTGACTTTCAATTTCTTACCTCCCTCGGCTTTCTTCGCCTTAATTTTGTTGAAAAAAAAAAATCGTTTTATCTATGAACCTATGGTATTTTTCAAATGTGTGAAGAAATGACACAAAGACTAGAGATTCAAGGAAAGAAGGGAGGGGAAAATTCTTAAGAAATACTGGGAGCGTCCTCCCCATCCCTGCCAGCCTTTCTTTTCCAGTTACAAATCAAATTCCTCAGCATCCTAAACGGCCAGAGCCTTGATAAAACCGAGGCTACCAGAGAAAGGGTGGGAGGACCCGAAAAGGAAACCTGTTTGTGAAACCTAACAATGGGCTCCATTGGAAAGAATAAAGACATGTTTGATGAGATGGCTGGAACCTCATTTGAATTTAAGACCCAGAATACATTCCCTCTCTTTCTGTGCCTTTTTTCTCTCCTGCTTGTGACTTTCTTCTTTCTTCTTCACTTCCCCTCTCTCTTCCCCTGTCCCCACTATTTTCCTTTTTGCCCTTTGTCTCTCTCCCCGCTCATGTCAATTCCTCTTCTAATTTCCTCGAACTTGTGCCTCATCTGTCTCCCCTTTTCTCAGGGGAACGGATGTGAGGAGAGGAAAGTAAAACAGAGAAAGCAAAGGCCAATGGATAAAAAAACGTATAAGACAACCTAAAGGTAATTTTCTACAATTATAAAATCCCTATAGATATAAAGGTCACACGTGACACTTTCACAAAAAGTTGTAAAAAAAAAATTGAGTGTTTGAACATGGAACCTTATTGCTTCTATTGTAGTGACAATAGAGGTGGACTGGAATGTTGAGGGTTGGTCGTGGTTTCTGCTCTAACCCCACAGGAAAAGAGGGAGCCTTGGATAAAACACTGGAAGGGAATTACTTGCAGCTGCTTTTACGTGATTCCTTTTTTCTTTTAATATTTACTGATTTCAGAGAGGAAGGGAGAAGGAGAGAGAGATAGAAACATCAATGGTGAGAGAGAATCAATGATCGGCTGCCTCCTGCACGCCTCCCATGGGGATCGAGCCTGCAACCCAGGCATGTGCCCTTGGCCACAATGGAACCCGGGACCCTTCAGTCCACAGGGCGACTCTCCATCCACTGAGCCAAGTCGGCTAGGGCTACGTGATTACTTTCATTCCCATTCTTCCTCCTCCTCTTTGTCTCCCTCATCACACTCTTTCCCAACCTGCTTTCTTAGGTTAGCCAAAACCTCTTTCTTTCACGCCACAATTATATCAGTATTTATGGAGTGCCTACTAGGCTGTTTCATACAGTTGGGTAAATTGTACACTGCACCATTCACACTATAGCCTTGCAGCGCATGACCTGCATAGCTGCATGTGGTAGCCCAGGCTTACTCTTCTAAAGTTCTTTGGGACAGTAGCTTGGCAGTGAGTTACTTAAGAATGAAACTTCTCTCAGCAGCCTCCCACAACATAGCTACTGTGTGTGTGTGTGTGTGTGTGTGTGTGTGTGTGTGTGTGTACCCAGACATAAATGTGTACACTTAGGGGCCTGAGTTTGTGGAATTGAAGAGGAGGTTGGAGAACCAGGAGTGGCCTTGGTAGGAACTTCATGCCCATCTCATCAGGGCTCTGATGATAATGGAGGTGCCCACCCTCCTTTACCCGTTCTGTCATGCTACCACCAAAGTCAGCCAGGTTAGCACTGAGTACTTAGTTTATTAACAGAGCCCCACCCAGATGCACACCATAGGCCAGAGGTTACGCACCAGAGGAAATCAACGTGGCCAAAAAATAACAAATGCCCACACACAAAAATCCCCTGGCTTCACAAACACTGCTTAGTCTGTGCCTATGCTTTTGTGTATTTTTTCCTTTTAAGTATGTTCTCAATATCATTCTACTAGAGGCCCAATGCACGGAATTCCTGGAAGAGTAGGCCTTCCTTCCCCTGGGCTGGCACTGGCTTCCCTCTGGCACCCGGGACCCGGGCTTCCCTCGCAGCCCCGGCTTCGTCCAGAAGGTCGTCCGGAAGGACAGCCAGTCTAGTTAGCATATTACGCTTTTATTATTACAGATGGCTAGCTCTCAAAACAGGGTGGGAGAAAAGTAGGCTTACAATTGTTCGTATGGAAAGTAATACAATAATTAATAAATAACAATATAAAAACAAACTTTCTGTTTCATGTACTCCCAACTGTAAACCTACTTTTGCTCTACCCTATATAGTGTACAATTTAGAGAGCGGAAAATCCTTTAAAGATAACCCAATATTCAATTATTTCATCCTTTGATTGACACATTTTATAGCAATGAAATTTCAAATATTGGGGCCTCATTAAGAGCTAAAAATGCAAAAAAGGGCAAAAATGATATACATAGCGTAGATATACATTTAAATCTTGACTTAAGATTTTTAAAAAGTGGCTCTCAAATATTTAAACTGTGAATTACTTATGTATGGGCAAAGGTAGACAACTTTTTAAATTGTGAAAAAAGACTTCATATTACAACTGAAGTGACATGAAAGTTAATTGGCCCCTTATTTAAATGAGCTTGTAAACCTCACATACCTATGACTTATTTTAGGACTCAGTTTAGGTACAAAATAATTCCATGATATATCTATCTAATTCTTACAGAAAAAAAAGCCCATACACTCTTTTCCCCCCCCATACACTCTTAATCTTGACATCTTGATTTATTAGAGTCTTACATGGGTAGAAATAGCTTCAAACAAAAATTTTAAGAAATTTAGAGGTTCCTTTAACATTTCTTCAACCTATACAAAACAAAAACTTATCTGTCCAAAGGATGTTTATTCTTATATTAAGAAGAAAAGTTGGATTATAATGTAATTTTACTTATTATAATAATTTAATTTATGCATATTTAGGTTTTATAAGTTTTTATTTAACAGAAATAACTTTATTCTCTATTTTAGACTTTTTAATTAATTGAACTGACTTCTCCATCTTTTTTATTTCCCAGATGAATACAAACTACTGAACTAAAAAACAAGCACAGCTCAAGAAATAACAGCCAACACAAGGAAAAAACAAAGCGGTGTCTTCCATGTGGCAGAAATAAAGGCTACCACTAATCATTAAGCACTTGTGTCAATCTCATTTCTTAAAGCCTTATTACTGTGGGGTGTCCATTTTAAAGGAAGATAGAGACATATACATAGCTAGAAGATTTTTTATTCATAAGCTCAATTTTCAACTATAAGGTTTCTTAGGGGTTATTGAAAAAGTTTGTTATTCTCTTTGGCTTTACCTTCCTTTCTCATTTGGACATTAACCCAACACTGCATTGTTTCTAACATTGGGCCGGTGGCATCCTTGAAGGAGAGGCCATATTCTTTCCGTCTTTGTGTTCTGAGAGACAGTTTTTATGGAATCAAATGCCATTTTCAGAGTGTGGTTTTAAAAATCCCCATACTTTTAAAAATAAAGAAACTACAGGCAGTCTCCATCTAAAAAAATAGTTTGAATTTTTAAAAGCCACCGCTTGGTCAGAGGGGGAGAGACATATGTACTACTATTTGCAATACCTTGAACAATAAAATAAAAATAAATAAATAAATAAATAACCACCCCTTAATTCTTTTTCAAAAAGCTGCCAGTAATCTATAATGTGCTTTGCATGCATTCTCCATCTTCACAGTAATCTGAGGATATTTCTAATTTCCTGTTTTACAGACAGATGCTAAAAGTGAAACCTGGCAAGGTTAAGTTGCTTATTCAAAGTCATACAGCTAAAATATATACATTGAGGATCACGGTGTCTGCAGTATTGAGAAGATATCCGTGCAAAAGAGCCTATTAGGATGGTAGCAGTGGGTGAGAAGTGCTTAGAATCTGGATGTGAAGGTAGAAATGAGAGGATTTCCTGCTGGGTGGGATCTACAGTAGAAAGCCTCCCCAACTGGAATAGTGAGATTACCGTGGATTGAAATGAAGAAAACTAGATAAACATAAGAAGTTATGGCATGTTCAATTTTTAATAATCATTAGAAATTCAAATGGCCGTGTTGAGCTAATAGTTGAATATATGATTCTGGAGTTATGACAACAGAGGTTTAGGCAGAGACAAATTGAGAGTTGACAGTGTATAAAGCCACCAAGACCAGATGCAATCATATAGGTAATGAGTGATGAAGAACATGATAAGAACAAGTGCAAAGAATTAATGTATATAGTGCCTGGCATGTTTTAAGCGCTTTACGTAAATAGATTTATTTGGTCTTCACATGAATGAGGTAGCTACTTCTTTTTAAAAATATATATATTTTATTGATATTTTACAGAGAGGAAGGGAGAGAGATAGAGAGCTAGAAACGTCGATGAGAGAGAAACATCGACCAGCTGCCTCTTGCACACCCCCTAGCAAGGATGTGCCTGCAACCAATGTACATGCCCTTGACCGGAATCGAACCCGGGACCTTTCAGTCCACCGACCGATGCTCTACCACTGAGCCAAACCGGTTTCGGCAGGTAGCTACTTCTATTATCATCAATTTATAGGTAAGGAAATTGAATCTCGGAGAAATTAAGTTCATTTCTTCTTGTCAAACAGCTAGCAAGTGGTAGAACTGGGATTCAAACCCAGGCAGAGAGAGGTAAAATATTAAGCTTAGCCTGAGAGACTCCAACTTTTAGCCATCAAGGTGATAAGGAAGAACCAGCAAAGAAGGAGACTGAGAAGGAGGTTCCAGTGTATAGGCAGAAAAGCTAGAGCAGTCCAGAGCCCAGAGGACAAAATGGAGAAAATACTCAAAAGCATCAAATGCTTGCTGGCAGGTCAAGGAGAACAAGGACCCAACACCGATCTTGGCATTTAACAAAGTGGCTCTAGCAGGTGACCTTCATAAAGGATGTTTTGAAGCTTTGATGGAGTTAAATCTCAACCAGAGTGATTGAGATAGAAGCATTAGAGTTCAGTTTTCTGGAGTTTAGCACAGATACCACCGCAGACCCAGTCAGAGGTATTCATGGGTGGATATGAATTAAAAGTGGTAGCTGAGATTTATTACATACACAAAATAGAGATATGACTGGGCGATTAGTGAGGAAGAGATATGGGTAATTTTATTGCCCTATTTAGGAGAATAAACCTAGTATTCTTTCTCTTGGATTCAGTCTTGGTCTTTCTCTCATTAGAATAAATTTTCAAGCTCCAAATATACGTGCCCTTTCTCTCCAAAGTAAAATGTCGCCCTGGACCATATTTCATTTGATTACACACCCCTAGTCTAGCACACGGCCACCCAAGGGCACACACACAAAAAGTGGGATAAATGACTAGCACCCTAACTATTGAATATGCTACTCTGAAGTTATTGTTGACTATTTGTTGTTCCCATAATAAGCCCATGCTTTCCTCTGTGTTCTTTACTCATTCAAACTGACAAAAGTTTTATCTTTTTAAAAGGCATGTACAGTATAAGATCTTGATTTTCCTATTATTGTGGGTCTTTCAATAGTGGTTTCTTTTCTTTCCCTGTCCTTCTCCCGCCTCATTAGATAACGAAGCTTCTCCCAGTATAAGACTTTGCCATTTTTTGAGCCTTATTTTCATTTACTCAATTATAATTTATGTTTATGGACTTGTCTTATCTTGTCTCTTTCCCCACCTTACTTAATTCCTCCAGGACAGGGACTGTCCCATGTTTCAGTTCTCTACAGCATAGTACTTAGATGTAAGAAATATATATATATATATATATATATATATATATATATATATATAAAATTAATGAGTGAATATTAAAATAAACTGAGTTGAATGATGCACACCTGTACTGGGTGACACTGATGCTAAACAAACCAAAGACAGTGAGACTTCCCATTCCACATGGCAACAATTGTGTCCTTAGCTCAGGGACATAATCATTTTGGCTAGATTAATGAAAGCTGAAGGAGTACTATAAAACATCAAAACAACAATAACTAAACACACTTAAATTAGAAAATTTCATGGCTTATTGGTTTGCTTTCTGTTTTTATGGTATTTAAAAAATTTAGATACTTGTACAATAATGACTTGCTTTATAACTTCTCTTACATCTCAATCAGTGAGCATTTTTTAAATTTACATCATTTCTGGTCATCTGGTTCATACAGTTAGAAGTGATTAGGCTACTAATTCAGTTATGAAAACTTTGGCTTTCACTGGTACATAGAGGTGATAAAAACAAAAGGGATATAATAGCTTTAGTTAAGGATTTCACATATAACAGTGAAATCCTTAACTAAGGCTTTTTTTTTTTTTTTTTCTATACACAAGGACAAGCAATTTGGGATTCTGGGTATGGCTTTATTCACCAGAATCTTGAAAACTGAGATTTCAGACTTGTTGCAAATGGCTGAAGTGCAATATTAATATATTTACCCCAAGCCTTTAACATAATAAAATGGAACAACATTTTATTACATAAAGCTGTAATAGAGCCGAAACCGGTTTGGCTCAGTGGTAGAGCGTCGGTCTGCGGACTGAAAGGTCCCGGGTTCGATTCTGGTCAAGGGCATGTACATTGGTTGCGGACACATCTCCGGTAGGGGGTGTGCAAGAGGCGGCTGGTCGATGTTTCTCTCTCATCGACGTTTCTAGCTCTCTATCTCTCTCCCTTCCTTTCTGTAAAATATCAATAAAATATATATTTTTTAAAAACTGTAATAGAATCTATTGCCAAATGAGGAAGGAGGAAAGGTATTTCCTATGGTTACTCTCCACCATACTCTTGTTTTTACAATTTGGCTTTCACTACTCACCGAAAAACTTACAAATTTGCCAGGGTGACTCTGGGGATGAATGTGCCTTGTGACAAAGACGAACAACTCTTCTGATGGGGTTTTAAAGCACAGATTACCCATTTCATTCTATTTTGGGATGAAATTATATTTTAACCATATTAGATTCCATATGCGAAGGCTATCAGAATCTTAAAGCTAGGGAATATAGGTTAACCTATTACACATGGATGAGGAATTTTAGGGAAGTAAACTTAGGAATAGTTTAGAAAATTCATGCTCTGAAGTCACAGAACTAGTTAGCGTCAAAGCTAAAAGTCAAATCTAATTACTTTATCTTCAGTTTATAGAAACTGAAGATATCTTTCACTTTTCCCCCTTCCTCCTTTTTTTTTTTTTTTTTTTTTTTTTTTTTTTTTTTTTTTACACAAGGACAAGCAATTTGGGATTCTGGGTATGCCTTTATTCACCAGAAAATAAACTTATTTGCCCTAGGGTCTACCCTCTTTTAAAATGGCAATACCTTTGCGAAGTAAAAATAATAACTAAGATTTGTGTAGCACCTGACATAGGAATTTCCACATATTTTGAGGACATTAGCTGCTATCTCGCACAGATAGCGATCAGCTTTTTACGAGGGGGCGGTCCTGTCACCGAGGAGTCCTAGCAGCTGGGGAAGCAAGCCTAGGGAGCCGGCGAGTTCCTTTGGGTAGGGCTGTTATGCACAATTGCTTGGAGCCAAGCAATTGGAATGTACCGGCCGGCCACGAGAGACTCCTTTTAAAAGAATTCTTTAAACAGCCAGATCAGTGATCCTCAACTGGAGATGATTTTTGGCGCCCAGGGGGTCTTGGGCAATGTTTGATAGTCATAATGGGGTCGTGGCCTATGGCACCGGGTAGAGAGCAGGGATGCTGCTGAACACCCTGCAATGCACAGAAGCCCCACCCCACCCCACCCCACCCCACCCCAATAAAGAATGATGTGGCCCCAATGTCAATAGCCCTCGGGTGAGAAATCCTGAGCTCCAGAAATTCACTGAGGAGCTGGAGAAGGGGAGCTAGCTTCTTGAATTGTTATTTTGTGCATTTTAGAACTTAGAAAATAGGAGACACACACACACACACACACACACACACACACACACACACACACACGACACTCCCCCACCCTCCTCTCGCAACAGTTTCTAGGAAATTCCGGAGACTGTTTATCTGGATTTCCTTGCCCTGGATGTGGGTTGCCCCAGGTAACTCTAAACCCATTTACACGAGTTTTGTGCAACAGCTGTGGCCTTTGGCATTCCTCCTTTCCGGGTTTCAGAGCTCGATCCCAGCTGGTAGCTTTCTGGAGTCTCCTGCCGTCGGCCGAGAGTTCTTCTGCGGGACACTACCGGCAAGTATGTCACGGTTTTTGCTTTGTTGTTTTAAACAAATGCTATGTGGTGGGACGTGTGTCCTAGGCTATGACAAGTGGCCTCCTGGGGAGTATTTTCTTCTGGAGCAGACAGTCACCCACCTGCTCCGGACAGAGCCTCAGGGAAACCTCGCGTTCCGCACACAGCCTAGCCCGCAGGCGCTTCGCCAGAGCGGTTTCCCGGCCGCGAGCCCGGCGCTGCGCTCGCCTTTTATACTGCGAGGCGCGCGAGTGCGCGCGACCCGCCGCTAGGGAGCCGCGGAGCTGACCAATGAGCGGGCCCCCCTCTCCGCGCCGGCTCGGGATTGGGCGACGAGCGCCTGGCTCCCCGCCTAACGGCGGGCGGGGCGCGCCCGGGAGGACCTGGGATAGGCGCGCCCCGCGGCGCCTCGGCCTGGGGAGCGCGCGTGCCTGCGCGTGCGTGCGCGTGCGCGCGCGCGGTCTCGCGGCGGCCGCGGGGGGCCGGTCTCGCGCGGTCTTGAGGCGGAGTCGCGGGCGGCGGAGACGGCGGCGGCTGGCGGCGGCGGGGCGGAGGCGGGGACTGGGGATCGTGAGGTGGGGAATCGGGAGTTTCTGGATTCTTTATCCGGTGTCTTCCAGCGCCGCCGGGCAGCTGTGGTGTCTGCAGTCTTCGGGGGCGGCTGCGGCGGCGGGACCGGCGGCCGCAGTGGCGCAGAGGTAAGAGACGGACGGCGGCGGCGGCGGCGGCGGCTCGGCGGGGAGGTCTTCCTCAACAGGTCCCCCCGGCGCGCGGCGGGGAAGGGGCGCCGGGCTGGGCCCTCCCCCACGCGCCGGGTGCTGGGCCCCGGGGGTGGGGGGGACACCCTCGGCGGCTCCCCCGGCTGCCCCCACGCAGCGGGATCCGCAGACCGTGGCCGAGGGCGTGAGCCCAACCTTTGTCCCTTGGAGGAACGCTGCCTTGCTGTCCCCAGTCCCTCGGTCCAGGCGAGAGGGACCCACCTTGGCAAGGGCTCCCACCCGCCCGCCCGGCCCGAATTGCAGGGGGCGCGGCCGGGAGGCGCGGGTCCCCCCCGGTTCGGGGCTCCCTCCGGGCCGGGCCGGGCCGGGCCGGGGACACGGACCCGGCGAGCACTTTTCCTTTAGGAGGCGGAATGCAGTCGGCGTTCCTCCGCCTGACTCAGCTCCTGGTATTCAGCTGCTGTTACGTTCTTTAAGCAAATAAACAAACAGCTCCTTCCTTGTGACCGCTTGGGAAGAAAACCCTACTCTCTCTCTCTCGTAAATAGTTTCCGATAATTTATACTCTGAATTTGCGGGGTGAACTTTGGAGCCTGTGCATTGTCGTCAGCCGCTGCAGTTACTGCTCAAAGGCGTTTTAAAGCAATCTTGAGGGCAAATTATATAACTTCCTAATAATAACTCACCTGGTGCTTCTCGTCGATTGACATACAGTAATAGGTACGGAATTTAGGTTTCGGTCGAAAGGTGTGTGTGTGTGTGTGGTGGTTGTTTTTGGCAGCGCTAAAATTAAAATCTGATAGGAGGTTTTTACAAGGATGTAGTGCATGTTTTGGGCTTCGTACTTGTTTAGAATGGTAAGAATTTTGATATGGAAACTCTCTAGAACGAGAATTTTAAAATGTTGGGTTTACTGACAAGGTGAAAGATGTTAATATTTCTGCTTTTTTTTTTTAAAAAAAAGTTATAGCATGTTTTAATGATTGTATTCTAATTATGCTTCTGGATTATGCCAGAAGTTAACAACCTATTAAATTCTGCAATAGTAACAAATTACATGTTGGTTATTGGTGTCTTTGAAGCATAAGTATTGGTGGTAATGAAATTGTTAAATAACATTTTTTCGATTACAAAGTACTGATTTTTTTTTTATTAGATCCCTGTGGACCTGGCATATTACAAGTTTTTAAAGGCCCTTTAAACTATTGTAGCAGGCTGAAGCTATAAAATTATAATGTAAGGTCTTTATAGGTGAAACAGGCAAAAATACAAAAAACCATTCATGTTATCTTTATGTTTTTTGTGTGTCTTTTATCCTCTCCTGAGGATATTTTCCCCATTGCCTTTAATATATATATATATATATATATATATATATATATATATATATTTATTTATTTTTTAATTGACTTCAGAAAGACAGGGAGAGGGAGAGAGAGATAGAAACATCAATGATGGGAGTCATTGATTGGCTGCCTCCTGCATGCCCCCTACTGGGGATCGTGTGGCAACCTGGGCACATGCCCTGACCAGAAATCAAACTGTGACCTCGGTAAGGAGGGAAGGAGAGAGAGAGAGAGAGAAACATCATGTGAGAGAGACACATGCAGGTGCCCAGATGGGGAGGTGGGAGAGGCAGGGAGCAAACCCGCAACCCAGGTAGTGCCTTTGACTGGGAATCGAGGAATAGAACCCTCAACTCTCCCTTCAGTGCGGGGACTATCTTAATGTTTTAAAAAAGCAAGTGAATCTTACCATGTAGTTGAATGATTTTTGGCTAGACAGACCTGAACTTGACAAGTAAAGATGGGCTCAATAATATTAACTTGTTTTAGAATATTGATATGAGAAAGAATATATGTTTTACCTGAGGGCAAGCTGTATATGTTCTTTCTGAATTTGTCATCTTGATTAAAAAGTGCATCAAAACTGTACCAAGAAATTTGGTCCTTTTTATGTATCAGTATACAAAGATGTCCTATTTCTCTCATACTTTCTGATTTCATGATGTCTGGGAAAAATAGTTTCTCCACCTAGGGGCTCTATATTATAATTTTTATTATGTACTTAGTGAATCATAGAATTATTGAGTTGGTAATATTCTTAATGGTTATATAGCCTTGCTTTAATTTTCCAAGAAAAATGAGGTCATGTAACAAGTAGTCCATAGTCTGACTGCTAGTTAGTGACAAAGTTGGAACTAAATGCTAAATGCTTGTCTCCAGATTCCAAGTACGGTGCTCTTTTCAATATATACTATTGTTAAATAAATAAACCAATAAGTTACCCTTCTCAAAATCACATTTGTAGCCATCAGGGTTGATTCTTTTCCTTAAGTATTTGTTTCCTTTTTTAAATAACCACTAGCCACAATTAATTCATTTCCCTACTGAAGGGTTGTTTTCAGTTTTTTAGTATTTCTAACAATGTTCAATGAATATCTTTGTGCATGTCTGCTTGAGCACATGTATGAAGATTTTCCTAGAATGTATACATATCTGTAAGTGGAATTGCTAGGCCATCAGTTGATGTGCATTTTCAATATAGATGCAGCCAAATTGTCCTCCTAAATTGTAATAATTGCCCACACTTGGAATTGTCAGTTTGGCATTGCCAGATTTTTAAAATTTTCTGCCACTCTTATTCATGAAAAATGATGTATTTGTATCTTTCTTTCAGAAAGACTTCAACTTTATTTTTAATTTACATGAAATGAAATTAACTCTTTCATTGTATAGTTTAGTGTTTCCCAAACTTCTCTCATGATGAGAAGAGCACTAGTTAAGTATACAATTTTATCTATATGTTCCCAAATTCTAGTTTAGCACTTCTTAGTTGGGGTTCAGGAATCTGTATGTTAACAACTCCACCAGGTGATTCTCATCATGAGAGAAGTTTGGGGAACACTGGAGTTGTTTGGGCAATTGCATAAAGCTGTGCAACTACCAAAATCAAGATACAGAATAGTTTCAGCACCCCACATTCCCTTTGAGCTACTCTTTTACAATGAACCCTTCATCCACCCTAAACCCCTGGTAACTAATGATGTTTGTAATTTCTAAAATACATAAATGAAATACTTTGAGTCTGGTTTCTTTCATTTAGCATAAGACGCTTGTGTTCATTCATGCTCTTGAGTGTATCAGCAGTTTTTCTTCAGCTTTATTGCTGAAAATAGTAATACATTTTATGAAGGTACTACACTTTGTTTACCCATCCAGCAGTTGAAGCACATTTGAGTTATTTTCAGGGTTTTTCTTACATGTGTTTTTTTACTGTGAATAAAACTTATGTGATTCTTTACAAATAGGTTTTTGTGTGAACACATCTTCATTTCTCTTGGATAAACACCTGGAAGTGGAATTGCTGGGTCAGATGATAGGTGTATGTTTAACTTTATTAAAACTGTCTGTTGTAGGCAGAATTAATGTCCCACAAGTATATCCTAATCTCTGGAACCAGTGAATAAATTAGGTTGCATGGCAAAGATGAATTAAAGTTGCAGGTGGAATTAAAATTGCTAATCAACTGATTTATATTGAGACTATCCTGGATTATCCAGGTGGGCTTAAAGTATCACAGAAGACCTCAAAGGAAAAGAGAGAAGCAGTAGAGTCAGATAACAAGATGTAACAAGGAAAGCAGAGCCAGGGAGATAGAGTTCTTGGTTTTGAGGATGGAGGAGGGGGGCCATAAGCTAAGGAATGTAGAGATCTGTAGAAACTGGAAAAAGCTAGGAAATGGATTAACCTGTAGATCCCCAGAAAAGAATGCAGCTTGATTTTATTAGTCCAGGGAGTCCTGAGTCAGACTTTTAACCTGCAGAAATGTAAAATAATAAATTTGTGTTGTGTTAAGCCATTGAGTTTCTGGTAATTTGTTACAGCAGCATAGCAAACTCTATGCTGTAAAACTGTTTTCCAAAGAGGCTGAACCAGTTTGTGTTTTCCTCAGCAATGTATGAGTGTTACTTTACATCCTCATCAGCACTTGGAACGGTAAAGCTTTTTAACTTCAGTCATTCTAGTATGTATGTATCCAGTATCTCATTGCGGGTTTTATTTGCATTTTTCTGATGACTAATAATAATAAGCATCTTTTCATGTATATGGTGCTCTCTGTATACAGTGGAACATGGTTCTTGAACTTAATTCATTCTAAAAGACTGTTCGTGATTTGTTCAAAATTCGAATCATTTTTCCCATTAGAAATAATGTAAATTGAATTAATCTGATCCAAACCCCCAAATGGTTTCCTATGTTAGCCTTTCTTAGTTGACTGTGATGGTTGTTTCAAGAGCACTTTCACACCCTTCGCAACATCAGCACTCTTGATGGCCTCTTCATGGTTTTAAAATGGTGCTAGTTGTGGATTTCACTCAGCCATATT
Organism: Vespertilio murinus; assembly: GCA_963924515.1. Lineage (NCBI taxonomy): Eukaryota > Metazoa > Chordata > Mammalia > Chiroptera > Vespertilionidae > Vespertilio > Vespertilio murinus. The sequence continues at coordinate 191,453,071 of OZ004704.1, forward strand.
CAGTAGCCAAATCAGACATGTGAACAACCCTATCATACTTTGCAGTTATTTCTTTTTTAAGCTCTACATTGTTCTCTCAACTTTCACTTTGCTGCTATCACTAACCTCAGGACCCATAGTGACTTACTGTATGTATTTAATAATAGCAAAAAAAAAAAAAACCTGCAAAAGTATTCATAGCACAATTTCCTGAAATGTTAACAACAGGTTTAGTAGTAAACTGACTCATGTCTTCACATTCTCTCTTCCTGCCTGAGATGCATCACTGATCATATGGGTATCAGCCTGAAAGTGTTGTCTGGTCAAGAACCAAAGTTTTGTTTGACACCCGAGCCATTTTTTCCATGAACAACTTGGTTGCAAATCAAATTGTTTGAAATGGGAGATGTTGGAGAACCCAAGGTTTGACTGTATCTTCTTTGTTGAAGTGTCCAAGTATTTTGCTCATTTTAAAATTTGATTTTCTTATTGTCACATTTTGAGAGTTCTGTATATTCCTTTGTTAGCTATGTGATTTGCAAAGATTTTTCTCCCAGTGTGTGCCTTGCCTTTTCCGTTCTCTTAACAATGTCTTTTGAAGTATAGAAGTTTTATATTTTGGTGAAGTCCAAAGTATCAGTATTTTTTTTTTTTAATGGATCTCACTTTTGGTACTGTATCTGTGAACTCTGCCTTCCTAACCCAATGTTACAAAGATTTTCTCCTATGTTTTCTTATACATGTTTTATATTTAGATCTATGTTTATTTTCTGTTTGAGTAAATTTTTGTATGGAGAGATGTTTGGGTTGACCATTTGTTGAAAAGACTGCTCTGTCTTTATTGAATTGTCATTTGACTACATTTGTGTAGGTCTGTTTCTAGAGGCCTATTTTCCATTGGTCTGTTTGTTTATCCTTCCACAATATCACAATGTCTTGATTACTAGAGCTTTAAAATCTTGAAATCAGATCATGTGAGTTCTCTAACTTTATTCTATTGCAAAAGTGTTTTAACGTTATTTTACCTTTTCATGTACATTTTAGAATCTCCTTGTCGATATCCACAAAAAAATCTGCTAGGATTTCATTTGGGTTTGTGTTTAATCTGTAGTTCAATTTGAGGACAGTTGACATCTTAACAAAATTGATATTCCCAATCTGTAAACATGGCATTCACTCAATTTACTTAGGTCTTTGATTTCTTTTATAAATGCTTTTTAGTTTTCAGTGTGTAAATCTTGAAAATATTTTATTAGATCTATACCTAAGTTTTCAATTTTTTTGGTCCTGTTTTAAATAGTCAACATTTTATTTTTTTATTTTTAAAAAAATATACTTTATTGATATTTTACAGAGAGGAAGGGAGAGAGATAGAGAGCCAGAAACGTCGATGAGAGAGAAACATCTACCAGCTGCCTCCTGCACACCCCCACCGGGGATGTGCCCGCAACCAAGGTACATGCCCTTGGCCGGAATCGAACCCGAGACCTTTCAGTCCGCAGACCGATGCTCTACCACTGAGCCAAACCGGTTTCGGCTAAATAGTCAACATTTTAAAAGACTTAGGCTTCCAATTGATCATGACAAGATATAGAACTACACTGTGTGTGTTTTATATTGATTTTTGTATCCTGAGTTTATACTAAACTCATCTATTCTGTGAGGTTATTTTTTTGTTTGTTTGTTTTTTAAGGTTTCTTGGGATTTTTCAAGTAGAAAGTCTTTAATCAATGATTTGAAGCATGTTTATTTCTTTCTAGTCTGTATGCCTCTTTTTCTTTTTAATTCTTTATTGTTTAAAGAATTATGTAAGTCTTCTTTTTCTCCCATTGACCTCTCCCTGACTGTCCCCACCCCTCAGCACATGCCTTCATCCCACCCTGCCTGTGTCCATTGGTTATGCTCATATGCATGCATTCAAGTCCTTTTGTTGATCTCTTTTCCCCTCGTCCCTGCCTTCCCTCATAGTTTAGACAGTCTGTTCTATGGTTCTGGTTCTATTTTTTGTTCATCAGTTTATGTTGTTCATTATATTCCACAAATGAGGGAGATCATATAATATTTATCTTTCTCTGACTGGCTTATATCATTTAGCATAATGTTCTCCAGTTCCTTCTTTTTTTTTATTTTATAATAAGTCTTTATCGTTCAGATTATTACAGGTGTTCCTCTTTGTGCCCCTCTCCCCCAATAGCTCCCCTCCACCTGATTCCCAACCCCACCCCATGCCCTTACCCCTGCAATGTCTTCATCCATAGGTGTAAGATGTTTGTCCAATCTCTTCCTGCACCCCTCAAACCCCCTTCCCCCTGAGAATTGTTAGTCCAATCCCTTTCTATGTCCCTGATTTATATTTATTAGTCCATTTTGCTCTTCAGATTTTTTTATTCACTTGATTTTTTTAGATTCGCTTGTTGGTAGGTATGTATTTGATGTCTTTTTGTTGTTCATAATGTTTTTACCTTTACCTTTTTCTCCCTCTTCTTAAAGAATACCCTTCAACATTTCATGTAATCCTTGTTTGGTGTTGATAAACTCCTTTAACTTTTTCTTGTCTGGGAAGCTCTTTATCTGACCTTCAATTTTGAATGATAGCTTTGCTGGGTAGAGTAATCTTGGTTGTAGGTTCTTGTTGTTCATCATTTTGAATATTTCTTGCCATTCCTGTCTGGCCTTCATAGTTTCTGTTGAGAAATCAGCTGACAGTCTTATGGATATTCCTTTGTAGGTAACTAGTTGTTTTTCTCTTGCTGCTTGTAAGATTTTCTCTTTGTCTTTTGCTCTTGGCATTTTACTTATGATGTGTCTTGGTGTGGTCCTCTTTGGATTCCTCTTGTTTGGAGTTCTATGTGCTTCCTGAACTTGTAGGTCTATTTCTTTCACCAGGTAGGTAAAGTTTTATGTTATTATTTCTTCCATAAGGCCTTCAATATCCTGTTCTCTCTTTTCTTCTGGCACCCCAAAAATCTGGATGTTGGTACATTTTAAGCCGTTCTGGAGGCTCCTTATGCTATCCTCACACTTTTGGATTCTTCTTTCTTTTTGCCTCTCTGATTGGGTGATTTTTGCTTCCTTATATTCCAGATCTTTGGTTTGATTCTGGGGGCATGTTGATCTATAGTTGAGTTTCTATATATTCTTTATTTCAGACTTTGTATGCTTAATTTCTGGCTGGTCCTTTTCCATCAGTTCCTCCTTTTTTTACAGCAGCATAATATTCCATTGTGCAGATGTACCATAGTTTTCTAATCCACTCATCTGCTGATGGGCATTTAGGCTGTTTCCAAATCTTAACTATTGTAAATTGTGCTGCTATGAACACAGGGGTGCCTATATCCTTTCTGATTGGTGTTTCTGTTTTCTTGGGATATATTCCTATAAGTGGGATTACTGGGTCAAATGGGAGTTCCATTTTCAATTTTTTGAGGAAATGCCATACTGTTTTCCACAGTGGCTGCACCAGTCTGCATTCCCACCAGCAGTGCAAGAGGGTTCCTTTTTCTCCACAACCTCTCCAGCACTTGTTGTTTATTGATTTGTTGATGATAGCCATTCTGACAGGTGTGAGATGGGACCTCATTGTTATTTTGATTTGCATCTCTTGGATGATTAGTGACTTTGAGCATGTTTCATATGTCTCTTGGCCTTAGAAGGCCTTTTCTTCTTCTTGACATTGCACTAGGTCTTCAAGTGAGATATTGAATAGGAATGGTGAAAGGTAACATTATTGCCTTGTTCACAGTTTTAAAGGGAAAGCATTAAGTCTTTCATTTTTAAAACTAGAGGCCCAATACATGAAAATTCATGCACTGGAAGGGGGCGTCCTTCAGCCCAACCTGCCCCCTCTCACAGTCCAGGAGACCTCAAGGGTGGGAGGTGAACCAGTGATCAGGGAAAAGCGACACCCCCATCATACTTCTGCTACTGCCACTTTCCATCAGTGCAAGCCTCAGCCGGCCCTGGTTACCTGAGCCTTGGGCAGCCCCGGGCGGCTGGGCAGCCACCATCCTGGGTGACAGTGCAGCCGCCATCTAAGGCTTGCTTGCATCTTAGGCTAGCCCTGGACGGCTGGGGGTCCTGAGGAGACTGAGGGACTCCAGAGGCAGCCAGATCTGCCTGGGAGTGGGCCCAGCTGAACACCTGCTGCCCTGGCAGGGCTAAGGGGACTGGGAGCCGCCATCTTGTGGCTGTGGGTACAGCCATCTTTGAAGGCGTGGTAGTCAATTAGCATAGTCCCTCCTTATTGGCTATGGGTGCCATCTTTGTGAGGGTGTGATGGTCAATTAGCATATTCCCTCTTTATTAAACAGGATGTTAGCTGTAAGGTTGTTTTGTAGATTCTCTAAATCAGGTTAAGGAAGTTTCCTCCTATTCTGAGGTTGCTGAATGGATGTTGAATTTTGTCAAATGCCTTTTTGCATCTGTTGAGGTGATCATGTAGGTTTTTTGTTTAATCTGTTAATATAGTGAGTTAAATTAAGTAATTTTCAAATATTGAACCAGCCTTGTATGGTTATAGGAATAACTCCAGAGTTGTTTCAAACAAAATCATTTTGGATTATTTTCCTTTGACTAATATATATTAAAATTTATTCTTAAAAACAAAGAAGGAAACCAAATATAAGATTTTGTGAGCTAGTGTTTATAAAGTCAAAGAATCAAGACATTTATTAACACTTGTATAAAGTTTACATGTTGGTAGGAGTTAAGTGTTCTTTTAAAAAAAAAAAAAATATATATATATATATATATATATATATATATATATATATATTTTATTGATTTTTTTTTTACAGAGAAGAAAGGAGAAGGGTAGAGAGTCAAAAACATCGCTGAGAGAAACATTGGCCAGCTGCCTCCTGCCCACCACCTACTGGGGATGTGCTCACAACCAAGGTACATGCCCTTGACCGGAATCAAACCTGGGACCCTTCAATTCGTAGACCAACGCTCTACCACTGAGCCAAACCGGTTTCGGCTGCATTACGTTTTAATAAATATATTTTAATAGAGTATGTGATTATCAATACTTTGATTAAGCAATTTTACAGAAATTGTGTGAATTAGTTATCATACACTGAATCAGTAATGAATAACTGTAATTGTCTGCTGAGGTAAAGTTTTTTTCATCTCTGAAATAATGGTGAAAATCTATGTATGGGGGCGGGGGCAATATTTGTTACCCTGCTTATAAACAGCTTACATATGTAGTGAGATCAAGTTCTCAGTGTTACCAGTTTCACTCACTGACTTCTCAAACATTACTCTAGGGTGTTTTTTCACTACATTGCTTTTAGTATACATTTTTAATTAGGCTTAAAAAGTGACATAATTTGTAGAGTTGAGTTGCATTGCAAGTGATTTAAAATCTTATGCTCAGATAAGCCATTTGTTTAATTTTATGATTATTAATTGTATTAATATTTTGATTACCTTTTTCCCTTTTGTGTAATCTGTTTTGGGTCGTGTATTCTTTCCCATTTATACAAGTTTTCTTAGGATGTTCTTTATAGGTAACTAGCATTTTCAGTAGTTGTAGTATAGCACTTATCAAATAGCATTGCAGTTGTATAGGGATTTTGTTTGTTTCCTTGTTTACTTATCTGATTTCCATACTAAACTTTAAGTTTCTTTTTCTTGCCAGTGACAATCCAGGTTTCTGTACCAAGTGGATTTTTACACTATTGAATGAAAGTATCTTTTAATAACCTTTTTAACTGCAGGATTTGTAATACAGTAGTTCCCTCTTATCCTTGATTTCACTTTCATGGTTTCAGTTACCTGTGGTCAACTGTGGCTTGAAAATATTAAATGGAAAATTTCAAAACAATTGACAAGTTTTAAGTCATATATCATTCTGAGTAGCATGATTCTCTCCCTCTCCTGCTCTCCCCATGTGAATTATTCCTTTGTCCAATGTATTTACACTGGATATGCTACCTGACCAGATCAACTGTGCTTGTGTTCAAGCAACCCTTATTTTACTTAATAATAGCCCTAGTGTGCAAGAATAATGATGCTGGCAATTCAGATATGCTAAAGAGAAGCCATAAAGTACTTCCTTTAAGTGAAAAGGTGAATATAGTAGAGTAAGATATTTTGAAAGAAACTATATTCACATAATTTTATTACAATACTAGAGGCCCGATGCATGAAATTCGTGCAAAGAGTGGGTCTTCCTTCCCCCAGCTACTGGCAACCAGCTTCCCTCTGGTTCCCAGGATCCAGGCTTCCCTCAGAGTCCTGGTTTCATTTGGAAGGTCGTCTGGAAGGATGTCTGGTCTCATTAGCATGTTATGCTTTTATTATGATGATGTTATAACTATCTTATTTTATTATTGGTTTTGTTAATCTCTTACTGCACCTAATTACTCAACCTTTATCATAGGTGCGTATGTATAGGGGGAAAATACAGTATTTATAGAATTGGGTGCTATCTGCGGTTTCAGGCATCTTATCCACTAGGGGTCTTAGAACATATCCCCCATGGATAAGGGGGATGTGCTGTTCAGTAATCTTTAAGATTGATCTTTTGTTCCTATTTCTTGTTGCATATTAACCCGCTTGTTCTTCTGCCATCTAACACTACCTGGTCAAAATTAGAACATGGCTCATACTTTCAGTCAGCAATACTAGAGTACTAAAAGTTCAATGGATTCTAAACTTGGTGACATTTGTTACCTCATCAGTTTTCTTCTCAGTTTCTTGTTTCCTGTTCTGATGACACAACCCTACTTCTGATCATGAAAATACTCTCTGTTAGCCTAATTTATAGGTAACAATAGAAATGAATATTAATTTTGTTTAATGTTCTTGTTCTAATAACTATGAAATGGTTACTTGATATTTCTTCAATGAAGAGGCAAACTATTCTTTTTTATGGCCAGTTGTTGAATTGCATTCCAGTGAGGTAATCATCTACTAATTTGCTGACCTTTGAAGCATATTTTTTTTCTCTAGTAAGCTATAAATCACTGAGGGAAGTCAAAAGTTGGAATCTCTTACACATTTTTAGAGACCTGAAACTTGTGACAAGTGATTGACTAAAGGATTTACACTTAAGATTAAAGGGATAGAGAAAAATGTATGTGGAATAAGCATAAAAATAGACATCTGTAAAGCAAAGCAATAGCTATGTGAGTTTGTAATTGGGATTCTATGAAGGCTGTCATTGTGAGCTATTAACATGATGAAAGAATGGATGAAATCAAAATTATGACAAGGTTCTGTAACTTCTCCCACAGGAAGGGCTCACACGCAGCAGTTTGTTACTATATTTAAAGTATAGGTGGTTCCTTTTGGAATTTCTCTTACAATTAATGCCCTTGTTCCTTTAGTAAACTAGTTTCCTCTAATTTTTAAATTAAAGATGGAACATACCTTATTTGCCAGCGTATAAGACGATTTTTTGGCCCTGAAAAATACCGTATTTGCCGGCGTATAAGAAACTGGGCGTATAAGACAACCCCCTAACATTTCCACTCAAAATACAGAGTTTGTTATATACTCGCCGTATAAGACTACCCCCCACTTGGAGGCATATTTTTCAGGGCCAAAAAATCGTCTTATACGCCGGCAAATACAGTAATTATTTTTGTGTGGTAGAGGAAGTCCTGAGTATTGAGAAATCATAATTCTAATGATAATTTAAGTGTTTTATTTAAAAATTCTTAGCTGCATTACTTATGAAATGGTTAAGGGTCTTAAGGATTATATATACACTAGAGGCTCGGTGCACAAAAATTCGTGCAAGAGTAGGTCTTTCCTCCGGCTGTGGTCACTGGCTTCCCTCCTGCCACCCGCAGGCACCTGGGACCCGGGCTGGCTTCTCTCAGGCCACTCATAGGCACCAGGAACCTGGGCTGGCTTCCCTCCGACCTTGGCTTCATCAGGAAGGATGTCCAGTCTAATTAGCATATTACCCTTTAATCATAGACTAGAGGCCCGGTGCACAAAATTCGTGTGTGGGAGAGGGGTGTCCCTCAGCCTGGCCTGCACTCTCTCTAATCCAGGACCCCTTGGGGGATGTCTGACTGCCAGCTTAGAGGAGAATCAATTCCTGTGGATCAGGCCTACACTGGCAGTTGGACATCCCTCTCACAATCCAGGACCACTAGCTCCTAACTGCTTGCCTGCCTGCCATCCTGATCTCCCTAACTCAGTGGTTCTCAACTTTTCTAATGCCACCACCCTTTAATACACTTCCTAATGTTGTGGTGACCCCCAACCATGAAATTATTTTTGTTGCCAAAACCGGTTTGGCTCAGTGGTAGAGCGTCGGTCTGCGGACTTAAAAGCCCCAGGTTCGATTCCGGTCAAGGGCATGTACATTGGTTGCGGGCACATCCCCGGTGGGGGGTGTGCAAGAGGCAGCTGGTCGATGTTTCTCTCTCATCGACATTTCTAGCTCTCTATCTCTCTCCCTTCTTCTCTGTAAAATATCAATAAAATATATTTTTTTAAATTATTTTCGTTGCTACTTCATAACTGTAATTTTGCTACTGTTATGAATTGTAATATCTGTTTTCCAATGGTCTTAGGCTCTACAGCAGCAGTTCTCAACCTGTGGGTTGCAACTCACCGGTTGAGAACCACTTGGGTGGCCCTGGGGGGCTGAGGGCAGGTCTAGCTACACTATGTGCCTCCGCCCCTCTCCCCCAGAGGGGCGTACTTGTGGCACATAGCAGGGCTGAAAGGACTCTGGGACTCTGGCAGGGCTGAGGGGACTGGGCACCACCATCTTGTGGCTATGGGCACTGCCATCTTTGTGATGATACGACGATCAATTTGCATATTCTCTCTATTAGATAGGATGCTACTTTATCTTTCTACTCTGATTGGAAGAAAAGTTTCACTCTCACTATATTTTCTTGGGGAGAACTACAAAATGGCAGAACCAGAAGTCATGAGACACAGTGAGGAATTAAGACTGTGGGCTAGGATGCAAAAGAAAAACTCAAAGAGGATATGCTCTGCTCTGTTACTAAATAATTCAAGTCTTAAAAATCAGGCTTCAGCTTGAGATGCAGTTGTGTCATTTAGTTTTTTTGCATTGGAGAAGTTACTTATTTTTACTAAGCTAAGTCACAAAATTTAACAAGGAGATGGTTGTGAGGGTTAATAAGACAATACATGCCAAGTACAGTGAGTGAATGATGACATATTAATCCCTTATTAAGCAGTAGCTTAAGAGAGAGGAAAGGCAACAAAAACTTTTGGAAAAAGGGACACTGCCAATATAAATGTGTGTTTCAGGGAAGATAACTTGGCATTATTGTGTAAAATTATTGGCAACTAGAAAGACTATCAAGTTTATAGAAAAATCTGTGAAAGAATGTATGATTTAAGGTAGTGTGTGGTACGAAAAGAGAGGAAGAATTAGGGGTGTATATATATATATATGAGAATTAAGGAGGGAGAATTGAGGGGAGTTAATATAATTATCAGTATATTTAGGGATAATATAATTATGACTTTCAATACTTAAATTTGATCCCAGGAGATAGCTGATTTTTCTGACAGGTTTTAAGATATAAATTAATATTTATTCAACTGTTTGTCAAGGTCAGACATGTGGCTCACTTTGGCAGCAGATACTAAAAATTGGAACAATGCAGAGTGGAGAATAATTTTTTTAAATGTTACCAGGAACCTGGAATGCTGGTAACTTAAATTCATTTTTAAAATGAGTAGGAAAATTCACATGCATTCTACCATTCCTCCACTCTGCTGCTTGGCTAACCTGAGTAGTATTTAGAAACTTTCAGCAATAGAATGTCATGTTACCACAGTCTGGTGTTATAGTAAACTTGTAGTCTGTTAAAATATATAACAGTGAAATATTGTATTAAAGTTCATTTTATGAAGCAAGAAGTTGAGAAAAGATGAATTTTCTCTAGTCATATTTTAAAGGTAACAACAGAGTGATGTACAGTTGACCCTTGAACATTTCAGGAGTTAGGGGTGCTGACCACTATCCCAGTGAAAAATGCTTGTATGACATTTGATTCCTCATAAACTTAAGTTATCTCTTAGTATCTACAGAAGATTGGTTCCAGGACCCCCATCACGCCACTGCCAGTCACCACAGCCGCCAAGGTGTTTCCATCAACACGGACTCCAGTCCCTTCACCATAAAAAAAATGGCAACTTTCTTTAGTCATTTTCAAAATGTGTCTTTCATAAGATATGACCTTTCTCTCTTTTCTTCTCTCTCTCTCTCTCTGTCTCTCTCTCTCTCTCTGTCTCTCTCTCTCTCTCTCTCTCTCTTTCTTTTCCTCACTTGAGGATATGTTTCCATTGATTTTTAGAGAGTGTAGAAGAGAGAGGGAGAGGGAGAAAGAGAAACATCAATGTGAGAGGGACACTTTGGTTGGTTGCCTCCTGCATGAGCCCTGGTGTGGGCCCCAGCCAGGGAGGAGCCTGCAACCTAGGTACATGCCCTTGATTAGAATTAAACTGGGACCCTGCGATCGGCAGGCCGGGCTCTATGCTCTATCCCAAACTGGCTAGGGCAGGATATGACATTTTTTAGTCTCTCCAACAGTGGCCCTTCGTTTTCCTCCGGGAGTGAGGTGGAAAAACCCTAGAACATCTTCTTGGATTCTTATTACTCAAGTTACCAAAAACACTATGAGTGGCAGCGTATGAACTCAGACAATGAGTGTTCCAGAAAAGCTGTTTATGCTCGAACTGGTTTGGCTCAGTGGATAGAGCATCAGCCTGTAGACTGAAGGGTTTAAGGTTTGATTTCTGTTAAGGGCATGTACCTTGGTTGGGGGCACATCCCCAGTGGGGAGTGTGCAGGAGGCAGCTGAGCGATGTTTCTCTCTCATTGATATTTCTGTCAGTCTATATATTTTTTTAAAAAAAAAGAAAAGAAAAGGTGTTTCCTCTGCAGCCCATATGCAGAGGATCTCCTGCAATCTTGTCCTCTGGGCTAAAGGCGTTAAGGGTGTGTCCCCGGCTCGAGTTCGCTGTGTCTGCCGGGCTGGGGGTATGGACCCAGGCAACTTGGAGCAGGTGCATATGCAAGTGGCCGCAAGGTGGGAACTTCCACCCCACAGCTGCTTGTGCTTGGCACCCCTGGCCACTTTTCCCAGGACCCAGCCTGCTTGGTGTCCCTGGCTGCTTGTCCTGGGACCCGGGCCGCTTGGCACCCATAGGCCACTCCTGGCCTGGGGTGTTCTCGGATCCCAGCCGCTCAGGGGCTACAAGTGGGCCTACAGGCTTAGAGCCGTCTGGGTCCCGAGGATGTTCCCAGGATCCAGGCTGCTTGGCGCCCACGTATGAAAATTAACCCAGCATCTTTGTCAGGTTAATTTGCATACTCCTGATTGGCTGGTGGGTGTCACAGAGGTACAGTCAATTTGCATCTTACTCTTTTATTAGTGTAGATCAACACATGCAATCTGCCCTCTGCATCCAGGGACTCCCAACTGCAAATTGAAAACAGTACAGGTGTTTATTGAAAACAATCTGCATATAATTGGAGCTTTTAAGTTCAGACTCATACTGTTAAAGGGTCAACTATAATTATGTGATTTTTTAAAAGAGGTCTGTAATCAGTATGGTATCATCTTACAGAGATGTAACTAACAGCACTGTGGATCCACACAAGGGTTCACTGATCTGGATTTTAGTTCCTTCTCTATTAACATCTAGCTCTGTGACTTAACTTGTAATACCTACAATATCTTCTGGAAAATGGGGATGTCTGATCTGCTTATCTTTAAGGGCAATTGTGAAGATAAACTGAGATGTGTTTTAAGTTACTGTAGACATGGGAAAGCTTTACAAATGTAACTTATGAATATGTACATTGCACATTTTCATGTCTAGCCTCTTCTCTTTGGTTTTCCTGTCTACCATTTAACAACCTGTCAACGTCCTCACTTTAAATGCAATACTTCTAAAATGGAATTTTTGATCTTTCCAGTTCTTCCCATCCTCTCCCCAGGGAAAAACCCCTATTCTCTGAATTATATTTTAAGGTTCTATTTTAAGGTTCAATTGTCACACTCAATATTTTAGAATTATATTTGGCTCTGGTCTCTAAATCTTGTCAAATGATCCTTTGTAGTGGCCATTGTTTGAAATTATCTTTACTGCTACTTCCTTTATCTTCCCATGCACAAAATATTAAAACATTGTCTCTCTTGACTATTCTATTTATATTTCCCCTAGTCAACTCTGGTTACAGTGTATAGTAAATTTAAACTTTCTAAAAAGCCATTTTTGTTTTGTTTTAACTCAAACCCATAGTCTCCCACTGCTTGCATGAGAAATTCAAACAATTTAGCTAAGCATTCAGAGTCAACTGTGGCTTTATCTTCTATCTCTTACATTGGCTCTGTTCCTTAGCAAGACTATTCTTTTTCTCCAACTAGGCCATATATATTCTTCATTGTTAGCAATATACTAAAAAGCCATTTTGCAAGTAATTTGATTCCATATGTTTAAAAATCCAGTTTTAAAATGTTATAGGCAGTTTGAAATGTTATAAATTACCTTTGTCCAAGTGCCTTTTTAAAAACTTTACTAACCTTTTGGATTCATTTAATCTTTTATTACGAAGTTGTTGAAGGTGATAATGGGGCAGTTCAAGTAACCAACCATTTGATACTCTTTGGCTTTTAACCAATTCCTACTTTGAGTGTGTGGTCTTGAATATCTCAAAGACCTTCATTTCTGTGTATGATACAAGCAAATGGAGAATTTTCCCATTAAATTAAAAAAAAATACTTTTCAGAGAATATTACATATGATAAATAGGGAGCTTAATTGTCTTGTTTTACGAAATGATTTCTTATTTTCCCTACTCTTTATTTTTGTAAGGTACTACTATAGAGTAATTTTCAGATTTGTAAAGGAAAACAGTGAGTGAAGATTCATTATGCAGTCCCATTGGTTCCTAGGAATTCTTAGCCAGTACTGCCAAACCTAAATTTCAAGCATAAAAAATCAAGAAGAGACTATTAAATATTGGATTTGCAAAAGTATTTTTCATAGAATTTCATTGTTTACAAGACAGAATGTCTATGGACAAGTGAAGGAAAATCTTAGGCAGGTATTCTTCAAAACATTGGTTGCCAATTGGTGATCCACAGACCACTGGTGGTCCACGAGAGGTCCAAAAGGTTGGTGACCGCTGCTTCAAAACACTGAACCAAGAATCATTATAATCCCTAGTTTTTCTTTCTCTTTACTTAGTATTGGATAAGACTAAATGAAAATAATGGCAAGAGTGAAGAGCTTCTTTTCTCAGGTCATATAAACTTGGTATGAGTCTTGGCTCTGCCATTTAGATTTATGATCTCTGGAAGCAACTAACCCCCTCTGTACCTGTTTTCCACATCTGTAAACTGAGGGTAACTTTGAGGAGTTGAAAGGATTGAATGAGATGATATATGTGAAATTCTTGGTACTCTGACTGGCAAGTCTATTGCTTTTACTTCTACTAACCACTGTTTACTCAAACCAGTATATTCAATTAAAAAATAAAATAAGGAAACATTTAAATAATCGTTCTATTTTTGTCCTCTGGTGAATACCATATAAGGATTTTGAAAGAATCATCTATACTAATAAAAGGGTAATATGCTAATTAGATGGTATGTCTTCCAGACGTCCTTGACAAAGCTGTGCCCGAGAGAAGCCACCCATCTGTGGTCCCGGGTGCCAGCAGCTGAGGCTGTGGCCTGGGAGAAGCTGGCTGCCCACTGTCCCAGGTGCCAGCAGTTGTGGCCCAGGAGAAGGCGCCCTCCCACGATCCCGGGTTCCTGTGGCTGGCCGCAGGAGGGAAGCCTGGGTCCCGGGTGCAGAGCTGAGGCAGAGGCTGGTAGGAGTGACCAGGCAGGCAGAGGTGGTTAGAGGTGATCAGATAGGCAGGCAGGCAGGCAGGCAGGCGAGTGGTTAGGAACCAGTGGTCCTGGATTGTGAGAGGGTGCAGGCTGGATTGAGGAACACCCCCCCCACACACCCGCGTGCATGAATTTCATGCACCAAGCCTCTAGTCTGATATAATGGATGTAAACCCATATACACAGGAGTTTTTATTACAACTGTTGAATGTTTATTTTGAGGTACTCTTTGAGCAAAATCTTTGTTTCTTTAAACCTGTTTTCTCATTTATCATTGAGAATAACAATAGTACTTAAACTTGGAGGATTTTTTGAGGACTAATTACATTAAGTATGGTAGCATCATGTTTAGCACACAGGGCCAATCAATATTATGACCATTAAGTATGTTTTGTCTATACATTTTAGTCTTTCCTGGTTTAGGCAGCTTTTTTTTATTATTGATTTTTTACAGAGAGGAAGGGAGATTTAGAAACATTGATGAGAAAGAAATATCCATCGGCTGCCTCCTACACACTCCCTACTGGGCATGTGCCAGCAGCCAAGGTACATGGCCTTTATCAGAATCGAACCTGGGACCCTTGAGTTCGAAGGCCTACGCTCTATCCATGGAACCAAACCGGTTAGGGCTAGGTCCCTCTATTTTTTAAATTTTCTTTATTGGTTATGGTATCACATAATTACCCTCAACCCCCTATTCCTATCCCAAACCCTTCCCCAAGAATGCCCCCACCTCCCTGTTGTCCATGACCACTGGTTAGGCTTATATGCATGCATATAAGTCCTTTGGTTGATCTCTTCCCCTTTCCTCCACCCTCCCCTGCCTTCCCTCTGAGGTTTGACAGTCTGATTGATGCTTCCCTGTCACAGGATCTGTTTTGTTCTTCAATTTATGTTGTTCGTTATTTCCCTTAGATATGTGAGGTCATGTGATACAAGAAATACGCTTATAAGAACTGAAAACGAGACAAGCCGTAATGGTTACTTGCTGAGAGGCAAATGAATCAGTCTGTAGTGAGTTTCTTTCTGGACCAACAGTTCTTTTGAGTCCCAATTTCAATGTCAAACATTTCCTTGCATGTACATGTCAGCAATGATATTTTAGTTCTGGGAGGTGGACAAATGGTAGTAATGCAGGTCCAACCGTCTCTGGTTTGGTCCTGGGCATCCTTCAGTGATGCATAGCTGCTGACTGCTAGTATGGCAAGGCATTGTCAGCGTCTTTCATCTCTGGACTGTGTCTCTTCTGTCTTCATGGCTGGAACAATCCTGTCAATACCTCTCTGTTGCAGGAATCCACAGGGTCTTGGAGTTATTTTCTGAAAATATACAAACATATTCTCAACCAAAAGTTAGTAAAGGGATACTTTCTATAAATTTGACTTGGGGTCCTTTTTTATTTTTTTGCCCAAATGATTTTCCTATGGCTTGTTTTGACACCATGTGTGTTTTTCATGGGTTTCTTGCTGTTAGCATTACAAATGAAACTTAATTTTCTAAAGTAAAAATTTTCTAGATGTAATTTACTTACAGGATATTTTTCCTTACATGATATTCTTCTATCACCCCTTTTTAAATTTAAATATTAGGAGGCTTTGGGGAATTTTATAATATAGTCTTGATAGCTTTTACATTTTAATTTTTTGCACTAAAATATGACTGCTGTAGGTTCATTACATGTTATGCAATCTTATCATGAGATGAATTGCCAATCAAAATTTTTGTTAACACTGTAAGAACAGCTTTTGGTACAGGACATTCAGTTTTTCTAGAATATTCACTTGTTTCAATTAGCCAATTTAAATTACTCTGAAAACTTGACTACTTGTCTACTGGCAAACTCAACCCTCTAACAATAATCTTATTTTACCCCATGTATATGAGTGGAAAGGATTATTTGCCTTCTTGAGTAGGCCCTGAGCATTCTAGGTTCTATGCTGGATTTGGAGATTAAAAGCCCACTTCCCCACACCATAGTTATAAGATATCTCAAACAAGTCTTGTTGCAGTGAGAGGGCATCTGCTGTCAGCCAAGTCTGTGTTTGTTGCCTGAGTCCTGATTTGAGCTGTGCATGGGAAGCGAAGCAGCCATGGGGGCAGGAGACCTCCCTCACAAAGTTGGGGATGGGGTAAGCATCTGTGCCCCACCTTTGTTGACCCCCAAGTTCTCTCCTGATGGCCCCTCTGCAACTGTGCCTGTCTTAGGTTGTTCCTTCCCTGAGGAATCTTACCCATCTCTAGCTAACCAGCCATCCTCCGGGCCAAGCAGGGTGATGTGGATGTGGGTTCAGTTCTGTCTCATTGGTATCCTGTGCCCCCCGTAGGCCCCTCTTAATGTAACTAACTTAATTTATCATTTCATATGTGTGTTTTGTCTCTTGGCTAGATTGTAAGCAGTTGATGGTGGGGAATATATCATATACTGGAAAATATTACTAAAATTGGGCTTTCTTTCTCACTCAGGTTTCAGTATACAGTGTAAGACCATTTATTTGGCAACGGTTTTTATTTCCATTTATTCTGTTACTATTCTCTTGGAGATCAAATACCTTGTTGGATTTCTGGTTTTATTGATTTCTGCCATTAAGTATTTATGTAACCTTGGCAAGTGACTTAAATTTTCTGGACCCTTTTCATTTGTAAAATGAAAGGAATTCATTAAATCAAGGTTTGTTTTGTTATTTAAACATTTAAGTTAGCAGAATATATTTTCCCCTTAAACCTTAAAAAAAAAGATAAAACTATGCTTCTGCACTTATCTTTCCATTTATTGCCAGTGTGACCTTGAAGTCCCTTTTTGAACATACTGAAAACACTGGATTAGATGATATTTAAGGATCTTTCTGCTCAGTATTTATTAATTATTTGGAAATCAATAGAACTTAAAAAAGCGTTGAAACACAATAAGCAAAAACACCATTAGGTGTTTTACAAGGAAGCTTGGCTATTTGAAGTTTTGTCTTGAAAATGTGAGGAAATTATTGAATATTTTTAAATGAATGAACCTCAATTTTGGATTAGTTGATACTTTGGTTTTTGCCTTGTTTAACTCAGGGTTTCTCAATTTTGGCGTTGACGTTTTTTAATGAATAATTCCTTTTTATGGGAGACTGTCCTGTGCATGTTTAGCAGTTTCCCTGGCCTCTCCTAACTAGATGCTAGTAGCACCCCTCAAGGCAGTCCTGACAATAAAAAATATGTCCAGATGTTGTCAGAATTCTTCTGATGCAAGAGTCAGGTGGAAGGAAAGTCACCCTTGGTTGGAACCACTGGAATCCAAATGTTTAAGAAGAACTAGGAGATTTTATAAATTAACCCTGTGCTGAACTTTGGTTAAATGAATATTTTAGGATATAGCTGTTTAATAGTTTATCAACATAGCAGTTTTTTTCCAGCTGTTTTTTTCTGTGTTGGCTTTTTGTTTGTTTTTGTTGTTGTTTCAAGGTAGTTTTATGGCCTGGAATCATGGGATGAGAATAGGAACTTGTAAACTAATCTTTCCATTGCAGGTATATTTTACATATATCCAATTTTCACCCGGAATATTCAAAGCTCCTTAGTCTCTGAAAGTTTACATCTGAGAAAGCTGTGTTTTCTCAGCTATCCAATTGAATTGAGCATCAGGAATTATATTTTCTTTTGCTGTCTGTGAGGGCTGATGATATAGCGTCGTGTTAGTTATAATGTATGTTATTCCTATTTCCCTTTGAAATCGTTACTTATTTGATTTGATTTTTCTTAAAGTTTATCTCACGGAAATTTTGCTTCCATTCTTTACAAATTTATCTGGTATGGTACATTTTAAATATAGTTAATAAAGTTAATGAAGATAACAGGCTTCTTTGGAATGCAGTTTTGTAGATGATAAATAAAGGTACTTCTATCTGAAACTTAAAACATGAATTAGGTAGAACTTTCAAAATGTCTTTATTATAGAACTTGTCAGAATGTTACCTTAAAAATTAAAATCTAGGACATTTGAACTTGGTCTTTTTCTTAATTTAGAGGGCTTTGTTTGTCAGTTAATAGTTTAAAAAATGTCTTTACATTGCACTTATTGAGTTAAGCAAGTCTAATTTACTTCAAATATATAATATGATTTTTTATTTTAAAATTATTTATTTCTCTAATGCAGTGGTTCCCAAACTTGTCCGCACCTTGGAATCAATGGAGCTTTGACAACTACTAATGCCTTTGTTCCACCCTAGAGATTGTGATGCACTAGTAATTGGTCTGGGGTGTGGCCTGGGGCTTTGGAAGTTTTAATAGATCCCTAAATTATTCAATTATTTAGCCATTACCAACTTGGCTAGATAATTGAATAATTTAGGGATCTATTAAAATTACTAGTAATGTAAAGAATAATTGAAAAAAATAGTTTTTCAATTAAATCTGCACTGAGCCTACATATTTTTGTTTATGTTGTTGTCAATAATAACTTTGCCCAACTAGCCCAAATATATTTCAGTTTTGACTTGTATTTACTATATAAAAAGGTATAGCTAAGTTTGTTCTCTGTGAAGATGTTGTGTATGCCATTCTTTGTTGGAAACAAATTTTGGATTGAGTTAAGCATTTATTGAGTAAACAGGGTTTTCTTATGTGATGTCAGGTATATGATTTGTTTTGGGAATATACAGTGGTCATTTTTTAAATAATTGGTTTTGTTGAGATATAATTTACATGTAATAAGATGCAATTTTAAGTGTATATCTATAATAAATGTGTAATATGCTAATTAGACTGGGTGGCCTTCCAGACAAAGCTGGGAATGAGGGAAGCCTGGGTCCCGGGTGCCAGAGGGAAGCTGGTGCTGGCAGCAGGGGGAAGGAAGGCCTACTCTTGCATGAATTTCATGCATCGGGCCTCTAGTTTTAAATGAACTCAGTAAGTATACTTACATTAAAATTCAATTTGATGAATTTTAAAAACAACTTTATTGAGATATAGTTTATATTTCGTGAAATTTTGTATCTGAAAGTTTGTACCTCTTGATCCTCTATCCATTTTTTTCTATCACCAACACCCTCTTCCCTCTGGCAACCACTAGTGTGTTATCTGTATATGAGTGTTTTTATTTGTTTGTTTGTTTTTTAAAGAGGAAGAGAGAGAGAAACATCCATCAGCTGCCTCCTACATGTTCTTTACCTGGAATCAAGCCTGCAACTTGGACATGTGCCCAACCTTGAATCAAACTGGCATCCTTGCAGTGCATGAGACTACACACAACCAGTTGAGCCACACTGGCTATGGCTGAATATGAATTTTGTCTTATTTGTTTGTTGTTGGTTTTTTTCTTCTTGTTTTGAGATTCCACATAATAGTGAAATCATACAGTATTTGTCTTTCTCTGTCTATAAATGTGAGAGTTTATTTCTGGACTCTTAATTCTACTTCACTGATTTATATTTATCTGTATGTCACTATCTCGTGGTTTTAATTTGCAATTTTTAAAAGATTAATGATGTTGAATATCTTTCCAAATGATTATTTTTTGCCACTTATCTATCTTCTTTATTGAAGTAGTCAAATCTCTTGCCTTATTTTAAAAAGTATAACTTACTGAGTCATAAGAGTAATTATAGCAGACATACATACTTTACCAACATTTCTTCCTTTTTTTAGCTTTACCTTTCCATTTTCTTAATAGTTCCTTTAGTGGCATATTTGGGATTGACATATTCTCTTACCAGTCAGTGGGTTCTAAAAGCCTGGTGGAATCAACTTGGCAACTGATTGGATACTAGAGCTTGGAAAACATAAAGATCTTGGAGATCAATAGCGGTATAATCAATAGTAGTAAGGAGTTTGTCAGTTTGGGATATACAAACTGACATGATGGTTTAAGATTTTTCAACTTTGATGATGACACAAAAGCAATGTGCATTTAGAAGAAACCATACTTCAGATTTTAAATTTTGATTCCCTCCAGATCAGTAATATATGGGGTACTATACTCCCTCATGTTGCTGGGCAGTACCAGTGAGCCACATGATCATGAGGGTAAATACCTGATACTCTATAGTATAGTATTAAGTGCATTTTCAACTTAACATATTTTCAACTTACTCTAGGTTTATCATAATGTGACTGCTGTAAGTCAAGAAACATCTGTATATTGAAATTGAGATTCCTGGTGAATTCCATATAAAAATGTACTTTCTAGTTCCTCAACCTGGAAACATTTCTGGATCTTCTCAGAGCGCACTCACTTTGTTGGCATTCAGGTCTCAAATATCACCACCTGAAATAGGGCTTCCCTGGACATCTTATCTGATGTGGCACCTTATAAAATCACTACCTACATATATTACAAGAGGCCCGGTCCATGGATTTGTGCACTGGTAGGGTCCCTCAGCCTGGCTTGTGCCCTCTTGCAACCCAGAATCCCTCGGGATGTCAGAGAGCCAGTTTCAGCCCAATCCCTGCAGGCCAGGCCGAAGGACCCCACCAGTGCACGAATCCATACACCGGGCCTCTGGTATGCATATAAGATCTTTGGTTACTCTCTTCCCACTCTCCCTCCTCCCCCATTCCCTCTGAGACTCATCAGTCTGTTCCATGTTTTCATGCCTATGGTTTCCACTCCTGCATTGAGCGTCTGCCCCCTGGTGCTTAGTGTGTGTCATAGGTACCAAACAGCCAGCTGGCCAGTTGCTCAGGCTTTTATATAGAGAGATATTGATGCAGGTGTTCTGGGGGTTCTGGGACCCAGGGATTCTCCAGCCACTGTGTGTTCTTGGCTTTGGGAAGAAAAGAATTGAAACACAAGCCAACATAGAGTTTAAGATGAAAGTGAGTTTATTGGTGAAGTAGTGAGACAGAGAAGGGGCTACTCTGCTGAGCAGTACCCCCTTTAGCAGAATTTGCTTCTTTTATTGAGGTTCATTTAATAGGAGGTTAGAGTATTCTGTGAGGGGCAGGAATATTCAGGATCTTTCTGGGAAAGGGGTGGAGATTTCTCAGAGGAGATCTATTGGCCATTGTATATTTACATGGGCTTTATGTTTTTCATGGCATTGCAAAGTGTATTGTTTAGCACATTAATGTATTACAATCCTATCTAATAAAAGGGTAATATGAAAATTAACCGTCACTCTGTCAAAAAAAAATGGAGGTACCCATAGCCACAAGATGATGACGCCAAATCTTCTCAGCCCTGCTGGAGTCCCCAGTCCCAGGAGGCAGGGGGGTAGGATAGGGAGGGAAGGGGGTGCTGTGTGAGTGGCCTGGTGGAATGCTGGCTTCACTGCCGCAGCAACGAGGCAAGTGTTCCACCTGGTGGCCAGGCCAGGCCACAGATGGGCTCCTGGACCACGGAGAGCCTCTGGGCAGCGGGTGTTGAGTGGCCAGGCCCCCCAGAGAGCTACTGGCGCACGGATTTGTGTGCAGGGCTACTAGTAGCGTATAATGAGGCTAGGGGTTATCCTTAGTCGGAATTCCTCGCCATGTTGTATCAATTTGGCCTCTGCCATAAATCCAGTAGGAGGTGATCTTCCTTCTTCTTGACAGTTTCTGTAGCTTTTTTCAATAGCAGCTGTTCTGTCACATACTCTATCTCAGTATTATCCTATTTTACTTTCTCTGTAGCCATTTATCTGAAGTCATCTTATTATGTATTTGCTTTTTATTATCTACTAGTGACCCGGTGCCGAAAATTCATGCACATTAAAAGGGTATTAATTAAAGGAACTAATTTAATATTGCTATTTGTCCTTTCTTTATAATAGAAGTGTCAGAGGTGAAAGAAAATTAGTAAAATGTATATGAAAACCTTCCTCCTGTCAGAGTCTGGGGCTCACCATGGGACCCAGAGTCAAGTCCCCGCCCACTCACATGAACCTCAAAATTGCACGAGACCCAGCCTCGGCTGTCCCCATTGGGCTAGATCCAGACCTGGCCAGTCTAACCCTTGTCAAGCCCTGCCCAGCAGGGGGCATGGCCTCAGGTCCCCTGGCCCAGCACCGGGGCAGCCTGGTGTGTGGCCTGAGGTCCTCCAGCCCAGACAGGGGCAGGGGGCATGCCTTGAGGTCCTCCAGCAAGCCCTGCCGGTGGGGGTCATGGCCGGAGATCCCCTATCAAGCCCCACTGGGTAGGGTGCATGGTCTGAGGTCCCCGTCAAATCCTGCCAGGCCGGGAGGGGGGGTGCAGCCTCAAGTCCCCCAGCCCAGCACCAAGAGGGGGGCACAGCCTCAGATCCCCTGTCAAGCCCCACTGGCAGGGGAGTGGGGAGGGTGCAGCTTCAGGTCCTCTCTCAAGCCCTGCTGGGTGGGGGCGTGGCCAGAATTCTCCAAATCCAGCACTGGGGGTGCACCTTGAGGTCCCCCATCAATCCCCTCTGGGTTGGGGGACACAGCCTAAGGTCCCCTGTCAAGCCCAGCCAGGCAGGGGGGGGTGGCACAGCCTCAGGTCCCCTGGCCCAGTGCCGGGTTGGGAGGCATGGCCTGAAGTCCCCTGTCAAGCCCCACCTGGTGGGGGGCACAGCCTGAGATCCCCTGGCCTGGCACTGGGGCAGGCCGAGCAGCCTGAGATCCCCTAACCCGGCACCAGCATGGGAAGCACACCTTGAGGTCCCCTGTCAAGCCCGACTGGGGCAGGGGAGGGCGTAGCCTGAGGTCCCTGATGATTGCTTGTTAAGGCTCCTTATGGGTACTTGGCCTCAGCTGTGGGTGTAGCCATCTTTGTAACAGTGATGGTCAATTAGCATATTTCCTCTTTATCAGGTAGGCTTGCTCTATCACAGCTATTTTCAATTGTTTTCATCTCATGGTACACATAAACTAATTACTAAAATTCTGTGACACCAAAAACATATTTTTTGCTAATCTGACAGAAAAAAAGGTATAATTTTGATTCATTCACACCAGACGGTTATTGTTGTGTTAGGTATTGCCATTTTTAAATTTGACAATGTAAGGGAAAAGAAAGCAGTGCCCTGACTAAATAGTCAGATTTTACATGTTTTAAAACTCTTGCAGCATACCAGTTGAAAATTGCTGTCCTATTAGAATGTAAGCTCCATTAGGACAGGATCCTTTCTGTCTTGGTCTCCAATGTAGCATCAACATTTCTCCCTCTGAACTAACTGTTTCTCATCTGTCATATTCTCATTTTCTAAGCTTATTAGCATCAATAAACTATTCACAATGTATAAAATTGATCCAGAAATTAAAACAAAGAACAAAAGCATTTTTTTGAGCTTTAACCTAGAGGTCAAAGGTATCATGAAAAATAATCAGCAAGCCCTGATTGGTGTGGCTTAGTTGGTTGGAGTGTCGTCTTGTACACCAAAAGGTGTCGGGTTCGATTCCCAGTCAGGGCACATACCCAAGTTGTTCCCCAGTTGATTGGTGTTTTTCTCTCACATTGATGTTTCTGTATTTCTCTTTCTTCTTTCTTTCCTCCATCTGCCCTCCTCTCTAAGATCAATGAAAAAGTATGTTATTCTTTTAAATAATAGTAATCTGAAAAAAGCATCTTATCCCTTTTAAAAACCTTTTAAATCAATATAAATTACTTATTCAGGTACTTTGTATTGGCTTTAATGTATATCTAGTGGAGATTGGGAGGGGTTACATTTTTACTTAACTAGTATATTAAAAAATCCAGCCATTTGGAAACAGAATTGGATATCATTGAATTAACCTTTCCCTCTCCTCCCTCTCTCTAAAAAGCATTGCAGACTTTTATACTTGATTGTTTCTTTCCTGTTTTACAGAGTAAGAAAGTTGGAGTTTTGTGAAAATCAGAGAAGAGAAGCTAAGAGAGTAGACAAGGCCTTTCCAATTTGCATAATGTAAGTTCTTTTCACTATTCTTGGACTGAATCTTGTGTTAGCTGAAAAAGTTGTTTCTATGGGAACTAATAGGCCAACTCCTCAGAATCAGAGGAATGCTGATCACTTAAAATGAGAATTCCCAGCTGCTGGTCAAAGGGCATTACTTGTGGGAGAAAGGGAGGAAGGATGAATTGGGGAAAAAATCTAGAATTCTGGACACTAGTGTCGACCAACCATGTTTATGCATATGAAGTGCATGTTTTACATTTTCCTCTGTCTATAAATTAGAATACTGATTATATAGGAAATTGTGTTCCTGCTAACCTGTCATGTTTCCCAGCTCTCACACAAATGGTTCTCTTTCTTAGTGTAGGGTTTTCAGTAGGCTAATATTCCTCACTGTTTCACGACACCTGATATTAATCATTTGTATTTTGGGGAGCTTATTTAGCATCTTTTAACCCCCTTTCCCTATAGCCAATTCACATAAGCAAAGCCCTTGTCCACTAGTTAGAAACTAGTATTGAAACAGCTTTGGCCTGCCCAGCCTGAAAATTCATTTTCTTGATTTTGTAGACTATGTGAAGAGTTTTGATCAAATTTTTTTCTTTAATTTTTTCCCCCCACCACAATGGAGCATGAGCTCCTGATGAGGGTTTGAAATGTGGGCTTTTGAGACATTTAAAAATTTTTTATTTATAATTAGAGGGTTGCAGAAACCAGTTTGGCTCAGTGGTAGAGCGTCGGTCTGCGGACTGAAGGGTCCCGGGTTTGATTCCAGTCAAGGGCATGTACATTGGTTGTAGGCACATCCCCAGTGGGGGGTGTGCAGGAGGTGGCTGGTTGATGTTTCTCTCTCATCAATGTTTCTAGCTCTTTATCTCTTTCCCTTCCTCTCTGTAAAATATCAATAAAATATATTTAAAAAATAAAATAAATATAATTAGAGGGTTGAAAGGAGAGAAATACTCTTAAGGCCAGCAACTTGTTAACTATGTTATATGTATAAGGTGGTCTCTTATTTATATAAGGAGGTAATTCTCTAGTCATTTACTAGCTTCCGGATTGTCAAACAAAGTGTTTTTCTTCTTTCTTTTTTGGAGAGGGAAAATATAATTCCTTTGGTTTAGGACTCTTTCACTATGTATTGAAATGTGTTGACTACATATACCAAGCTAGGACACAGCATAATGTTTCTGATTCTGAAAGAACTTGCCAAATCTTTCATTGCCTTTGAGTTAACTAGTGAACATTATATTTGGAGTGTTGTGTTGTGAGATTATTTAACCAAGTTGGTGTAAAAAACTTATTAAAGGAATAGGGATTTGTGGTAGATCTTGAAGGTAGAAGAGGAAAGGAGAAACAGTTCATATTTCTTAATTTATAAGGCATTTAGGCAGGAAGAAAAAGATATGGGTTAGGCACAAATAGGAAGCCAACTTAAAAGGCTTGTACAGTTAGAAAGTTTGGGTTTATCTCGTAAGTTCAAGCTCTCTTCTGTAGGCAACATGAAAGCTATCAGAGGTTCTAAACTAGAGTGATTTGCTCATATACTTAATCGATTTTTTTCTCTAAATTTTTTTTACTAGATATCAGAGCTATAGAGATGAATAAGACAGAGATACCTACTGATTAGATAATTTACCTATATGATCTACAGTCACCTTGCAGTTAATGTGTCCAAAACTAAATTCATATTAACTAAGTCCATATTGCCCTTTAACTGTTCACCCCTTCTAATTCTCCCTCTCTTTATTATTCTCAGTCTTAGTTAATGACATTACCATTCATCTAGTGATCCAAGGATAGTGGCCCTGGAGTCTCACTGTCTGGGTTCACATCCTACAGCCTCCTGTTTGCTTGGCCCTGTGCTGGATAGTATCACAGATCCAGAGACTAGTCAGCCTGGTTTCTGACCTCCAAGGGATTCTAGTTTAATGGGCAGACAAAGACTTAAAAGAAGAGTAGATAAGGAGTAAATCCTAGTAGGCAGTCTGATTCTGGAGCCTGATCTTTTTAGCATTTTGTTGTCTTGGGTAACTGGGTAGATATAGTGGCATTAATTAGAATTGAGAATAGAGGAAGAGAATCAAAGAGACTATGAGAAGATTAAAGGTAAATATGTACTTACTTTTGGATACATTAATTTCTAGATCCCTGTAGGACATTTTGGTAGGTAGACTATAAACCTAGTACCTAGCTCAATTATGTACAAATCATCCCTCTTTTCTAAATCTTTGGTGGCTTTTCTCTTGCCTTGAAAATTAAGAACTTGCATTTAAGACCTTTCATAAGTTGAACCTAGTCAAATTTTCTAGTCACTATCTTGTTGTACAAGCTGACTGCTTTAGTTCATCTAGTACTTTCCCCAAATCTTTTTTTATCTTCTTGCCTTTGGCTGATATGGCCTCTTCCTTATTCCTCCATCTTCTTGCATATTTGGACTTACTTTTATAATTGTAATGAAGATTAATGAATGAATACTGTATAGTGCTTGCAATATTGTGTGGCACATAAGTGGTTAGTATATGTTATAGTTATTACTTCCTTTTTCTTCTTCGTGCCCTGCTAAATGAAATATACATGAAGTTCTAGTACTTCTGTAACTCAAATATTTCTTTAATATAACTTTTCTTCATTTCACTGTCTTAGTTCATTACCACATTTCTTACTGCCTTCAAACTGGTCTCGTTGCCCCGTATAATCAATCCTCTACAGTTCTACAGGGTGATATTTCTCTAAAAGTGAATGTGATCATGCCATCCCCTACTTTCATTCCTGTAAAATCTAATGGGGAGGAACCAATTGGGGAAGAATAATCATTCATTTTCTTTGCTGTCTGTCCCAGCAGACTATGAACACTCCAAAAGTGATAACCAAAATGGAATTTTAAGTGGATTAATAACAGGTTGCAGAAATCTTTCTGAGAATCAAAGGCTAGATCCAGGTAGATAAGCATAATAATAGTGCAAGCATGAGAACTCTTACCCAGATCACCTGGCCCAGCCTTTTCTTACATGATCTAGTATAGTGAATATGGACATAGCTTACAGTTTTTAAGCTGACAGTTTTAATTTCAGATAATTTTTATGGACTAGCATATAAAGTAAAATACATTATTATTTTATTTTTAATATTCAGTAATTATTGTAAATCGAGAAAGTGAGAGTTTTAATTTTCTGGAAATATGGACACATCTAGGTTTTTAAAATTAAAATTAAGCATAGTGCTGTAGCAACTCCTACACAAATTTCTGCTTACTTGTAATGAAAACATCAAATAAGCTGAATTTGCATAAATTAAAATATAAAAACTTAAGAATTGCCTATTGTAATTCTGTTATTTTAGTGAAAAAGAAGGCAATCTAATGATAAATAAAGTATTTATGTGTAGGTCACATGGATATATATATAGAAAGAAAGAAGCTAAGATTTGGATAGGACACAGGAAAATCTCTCGAAATTATTGTGAAATGTAATTCTAGTAGCTCATGTGGTTTGCCTCTCTTTTCCTGATTGTTGGCCTAGTGCAGTGGTTGGCAAACTGCAGCTTGTGAGCTACATGTGGCTATTTGACCCCTTGAATGTAACTCTTCCACAAAATACCGTGGCCTGGGTGAGTCTGTTTTGAAGAAGTGGCATTAGAAGGTACATAGGTAGGTACATTGTTATTAACCTAATTAGGGTACTTCTAAGCTGGCCTTTGCTAAAAACGTCCTCAATCTGATTGAGGTACACTCAAGGGACCAAAGAGCCGCATGTGGCCTGTGAGCTGCTTTTTGCAGACCACTGGTCTAGTGATTTTCCTGGTAGTTTAGGGGGGTTTGTGTTAAGCAGTCTGGGACAAGATGTTTGTGAGAAGATTGACTGGCGTTAGGAATGTTGTCTGAAAACAGCTTTTGCTTAGTAGGCATGTGTTCTAAAAAACTTATTTACTAAAATGATGCTCAACTCCAGGAGGTAGTAGGTTTATTATTGTAAATATTTTTAAAGTCTTGAGCAAAGGAAGACTAATTAGATTTAATGTGTGGGTTTTCACATATATAAACAATCTACCTTTTTATGCCCAACAAATGGCTTGATAAAAAGCCAGTGTCATCCAGTAAAATATTTTTCTTGTCTAAAATATGTTGAAGGAGTTTTAAAATATAAGAATCAAACTAATACTAAGAACTGATATATATATATATATCAGTTCTTAGTATTAGTTTATACTTAGTATTAGTTTGATACTAAAGTCCAACATGAATTTTTTTTTTTAAGCACATTTCTTTATTGATCTCAGAGAGAAAGGGAGGAGAGATAGAAACATTAATGAGAGAGAATAATTGATCAACTGCCTCCTGCACGCCCTCTACTGGGGATCAAGCCAGCAACCCAGGACTGTGCCCTTGGCTAGAATCAAACCTGGGACCCTTCAATCCACAGGCTGATGCTTGATCCATTGAACCAAGCCAGCTAGGGCCAACATGTTCTTATTTTCTGTTATAATATGACTTAAATTTTTTTTTAATGGTAACAGGTACCATTTTCTCTGAATGAATTTTCATAAAGAACCCTAATTCTTATGTTAATGTGACCAGTTATAAACACTGATACCCACTAGTCTTTTTCTCACTCATTGTGGTTTTATTCTATAGATGCCTTAGCTGCTAATTAAAGTTTCTTTTTCATTGGGTATCTCTTCATCTTATAAACTCCTGAAAGTGAATTGACCCCTCCAGAATATTACCTTTACCTCAAGTGGGCCACCAACATGACATGTTAAATTCCAGTTTCTTTAGCAGTTAACTAGGAAGTTTTTTAAATCTAGTGTATGCTAATTGAGTATAAAGTACTGTGTTGAGACAACTTTGCAAAGATGATTAAAACATGCTTATACCGTAAGCAACTTATTCTCTACTAAACTAATATCCCAAACTTTCTTACTTTCCCATTTTGTTAAACCTTTCAATACATCATTTTTCTCAGCTGTAAAATAACAGTATGCTTCAAATTCTTGTGAAGGGACCTTTTTTGGGGTGGCAGGGGGAACATCTTGATTTTTTCAACAGCATCTATAAAATGAAAGGAAAGTATTTAATCTGATATGTACTTGTGGGTTATTTTCTATATTGCGAGGGATTAGAAGTGGTCTATTTAAAGTCTTTTATATTGTAATTCTTATACTTTTTCCCCTTCATCTTTCCTCTTAGATTTCCTTCATGGATACATTTTCATATTATTATATGATGTGAGAAGTCTTTTGTGGTGTGTTTTTTTGAAGTAACATGGATTTCATACTACAGAATCAAGAGATTGGCTTTATAAGAAAAATTGATTTATAAAAAGTGGTACAGGTTTTTATAGCTAACCATGACAACATCCCATATGAATGGGCATGTTACTGAGGAATCAGACGGCGAAGTAAAAAATGTTGATCTTGCATCACCAGAGGAACATCAGAAGCACCGAGAGATGGCTGTTGACTGCCCTGGAGATTTGGGCACCAGGATGATGCCTGTACGTCGAAGTGCACAGTTGGAGCGTATTCGGCAACAACAGGAGGACATGAGGCGTCGGCGAGAGGAAGAAGGGAAAAAACAAGAACTTGACCTTAATTCTTCCATGAGACTTAAGAAACTAGCCCAAATGCCTCCAAAGACTGGAATAGATAACCCTATATTTGATACAGAGGAAGGAATTGTCTTAGAAAGTCCTCATTATGCTGTGAAAATATTAGGTAAGTAAAAACAGAATAATAGAAGATGTTTTTGCTTTTGTTTCTCTTACCTTAACATAAATATGTATAGAAAGAAAGAAGGGTATAAGAGGATATAAATAATAGCATTTTGAAATCAATCCAAGACACTTCTTTTCTTGGTAAGGTCATACAACCATTATTGTTTACTAGTAGTCAAGTAGAGTTAAAGCAAATGGCTTAAATATTCCGGTTTCTACAACTTGGTTTTTAGGTATAATCTTTATTTTTTTTTTCCTGTATTTTATTTTTTATTTTTTTTAAATATTTTTTATTAAGGTATTATCTGTGTACATAGCTTATCATTGCCCCCCCCCCATAGATGCCCTCCCTCCCCAGAGTTTTGTGTCCATTGGTTGTTCTTATATGCAAGCATACCAGTCCTTCGGTTGATCTCTTATCTCCCCCAGATCTCCCTACCCCCCGCCCCCCCGCTGTCATTTGGCAGTCTGCCTGTCGTTTTACTGTCACTATATCTATCTTTCTGTTCATTCGTTTATAATGTTCTTTAATATCCATAAATGAGTGAGGTCATGTAGTGTTTCTCTTTCATTGACTGGCTTATTTCACTAGGTATAATCTTTAAATTAAAAAATTCTACATGTGCCCTAACAGTTAAAAATGCCTTGAAATTCACTTTTTGACTTTTATATAAAAATCACTCAAAAGCAGTTTTCAGATTTTGAATTTCTGATTTCATTAATGTTTATAAAATAATGAGATTAATATCTATAGTTTAAAATTTGTTTGATTATAATTGATATTATATATATATATATATATATATATATATATATATATATATATATATAAAACATGGCTCAAAATCCCTATACTATCTATTCCCAATTCCGTTATGTGGTATTGGGGGGGGGGGGGGAGACGGGGGGAACACAACAAAAAACCAGTGCTGTGAGATTTTAATAGATATAAACCAAAAAATGTTCTGTAAAGTCAAATAAATTTGAGAATGGTGGGTTAAATAAGTTAAACAGCTTCTTATTACAGGACTTCTTATAGTCTTTAGAATGCTAATGGGCATTATGAATCTACAGTAGAGATTTATGTAAAATGTAAATTTCCAAACTTAGAATATTTGATTATTGAACTTACTGCCTTTTCTTTCTGCACACGCTTGCACACACTAGAATGATCACCAAATTAGTGTTAGGAGTATACGTTAATTTGTGTTCCCTTAGACGCTACAGCAAACAACATTCTATGTAATATCCACAATAATCCTGTTAACAGGGCTCTGTAATTTCCATTTTAAAGATAAAGGAATTAAACCTCTGTTAAATCACCTGTTTAAGACCCCAGGCCAAATTCTAATTTTTCAGATCTGGATATGTAATTGGAATATTGCCAGAGCAAAGGGTTTGAGTGAAGACTAAAACCGAACCTGTTTTTCACTCACTAAACCAGAGATCTGGCTACCAAGAGGGGGAATACCTTTCTCTAGTTTGCACAAAGATACCTGGTGTACTAGATTTGCTCCTCATCAAGTCTCCATATTCTAAATCACAAGAAGTTTCTATTATATCACATTGTCTGCTTCTTTTCTTTGCTGTAAATTCATTCAGATTCTACATTTCTTGACAGAAAGTAATGTGCATGCTTTTCTAGTTTTTGAAGAAATCGCTGGCATGTTCAGAGATAGTGAAATCTATTAAGTGCCTTCTGATGTTATAGTGAAAGCAGAAAGATTACAGATTTTGTAATACATTTATCTAAACTAATTTTATGCTCTTTTTCCCCCTGAGAGTTTTGGTAGAGTTTCATTCCCAATTGTCTTTTACTCGCTCACACCTCCCACCACCACCCCCTTTCTTTAAATAAAATATTTTGTCTATATTCTCTATGACTTGGGAAAAGTTTAGTATATCCAACTTAAGCCTGAAAGATTCCTTTGTTTTTCTGTTTAATTTGCTTTAAGATTAATTTTTTTGTTCATTTTGCTTTACTTAGATCAGATACAAATGTCCCATCTAATAATATTCATGTAATCTCAGTAAAGAAACAAATATAGCTTAAGCCAGATTCACATAGGGAATTTATTTATTTACCGTATTTGCCGGCGTATAAGACGATTTTTTGGCCCTGAAAAATATGCCTCCAAGTGGGGGGTAGTCTTATACGGCGAGTATATAACAAACTCTGTATATTTTGGGTGGAAATGTTAGGGGGTCGTCTTATACGCCCAGTCTCTTATACGCCGGCAAATACGGTATTTTTCAGGGCCAAATAATCATCTTATACGCCGGCAAATACGGTATTTATTTATTTATTTATTTATTTATTTATTTATTGCCCAGTGCACTAATTCGTGCACCTTGAAAGGAGCTGTAGGCAATGAGGCTGCAGTGGGCACAGGGTGGGTCTCGGCCCATCTTCTGCACCCCCACTCGGCCCCTCCTGCAATAGCACACACACACACACACACACACACACCTGTCCCCTGTCTGCTCCGGGTGTGAGCAGCAGCTCTGGTGCTGGCTGCGGATATGAGTGGTGCCAGCACTGGCAGAAGGTGCAAGCTCCGGGTGGACCCTCTGCACACAGGAGCAAAGAATTTTCAGTAACCACTAGAGCAGGGGTAGGCAAACTTTTTGACTCGAGGGCCACCATGGGTTCCTAAACTGGACCGGAGGGCCGGAACATAAGCAACCTGACCATGCTGGCACTCTCATCTTGGGCTGCTGGTGAAGGAGCGGAGGGGAGAGCAAGAGAACCCTCTGCTCTTTAGGCTCCAAGGGCCGGATAGAACAGCTGAACACGGGCCGTAGTTTGCCCACGGCTGCACTAGAGGCTCGCCCCAATGACAGCGACTGGCACCCCCGCTCACCTGCTCCACCATCCCGCCTGCTGCCGACATCCACCATGTTCTGAGGTCCCTCCCCCCTTGGTGGACAGTGTACATCATAGCAACTGGTTGTTTGGTTGTTCGTTTGTTCCACTGTTCTATTTGCATATTAGGGTTTATATATATAGATTTGCCCAAGTATAGAGAACTGGAGACCATTTCTCTTAAATTTTGCCTTTTCCTTTTCCTGTTTGTATGTTGCATTGCTAATTTATCTACAAGCGTAGATTAAAGTCCAGCCAGTCCAGCCAGTGTGGCATTGTGTCAACCTATAAACCAGGAGGTCAAGGTTTAATTCCCAGTCAGGTTCAGGTTCATATGCCTGGGTTGTGGGTTTGATTCCTAGTAGAGGTTGTCTAGGAGGCAGCCAATCAGTGATTCTCATCATTGATGTTTCTATTTCTGTCTCCCCCTCTTCCTTCCTTTATAAAATCAATAAAATGATACATTTTTAAAAAGGACAAGTATATTTACTTCCAACTTGTAATCTGCATTAGTTTGTAAAAATACCTTTGTATGAATAACATAAACTGACGAGCAAGGGCAGATCCAGAGAAAGAGAAGCAGTGATCAGACTCTCAAACCTCAGAGGAAAAGCAGTGGAGGGTGGGGGTAAGGGGAAAAGATCAACCAAAGGACTTGTGTGCATGCACATGGGCCTAGCCAGTGGCCATGGACAACATGGGGGTGGGATTACATGTGGGGAGGGGTTTGGGATGGGAATGGGGGAATGAGGACAATTATGTGATATAATGAATTAAAAATAAATAAATACCTTTGTTCAGTCCTTGTACTTAAGGATATTTTACATACTTTATTTTAAAGTAATTTGAAATATAGCACCAGGTATCTGTAATTCATTTTTTGAATAGGAGAATATTTAATATGTTGAGAAATAAGCGATAGATTTAATGTTAATACACTCAACACAAATGTGTTAATTGTAGGAAACATGAAAAGTTAGCATAAGTTATCAAGTTGTTATTGTCAATCAAAGTTTGAGTATTTTGGATAGATTCAGTTTTAAGTTTTCATTTTAAAATTCAGTTTATTAGCCTTGCACCAAACTTTTTTTTTCTGTTCATAATTTGCTGACACATCATATGACAACAGAGGTACTCCCTTAAAGTTGTATGTGACTCCCTGCCAGTATTTTGATTAATATACACATGCCAGAAGACAACTTCTCAGCCTTTTTCACAGCCAGAAACAGCAATCTTGTTTTAAATGAGGCAGGGGATGGGGCAGCTGATTTATTTCTTTCAGAGGGAGCCTTCAGTTTGGAGATGATACATCATTTACCTGTGAGTAGAGAAAATAATTCTCTTAAGAACTGAAAATATGATTGGAAAGGTTAGGTACTTTAATTGTCTGGGTGGTCTTTTTAATGAAAGTTTTTATAAATTTGGTACTGTGTAGTGATAAAAGTGCAACGATAAAGGAATCACCTTATTATTTTACAAAGCAGATGCACCAGTTTACATTCCCACCAATAAATCACTGCTCATAGTCATCCTAATGAGTGTAAGTTTTCCTTGGATTTCAGACTAAGTGGGAATAATTTGCTAACACACTTAGGATAGTATCTGTTACAAAGTAAAATCTCTGTTAATTTGTTAAATAAATGCACAGATCACCAATGTGTTTTTTATGTGTTTTTTTTTTAAGTTCAGGGATGGAATTGATAGAAAATATTCAGAAAGAATGAACTGAATTTTGACTAAAAGCACTCAGAACTTTATTGAAAATTAGTGATGTGTGAACTTAACTCTAAATGAGTAAATAAAAATTTTTATATCAAGTATAAAAAATTTTGATATATTTGAGAAATTTTGAACTAATTCCAAATAAATAATATTATAAATTATTTAAAAATTTGATATATTAGAGCGGCTTTCCTTAAGATTGACATGAGTTATTAAAACTTGCTTTGCCATAAATATCATTGTCTAACTCTTTTTTATAAGCAAAATACCTTGTGAGAGAAATCCTGAGGAAAAAAACAGAATACGGTTAGAGTGGGATGAACCAGAGTAGGATCATTTTCACATGTCTAGATTGTAGATTTCACTGTTTCAGTTTTTGCATTCACAAATAAGTAATTTTGGACCACAGTTGTGGACAAGTAAATACAGTAGACATAATATTTAAAGAGAATAAACTCAGAAACACTGTAGACTATATGATTTTTGCATCTTTGAAAAAAGTTTAGGAAAGGCACACTCAACCACCCACACATACTGATAAGCTGTTTGTTTTGTGGTTAATAAAGAGACCCCTGAAATTGGTGGTTGGGAGCTTTCTAATTTATACCTAGAGAACATGCTATTAATGTGAAGAAACATTTTCAAAAGACATACCAACTGCAAGAAAATTATGAATAAAATATTTTATAATAATACCATGTTTCAATATTAAGTATCTACATATTATTTTTGCCAGATAGCTCTGAATATTCAAATTGTTAAGTCAAGAGTATTTCTGGACTTGGCTGGGTAGTACAGTTGGTTGGAACATCGTCCCATACATTGAAAGGTTGTGGGTTTAATCCCTGATCTGGGTGCATACAGGAGGTAACCGATCAATGTTTCTCATTCTCTCTCAAGTCAATAATAAATATATCCTCAGGTGAGGATTTTTTAAAAGAGAATACTTCTGTATTTGACATTGTAAGGTGAAATATCTCATGTTTATTTCTGACAGTATCTGGCTTTTGATTGCCCATGCTGTATTCTGGAATATTGTTGGATTATAATGAACTTTTTAAGAGAATGGCTTTTAAAATAAAAGTTTACTTAAAGCCAACAAACAAAACTCTAGTGCCAGTAAACCTTGAAATCAGCCTACTTCTGAGAAGTTAATTATTCTTTCCATTAAGCTCATCTGCTGTATATATCTCCACACTTTATTAGCCATTCTTTGAGGGAGTACTTTCTAGAAGTGAAATAATTATACCTATTGATATTAGGTTTAATGTTTAAAATGCTAGGACCATTTGAAATTTTTCTGATTTATTAGGATTGCTATAATTAGAACTAACCTAAGATTAAAAAAATTAAAATTCACTAGAATATGGATATAGTCATATAATGTTTGGTTGTTAAATATGCATAATCTGCATAATTCTGAAAAATTATTAATTGCTACACCATGTAGCCGTTGACACAATACATAAAAACTTCATTCTGCCAGCCCTAGCTGGTTTGGCTCAGTGAATTGAGCATCTGCTTGCGGACTGAATGGTCCTGGGTTCAATTCCAGTCAAGGGCACATACCCAAGTTGTGGGCTCAATCCCAGTGGGGGTCATGGCGTGCAGGAGGCAGCCAGTCATTGATTCTCTCTCATCATTGATGTTTCTCTCTCTTTCTCTCCCTCCCTCTCTGAAATAAATGAAAAATATATTTAAAAATATAAAACAAAATTAAATAGTCGTAGCCAGTTTGGTTCAGTCGATAGAGCATCGGCCTGCTGACCAAAGGGTCCCAGGTTCAATTCCAGTTAAGGGCATGTACCTTGGTTGCAGGCTTCTCCGTGGCCGGAGCTCTGGTTGGGGCATGTGCAGGAATCAACTGGTCAATGTGTTTCTCTCACATCTTTCTGTCTTTCCCTCTCTCTTTTACTCTCTCTAAAAATCAATGGAAAAATATCATCAAGTAGGATTACCAAAAATAAGATAAAAAATACTTGAAAATAATAAAATGTACAATTCATCATGAGTTTTTAGTATATTCCCAAGATTGTATACCCATTATCACTATTAATTCCAGAGTGATTTTATTATCACCAAAAGACAAACTATATCCTGTAGCAATTACTTTATATTCTTCCCTCTCTAACTCTTATAACCCTAATCTACCTTCTGTCTATAGATTTTTTTTAATATATATTTTGTTGATTTTTTTACAGAGAGGAAGAGAGAGGGATAGAGAGTTGGAAACATCAATGAGAGAGAGTAATCGACCAGCTGCCTCCTGCACACCCCCTACTGGAGATGTGCCCACAACCAATGTACATGCCCTTGACCAGAATCCAACATGGGACCCTTCAGTCCGCAGGCCGATGCTCTATCCACTGAGCCAAACAGGTTTCGGCTATAGATTTCTTTATTTGAGACATTTCATATAACTGAATCACCCTGTATGTGACCTTTTGTGACTAGCTTTTTTGCACATAGCATAACGTTTTCAAGGTTCATCTGTGTTGTAGCATGAACCAGTACTCTTCATTTTTATAGTAATAGTCCATTGTATGGATAAACCATTTTTTGTTTATTCATTCATCTGTTGATGAAACATTTGGGTTGTTTCCACCTTTTGGTTCTTATAAATGGTACTGTTTTGAATACTCATGTATAAGTTTTTGTTTGAACACCTGTTCTTAATTCTTTTGGATATATACTTAGGAGTGGAATTGCTGGATCATAGGGTAATTTTGTGTAACTTACTAAGGAACTGCCATATCTTCCACAGTATCTGCACTGTTTTACATTCTCACCAGCAATGTGTGAAGGTTTCATTTCTCTACATCCTTGCTATTGTTATTATATGTCTTTTAATTTTAGCCACTAGTAATTTTTTTAAAAACTAGAATAAAATAGGAAATATTAAAGCATATTATATTGCACATAAGTATTCTTAAACCTTTTATTTCAAATTGGTATGGGTATACTGGATTAAAAAATCAAAAAAAATTTTAATGGATCACTAAAGTTTGAGAAATATTTCCTAGTCAGACCCACTCGTTTAGTAAAAAAAGCTTGCGGAGACTTGAAGTAGGTTGTCCATTGATATAAAATGCAACTAATAAGTGGTCAAACCATAACTAGGACCCACATATTCTAGCTCCAAATTTGGAGCTGTTTTTTCCCTCTCATCAAACTGGTTTCAATTTAATACAAAGAAAAATCATGAAGCTTTTATACCTGATTGAATTGTATTCAGGTGAATGACAGTTTTCCATTTTCTTATCATATTAGGGGGTAAGATTTTGCTCTGCTATCTTACTCAACCGTTTTTGCTTATATACGTGTATTTGTTTGTAATTTGTAACCCAATTTATTAATGAGTAATTATTGTTCAAAATCTTTCATGAGCTTCTGCTTATTTTTAATAAATTCATTTTGACTTAGTACACTAAAAATCAAAGTTCAGATATTTAATTTTATGTCCTTAAATTTAAAAAGAGAAAAAGAAAGACTACCACTATTTAAGCAAATATTTCCTGAATGAAAGTTCTAATTTTGATTCTGCTATTAGATAATGTTGGTAACTGATATAATTTCCTCACATTCAGTAATATTAATTTCTTCATCTCAATACTCAGTCTGACTCTAAAGTTTAGATAAAAAGAAGAAATGTTAAAACTTTTTCAGAAAAAAAGTCATGAAATTTGTTGAAATACAGAAGTTTCTGAGCATAGGTTAAAAGAACTTGTATTATTTAAACAATGAAATGTAAGAATCAATGTTAGTATAGGTCTCTAGATTGTCTTTTTTCCTGTGGGGTAATGATGGCAATAAGTAAAAATAAGAAAAACTAATCCAGGGTAGATGGTTATCTCTATTGTTTTGAAAAGTCTCAAGAGATCGAGATTCCTCAGCTTCTTGAGTGATTTTATAGTTTCCCTTATAGCCAGAAATTCTCCTGCATGGGTTCCCAAAGTCTTAGGTATTTGAAGGTAGAATTTTCAGATAGAGCAACTCTTGGTGATTACTTTCTGTTCCCTATTTTAGTCTCTTTTCATTTTTATTTTAGTCTGAGAGGAGATGGCTGAAGGGAGACACGAGAGTTCAAGGGGTAGATTCGTGGACTTAATATGTATGTATGTAGTTATCTGATCAATTGTATCCCAAAGCCAAATATATTTCTCTTTAGATAATTTGTCTTCTCTTTTAACAAAAATTATCAAGATTTAAGTATTGTTTGAAATGTTAGAGAAAATGATGGAAACTTAAAACAATTTTTACCAGTATCTAGAGATCTAGAGGAAGTAGATCAAAACTGTAAGACAAAATATAAATTACATCAAAGAAATTTTTTGAAGGATAGTTGTTTCAGACTAGAATTTATTACCAAAACCTACCTTTGCCTTCCCCTCTGCAGTATCCCATTTCTACCCTCCCTCCATCCTGCATTACCCAAGGTACCCCTCTACCCCAAGCCTTTATCCATTCCTAATGCATTTGTGTCACTCTTTCTCGCTGGCCCTAGGATTCTCCACTTGCCTCTCTTTTTCTCTGTCCATGTGGTTCTTTCTCCTTGTGTCTGTTGTATCTGTGTGTGGGAGTGGGAAGGGAACCTCTAATATCTGTATATTGGGAGTCTCTGTTCTCTCTGTATCCTGTCCTGACTTTGTTGTCCTACCTTCATTATCACAGAAGAGGTACATATTTGACAGGACTGTTTTAGCTGCATCTGATTGGATTTTTTAAATTTCCTCTGAAATTGCACAGAATATTGAAGAACTTAGGTGGCTTTTTGTTTAGGTAACATACAACCTAATTGCGCATCAGAATGAGACATTTCTTAAAGTATGTAGAAAATTAAGTGTTATTAAATAATAGGTATTTGTAAAGTGCTTT
The DNA here is from genome assembly GCA_963924515.1 of Vespertilio murinus. Classification (NCBI taxonomy): domain Eukaryota; kingdom Metazoa; phylum Chordata; class Mammalia; order Chiroptera; family Vespertilionidae; genus Vespertilio; species Vespertilio murinus. The sequence continues at coordinate 191,491,873 of OZ004704.1, forward strand.
TCAAGATGGATATATAGGAGGAAAGTTTGTTTTTAATCTACAACTAAATATTCTTTTAAAATTAAGGATTTTTATATGAAACTAAAATGTGAATGATAATCTCCATATGAGAATCCTTGAGTTGATGTTGCCAACAGTTTTTTTATGACATCATACTTAATATCAGAGAAAAGACCCTTTGTCAGAATTCCATTCCGAATTTTCAAAGAACTGAGTCAAGACAGTAAATTCATTTTAGCATGATTATTATTTTAAGACTAATGCTATAGTTACTTGTTGCTTTCTTTGTGATCTTAAAACTTATTGGACAGAGGAGCATCATTTTTAATGTCCTTTAAATAGATAAACTACTCATAAATATATACTAATTTCATTTGAGGGTTTGTAAAGTATTATTTTTTTCTTAAATACTCATTTGTTTAAATTGTATATGTTTAATCCATATCTTTGTCAAGTTACCTATACTTCATGAAGTTCTGCTTATTCATTAAACTTTTTCAATGGAAATATATTTGAACTTGAGGGATGAGAGAACTTTGGGCATCTTTTTAGCCTAGAAATGTTGTCTGGAAACCTTCCCAGTTAAATTGGTCATGAAAGCAGATATGGAATTTATCTGAAAATTGTATGTGTAAATCATAGTTATCAAATTTTGCTGTACTACTTTGCTACTCAGGCTAGTGCAATACTGTCAAAGATGCTTTACAACGTTTCTCAAAAAAGATACATCGCCTTTATATTCACAGAAATTGCATTTTCGGTTTCTTTTGCTGAACTTTTCTCAAAATGCTACCTAGCATGCCATTGTAATATTAGAGTTAAAATACTGTGAGAAAATAATTAAAGCATATAAGACAATTGCTTAAAACAGAAGTAAATTGCAACAACTTTATAAAAGTAGCTAATAATATTATTAAAAGTATATAAAAGAATTTAGATATGCATTATGTATGGAAACATGCACAAGCAAAGTTAACTAGAGGAAATTTATCCTACAGATTCATGGTAATATACCTAGAATGTGCAACCTTCTCTAAATACTTGTTAGAGTCCATTACATGCTGCTGTATTGGGTGAAAAGACTGCTTTTCTAAAACAGATAAGCCTATCATAATCAAGCCCTAGATCCTAGAGAGAAAAAAAAGTTTGTCTTTTATTATTCCCTTAGCATGGTAGAAAAAGCACTCCCTTAGAAACTGAATAAATGGATTCTTGATCCAAGTACCATTTTTATGGATAACATCATTTTCTTCATCTGTAGAGAATTGATCTGAAGCTGAATTACGTTTTGTCTCAGGTTTTGATGTCTTCTGTTTCTATTTTTATTGGTAAAAGTTTTTCAGGATTATATACATAAAATGTATATGCATATAATATTGTATTCTACATCTATGTGATTCAGAACAAATAGACATTTGTAGTTTTTCAGCAATGGTTGGTGATACTTGTAAAACTGAAATTTAGTGAAGTGTTTTTAATTTAGTCTGGCATTGATTGGCATAAGTCTGAAAACAACTAAGAGAATTTCAGTGAAAACAGTTTTTACTAATTAAAGAACAAAAATATGAATAGGACTTAATACAGGTGAGTGAAGTTCTAAAGAATATTTAACAAGTTTAAAATGGTTTTAATGCTAACCTAAAAATCTTGAACCTTAAGCCCAGTTAAATTTGTTGATATTTCTAGCATTGGCATGTTCCTTATGTTCTCCTCAACTCCATTAATATGTACTAGGTTAGTGGTCGGCAAAGTGTGGCTCTTCCACAAAGTACCATGGCTTGGGCGAGTCTATTTTGAAGAAGTGGCATTAGAAATTTAAGTTTAAAAAGTTTGGCTCTCAAAAGAAATTTCAATCATTGTACTGTTGATATTTGGTTCTGTTAACTAGTGAGTTTGCCGACTGTTAACTAGTGAGTTAGCCTCTCTGGTATTCAGTTGTAACCTTCTGCTTTATAACTTTCCTATTCCTGTGGATCTTATCTTAGTCCCTGACCTGAGTGGAAAACATTTCAGTTTGAACCTGAGATTTTTTTTTTTTTTTTTTTTGGATTTTAAAATATCCTAGGAGGTCTTTATGGCTTTAGAACTCCTCAGTATGAAGACAATATGAAGAAATTGTTGAGATTTCATCTTTTTCTGGAAACTTTTTTTTTTTTTTACCTCAGTTCCTATCAACATGTGAAGCCTACTAATTTCTTAGAACTTTAAAACTGTAATTTCTTTGGGACTAACTACAAAACGTCCCATTTCCCAATTGAGTAGTGTCTCAACTATTTTGTATATCCATTGTGTACAGTGTGAGAATTTGCTGTATACGTTGCGAAATATTTACAGTTAATTAACACTTCTATCACCTCATAATTTCCTTTTGTGTGTGTATGTGAAAGAGAGAAAATGCTGAAGAACTACTCAGTAAATTTTAAGTATGCAATACAATATGGACTGTAGTCACCATGCTGTATATTAGATCTCAGAACTTATTATCATAAAGCTGATAATTTATACTCTTTGGCCAAAATATACCAATTTCCACTATCTATATTCTGTCTACTCTTGTAGATAGCAAGTTAAAGTTAAATTCTGGTTATTTAACAACTTTTATTTAGCACTGAGTCACAGCTTCTTAGGTTATTCTAATGGCAGTTTGACTTTCTAATTTCCCCCCGTTTTTTGTTGCATTAAGTTCATAAAGAATGCGTATTTTTTTAATAATGGGAAGTAAACCTGTTTTCATTGGAGAGAGAGAGAATATCAAGAATCAACTGGAGAATTATTCAAATCTATAAAAAATTTAACTACTTTAAGTAGTGGTACACAATATAAATGTACAAGATTCAATAATTTTTGAAAGTCATATATAAAGAAAACTAACAAAAAGACTTAAAAAGACTGTGCATAAGACAAATAGTACCTATTGTGAGTTTTTCTCAGATTCATTTATAGTTTTAATATCAGTTAAAATTGTAATAGGATTTTTTCTTTTGGAACAAATAGGAAAGACAGTGGGAGATACTTTGAAAAAGTTATTCTGTAAATTATTTTAAATAGTCAAGATATTTTGAAAAAAATAATGAGCAAGTACTTGTCATATCAATATGAGCCAGACTGCAGTGCTACTTTAATAAGACATTGTGGTTCTGATAGACCGGTGGACTAAAACAGACGCTAATATATGTAAGAATTTGGTAGCAGCTTAAATTAGAAAAGGAAGAATTTTTTTAAATGGTGTTAGAATAAGTGTTAACTAGAAAAGAAATGAAGTTAAAATTTCTCCTCAAAGTTATATCAAAAAAATTTCAGATGGATTAAAGTTTATTATGAAGTAGAAGCCACAAGAAGCTAGAAGAAATGTAGGTAAATATTTATGACCAAGGGAAAGTTTATAAGCATAGAAACAGTGAAAGAAATCATGCAGGAAAGGTAGATTCTTAATACATAAGAGTTGAAAACTTCTACAGTAAAAGCAGACAAATGGAAAAATTAGAAAACCATTTCCAGTAATATGGTAATGTGACAAAGTGTACACACAGATGTACACATCTATCTGTTGCGGGGCAGGGAAGAAATTACCTCTGGTTCTAAACATTTTGGGATAATTCCAAATGCAGGTGCTACATATGCCCAGTAGCAGGCTAACACACGCATACATATGCCATAACTTTCGGTATAATTTTAGGAGATTCATGGTCATAAGAGTTTTATGGACCACAAAAGAAGTATCTAGTAAATATAAATAAACTTTAACTTTCCTTTTAAAGAAATTGAAGATTTTTTAAAATGGTATAATGTTGAATATTGGCAAAAAATATTGCTAGTGGGATATTAATTAGTAAATTCTTCCTGAAAAGCCATTTGGTTTTTTAAATGTCAGAATATTATTTTTAAATTCTATTTCTAAAAATTATTTTAAGGAAACATCAGAAACTCAGACAAATTTTTATGCAACAGTGATCATTATGCACTGAAGTGTTTATTATTACTTATAGTAGCAAAAAATTAGAAGCGAACTGAATGCTCAACTTTAGTATAATGGTTATTATAAATCATGATTTATCCATGTAATAAAATATCACATAGCAATTATATGTAATGTTTTTTAAAGACTGGTGATTTGAGAAAATAAAATGTATTGTTAAATGAAAAAAGGAAATGTTGTAAGATGGTTAAAATAAAGATTGTTTCTAGATGATAGAACTTTGGTGATTTTTAATTTATTTTTTCATTTTCTATTCCTCCCCATTTATTTTTATAATGAGTATGTATTAGTTTTATATTTAAAACACTTTCAAAAATTTTATTCTAATCTGTTATATAACTTAAAAGAGTATTACTTAAAACCAGAAAAATGACAGTGATTTGACTCTCAAACATATATACAAGTTTTGTTGTTTTTTAAAATGCAAATTGTTATGGTTCAATAAATTTTGTCTGAAGTGTGAATTAAGACAGAAAATTAATTTTTCGGTTCCTTTTCCTTCTAGAAGTGGAAGACTTATTTTCTTCACTTAAACATATTCAACATACTTTGGTAGATTCTCAGAGCCAGGAGGATATTTCACTACTTTTACAACTTGTACAAAATAAAGATTTCCAGAATGCATTTAAAATACACAACGCTGTCACAGTGCACATGAGCAAGGCCAGTCCTCCGTTTCCTCTTATCTCTAATGCACAAGATCTTGCACAAGAGGTATGTATTTTAAATATGTTATTGACATATATATAACAAAGTAATTATTAGTGATAATAAGGCAGTACTATTAGAAAATACTGGTGTGAATATAAGGCTTGTTTGAATTAATTACTACTGGTCACATAAGAATAATTTATTGTTTTAGGAAATATTTTTGAGTACATTTTATCCTGAAAAATATGTATGCAAACCAGTGTTTTTGTTGTTGTTAATTCTCACCCGAGGATATTTTCTATTGATTTTTTTTTTTAGAAAGAGTGGAATGGAGGGGGAGAGACATAGAAACATTGATGGGAGAGAGACACATCGACAGGCTGCTTCCCATACACACCCCTGACCAGGGCCAGGGATCAAGCCTGCAACCAAGGTACATGCCTTTGACCAGAATCAAACCCAGGACCTTTCTTTCCATGAGCAAGTCCCGCTAGAACTATACTTATTTCAGAGTCAGAGCTCTGTTTCACTAAAGAAGAGAGTTTGTTTTGCATACAAAATTATATATTTGCATGGTAAGAGAAGTATTTTTTCTAGTTACTAAAGGGGAAATATTTTTAATCTTTTAGTATGTATTTTTTAAATATGTTTTTTTTTATTTCAGAGAGGACGGGAGAGGGAGAGAGAAAGAAACATCAGTGATGATAGAGAATCATAGATTGGCGGCTGCCTGCTGCATACCTCCTACTGGGATTGAGCCCACAACCCAGACATGTGCCCTTGACTGGAATCAAACCTGGGACCCTTCAGTCCACAGGCTGATTGTCTATCCACTGAGCCAAACTGGCTAGGGCTTAGTATAGTTTTATTTTAAGCATTATACATCATAAACTGAGGTAAATGAATACCAGTGAGATAAAAATAATATCTGATAATCTGGTATTATAAATATACTAGAGGCCCAATGCATGAAAAATCCCTTAGCCTAACCTGCTCCCTCTCGCAGTCCAGGACCCCTCAGGGAATGTCCACCTGCCAGCTTAGGCCCACTCCCCCAGGGAACGGGCCTAAGCCATTAGTCGGAATTCCTTAGCACTGCTGAGGAGGCTAGAAAGGCTCCTGCCACGGCTACTGCACTTGCAACTCTCAGCCCAGCTTGTGGCTGAGCGGAACTCCCCCTATGGAAGCGCACTGACCACCAGGGAGCAGCTGCTATGTTGAGCATCTGTCCCCTGGTGGTCAGTATGCATCATAGCAACCAGTCATTCTGCTGTTAGGGTCAGTTTGCTTTTTACCCTTATATAGGACTAGAGGCCCAGTGCATGAATTTGTGCACCGTTGGGGTCCAGCAGGCCTCACACCAGGTGGGAGGTGAGGAGTGATCAGAAGTGGGGAGGGAGGGTCGCAGGCAATTGGCCAGCCAGCCCCACACCCTAGTTGAATTCCCAGTTGGGACAATTTGCATATTAGTCTTTTTATTATATAGGATAGCTCTTAAGATTTGTTACTAGTAGATAGAGTCATGTGCTACATAATGACAGTTCAGTCAGTAATGGACCACATATATGACAGATTGGCGGTGCCCATAGTCAATAAGGAAGGAATATGCTAATTGACTGCCATGCCATCAAAGATGGCGGCACCCAAAGCTACAAGATGGCAATGCCCAGTCTCCTCAGCCCCGCCAGGGCGGCAGGTGCATGACAAGGCCAGACCCGCCCCCAGGCAAGTCCAGTCGCCTTTGGAGTACTCCAGTCCCTTCAGCTGCCCAGGGCCAGCCTGAGGCACAGGCAAACCTCAGATGGCAGCTGCCCAACTGCCCTGGGCTGGTCCAAGGCACAGGCAAGCCTCAGATGTCGGCTGCCCAGAGCTGCTCGAGGCTCAGGTAACCAGTGCCAGCCAAGGCTTGCGCTGCCAGCAGTGACAGCAGCAGAGGTGTGATGGGGCATCGCCTTCCCCTGATGGCCAGGTTGCTTTCCACCCCTGAGGCTCCTAGACTATGAAAGGGGGCAGGCCAGGCTTAGGCACCCCCCCCCTCCAGTGCATGAATTTTCATGCACCAGGCCTCTAGTAAGATTATAATAACATGGAAAATTCCCATCTTCTAGTTGCAACCATCCTAACACAACACATTACTCACATGTTTGTGGCGATATTGGTGTAAATAAACCTGCACTGCCATTTTTATAAAAGGATATCACTGTGTTATAGTTGCCTACAGTGTTTAGTACAGTAACATGCTGTACACATTTGTAGTCTAAGAGCAATTGGCTACCTTATATAGCCTAGATGTGTAGTAGGCTATACTATCTAGATTTGGGTGTGTACTTTCTTTGATGATACTGCGTGATGACTCATTTGTCAGAGTTATCAACTGGTGAATAACTGTATTTTGAAGTTGTTCCTCTATAGAAAATGTGTAGAAGTTCGAAAATCAATTTTAATGTACAGTGAGAGGTCTAGTTTCCATTGCTTTTTGTGTTCAGTGTTTAATGTGTTCTGCAAACAGCTTTTAATTGAAGGTTTTAAAAAGATAAATGAGCCATCTCCAATCTTGGTGAGGGGTGGACATTTTGTCATTATTACAGGATTTCAGCTTATTTTGACATAAAAACTAATAATTGTGGCTCAGTGATTGAATAAACCTATGAAGCAGGAGGTCATGGTTGGATTCCTGGTCAGGGCATATGCCTGGGTTGTATTCTTGAGTTGCAGGCTTGATCCCCAGTAAGGGGCATGCAGTGAACCTCATCATTGATATTTCTATCTCTCTCTCCCTTCCTTTCTATGAATTAAATTAAATAAAATTCAAATTTAAAAACACACTAATAATTCTGAAAGCTCATTAAGTAAATTTATTTCATGGAATCCAGACGCAAGACAGAAAAAGGAGTAGGGGGAAGGGTAGGACTTCCAGAGCTACAGATTTATAAAATAGGTTAGAAGGTACTTTGAATTATTACAAATTACTTTTTTAATGTATAATAGAGATTTGGAAATAGAAAAGGAAAGAAAAAGGCATTGAAAAAGAATATACATAACATAATATTTGGGGGAAAGTAATCCACAGAGCAAAATTTGTACCTATCATTTATTGTAGAAGAAAAAAGATTGAAAATAAATGAATCAAACATATCAGCTCAAATGATTAAAGATTAAAAAGTAAAATAAACTAAAGCAGAAGAAAGAAATTAAATTATTTTAGTGGAAAGAACAATAGATTGAACATTAGAAGCTGGTTTTTTGAAAATTACAAAAAAACTGGAGAAACCTTTGACTTGTTAGATGAAGAAAAAATATATCAGTAACATTAGGAATGAGTAAAGGAGTATGAATACAGACACAGAAGATTAAAAATTATAACATAATACAGCTTTCTTACTAAATGTGAAAGAGCTATCAGGTGAGTGGTTTTAATATTAATATATATAAATTGTCAAAAGTGACATAAGAAAAGATCGTCAAAAAAGTAGACCAGTAGCTATAGATAAAATTGAAAATCAGAAATCCACCCTAAAAAATATCTATTAGGCCTGGATGATTTTATGTACAAGGTCTATCAAAACATTCAGGTACATATAATCTTAATGTTAAATAAACTTTGAAAAGATTGAAAATTCTGTGAAAAAAAATTTTCTAGCAATTCTACTTAGTGCCTTTCTCATATATAATTTTTATGATTTTAAATTGTATCTTTTTAAAAATACATGTATGATATTTTTTGTAACCTAGGAAGAATTCATCTTTCTTTTTGTTCCTTAGGTACAAATTGTTTTGAAGTCAATCCACCAGAAGGAAGGGCAAGAATTAACTGCTTTGCTGAATGCTCCGCATATTCAGGTAGAAAATGTATAGAGCATTATGTATATGTAGTTTTCCAACTTCCAAGTCTCTCTGAATTAGTCCCTTAGGGCTAGAAGAGACTTCAAATATTATCAATAGGCTGTTTGGTTATTTACAACTTCCACTATGAAATAATTATTGTTGGATGATATATTTTCATATTTAAAATTAACTTTAGTTTTGAAATAACTTACTCTTTTAAAAAATTTCTTCCCTGTTTTATTTTCCCTCCCATAAATTTAAATTATGGTTTTGGGCCTTAAAATTGATTTGGTTTTTTTGCAGTTTAATAAGCACTTCAAGTTTTCAGAACCTACCCTAGAGTATGCCTTTTATACCTAACACATCTTTTTATTATTACTTTTATTGTTGTTAATCCTCACCAGAGGAAATTGTTCCATTGATTTTTAGGGATGGTAGAAGAGAGAGGGAAAGACAGAGAGAAACACTGATGTGAGAAACACATCTATTGGTTGCCTCCTGCAGGAGCACTGAGCCGGGCCCAGGTAGGGAAGGAGCCTGCAACAAAGATATGTCCCCTTGACCGGAATCAAACCCAGGACCCTTTAGTCCACAGTTGATGCTCTTTCCACTGAGCCAAACCAACCAGGACCCTAACACATCTTTAATTGTTACTAGCTTGAAAGCTGCAAAGTTGCATTTGTACCTCCTTGGAAGGTTTGGAAACAAATCTGAATATATCATTAATTATAGTATTTCTTTTAAAGGTTTAATGATCTGAATACTATAGATTTTTTAATGCTATGGATTTTTTTTGAAACAGGCACTTTTACTGGCACATGATAAGGTTGCAGAGCAGGAAATGCAGCTAGAGCCCATTACACATGAGAGAGTTTATGAAAGCGTTGGCCAGTATGGAGGAGAAACTGTAAAAATAGTTCGTATAGAAAAGGCTCGAGATATTCCATTGGTAAGTATTCCATGTATCTGATCAGAGATCCTTTCTACCCAGTGATCTTTTGTTTAGAAGACAATTAAAGACCCCTTTATGTTTCTGGTAGTTTTTCTCTTTTGAGATAAATTTGTTGAAATTATGTTCTTTCTCATACTCCTTTTTCAGAGAAAAATGTGTTCATCTTTCTCACCTATATTTGATGAAAATAGTAGCTTGTGAAATAATTGTTGAGGAATAGAGGAATAAGGAACCTGCTTTATTCTCCAAATTTAAAAAAATTCTGATCTTTTTATTAAAATTTGTTGAAACACAATTATGTATACTTCACATATACTTAGAAGTATGTATTTATTAATGTTAATATTTGTTTTATAGTTTTTATATGTAAAACTTTTAAAATCTCTTCTTAGTCTGCTATTATTGCCTTAATTTTTCTTTTATTTTCAAGGATATTCTTGAATCCTGATCTCAAATTGTGTTTTGAATAGTGGGATACATAAAATACAGACCGTATTTTATGGGCAGTTTATATAACTTAGTTTTTTTCCCCACTAGAAAAAAAAATCGGACAAGTTTAGGATAAAAATCTTATATAAACTGTCTACTTTGAAGCTTTTTTCTGTATTTTATATTTTCATTTTTGAATGTATTAGTTTAATTGTATTTCTAATTTGTATAATATTAATGTTTAATACATCTTAATGTGAATTGGATATAGCTATAATATTGAACATTTGAATAGTCAACCAGAATAGTTTTCATTCCCCATTATATTTTAAATTTTAAAAAAGGACTTTTATAAATATATCATGTTCTCTAATTATACCTAAATATAGCATAACCATTTTGAATAGCATCCAACAGAGAGCAAGACTTCAGGTGGTTTTTAAGCAATTGCATTTTTCTGTTTTATGCTTCAAAAGTCTGCTTGATTTTGAGAATTTTAACGAATGCAATGTTTCTGCAGCAGAAAATGTAAGGAAAATGGTCACCTAAATAGTAACCTAATAATCTTGATTTGTCTAGCTGTATAAGTCAATTTCTTCTTCAAGATAACTGAAGGCTAGTATTATTGAACAGAAAAAAAAGAATTTAAAAATGAAGAAATCTTTAACCAAAAAATTGCATTTTTATTTTAAAATTGGATGTTGTTTTTTTTTTTTTAGGGTGCTACAGTTCGTAATGAAATGGATTCTGTCATCATTAGTCGGATAGTAAAAGGGGGTGCTGCAGAGAAAAGTGGTCTTTTACATGAAGGAGATGAAGTTCTGGAGATTAATGGCATTGAAATTCGGGGAAAAGATGTAAATGAGGTTTTTGACTTGTTGGTAAGTTGACACAGGTAGACGAATATTTGGTAGGTTCTTAAAAGTTGATTTTTTGTCATTAGACTTCAGAATAAATAATTTTTTAAGTATTTTTAAAATAATTGCTAAGAGGACTACCGTATTTGCCGGCGTATAAGACGATTTTTTGGCCCTGAAAAATACCGTATTTGCCGGCGTATAAGACGACTGGGTATAAGACGACCCCCTAACATTTCCACTCAAAAATACAGAGTTTGTTATATACTCGCCGTATAAGACTACTCCCCACTTTGAGGCATATTTTTCAGGGCCAAAAAATCGTCTTATACGCTGGCAAATACAGTAGATAATTTCTAGCCTAATTTTCATATGATATTTTTACAATATTTATTAGAGTTTTATTTTGGTATGAGTACTACTGATTTTTTATTTTTGAGCTTTGTTACTATCAGGTATATTTTATTTACCTCTGAAGTCACCAATATATCTCATTAATTCATTCAACATATATTTATTTAAGTCCCTACTATGGGCCAGCTGCTAGAAAAACAGTAACAAAACAAAGTCCATGCCCTCATGATATTTTTATTCATTTTGTTTGTTTTCTACAATTGTTATTAATAATATTAGGTTATTAAGATGTATAGGCCAATACATGTACATCGTCCAATAGTTACATGCGCTAGCTATTTCAACTTAAATTAATATTTAAAATTGTTTCTTATTCCTAACAACTGTATTCTAGATAAGAACAGTATGTAGCTAATGGCTTTCATATTATGGTATAGATATAGAACATTTATATGATCATAGTAAGTTCTATTAGAAAGTGCTCGTATAATCAGGAAGTCGTTTATAGTCAGCTTTTGAGAGCAATTTATGATCACTGCATATATCCCCACAAACCAGATTTATATTCTTATTGACTTAACATCAATTGTTACTATAGAATCTCTCCTATCTGCTGATGTCTGTTGATAAATCTAGAAAACATCCTTAGACCTTATTTTCACTGAACCACATTTATTGCTTTGGGAGAGCAAAGTGCAAATCATTATTTTTAGCCATTGTATTATTGGCTGCTATCTCTAGGTTGAGCACTGCTTCCTGCTATTTTAGGACCAGAAATTATGCTTATTGTTCTATTGTCTAAACTGGAGGTATCTGAACAATAGTTAGCGGTGTACTGGGAAATAATAGTGAACCTAGTAATGAAACTATAGAATTAAAAATAGAATGGATGACAGAGACAACGCATATAGGAAATGAGAATATTTGTATCACTTTTCTTATCCTAGTCACAATTACTATTTCAATTTCTACTGTATTAAGATGTATGTATATCAGAATTGTTATAGCACTCTGGTATTGTCCAACCTTCCCTGTGGAATCTTCCTAAACTTACACTAAGTAGAAGATCAGAACCCAAGACTTATGGGCTAAATGGCTTTTCCCAGTGTGCCAGAATTATTGAATGCCTTATTACTGGCTAGCTCTACTATAATGGAATCTATGAATGGCATAATTTGTGCTTTCTGACAAAATGGGATTCATCTTTACTGATTTTTTAAAGTTTCCTAGGGGTTCCAGAATAGTCCACTGTAGGGAACATTGATCATAAGATCGTGAAATGATTTTCATAAATAATGGATTTTAAGAATTACCTAATCTCTCTATTACAGTCTGATATGCATGGTACTTTGACATTTGTTCTGATCCCCAGTCAACAGATCAAGCCTCCTCCTGCCAAGGAAACTGTAGTAAGTGATTTTTTTGTTGTTATTCATTATTTATTGTCTGATGGCTATGGTTTACTTTTTTCTAAATTAATAAAGTTTATTTTTTAGAGTAGTTTTAGGTTAACAGCAAAATGAAGCAAAAAGTTCAGTTTCACATACCTCTTATCCACACATGTGCATAATCTCGCCCACTATCATCATCCTGCACTAGAATGGTACATTTGTTATATCAATGAATTAATGGTTCCATTATTACTCAGAGTTCATCCTAATATACAACAACCCTGGGTCATAATGACCAGTAATGACCAAGGCTCCACCAACTGGAAGTTGTTGATAATCCTCACCTAAGGATATTTTTTCCATTGCTTTTCAGAAAAAGTGGGAGGGAAGTGGGGAGAGGGAAAAACATTGACCAGTTGCCTCCTGCATGTGCCCAATTGAGGGGTGGGGAATGAACCCTTTGGTGCACAAGCGATGCTCCAACCACTGAACAGTATTGGCTAGGGTAGGAAATCATAATTTTTGTTGGCATATGCAAAATAATTATCTTTGAGATTAAGAAATTAAAACCAGTTTATTGAGCATCATTATGGTACAGGTCAAGATCTAATAAGAGCAAAGGTATCTTTCTGTAGATAAAGTTCTGTAGGTGTTCAACTAAAACTGCACTATGTTCACTGGCTCATTTATAATGTCACGAATGGCAAGAGCAAAGTGTCAGGAGCACCACATATAGCAACCTTATGCACCACACATAGCAACAAGTGGCTGCTTTATCATTTTGAGAGGGCACAAGTCTTGGCCCTTTTGTAGTTTACTTCCTGGGTGACTAACACATTTATCCCAGAACACATGAATTGTTTAAACTATACTGTTTCTCTCTCTCTCTCCACATCGACTTATAAACAAGTTAGAATTCCCAGACAGGTCTATAAAATTTTAGATTATATTTCACAATATAATTGAAATAATATGGAGAGAGGAAATAGAATATTTGAGCTGAAGGCACATTTTTCATATAGTAATGCTCTAATGCAGCTATTTTCAAACGGTGTGCCCCAAGAATTTTTAAAACCTGCAGTACCTGACTATTTAGTCAGTAACACTGACCTCTTTCCCCTACACTGTCAATTAAAATATGACAACAGCTAACACAAAAATAGCCTTCCAGTCATGAATGAATTAAAATTATGCTTATTGTTTTGTCATATCGGCAAAAAATATATTTTTTAGTGTGCCATAGATTTTAATAATTAGTTTATGTGTGCCATGAGATGAACATAGGAATAAATTGAAATGTAGTGGGATCACACTGCTTATTAGTAATGGATTATGCACTAGAAAATTCAGAGTACTGATTATCCAATAAATGTTATCTAGTATGATATTTATTCTGTGCCAGGCACAGTTCTAATTATTTTATATATTCTCATTTAGTTCTCACAGCATCCCCATGAAATATAGATAATCTTTATTATTCAACAAGCATTGAAATTAGAACTAGAACAGTCAAGTTAATTGCCCAAGCCCACTATTGGTAAGTGACTGAGTCAGGACTAGAACCCATGCCTATCCCAGAACCTATGCTCTTAACTGCTAGGTAGTGTAACAGGTAATGTCCCACAAAGCCACTAAATATTAGGTTTCTGCATCACTGTTTATTTTCAGTTCAAAGGACTCTTAATAAAACTGAGAGCATGCCTTCATGGAGTCTTCTGATTTGTGGGGTCAAGGTTGGGAGGATAGAGAAATGTGGTTTAAGGGTAACGTAAAGGCCTAAGGATAGGAGGATGCTAAAGTCACAGTGAAGGGATACAAACCATAGAAATAGCCACTAGCCCAATGGCGTTAATTTTAATTATTGAAATATATTCTTAGGAGTCCCAAATAATTATTTTCCTTACAATGAACATCTGTTGGATCTCTTTTGTGTATTGGGCACTGTGCTAAATATTGGGTTTATAATAATGAACATGCAAAATAATTAAAGTTTGCAGTAAGTGATAAGGTAGGAATAAGCACAATGTGAACATTGAGAATAAAAATAAGTGGAATCAATTACATAAGATGGTCAGGAAAGGCCTCTTGGAGAAGGCAACATGAAGCCAAGACCGTAGAATGAGATGATGCCAGGCCTGTTAATTGCCAGAAGAACTTTCGCTTTTGGAAAGCATGAGGGCATGGAGCAAAGTAGGAGAGTGAAGAGGCGGGGAGGGGATTCTATAGATGAGGCTAGAGAGGTAGATAGGGCCAGGTCAAGCAGGTTTCCTTGGCCATGCAGGGAGTTTGGATTTTAAATATAGGAAATGATCTGATTTTTATTTCACAAACAAAATACAAAACATTTCTGGCTTCTATGTATGAATTGGATCAAGCCAATAAGGAAGCAAAGAGATTTAGGAAACTGATGCTGAAGTCATTATGAAGTGTGATGATGGCTTGACCGTGGACGATAGCTGTGGCAGTGGAGAAAATTAGCCAGGCTGTGTTCTGGAAGTAGAAATGACAGGACCTTGTAATGAATGTGGAGGATAAAAGAAAGAGGAAGCAAGGATGCTTGCACAACTGGATGGATAGTGGTGCTACTTATTAAAGGGAGATCTGGAGGAAAAACAGATTTGGGGAGAAAATCAAGAGGTCTGTTTTATAGATGAGAGCTATCTGAGGGGCACTGCAGAGTTCTTGTTTCTACAGATCAGGAAGGGAGGCAGGCAGGAGGCCTTTATTATATTCCTTTTGCTTCTTTTAAACCTCCGAAGCTCCTTAGCACCTCAGCTTGTTAGTGACTAATGATCGTGTTTTGCGTACCCTTGTACACGTATGCAGTCAACAGAGAGATGAACTTAACTGAAGAAAACAGGTGAGCCTAAGAAAATACTGTTACTTAACTAAACTTCCCTCTTTCAGCTCATAATTTCTTTGCACTAATGAAAAACCATAACATTTTAATTATATTTATTGCTAAGTATTTTGTGTTGCCATTTCATCATTATTTTTTTTACCCTTTTTATCTTTTAGATCCATGTAAAAGCTCATTTTGATTATGACCCTTCAGATGACCCATATGTTCCATGTCGAGAGTTAGGTCTCTCTTTTCAAAAAGGGGATATACTTCATGTGATCAGTCAGGAAGATCCAAACTGGTGGCAGGCCTACAGGGATGGAGATGAAGACAATCAACCTCTAGCTGGGCTTGTTCCAGGTAAGGACAATAGAGCAGAAAGTACATATATTGTTAAAAGAACATTTAAAAAACAGACCTTCACAGAGAAAAGTCTTTTTCATGCCTTTTAAAAATAATTTTGAGTAATTGCTTTTTCATGCAGTTGGGTTTTATGTTGCAACTGTAGCATAAATATTGTGACCAATATTTTGAATATTGGTCACAATATTTATGCAATTGTTACCAATTTGTTGGGCTTTTAAATGAAATTATGATGTAATATAATATTTAGATCTGTTATTTATGTGTATGAGATTATAGAAAATTACAAGTCAACTGTTTTTAAGCCCAAAAGCTGGAAACAAATTTGTCTATATTTGGTCATATTTCAGGAAAGGAGGAATGAATGAGCTTCTCATACTAAGTTGAGTGGCTGATGCTTTACCCTTGATTCTTGACAATGTCAGCTGCAGGACATTCCTCAAAAATCCTGGAGTATTGGGCAACCATCATGCTTCTCTACTCAGTGCTTCTGCCAAATATCAATTTGATATCTTCTTACCATGCCAGCCTTAGCCCATAAATATTTAGAACTGGTGTTTATTGACAGATTGATTACATTGAGTTTCTGAAAGTATATAGATGAGTCAAGGAGATTTCAGTGATATCATTTGCAGGTCTTTTATGGGACAAATAAATGGAGCCACCTTAGTTTGAGTTTGATAATGGTTTTCTGTTAGAAGGATTTTTAAGAGGTCAATGTCCATGTCCTATTGATGTCTGATTCTGTCTCAAAAATAGGTACATATGTCCATACTATAAAAATGTGCCATAGAAGTATCACACTGTAATGTTTTTAAACATCTTAATATGTAAATTATTAAAATTATTTTGTTCCTTATTTTTTTCTCTGTTAAAGACAAATATTCATTTTCAAATATTAATGCTCTTAAAATTTCCCCTCTAGTCATAGTTATTTGTTTCCCTAGAAATGCAATCTGTATAGCTCCAGAGATAACCTGGTTGCCTTTAATACTTCTTATGTGTGTCAAACTCATTCTTTTCACTTGTGATTTTATGACACACACTTCATTCTATAGGTTATTCCAACATAGATGGAATAAGAATCCCTGGCGTGAAATGGAAAGTAGATATAACAATATAATGTAAAAGTAGACCTCTAATACAGAAATTTTGAAATAAAATTATTTTCACCCTTCAGGAAAAAAAAATGTTTTTGGATTTAAGGTAGATGTCTTAAAAGAAAATGAAGGTCAGAAAACTTGATAGCTTTCTATAGTAAAAACATAATCCTTAGAGGAAAAACAGTATTGTTTTCATTTATTTGTACCATTAGTAAAGGTGGAAATTTTAAAAATCATTAAAACATCCATACATACAAAGAAAAAGAGGGAAAGGAAAGAATAAATGAAAGGGAATATGTTGAGTAGTGTCTTAGAATTAAAAATTGATGAACTTATAGTAAAGTTATTGATAATAATATTGAACATATTATTTTGTAAAGTTAACTTCTAGAATGAATTTGCTTGATTTCCTGTAATTCTGAATGATCAGAAGTGTTATAAGATCCAGCATAATACTTTTCACTTAATAACTACTGAATGAAAGCTTTGTAAAAATTAGGCTATTAAATTTTCTAACACTAGCTTATGATTTATCTTTCCTAATAGGTGAGATAGTCTAGTAATAAATGTCTTAGAATTGGTTGAGAGTGAGATTGAAACTTAATATGTTAAACATTTGGAGGCTTATTTATAATCATAGCTGACATACTCTCATAGGTGACAGAGGAATTAGGAGGGCATATAAATGAGTGGTTACTCCTGGTGTTTTCCCTTGATGTTCTTAAAAAATACTTCTATTCTTCTGTCTTAAATATTTTACTCTTTTTCCTTTCTGCTATTAAGGGAAAAGCTTTCAGCAGCAAAGGGAAGCCATGAAGCAAACGATAGAAGAAGACAAGGAACCAGAAAAATCAGGTTGGACATTTTTATTTGGCATTAATGAGAGATTATTTGGGTCTTCATCTGTAAGTATGTTTAAATTTACATATCAGTTAGAACTGGCATGAAAGATGAATTCATGGCAAGAGTGATGTAAAAGGCAAAACTGCTTATCTTAGAACTGTAAAGAAAGGACAGGATTTAAGGATTTAAATATTAAAGATTGTTGGTCTGTAATGTAAGATCGATAGAAAATTGTAAATACTTCCCTGGAAAGTAGTTCTATGAAAAATGTAATGTTTATAAATTTAAATTAACTATTTGAGTGCTTCTATTTGAAATATATAGCTTTGTTTAAGGAAACAAATACCACATTTATAGTTATGTTTATGGTTATTCAACAGGAAAATTATGGTGTGCAAAGAAGAATAAAAAGAAGAGGAAAAAGGTTTTATATAATGCCAATAAAAATGATGGTAAGTTCCACTCCCAGTGATAGCTGGATTTGAATCTGAAAGAGGCCCAATATTTAGCACTTGAAAGAAATTAAATTGATACTTTCAGGTAGTTTTGTTTCTGGTCCTGTTTGCCTCTTAATGTGACACAAGGGCTTAAGGAAGTCATTTAACAAAAACATTTTCTTTTAGAATCCTATGAGTAATGCAGTGTTTTGAATTTGGAGAAAACTGGTATAAAAATTAAAGTACTATATATATATATATATATATATATATATATATATATATATATACTATATATATATATATATATAGTTTTATATGGATATTTCTCTAATTTTGAGGAAATGGAACTGAATTTTCTCTTAATTTTTTTCTACTCAAACTCTTTGTTTGTGAAATTGATACATGCTTCTAACAAATTCTAACAATATAGCTGTATTTTAAGTAAACACTATTTTGTCTATAATAACTCCTGTTACTAAGACAACTCATTCTACAGAGCCTGCTAGCAGTAAAGTACATAGAGGGTTTTTATTCTATTTTAAAGTTGGTACTTCTCTTAAAATCAAAATCTCTGATAACATGTGACTCATATTCCCAAGTGACAACACTCTGCTGTACTTGGTGATGGCTGTTGCCTTTATATTGGGCACCTACTACGGTCTTAGTTTAACAGTTTCCACAACTTCCAGTTTTTTGTAAACCAAACCTGATTTACTGCTCTCATTACCTTCTTGGTTGGTCCTTTATGGGCATCAGATATTCTACCTCTGCTTTGGTTCATGTTAGAAACAACCAAATAATAAAGTCAAGGCAATCCTTAACTTCTTAGACAATTTATAATATTTATCAATACCTTGAAGTTTTTTTAGGCAACGTAAGTTAAATCAATGACAAAAATTATATAAATTGTTGTAAAACTCCATATAAAAGTATACTAGAGATTCCATTTACTTTAATATTTTTTTCAAAATAAACAACCTTAACGCTTTGTTATATTTATATAACTAAGTAGATTTATTGAATTTTTAATCCTTTCCTTCTCTATTTGGGTAGGTGATTAAATCTGTTTTTCATGTTTTGAAGTGCACTAAAATTACTTAATTCAGCTCGAATAGCTATTATACTCTAGAAAATTTGCAAATCTGAAATCTACAGATGATAAACCAAGTCTGTAAATAACAGTGCTGCCAAAGTCTGATTGTACATGTTAAAAGAAGGAACTCAGCCTTTTCAGAGTGAAAAGATTTTGGGAAGGGAAGGTGTCATCATAATTAATATTTTTATTAATAACTCATTTATAACTTTTATTCTAGGGAGGCTAACTATATATACTTTTAATACCTTCATCCATTTAGTTCTCACAATAAATTCCTTGAGCATACTGATTAATAAATTCAAATTCAGATATTAAAGTAACCTGCTTAAGTTCTTACAACTAAGATATGGTTGAACTGAAATTTAAGCAAATATAGTTCCTATTCTGTGCTCTATGCTAAGCACTAGCACGACTAAGGTGGTCCCCTGCTCCCATGGAACTTAGAGCTGGGAGAGTCTGACTGCACACCTGACGTTCTTTCCCAGTCAGATGAACTGGTGCACGTGAGAAGATGGCAGGCTGCTATTGTCTACCTTTGTTCTTATGGCTTAACAGCTCCGATTTCATCTGAATTATGGGCTTTAGGAATGGTAGCTCCCCCTATCATAATTAATACCTCTTCTTGATTCATGACCTCATATTCCAGAACTAAGTAAATAGAAAAGCAGGAAGTGTGAATGGCAAGTTATATAATATCAGAAAAGTTTTCCAGCTTTCTCTGATATCTCTGATTGTAGCCACTATTTTGAATGTTCATACCATGTATTGTGCTCAGCATGCACATTAGGTCTGATCCTTAAACCAGCCCTCTAAATAATGTGTTATTATCATCATTTTACAAAATGTTAAATGTTATTCTCATTAGTTTACCACCTGGTGCCCTACCCCCTGTCAAAGTACTGACTGCAAACTAGCTATTTTACATAAGGATCAGTATTGTCATATTAAACATTCAAACAGTCTGAAATAAGAGAAGCAATAAAAATTTCTATAATGATTCATATATTGTCTGATTTATTTTCATAGTATCCTGGAAAGGCTATAATGACAGGGGAGAATATTCGTGATATAATACTATCTTGATCCAAAAAGTTAAGCGTTCTTAATAATAAATTGTACTCCTTCAGTTTTTTTCGGAAGATCTATGAGCGTATGTTTATTACATAGCAGTAATTCTGTCTAAAGAGCTTAACTTTTTCTTTTTCTAAAGACTATGACAATGAAGAAATCTTAACTTATGAGGAAATGTCACTTTATCATCAGCCAGCAAATAGGAAAAGACCTATCATTTTGATTGGTCCACAGAATTGTGGCCAGAATGAATTACGTCAGAGGCTCATGAACAAAGAGAAAGACCGCTTTGCAGCTGCAGTTCCTCGTAAGTTTGGATGCATTCCCATTTTCCTGTGCTTTTCAGTTCACCACTTTAGAATCTAACTTACACAGGCAATTATCAAAACATTGTTGTCCAGGAAAGAAAAACCTTGTTTTAACCAAATCTTCTTGAGAAATTTCAATTTTCTTAGGAATATGGTACTAATCACTTTCTAAATGAATTTTAGTTTGCATTTCTGATAATTCCCTATTCAATATGGAATCAACATCGGGTTTCAACAACAGATGAAGATAGAAATTTAGACATAATCTCTGAACATAGAAATTCTATTTAAAAATTATATGGAACCTTACATAGCACCTAATCTTACAGAAATAAACTTCAGAAAAGGTGAATAGTAGTGTTTTAAATGCAAGATGAATTAAAGTGTAAACATAAAATATATTGTTATTAATATAACTATTAATAGCATATGAAAACAAAGTTTTATTCCTTTCTCAATCTAGAAATAAAACTAGTATTAAATTAGACACATTCCTAAATGTTCCTAACATTTCCTCAGTTCATTATTGTATAATCTGTATTATGAAATAAAACTTTTTTCTGATTAGCAAAATTACTCCCCATTCTTACCGTGATCAATACCAATTATTTTTACCTGATTTTGTCTGTCTAGATACAACTCGCAATAGGCGAGACCATGAAGTAGCCGGTAGAGATTACCACTTTGTTTCTCGGCAAGCATTCGAAGCAGACATAGCAGCTGGAAAGTTCATTGAGCATGGTGAATTTGAGAAAAATCTGTATGGAACCAGCATAGATTCTGTGCGGCAAGTGATCAACTCTGGGAAAATATGTCTTTTAAGTCTTCGTACACAGGTAAAGCTGTTGTGGTTTAGGGTGTTGAACTTAAGGACATTTTTTTGCAAAGTAATTTAGTGGAAACTGTATTTTGGTCCAAGAACCACAGGACCTAATTAAGTTCTTATATAGTTTTTCCCCACTTACTCCTGATCTGAAATCAGACAGATTGCTAAATCTCAATTTCCTCAGTCAAATACATACATACCTACACATATACATGTACATATTTCCTAAAATTTAATACAGTAACTCAGAAATTGGGGATTTTAAAGATTGTTAGTTGTGGAAAAGTTTTTCTAGACTAGACAGCTTTAGCATAAAACTTTGCTTAATAAATCTGCATATGTCAACTTAGAAAATATAAGCAGTGGTTAATAAATAGATATATAGAAAAGGAAATTGACTCTAAAATTGTCCCTTGAGCGCTAGAAAAGTTGGTTGGAGTATTGTTCCATACACCAAAAGCTTATGAGTTCAATTCCCATTCAGGGTACATACCTAGGTTGCAGGTTTGATACCTGGCCAGGGAACATTCAGGAAGCAACCAAGTGATTTTTATCTCTTTCTCTCTAAAAATAATAATAATAATAAAAACATATCCTCTAATGAGGATTAAAAAATAATGAAAATAAATAAAATGACTCTCAAAATAATTCATTTTCTTTGTTGTTGTTTTTTTGTAGATAAAAGAGTTTAGTCTACTATTTCAATTGTAAATATTTGAGAGAAGTATAAATGTTTTAATTAAACTCCTTCAGAATTCTTGTATTGTTTGGGCCAGCAGATGTACCAAAGAACATTGGGAAGTTAAACATATTGTCTTAATGTTTTTAGTTTAATATAAGGGGGGGTACGACCCTATAATTCCCATTTTGATGGACTGCTTCAGTTGACGGCACACTGTCATGTGGTGGCAAAGGCAAGGTGAAAGCCACACCTCCCGCCATAGCTAGTTTAGCTCAGTGGATAGAGCTTCCACCTATAGACCAAAGGGTCCCAGATTTGATTCCGGTCAAGGGTACATACATTGGTTACAGGCTCCTTATCGGCTCAGGCCCTGGTCGGGGCTTGTGAGGAAGCAACCAATTGATGTGTCTCTCTCACATCAATATTCCTCTCTGTCTTTCCCTCTCTCTTATACTCTAAAAATCAATAGAAAAATATCCTCTGGTGAGAATTTTTTTTTTAATTAAAAAAACCACACCTCCCAATTCAGATAGTCTCCTTTTCTTGGATGTGCTTTTCCAAAATTTGTGTGTGTGTGAAATTTCTCTCTCTGTGCTTCCATTTAGACCCTTGGCACATTGTAAAGTGACTGCTCATTTCTACTTTCTCTAGAATGGATTTTTAACATGGTTATTATAATTTGCATGTGATCTTATAAGCAGGGTATTTAGCATTACATAGTGTAATCATTCATTTATTTTTATTTCATTACATAAAAAGAGTGAACCAATAGTGTGTGGTGTGTGTGTGTGTGTGTGTGTGTGTGTGTGTGTGTGTGATTTTATAGGTATACAATATATTTTTACAGTGAATGGTAGGATCCTAAAATGTGAATTTTTTGTTACTAAGATTTTTGGAAACACTCATAGGTTATGGTGTTTTTGTTGTTTAATGACATTATTATATTCCAAGTATGTTATTGGGAAGTAGTTAAATCAAGAAAATTATTTAAAATATCCAAAATTTCTTTTCAGTCATTGAAGACTCTCCGGAATTCAGACTTGAAACCATATATTATTTTTATTGCCCCCCCTTCACAAGAAAGACTTCGGGCATTGTTGGCCAAAGAGGGCAAGAACCCAAAGGTAGAGTTATTATATTGTACTATTCCACTGAAAGTAAACATGAAACAATCATGGCTATTATGTCACAATACTTAAAAACTACATTAGCTTGAGCTTTCAGAGTGATTATTCTTTCTGCTATGTCACTTTCCCCAAAATTGCCATGATTGCCTCTGGTTAGACTCTGGCAGCTCTCCAAAGAAGGTGGCTTCTCTTGTTGTTCCCCATATATTCCCTATTGTACCCCAAATGTATGGCAAGATTTGGCATTCCTTAACACTTCCTTGATCTTCCAGCAGGGATTATGTGATACTTCTAACACATACAAAAAGGGATCATCATATTCTTAGGGATTGCCCGCTGTTCTCTGCAGGTATTCTTCATGTGCAGGGAGCCAATATTGAGTGCCTTGTTTTTCTCTTTTTTCTCATTGAAACTTTATATTGTTTGTCTCCTCCCTTTGATCTTCTTACATGATCTGAAATGGAAAATTTTAAAAATTATTTTAGATGCTGAACATAGTTGAGGTAGTCTATTATATACTAAACATTATTAATAATTCAATGATATGGCTTTTTATTTAAATGTGTGAACTAAAAACTGTCAAGTGAATTGCTTTGTCAAAGTAACGAATTCCTTGTTTTTTTCTGATTTTTATAACATTTCTATTTAATAGTGGAGTCAATTAATCTCATTTCATTTGCTATGCCCCTAACTCTCCTTAAAAGCCATAAAAACATATAATAATCCTCTTCCTTGAAAATCATTCAAAGTACATAATAACACGCATTTCTTCCATTCTTGACTTTATCACAGCCACCAACCCTCCTACTTCAAGATACACTTTTTCACTCTAGGTCTATTTACATTACTTATTCAGTCTATATAATGGGAAGCTAGTATTTTTCAATGTCTTATGCTATAGATATCAGGGATTTCCCCATCCTATATGTTGAACATAATGTTTAGGCTAAGTAGATTAGCTAGTTAAAGTAGTGTTTCACCCCTTCTTTATTTTTTGCAGTGCAATTATCAGTTCATAAGTAAGTGGGATCAGAGTGTCCTTAGCACTTGGGATGATCCACAAGAAATATGAGATATGGTCACTTGCTATTTTTGTGGAGGATCACAATGTATAATAAGAAAAATAAGGTTAATACTCTATGAAACTTAGTGCCCAGTAACTACTTTGGTAAACAAGAAAAGGAAAGGGATGCACCTTTAAGGACCAATGATCCATTCTGCTTGTTCAGCCTTATTTTCTGTTTCAAGCATGCGCACTCTTTTTTAATTAGGCTATTCTTCTTCAACAAGGATTCATTGTTGTGCCAAAGGCCAGACACCACTCCAAAACATAAGCAACTTTCTTTTGGTTAGTGTTCTCTGGCAGTGCTCTCATGGCATTTTTTACCTACTTTAAGTTAGTCATCCTAATTTGAGTGAGGTCTAGAAAGATACCAGTTACACCTATTTTTAAATCATGGACTTATTCAGTACCAAAATGTTTTAATGGTATACAATATGCTTGATTTTCTAATTAGAATTTTCTAATTTTTAAAAATCAGTATTATTGAAGTTACTTTACATAAATAAAGTGCATACATTTTACTTGTATAATTCATTGAGTTTTGGCAAACTGTATTATTACTATGCCAATCAAGATTTAGAACAGTTTCATCACTCCAAAAAATTATCTCATGCTTCTTTTAAATTAATACCCCTCCAATTTTCCCAAGGCAAACACAAATCTGCTTTATGTCACTATTCATTTGTTTTGTCTGTTCTTAAAGTTAACATAAATGGGACCACATAGTATGTTTAAGTTTGCATCTGGCTCTATATCAGCATAATGTTTTGATATTGATTTATGTTGCATCTAACAGTAGTTCATGTCTTCTAATGCTAAGTGCAGTGTATACCATGATCTGAACATAATTACAATTTGTCCACTTACCAGTTAAAAATATTTGGGTGATTTCCAAATTTTAGCTAGTGTGACCAAAGCTGCCCTAAACATTCATGGACATATGTTTTCATCCTCTTGAATTGCATCAAATGCTAAGTGCTTGTTTAACTGTATAAAAACTGCCAAATTGTGTTAAAAACATTTTGTCACTTTATGCTCTCACTTTGGTTCCATTGGCTCCACATTTTTACCAGCTTTTACTATTGTATGTAGCAAATTTTTAGTTCTAGTAGGTGTGAACTGTTATCATTATACATTTTCCAGTTGACTGATGGTAGCATCTTTTCACATAGTCGTTTATGCATGTTTTTTTGTGAACTGTCTCAAGTCTTATTTTTTTTAATTGTTATTTTTCTTATTCTTTATGTCTTCTCTAAGTCTTTGTATATTTAATTATTTTGAAGATCAGAAATGTTTAATCTTAGTGAACTACACTTTTTTTTAAATTACTTTATTGATTAAGTATCACATGTTTGTCCTCAACCCCCCCCTTCAATCCCCTAAAACCTCCCTACTCGTGCCCCCACCCCCCTGTTGTCCTTGACCCCTGGTTAGGCTCATGTATGCACACTGAAGTACATTTTTTTATATTTTTCTTATAGTTAATGGGTTTTTTATACTAAAAAAAAAATGTGTCTATTCCAGGATTATGAAGATTTTATCCTTTGGTTTCTTATAAAAACTTTTTTTATATTAGCTTTTACTTTTAGTTCTGTGATCTATCTCAGGTAGGTTCATCTCTATTTTAGTGTTAGGTAAGAGTGGAGATTGGCTTTTTGTTTTGTTTTGTTTTGTTCTTTAAATCACATGTGGATATCCAGTTGCTGTACAATCATTTTTGGGGGGAAAAATTCTTTTTCCCATTGAATTACTTTGCACTTCTGTAAAAAAAATGACAACAAATAATGAGCAAGGAGGGTGTCAGGAGGTGATTATAGATTATTTCCGACTCGAATCACGTATTTATGCTAATATTGAACTGAATACTGTAGCTTTATTTTAAATCTTGGGGAAATAGTCATAAAAATGAATGAAGTGATACATAATATAACATAGACCATATAGTGTATGATTCCATTTTATGAAATGCCCAGGATGAATAAATCTATAGAGACCTACTATAGATTAGTAGTTGCCTAGGGTTGGGGTGGTAGAAAATGGGGAGTGGCTGCTAATAGCTATAGTTTTTTGGGGAGTGGGGACGGGGAGTGATGAAAATGTTCTGAAATTGAATTGTGGTGTTGATTGCACAGCTCTGTGACTATACTAAAACCTCTTGAATTGTACATTTTAAAAGGGTGAATTTTAAAGGAATTAATATATCAAGAAATATGTGGCCATTTTAAAAAATCTCAGCAGGCTTTATTGTAGAAATTGAAAAAAATTTTTAAATTATATGGAGCCAAAACCAGTTTGGCTCAGTGGGTAGAGCGTTGGCCTGCAGACTGAAAGGTCCCAGGTTCGATTCCGGTCAAGGGCACATACCAAGTGGAGGGTGTGCAGGAGGCAGCTGATCAATGTTTCTCCCTCATTGATGTTTCTAACTCTCTATCCCTCTCAGTTTCTCTCTGTAAAAATCAATAAACTATATATATATTTTAAATTTATATGGAAATTAAGAGGAATACTTGAAACCCTTTAGAAAAAGAAATGAGTACTTTTGTCTTTGTTAATTTTCTTCATTTTTTGTCTGTTTTCTAATTAATTGATGTGTCTTGTTTTTATTCTTTCATTCTAATTTACATTAATTTGTACTTGCTCTACTGTCTTCAGTAGATGAGTTTTAAATCTTTTCTATATGAAGCTACAAATTTCAGCAGTTGTTTAGTGTTGTGTTCTATAGAATTGGAGGTTATATTTCTCATTATTTTGTTAAAATGCTTTCTAATTCTGTCACTTTCTTCGTTAGCCCATGGGTTGTTTTGTTTGTTTTTTAATATATTTTATTGATTTTTTTACAGAGAGGAAGGGAGGGGGAGAGTTAGAAACATTGATCAGCTGCCTCCTGCACACCTCCTACTGGAGACATGCCCGCAACCAAGGTACATGCCCTTGACCGGAATCGAACCTGGGACCTTTCAGTCTGCAGGTCGACACTCTATCCACTGAGCCAAACCAGTTGGGGCATGCCCATGGGTTTTTTAGAAGTATGTAATTTCCACGTGTTTAGAGATTTCAAAAAATATTTTATTGATTTGTAATTCCATCGTGGTCAAAGAACATACTCTGTAAGATGTCAGTCTTTATCTCCTTTGGTATTTCCAATAGTGCTTTATCACTCACAAAATAGAAGTGTTGTATAAAAACAAATCTTCAGTTTTCAGTGAATGAAATTGTGCTAGCTGGAAAGTGATGGTGTTTCTCTAGGTACAACATGTAAAAATCAGTTGATTGTACTTTGAATCTCAGAATCTGTTCTGTAAAGGGGGCCTTGGGAGCGTAAACTGACAGTCTGCACTTAGGCACTTACCCTGTAGGCTAAGTTTAAGCAAAAACATTTTGTTTCATTTTAGTCGTGAATCATAATTTGAAAAATTAGAGGAAATTAAAACTAAGTAATATAAAAGCCATTTTGGAAAAAGATTAAATAACACCTTAAATTTGATAAAGAAAAACTAGGTAGATTAGATATTCATATGAATCTATGTAAGATGTAAGGTTTAACATTTACATTTCAACTTTAGCACCACAAAGTTTAGATTCTGTTTTGAGTTCTGAAATGTTTTTTCAATAATCTTAAGCTTTGAGTAGACAATAAGTTTGAGCAAGAATGTCAGTGTGTTTGGTTACAATATGTAGCAGAGTCCCTGTTAGGGAACAAAGGATTCTGTGTACCACAGCCAGATGCACAACATTCCAGAATGAAAATGAGAGAGCTACACAAGCAACTGCCTCCGGACAAGCCAGAGCTGTCAGACTTTAATATGTTTTCCTACTGTTACAGAAGTTCAACCAGCTGAATGATAGAAATAGTTTTGTATTGTGGGTCCAATATAATAGGTAACTTTTATATCAGACATTTGGACTTGAGTTTAATTAGTTTTCTTTATTGACAGGGGTGTTTTGGAGGCAGTTTCACTTTCTTGAACAATTGTGCCCAATAATCAGAGGCACACAGCCTTGCCTCCTGCTTGTCTATGTGAAATAGTTGTTTCTCTTACCCAATATTTTAAAGTAGCCGCTCTGTGTTGTTTCCCAAACTCTTCTTAGTATACTTTTTGCATCTTAAAGACCTTCTTTATGTATTGAAAACAAAGTAGAAATTTAACATATTAAGCTCAGTATGTACTTAACTACCCTCAGTATACACTGACTGAGTGGCCAGATTATTATGATCCCTGAACACATAATAATCTGGCCACTCAGTGTATATCTTATTAATAAAAGGCTAATATGCAAATTGTCCCCTCGACCAGCAGGCAGGCCAGCCAACTGCCCATGTCCCCTCCCCCTGGCCGGGCTGGCCGGACCCCATCCATGCACAAATTCAAACACCAGGCCTCTAATACACATACACACACACACACACACACACACACACACACACACACACACATATATATATATTGAGTGGCTAGATTATTACGCGTTCAGAGATCATAATAATCTGGCCACTCAGTGTATGTGAGAGGTTAGCTTCAGGATTCCTAGTAGATAACAAAATCCAAAGATGCTCAAGTCCCCTATATAAAATGGTGTAGATTAATGCATGTAGTTGGCCCTTCACATCCAAAGACTCCCAGCCTCGGGTCGTAAACAGTTATACAGATAATTATTGAAAAAAATTGGCCTATCAGTAGATCTGTGCAGTTCAAACTTGTGTTGTTCAGGGGTCAGCTATATTTAATTATTAAATCTTAGGTTGACCAGCAATATTTTCATTTAAAAATATGCCCATTTTATTGATCCTTTGCTTTTCCAATAAGATGTTTAACTTGCCTAACTCTGCACTAGATATAAAGAACAGGGCTCTATAAAGATGGCACTTTGGGTCCTGCCACTCTTGCTCCACCCATAAAGGGTCACTCTGTTACAGCAGATGTTCTTTTTAGGAAGAGGTTAGGATGCTCTAGAACATTTTAAAATGAATGAATGTGGGGAACACAAAGTATCAGTCTTTGCTCTTGAAGTCTTGTGGGTGAGATAAGACAGAAATATATGAAAACCTAAATCACAGCATAATAATTATATTGAGTCCCAAATGTCTCACAGTGCGAGTCCTGAAGATGCCAGAAGAGCAAAGGCAGTCACTGGGCATGGCAAGGCTGGGAAGGAGCTGCTAAGGGGGGGGTGCGTTGAGAGAGGAAAGCAGTTTACTTGTCCTTTGGCCACCTTTGGTAAGGCGCTAATGTCACCCTTTTTATCTCCTCTTTACAGCCAGAAGAGTTGAGAGAAATCATTGAGAAAACTAGAGAGATGGAGCAGAACAATGGTCACTACTTTGACACGGCAATTGTGAATTCAGATCTTGATAAAGCCTATCAGGAATTACTTAGGTTAATTAACAAACTTGATACTGAACCTCAGTGGGTGCCATCCACTTGGCTGAGGTGAAGGAACATCCATCTGCGGCATGATTGGACTTGATCTGGCACACTGTCAGAACGAAGGTGAACCTGATACTTGAGCAAGCTCTGAGGGTAAGGTGGCAGGCCATGGCGGCCTGTTGTTAGATCCCAAACTAGTGAGAACAAAATCCCCAGAGCTGATCTGTGCACAGCAGCCTGCATTCCCTATGGCTTTTGGTTCTTGACTCATTTGGGGATTCTAAATGGAAGCTTTCAGTGGAGCATTTCATTTCATCCATGTAAAAACCTTTTGTTTTCACCTAAATCTTTTCTGCCTAGTCATATTTCCATGAAAAGTGTTTGTGCATATACACAGCAGCCCATGTCTCACATAGTTACAAATAGTAATGTTATTTAACAGTTAACTTAAATGACTTCATGGGAATTGGGGGGTGGGTAGGGACTGTGCTTCTATGAACTGGGCAAGATTTTATTTAGTTAGAAAACTGATTTAGTCATCGGAAATACTATCCTTAAAAATTGTTTGTGCTGAAAGTAGATACACACCAGATTTCGAGAACTCACTACAAAAAATACGTTAGTTTATAGTGATTAAAATATTTTTTAAGGTGCCACTTTGGTCTGGAACTACTCATAGGCTTGAATTCACTTGTGTTTTAATTCTTGAAAAACATTCCGTTAGGAGCACCAATTTTTAGCTCAAGCTTTGTGGGTTGGGCTTTATCACAGACTCTGACCTAGTTAAGGGCATGATGACTTTTTAAAGATATGATTTTATGAATTTTCTTTTAATTGTCTCAACTGATTTGATAACCTTGCTTCTTTTCTCTGATCTGCATAGTACAACAGAATATGTAAGTTACATTTTTATGAATGGCAGATGTTCATATAAACTGTGTTGACTGTTAAAAGTTTCTCATAATGAAGTTTTTTATATACATGAGAGGACATAGCACCTTTGACAGTTTTTGCATTTTTATATAGGAGCACAGTATAATTTGATGACTGTGCTATATACAGGTAATAAACTGGAATTCTGTGATGAATAGCTGCTGTACTGTATACTAATATTTAATAGATTGACAAATGGTTATTGATAACACTTGTTCAGATTGGACTAAAATTATATCTGAGGGACTTTGAGATCAGAAGGAAAGAATAACCGGAAAGTCATTTGAACATTTTAGGAAAGGAACATGGGTGAAGGTGGGGGAAGTTAAACATATATAGAGGCTTTTGTCCTAACAACATCTGTCTCTTAGGACCATAATGCAATAATTTGTTAAATCATAAAAGTTTAAACTAATGGGATTTTCACACTGGCACGGAAAGTTGACTTGCAGTCTTTTCAAGCCTTTCAGGATAGTGTGATGTGTGACAG
Organism: Vespertilio murinus; assembly: GCA_963924515.1. NCBI lineage: Eukaryota > Metazoa > Chordata > Mammalia > Chiroptera > Vespertilionidae > Vespertilio > Vespertilio murinus. Next base: position 191,522,861 of record OZ004704.1, read on the forward strand.
AACCACCTCAAATGTGAATGTCATTTTATTTTTGTAATGACTTTAGCTACATTTCCTGTTCTCAAAGCTATAAACACTGGAATAATATTGAATTGTCACTTAATTTAATGCAAGCAGTTTTTAACAAGTATTTTATGTTGTGTGTACATTTGATTTTTTTCTTGTCTACATACTTTGAACAAATGTAGACAGTTTATATGTTGCCTTTTTCTGTTCAAATTTGCATGTTGAAGTTGGCTGCTGTGTGTGTCATATGTGGAAAGACTTTCAAGATGTTCATTAGGAAGAAACATCCTGGGTTAAGAGAAGGAATGCCATATATGCTGTCTCTGCAGGTCTGAAACACTCCAAGTTCATAGCAGGAAATGCAGAGCTCACACTGACTTTTAGCATTGGAAACCAAGGAATATAAGCACTTCATCTTCTCAGTCTTGCAGTTTTTCTCCTCAGGAATGAAAGGCAGTCAGTGGTAGACAGTGGAGTTTTGTGAGCTGCTTATCATTAATGACAACTGTTTTTAGCCCTAAGATCTAAAAAGTTGGCAGTTTAAATTTCATTAGAATGAGATTTCAGGTAGTGTCAGCCAGTGGCTGTTCCATTCCCTGAGTTAATCTGCAGACAGTAGATCCACATAACGCCATGTGCTAATAAGACTCAGACATGGCTTTAACAAGCAAACCCCCTGGGTACATGCCATCCCATAGCATGCTTTAGGAAGTCTAAAGTGACAAGATATTTTGGGGGTCAATGAAGTCTTACAGTTCTTTCCTCATCAGCAATGGTAGAGGTATAGAAACGTTTCTCCCAGTGATATGGAGTGAGCACTGAGTTGTCGCTAACTTCCTTGCAAGTTAATGGAAACAAACCCTTGCTGTACACCTCGCCGCTGTGGCCAGTTCCATTTCCTGTCCCTCTGTGGTTCTGATTGGAGACCTCAGAGTGGGGGAGGTCTTAACCACTTATAGGAATACCAATAGCTAGTAAAATGCACGTGCTAGTTCAAATAAGGAAATATCTCCCTTTAGTAAAACTTAAGTCAGAACTAACGAAAAGGAAAACAGTATTTAATCCAGATTTACTATCTATGAAAAATCTAATGTCTGGATTTTTTTCCCCTTTTCTCATGGCGTAAGGAATAAGTATCGATAAGGAATAATTTGAATGTAATTTTATGAATGTGTGTGAAAATATGAACCAGGGATTTAGCCTTAATAAGGTGACCTTTCTGATATTATTGTTAATCCTTTGTACTTGTGTCCTGTATCTGCACTCTATTGTTTTGAGATGTTATACTGCACACTGTATTGTAAAAATAAAAAGTAAAATTATATTTCAAATAAAAAAAGCCACCAAGTACTTTCTCTTGCTTTATTTATATCCTCTGCCATTCAAGATTTCAGCATATCTAAGGACCATCCTGTCTTCACGATTGTGCCAGAAGTCAGTCCGTTGGAACCTCTGGGTGAAACACACACCTTTTAACTTACTCTTCACCACAGGGCAATGCTCCCTGTCGGCACAGGCATTACGTCTGTTTCCTTAATTTTTAAAAAAAATGAGCAACTCATTTTTAATCACTTTAGTCTTTATACCACAGTCACATGCAAATTGGCACAACTGTTCCATGACAAAGAGAACAAACAGAGACATGTCATGCAAGGTAAGTTAAGGGGAGGCTGTCCTAAAGCTGGAGAAGTGCCGCAGAGACACAGGGTGGCTGCAGCTGTCTGACAGCAGCGCCAGGGTGTGGGGGTGGGGATGGAGGGTGCTCCGACAGTAGCTGGCCGCCTTGTATGGCCTCAGACCGCTGCTGGTTCCTAAGGGGGATTTCCTAATGCGCTTGGTGAGCCCATCACTTGGAACCATTTATAACTGGGGTGACACTTCTGTGGAATAAATTATCTTAGGCAGGTTCTCTGAATCTCATCTGTCATCAGTGGTTGGTAAATTAGGATTCTGCAAAAGTAATCCCATATATGGACACACAGGGAAGTTTTACAACCAGTGAAATTAGACCAAAAAATGACCACACGAACCAAACCTACACACTGAACTAAAATGGTGTCACATCAGGACTGAAAGAACCAGAGCAGGCAGATCACTCAAACAGAAGATCCTCATCCTTCTCCTCAGCCAGAAGATTGGCCGGCTCTGTCACCTCTCCAGCTATCTTCCGTTTCTCCAATTCCCTCTCAGTTTTTTCCTTGAGAATCTTTTTCTTCTCCTGTATTTTCTTTAACCTGTAAAGTAAAGGGTTTTTCTGAATGCTATTTCAGTACTCAGGAGATTTGCTTTCTTCTAGTATTGTAACAAGGATAATAAACACAAACTAGAACAAAAATTTGTAATTTCAGTTTTAGTAATTTATAGCCCATTAAAAAAAGATTTGCAGTAAGATACATAAATTTTAAGCTAATAACTGATTTCAAAAACTCCTATCCCAAGGTGAATAAACTTTGAAATCATTCCCTGATACTGGAAAGGATTTCAAGCATTTAGGCATTTATTAAAATTTTGTAATGCCGAAACCGGTTTGGCTCAGTGGATAGAGCATCAGCCTGCGGACCGAACGATTCCGGTCAAGGGCATGTACCTTGGTTGCAGGCACATCCCCAGTAGGGGGTGTGCAAGAGGCAGCTGATCGATGATTCTCTCTCATTGATGTTTCTAACTATCCCTCTCTCTTCCTGAAGCTCTGTAAAAAATCAATAAAATATATATTTTTAAAAATTTGTATCATTCCACTTGGCTCACCACAACCCTTAACATCACTAAAGGACAAAACTAAATAAACCTTGATAATTAAGACAAGAGGCCCATTGCAGGAAGATTCCTACAAGAACAGGGCTTCTGGTGGGTTCCCTCCCACCACCGCCACCCCTCCCGCCCACTGCACTTTCCCTCCAATCTCCTCTGCCCCCCACCCCATGCTTTCCCTCCCACCACTGCCACCCCCCTCCTGTGCTTTCCCTTTCCCTCTTGCTGCTGCCACCTCCCCTACCCTTCCCCACCTTCGTGCTTTTCCTCCCACCGCCACCACTGCCTCCCTTTCCTTTCTCTTCCTCTTCTTTCTATGCTGTCTTCAATCTTCACTCCCTCCCTCTGTGTATGCAAATTAACTGTCATCTTTGTTGGGTTGATTTGCATACTTGTTCTGATTGGCTGGTGGGCTTAGCTGAGTGAGGGTTCATTTGCATGTTTCTCTTTTATTAGTGTAGATTATAAATCACACTCAGATGCCGCTCAGAGTTAAGAGGGATGTGTCTTCCTTGAATGTGCCTGCCTTCATCTGTCTCCCACTTCTGAACCTGACACACTGACCCTGTTCACCACCTACTTAGTATTGATTAATCCTACTAGCTCTAAATGTTCATAACCAATTACGTACGTGCATCATTTCTCTCCAAGTACTGCACCAATTCTCTAATGATATAGTTTACACTATTACATCATGTCTCTTTCTGGAACATAGTCGACATGTAATACATACTGGTTGATTAATCCATTTTGTTTTTATGTGGGAGACAGTCACCCCCTTAAGTCAGTTTCACTTTTTAAAATAACCAAGTCTATTAATAGCTCCTCTGACTAAAGCTTTTGGAGATGCTGTTTTAGGTAGGTACAAAACTTGGCATAGATCTGTCCTCATAGCTTTTGGCAATATTATTTCTTGTGGTTACATATCAGAGTAAAATGCAAACTGATAATTCTAAAGAACAGAAGCCAACAAATTTCTCAGCAAATAAGAGACACTGGAATATGGAAAACAGAAAATGATCAGTAACTGCCAATGCCAACAAACCTATAGAACTCTTCTCGCTCTCGCTCATCCAGCTCTGCGATGATATAAGCAAGGGTACGTTCAATCCTGGGAATGATGACTAGGGTTTAAAAAAATAATATACCTATGAGAACTTTAAACCTTTTTTTCTAATTGCCAGTGCTCATTTGTATACCAGTTATATTTTCTAATTATAAAATCAATGTACATTTAATGCAGAAAATTTAGAAAACAAGAATATAAAAATATATATATAATCCAACCACCCTAAAGTAACTATTATAAACATTTTGTTATATATATGCCCTTCTATGTCTTTTCTACAGACAGATAACTTTGGATCACAATATATATGTCACTGAATTCATGAATATATAACATTGACAAGATTTGAATCTCCCACACTTAAATATACAGTGATCGGTGGAAAAGTGGAGCATCAAAGCACAGAGAATGCAGTAAGCTGTGTTTTGTGTCAGTCATAAGGTTCTGTTTTACATGGAATTTGCCTGTTCTAGAATGTCAACTTGAGAGTTGGAACTATTACCTTACCCATTCTGTTTTGCTTGTAACTCCATGTACAAGGGCTGGCACTAGCAAGCAGTCAGGAAATGTGTTTTCCGTTTTTTTAAAATGAGGTAACTTCCTCTTTAACACTAATAAAGCAAAATAATTCCTTTGCTATTAAAATTTTTCTCCTTACCTTAAAATTAAAAAAATGTTCCTTTAATGAAAACTGAGTTTCTTAAGCAATAAGTATTACATTAATACTTAGTCAGTTTTGAAATAATAAAGATGGGAAATAATACATCAAATGGGAAAATTTATTTTCAGAAATCAAGAGAACATAGGACATTGTTTCTTTAGGACACAGGCCTAAGGGAGAGGGATTTAACCTTAAATATTTGATGTATTCAAAAAATGCATCATTCACTCAGTCACTGGAAAGTACTAAAAACACTATAGCTCTTGAGAAACAGTTTCCACTCTTTATTCTAAATGTATAACCAGCAGTGAATAAAATATCCCATAATTTTGGGTTTTTTTTTCTTTTTTTTTCTTTTTTAAATTTATTAAGGTATTATATGTGTACATAGCTTACCATTGCCCCCTCCCACCTCCCATTTATGCCCTCCCTCCCCAGATATCCCATAATTTTGAACTTGTATAACCAGCAGTGAATAAAATATCCCATAATTTTGAACTCGCCACTCTCACCTAACACCCAAATTATATCAAAGCACTTTATAACATTTTACAGCACCACTGACTCACTCACTACCCACTGTGGGCAGTGTGTACCACCTGGCGTCAGTGCCTGATCCTAGCAGTTATGCAACAAATGTAGAGGCATGCACAGCAGATGAACAAAGAGCCCCACAGGCTTGCACTCACCATGTTCAATGGCATTTACACGCCTGTTGGTTATCTTAATAGCTTCATCCAAAGTAACAAAGGAAGTCTAAAGTAAGAGGACAAATAAAATGTAAGCACAAAGTCTTCCTAATCCTGCCCAGTTCCTTTGCTCCACTCGGATGGCACCTTAGAGGACATTTGGAAACCAAGACTAGTCCTTTCAACAAGTTAAAAATTGTGAGATTTCCACAGAGCTAACACTATCTCCATGCTATTATAACTTACTTCAGACTTACTAAAGTCTTAAAAACAGCAAGAGAGAATCATGCACAAATGACCCAGATACACCTCAGCGGGCCACAAAGGAAAAGCTGGCTTTTCACTCAGACACCATGTGAAATCTGCATTTAAGGCCACAGTCCTCGCTAGCAGAGTGAAACCACCGCTGCACATTTTGTCAGTAACACAAGTTGGGACAATGGTGCAGAAGTCACTATTTCAGAAATCAAAACATCTTTGACTTGTTTCACAGAGGTCATGAAAACAGTTTGAAGTACTGAGTTCAGTACACTGAGCCAAGATCTGAATCTCCCGCACTCACATATTAGAAACCAAACAGCAGGGAGTGGTCTGCCTACCTGCAGTGAGGCGAGTTCCACCAGTAGTTCCACTGCTTTGGCATAGTTCCTCTTTAACTTAGCCAGCTGCTCCCCACCTCTGGCTAAACCAGTCAGTTCGTAACCTGGAAGAACCAGTCAGACAACACTTGTAATTGTAGAATAATCATCTTCCCTCTCAAATTCCCCAAAAGAAGATGTCAGAACAGTGCCAAAATGGAAAAACAAACAAACGACCTCTATTAAATGCAAACATGAAGTGCCCATCTCCCTCCCCAGACACTACTGGACATGACAGTATGCACAGGGATACTATTCTAACTACAGGAGGTGTTTAACCAACCCCACCTCACCAGATTGCTGGAGTAACAAGGTTACTACATGCCCTAGTAGAACAAACTGCCTGATGCCCCAAGTCAATGACACTGGTAACAGGTAGCTCTCCAGAATGCTCTACTTTATTCGAATTTTACTTCGAATATTTTATGTGGATCAATGAAAGATGAGCGCCAAAGGAAGAACATTGTTATATTTCTAAAAATAAAAAAAAAATCTGATTACTTTGGACAGATTCAACAAAGATGTTTTACCATGCCAAAAATGCTGTCAAATTAGGGAATGGTGAGACAGTTATAAAAAAAAAATGAGACTGGGCTATAAAATTCTAAGGAGATTCAGCATTCAGACTGCATCAGTGTCCAAGATCTTTTTCTACTTTAAAGAGGCCCAAACTGGAAATTATAAAAAATGTATTATGGATGTGGTTTATGCAGAAAGACAACCTAGAAGTCTAAACTGAATTAATATTCAAAGAAAGGCCATGAGCTTATATTTTTAAAATGTTCATGATTGTACACTTACATATCTCTAGGTTAAAATAAAATATTTTAAGACATGTACAATGTTGCCAAAACCAGTATGGCTCAGTGGATAGAACGTCGGCCTGCGGACTGGAAAGTCCCGGGTTCGATTCCGGTCAAGGGCATGTACCTTGGTTGCGGGCACATCTCCAGTGGGGGGTGTGCAGGAGGCAGCTGATTGATGATTCTCTCTCATCGATGTTTCTAACTCTCTATCCCCTTCTCTTCCTCTCTGTGAAAAATCAAAAAAATATATATATTTTTTAAAGACATGTACAATGTTTAATGACTCCCTGCCATAACACTTTTTTGATGAACTGATTACCTACTGTCCTAACTATCAGATAAGGCTCTAACATGGGAACCACCAAACTCAATCTAGCACAGTTTTCCAGAACAAGGTTTATTTAAAGAGGAATCAGAGAACCCAGAGACACTTACTGTCAGTTCCTTCATGGTAATGTTCAAATATTGGCAAGGTAACACCTGTTAAATACAGAAAAAGTCAAGATTGTCTGGAATTGTAACTGGTTTCAAGGAATAAAATTAGGAACCTGCCTTCCTAATTGTTCAATCCTATTCAAAAATTAAATTAGCCTGAGTAATAAGAGATCTGGTTGTTACAGTGGTTTTTTCCCCCCTCTTCAGCTCAGAGATATACTTAATAAACAAAACAAATTGCACATATTTAATATATGCATTTTGATGAGTTTAGACATAATGCATACACCCATGATACCATCACAATAATCAAGGTAATAAACACCATCATCTATGTGTCCTTTTCCTGTGTGTGTGTGTGTGTAGAACCCTCAAAATCAGATCTACCCTCCTAACAAGTTTTTAAGTGCACACACCGTATTTCTCTATTGGCACTATACAGTACAGCACATTTCTGGAATGTGTTTATCTTATATAACCCTAACTTTATATACATTAAACAACTTCCCATTTCCCCTTCCCTAACTCCCTGGAAATCATCAGTTACAATGGGTTTTAACATGTAAAGCCAATCAACTTGCTCGTCGAGTCTAAGTAGAAAAGATTAATTGGGATATCCAAACATCCTGTATAATCAAAGCCTAATATGCTAAATGTCCAGTCAGTTGTTCAACCAATCAAACCATAATATGCTAATGATATGCTAAGGCCACTCAACCACTCGCTATGATGTGCACTGACCACCAGGGGGAGACACTCCAACAGGTAGGTTAGCTTGCTGCTGGAGCCAGATATGCCCTGGAGTTCTCCTGCAGTCCTTCCCCGGCTGGCCAACCTCCAGCGTCCTTCCCCAGTCCTGATCGTGCATTGGTGCAGCCCCTCAGCCTGGCCTGTGCCCTCTTGCCATCCAGGACAATGTGTAACATTGTCAGAGAGCTGGTTTGGGCCCCATCCCACAGGCCAGGCCAAGGGACCCCACTGGCACATGAATTTGTGCACCAGGCCTCTAGCTGCTGAATAAACAAGTTAATTTTAAAATGTCACCTTTTCTCCCCCATGGCGTCTAAATGGCTGAAAAATTACCTGCTACGTTATCTTTCTTTGCTCGAATCTTCACTTGTGCTTTATTCACATTTTGGATAACTGTGGTGCTGCAGGGAGAAAAAAGGGCCTTGGTTTAGTTGAGTTTTTAGAGTGAAAGATAAACCCACCACTGGATAATTTTAACAAGAGTGAGGTATCACAATTAAGTATGTCCTGAAAATGGTCTTCTTCCTAAAAAGGGCAAAAATCACTACTTCCACAAGAGGTCCTCAGAGAACAAAGACTAAAAATTTGTCATAAAAAAACAACAAAGAATGATTTTAAAGTATTTGGATTGCTTGAGTTTTCAATCAGATGTAGGATTTTCATTCTGTTAATGTAATTTAGAGAAAGCTTTCTTTCCTTTTAGGTTTGCTGTTCAAAACTTCTAAGTTTGGCAAAAGGAGTATAATTCCTTTTCTAGAACTTACCTAACTTTCATCTGGCTTTGTCTGACTCCACATTTTTATCGTAAAGTGTTTTTCCTATAACCAATGTAAGGTATTCACATACCACCTACACACTATTGAGTCCTCCTTCTGCTTGGAAATGCCAGTGCAAGTTGTTATCCTACCAACACTGGCAAAACTTAGTCTACTGCCTCAAAGGCCTTGTAGCCCTCAGGCTGTAAGACATGGCCCAGCAGGTAATGCTCCTAGACAGATAAGCAATATTAAGAATAAAGAAACTGTGTCAGGGAGTAAAGAAAACTAAAATCAGCCCTGGCCTGTGTGGCTCAGTGATTCAAATGTTGGCCCAAGTACCGAAGGGTCACAGGTTCTATTCCCAGTCAAGGGCACATGCCTGGGTTGCAGGTTAAATCCTCACCCCCAGTCAGGGCAAACAATCAGTGTGTCTCTCTCACATCAATTTATCTCTCATCGGTTTTCTCTCTCTCAATCTCTCTCGCTCTTCACTCTCTTCTTCCTCCCTTTTTCCTCTCCCTCCCTCACTTACACTCTCTCTAAAAACCAATGGAAAAAATATTCTCAGTTAAGAAACAATAAAAATTAAGAAAAAAACACACACACTAAAATCAAAACCCCTGAAAATAACTTCCACCTCTGCCCCTAAATAGTCATTTGACTCAGGAAGGCACTGAACTGAACTGAGAAAAACTGCTTACCTCATCTGCTTCACTGCTTCCCTCATCTACTTCACTGCTTACCTCATCTGCTTCACTGCTTACCTCATCTGCTTCACTGCTTACCTCATCTGCTTCACTGCTTACCTCATCTGCTTCACTGCTTCCCTCATCTGCTTCACTGCTTACCTCATCTGCTTCACTGCTTACCTCATCTGCTTCACTGCTTACCTCATCTGCTTCACTGCTTACCTCATCTGCTTCACAGGCTTATTTGGAAACTGGTAAAACCCCTTTGTGAAGGAATACTAAGCTATTTTGAATGCTTTGTAAGACATATATTGATATGACAAAAGCCATAAAAGTCATGCCCCCCCCCCCCTTTTTAATTTATTTTTGTTGATTTCAGAGAGGGGCATTGATCGGCTGCCTCCTGCACACACCACACTGGGGACGGAGCACCTTTTCTAATACCAAAAACATCAGCAAATCAACCCAAACACCTTCCGTTAGGAGAACAGGTTAATAAGTTATGGTACATCTAGAGAAAGATTATGCAGCTAAGTGAAAACAGGGAAAAAGTGTTTATGATACCATGTTAAATAAAAATGGGCCATAAAATATTAAGTATCTTGTGCCTACAGCGATGTAACAGATACATGTCGGTAGTAATGAAGATGGTGATGTTAAGGGGATGAGATTAAAAGTGTCCTTATTATTAATATAGCAATTGTCTTTAATGCTAACATTTTTTCATTTAAAATGGCTTTTAAATGAAATTATGAACACAGAGCACTGATTTTTCGAAACCCCCAATTTCGTCTTCTCACCTGAAGTCGCCTGCAGTGAACTTGGCCTCCGCAAGTGAAAAGGCAGCTTCTCTCATCACCTCACCCATCAGCATTTTAGTCTGAAAAAGTATAAACCAACAGACGATTCAACCAAGTTATTTTACCAGGAAAAATCATAATCGTGTTGCTTCAATATCATCAGTATTTCATGTCAGGTATGCATGTAAATATAAACATTGATTTGATAATGATAAAATAAAAATTTCCTATTTTGCTTTAACAGGTTTAGTTATGGTCATAATCATGTTGCAAAACCATGAGTTTTATAAATAAAACATCAAAACAAAGACATTAAGAAAGGGAAAACTGAATCTTTACTGCAGGACTATGTTTTTGTAGAATGGGTCCATAATGATTTGCTCAAATTAATCTCCTAAATTCGCTACAGTGCAGTCAAAATCCTAATGGCATAGTGATTCTAAAATAAATCTGGAATATTTAATGTTTGAGAATATCCAATAATTTTTAAGAGAAGTATAACTGGGACAGTGGGTAGAGAGTTACCTTACCAAGTATTAAAGATGTTTAACTATAAGGAAATACATTTGGTACCGGGACACTAAGACAATGAAATGGAAGAGAGCTCAGAAACAGCCCCAGGACTACACTGGAATTTGACATGTAAAGAGACCACTCAACTGGTCATGCATTTACAAAGTGCTGAAGCTAAATCCCTAACTCCTCAGATCACACCACACACACACACACACACACACACACACACACACACGCACACACAAAGATTCAAGGTAAAGGTTTATTTTCAAAATTATAAAACAGCCCAGCCGTTAATTCCCAGTCAGGGTACGTGCCCAGGCTTTGGGCTCAGTCCGCAGGAGGAGGAGTGCAGGAGGCAGCTGGTCAATGATTCTCTCTCATCATTGCTGTTCTATCTCTCCCTCTCCCTTCCTCTCTGAAATCAATTTAAAAAAATTAAAATAAGATAGCAATTTTAGCACAACAGATTGGCAACAACAACAACAAAAATTAATATCCAACTAAGAATAATTTAAGGAAATAGATCCTCTCACTAATCATTTATTAGAAATGTAAATTAGTTTAACAATTTAGAAGGCAATTTGAATTAGCTATCAAACAATTAAATGATTCTTGAGATTCTAGGACTTTTCCGGAAAAATGCTAGCATACATACACATAAGGATTTAAGAGCACCCTCCCCCCAAAATGGTAAAACTACACATCCATCCATAGAGAAACGGTAAATTTCATGATCCATGCAAAGGAGCACCATTCGGCTATTATAAAGAATGATACCGCCAAAACCGGTTTGGCTCAGTGGGTAGAGCATCGGCCTGCAGACTGAAAGGTCCCAGGTTCCAGTCAAGGGCATGTACCTTGGTTGCAGGCACATCCCACCTCGGGGTGTGCAAGAGGCAGCTGATCAATGATTCTCTCTCATCGATGTTTCTAACTCTCTATTCCTCTCTCTTCCACTCTGTAAAAAATCAATAAAATACATTAAAAAAAGAATGAGGCCAAACTATATGACTATATGATATAGAAAGCTGTCATCACATTCTGCCATGAAGCGAGGGAAGAGGAAGTGGGGCAGAAAATGTTATATATATATATATATATATATGTGTGTGTGTGTGTGTGTGTGTGTGTGTGTGTGTGTACTTGCATGCACGTTTGTTACCAAAAAATCTGTGTGGACATATAGCCACACACAATACCATTCTCTTGGTATAAGCTTTAAAAAGCAATACTTTCAATAGGTGCTACCGAAGAAAGGGACTGAGAGACAGGAGACGGAAAGGACATAAAACAGAGTCTCCCAAAGAACTCCTCTGGGAAATGAAAAGAGGACAGTTGTGGCTAGGAGAGGGGAAATGGGAAAGAACCTTCATTTTTTATATACCACTTTTATAATTTATCCAAAAAGCATGGAGGCAAATGTACTAGCTGCCAACCCTATTCTATATACTGAAAATACATTGCTGAAAAGACAGAATCCCCTTCCCGTGGGACTTACATTCTCTAGTGGGGTAACTATCAAACAAATGCCATGCAGTAGTGTGTGCTATGATAAAAACAAGGAAACATGACAGATTGGGTGATCAGCCATGGCCTCTCTGGAGAGACCAGAATGCCCAGAGGAGCCAGTCATGAGTAGTTCTGGGGAAAGAACGTTTCCAGCAGGAAAAGAACAGCTAATGCAAAGACCCTAGAGGAGGATGTTAGGAAGAACAGGGCAAATGAGGTCAGAGAGGCAGGTAGGAGCCAGATTAGATCAAGTGAGTCGAGAACAAGAATAAGGAATTTGGATTTTATTAAATGAACCAGGTGAAACATTACTTTATAATGGTATTTTTACTTTTGAAAGAAAAATTAATTAAAATAACAAAGAAAAATTAAAATGTCAACAGCCATGCTGGATTTTCCTTAGATATTTCCAAAATCAATACTGTTCTAAGCAAAGTTCATCCTACCTCTATGATCTTCTTTAGGATCTGTCGAAATCGAAGAGTTAGGGCATCAGATTTCTTCTTCAGGAGGTTTCGACCTGTCTGTGCTCCTTTTAATCGAGCCTTCATTATGGTCTGTGCCCTATGTAAACAAAGTTAAAGACATTTATTCCCAGTGTTTAAAAGAAAGAAAAGTACCTCCCCAATGCAATGTTAAAATTATGCTTTCTTCTTTGATGTCAACAGAATAATATATACAGCATTTGTAGCTGACAGGTTTAGTTGGTTTCTCAATACCACAGTTCTACCCTCAAGTGTTCCCTAAATGAGAAGTTTATTTAAAACTAGAACAATGTTTTAATCTATATCTGGCATAAATATTGTCATAATAAAATTTATCAGGAGCGTTTTTCATAATTCCAACATAGTTTAAATACTTATTGATTTATAAATTAAAACAATATCTGTTTCCATTAGAAGTGTTCTATCCGTAGCCAGTTTAGTGGATAGAGCATTGGCCGGCTGACTAAAGGGTTATGGGATCGATTCCGGTCAAGGGCACCTACCTCAATCGCAGGTTCTATTCCCAGCCCTGGTTGGGGCACATGTGGGAGGCAACCAATTGATGTGTCTCTCTCACACTGATGTTTCTCTCTCTGTGTGTCTCTCCTCCTCCCTTCCTAAAAATCAATGGAAAAAATATTCTCAGATGAGGATTAACAACAACAACGAAGACGTGCATTAAGGGTTTATTTTTTAAATCTGTCCACTAATTAATGCACTCACTATCAGAGCCAACGATTCCACTTTGAGGAATTTATCCTACAGATTTACTCCCACAGGTATACAATAATATGTACAAGATTATGGATGAGTACTCCAACATCCTATCTAATAAAAGAATAATATGCAGATTGACCATCACTCCAAAACACAAGATGGTTGCCCCCATGTGGTCAAAGATGACTGTCCCCATGTGGACACAAGATGGCCACCACAAGATGGCCAGCAGGGGAGAGCAGCTGGGAGGGACAAGGTCTGCAAGGGAGGGCAATTAAGGGTGACCAGGCCAGCAGATGAGGGAAGTTGGAGGCAACCGGGCCTGCAAGGAAGGGCAGTTGGGGGGACCCAGGCCTGCAGGGGAGAGCAGTTGGGAGGGTAGGGGGGAACCGGGCCTGCAGGGAAGGAGTTAGGGGTGTCCAGGCATGCAGGGGAGAGTAGTTAGGGGTGACCAGGCCTACAGGGAAGCAGTTTGGCATCAATCAGGCTGGCAGGGGAGTGGTTAGGGGGTGATCAGGCTGGCAGGCAGAAGCGGTTAGGGGCAACCAGGAAGGCAGGCAGGCAAGCAGTTGGGAGCCAACAGTCCTGGATTGTGAAAGAAATGTCTGACTGCCCGTTTAGGCCCAATCCCGGTAGGGGTCCCAGATTGGAGAGGGTGCAGGCTGGACTGATCCATGTACAAATTTCATGCACCAGGCTTCTAGTTATTTATAAGAGCAAATGGGTAGAAATAAGTTAAATGTTCCATAAATTATGGTTCATTATATAATGGAATGATATGCAGTTATAAAAAATAAAGAGGAAAGTAGGTCTGCTTGTGCTTCCTATATGATATTGTTTTAGCTATGCAAAGCATGGAGGAATAAATATGCTTATACAGATACAGAGAATGGGAAGCATTCACAGAAACTGTAACCATTTCCTTTGTGAAATGGGACTGACTAAAAAAAATAGATTGCCTGGCCCGTTTGGCTCAGGGGATAGTGTTGGCCTGCAGACTGAAGGGTTCTGGGTTCCATTCCAGTCAAGGACACATGCCTGGGTCACAGGCTGGATCTCCACTAGGGGGTGTGCAGGAGGTGGCCAATACATGACTCTCTCTCATCACTGATGTTTCTATTTCTCTCCCTCTCTCTCTCCCTTCTTCTCTGAAATCAATTAAAATGTATTTTTTAATAGATTTACTTTGTATTACTATACTAAAGGCCCAGTGCACGAAATTCGTGCATGGGGCGGGTGCCCCTCAGCCCATCCTGCACCCTCTTGAAATCCGGGACCCCTCAGGAGATGTCCAACTGCCTGTTTGGGCCCGATCTCACAGGGATCCCTGAAGATCTGGCCTAAACCGGTAGTGGGACATCCCTCTCGCACATGGAGACCGTTGGCCCCAACTGCTTGCCTGCCTGCCTGATAACCCCTAACTGCCTCTGCCTGCCTGATCACCCCTAACTGCCTCTGCCTGCCTGATCACCCCTAACCGCCTCTGCCTGCCTGATCACCCCTAACTGCCTCTGCCTGCCTGATCATCCCTAACTGCCTCTGCCTGCCTGATCACCCCTAAACACTTTGCCTGACTGCCTGATTGCCCCTAAGCACTCTGCCTGCCTGCCGGTCGGTCGGCTGCCAGGGTGAGGGGCTGAGGTCGTTCTGGTCTCTGGTCATTCTGCCATTTTGGTTGCTGGGCATTTATTATATAGGATTCTTTTGTATTTTTTGCATTTTACTCCACAATCTTTTATTACTTTTTCTATTAAAATGTGGCATTAAAGTGTTTTGATATCAATCAAAACCCTAATAGCAATCATTTTATGTAAATGACTTCACATAAAAAGTGAATGTAACAAATTAGGTAACAAATGACATATATAAGCATTTATAATTTACTAGAGGCCCGGTGCACAAAATTTGTACATGGGTAGGGTCCCTAGACTTGGCCAGGAATCAGGGCCAATGGGGGCCTTCCAGCTGCCATCCGGGGCCTCCCTTCCCCCCACGCCATCCCCCGGTGATCAGTGCACATCTTAGCGAGCGAGCGAGCAAATTCCCGGTCTCCCAGTTGAACTCCCAAGGGGACAGTTTGCATGTTAGGCTTTTATATAGAGAGATTAAATTATATATATAAGAATAGACTCCTGAGAAGTGACAAGCTACTGAAGTCTCCTTACCGCCTATTTCAATCTTTTCCCATCAAAAACCACAATACCAAAGTAAAAAAACCAACACCAGAAATCGACATTTCTGTTCTTGCTCCCATATGCCTGATAAAATCTAATAATGGGGGGAGGAGGAGAATGGGCAATAAGATCCAACAACAGATTATCTTAGATACTTAAAGTGATTTGTTTAAGGAGATATAATTTCATATGAATGGTGTTATAACCAAATGCAAAAATGGACCTTTGGCTAAGTTTTTAGATTGTTGAAGTCCTTTACCATAGGGCAAAGGTTATTGAGACAATTCTGCAGCTGGAAGGAACTTTAGACATTATCCTGAAAGTTAAGAAAATGAGACTTAGAAAATGAAACAACTTTCCCACAGTCGCTCAGTGAACAAAAGGCAGAGCAGGACAAGAACCAGCCTTCTGGCTCCAGGGACTTGTCTGAGGCTCAACCATAGGTCACTGTACCCCAATTACATGGGACACTGCCTCCCCACACTGTATAAATAGCACCAGGTGAACAGCTCTCTAGCTATCGGGGCTGCCTTTGACTGGCTGAAGGTCTAACCAAACGAGGCAGGTTCAGTTTCCTGCCTGAGCAGGACTCAGCTGCCCCGATGTGTATATTTAAACATACTGCACTGTTTACACTAAGCATCAGAATTTGTAAGGAGTTGAATCAAATGTAAGTCAAATCCCAGTACTGCAGATTCCAGCAAGTTTGATAGCAAAAAGGTGAACTGGTTGATAAAATAAAACTGACCAGGCTAATTTTAATTTCCTCCTAGGTAATGGCATCTCTGTAAAAGGGCATCTCTGTAAAAGAGACAATTTTTACTCTTGACACTCAAAGAGTGGCCTACCCAAGAGCTTACAGCCCTTGTAGGTACAACCTGGATTTGACTGACTTCCTTAGACTCCATATCCTTCGTGCCTCTTTCAATCCCACCCTAAACTTTTTTCTCTCTCTGGTGCCTAACTGGGTGTCAGCCCCATATCACAGGGTAAAATTATAAGAATTGTCTCAAAGAGAAGTCACTAGTGTATTTCCTAACCTGGCTCTTTAGAAAACGTATTCTTTTTCAAGTTTCACAGCTGCTCAGCCCTACTTAAAGTGTTTGACCTTCAGCTAGGATGATCATTTATTTCCAGATGAATCAAAGACATCTGACTACATGACAAAGTACCTGTGTAAGCCTTGGGGGAAATGTTTAGAGAAGCGGTTACTTCCTGCACCTGATTTTCCCCTTAAACAGCTCGATGCTCTAAAATAGCAATTTCCACCTTCACAAACCTATCATTCTTCTTGTCTAAGCCGAATGAAGTTTATTTTCACCTCTTAAATTCCGACAAAAAAAAAATGTTAACATTCTGACTACTATGTAAGATTAACACAGTCAACACTGATTGAAGCCGTGAAAACTGATTTTCCTCAGTAACCACTGACATAGGGGAAGGAGCTGAGGTGTGCAAAGGTGACTGCATTTTGAGAGAAGGGAGAGGGCATTCAGGGAAGTGAAAAACTCCGGAAGGCTGGTCAGTGGAAATGCACTGGGCCACCTGTGTCTACTAGCTGACATTATGGAAGTCAGAATTCCATCTTCACAGACAGAGGCCGTATCCTTCATGATTACATTTCAAAGAAATGATTTTCAGGTCTTTGAGAAAGATACTTCTAATTTATAGGGAGAGATACAGGGTATCCCAACAAAATCTACACATACACTTTGAACAATTATAAAGGCACTGTTTATTAAAATACATTTCATTTTCAAAACTGAGTTAGCTGTTAAAATGTGCATACCTTTTTGGGGACACCCTATACATCTCAACAGAAAATGAAGGATTCATCATTGTGAGCCCTTTTCAGTAAATGCCCTAAGAAAGGGAGGTCAGGGATTACTGCAGGTGTTGGCTAGATTAAACAGTAAATTCTTCTGGTGGCTCTGAGTTTCCTCAGGCAGACATTTTAATAGGGGCTGGTGTCATTTAGGAAACACAACCGTAGGCTGCTGGAAGCTATGCTAGAGTTTGGCCATCTTCCCCACAACTGACTTGATTCCAAACAGCTATTAGAAAGCCAGTAGGTGAAAATAAAAAAATAAACAAAAAGCCAACAACTCCTTCATTTCATTAAGATCTGTAGCCATCCAAGCAGAGACAGAAATCTAGGTTTGGGGGTTGAAAATAATTTTTTTTAAGGAGAAAAAGGTCAGGATGAAGAAAAGCAAAAAGAATATTTCTAAAGAGATAGGATCACAATAAAAAAAAATCTAAATGTCAAAGCCAAAACTGATGTTCTGCTGCTCACTGAAAAAAAAGAAAAAGAGGAAAAGGAGAAGAGGGCAAATACGAACAATCTTTTCTACTCACACATTGTTAGATACTTACGAGAAAACCTCAACGTTTTCTTTACAGATTGGCCAAAACATGTGCTATTTCTCTTGCCAAAGACATCGGACCAAAAGAGAAAGGCTGCCCACAAATGAGCAAATCCCAAGGCATGGATTCATTCGAGGAACATTTTTTTGTGGACTGTCCATCCTATATAATAATCCTATATAATAAAAGGGTCATTTGCAAATGACCAAACTAATGAATGGCCGGTTGCTGTGACGTGCACTGACCACCAGAGGGCAGACGCTCAGCGCAGGAGCTGCCCCCTGGCGGTCAGGGCGCTCCCACCGCGGGGCTCTCCGCCCGGCCACAGGCCAGGCTGGAGACTGGCGAGCACAGCAGAGGAGGCGGGAGCCTCTTCCGCCTCCGTGGCCGCCCGAAGGCTGTCCGACCGCTAAAGGGCACAGGCTGGGCTGAGAGGACCCCCCTCCCCGCGCCCTCTTCCCCCTAGTGCACGAATGTCTTTGCACGGGGCCTCTAAGTGGATGAATAGTTGCGAGCACACGCTCCAGTGGGAACGTTATGCAAACGATCACCATCCACTTTACAACGGGGAGGGCATTATTAGCATAAGTCTGAACAAGAGGAGTGCCTCAGAAACTCGGGGCACCTTCCCATCGCGGGTGACAGTTCACGGAATCATGGAAAATGACTAAGGGGACAAGATCTGGCGTCCTCGCTCGGGCATTTCAATCCCACACCCAGTTTGGCTTGGAGGTCTCTTCGGTATGCTTCCCACAGCAGTAAGCCTCCTTTCCCAGCCCACGTATCAGACCTCGTGGGCTCGCCCCTCTCTCCGCCACACGGAGCATCGCTCCCCGGTTACGTAACCCGGCGCCGGGTTCCACGGGGAGGGAGGAATGAATGGCCGGGTTCGTGCACGGGGCGAGCGGACCTTCACAAAAAGCCAGCGGGCCGGGCGCCGGTTCCTGTGGGCAGGGATGGCTCCGGCCAAGCCGGTTCCCTCAGAGGAATAGGTAGGTGAGGGGGCCGCCCGGGAGCCGCGCCCTGCACCCGTGAAGAAAGACCGGGAGGGCTCAGGATCCGCCCCGAAAAATCAGGAACCTCGGCGCGGGGGAGACGAGGATCCCGCCAGGCGGTCCTGAACCTAAAGGACATTCCTTCTCTTACTTACATTCGCGAGGGAAAGATTTCGATCCGGTCTTTGCCCGACATTCTGACGACGGCTGCCCGGCTCCGGCCCCGGGTCGGACGGACGAGGTGGCCACAGACCCAGCCACAGCGTCTTCTCCCACCGCAGTCAGGTGGTTGTCTCACTGGACCGCCCCCCCCGTCGCGTTGCTAGGAGACCGCCGGCATTCGCATTCTTTCACTTCCGCTTCCTGTTGGCACCCGGGCGGAGCGGGGCGGATGGGCGGGCGTGAGGAAGACGAGGCCCGGATGTGGGGGCGCGCGCACCGCGAGACTGCCCCTCACTTCCGGCTCGCCTCCCGGCCCCTCCCGCCCCAGCGCCCGGCGGCCGTGCTGAGCTTTCCAATCTGGAAGCGAAAGCACCGGAGGGAAGAGTACACGCCTCCTCCTCTTCCGCTTGTCTCCTGTGGGTCACAGCGCCACCTCACGGCTGACCGGAAGCCTGAAGAAAGGATTCTATTCATCAGGGACAAGGAATCGGAGTCCTACCGCTTCCCTGCGCCTGGAAGGCTACTTATCAAAAAAGTAAAGAAAAACAAAAAACTATGAGAAAGCGTCATTTTCAGGCCCTCCTGTGATCCCCGTTCTTGCCCGCGCTCGGAGGACCTGGACTCTATGGTCAGGGAGGAAGAGGGGCCTCCATTCGGTTGGCGCGTGCGCGCGGCGAGGCGGTGCGCATGCGCGGTGGGGCTGAGCGGAGCGCACGCTGGAGAGGAGCGGCGGCGGCGGCGGCGGCGGCGGCTGTGGCGGAGCGAGTCCGGTCTCTACCGTTCAGGAGCGCGGCCCCGGACCCCACTGTAGGAGTCACACGCGTACCTCAGGTGACTCCGGCGCCCTAGATCGGTTTCTCCGCGGCCTCACTCTCCGGCTGTGGCCGGGACCTGGGTGGTCGAGGGAGGCTAGGCCCGGGCTGGCGCCTCCTGGCCGGGCGCGGGAAGTGCCTGGGCGCCGCCGCCGGCCCCGCTCGGCCTCTCCGCGTCCCCGGGCGCCGCGGTGGGAGCGCGGGGAGCTCGTGAAGGACAGAGGGTCCGGTGTCCTTAGAGGGAGGAGGGTGCCTTGGGGTGGGGCGCCTCGGGAGGGTGCAGCGACACCCCGGCCGCAGACCGCCCAGCACTGCGCTCTCTCTCCCTCTCCGGGCTTGAGAAGACCGACCTTTTTGTTTCCCTCCCTTCGGTCCCAGGACAGACCGCCTCCCGGTGGAAACCAGACTGGACACACCTCAGGGGACCGGTGGGGGGGGGTGGGTCACGGTGCTGACAAGAGCTGGGTTCTAAGAGGTCCATGCGTAGTTTATTCATTGGATCGTTTGGGTTTGGGTTTTCATATATATATATATATATATATATATATATATATATATATATATATATTTAATTGCAGCTCATATGCTGCCTTAAAGCCCGAGATGAGCATTGCTGTGGAATGAATCACTCCTCGAAACTAAAACAAGCTTCCTGTCGGTTTACCGTATATTTCAGCACCGATGGGAACAGAATTGTGGAATTACACGCTGTGGTCTTACAGTTCAGTAAAAAGGAAAATGTAAAGTAAGGGAGTCTAAGTAGGGTTAGAATCGTATCCCGCCCGAGAGGTCCCTTTTTATTGTTCCCCAAACATAAGGTACTTTAATTTTTATTAAACGAGAGACCTTGTTTCCTGGGGAAAGGTGTAGCAGAGAAGTCTTAGCTTTTCTCCTGATGGAAGCTGTTATTGGGGGGGGGGGGGCGCGGGGGCTTGTGGTGACTCGGTGTGTTTGAAGAGTTTGGGAATTGCTTCCCCTCGGCTGTCCTGCCAGCTCATCTGCTGCCAGGTGGCCTCAGAGGTGCACAGCCATGTGTGTAGATATTGGTGCTTCCCTTTCCCCACTGCAGGGAGGTCATTTAGGAGCTTTCTTTCCTGGAGCTCTCTAATTAAAATTACACAAGAGTTGCTTCTAACTCGTAAGACATGTCACCTGAGCTTCTCTATCCTTCCTGCCGTCTGACCAGGCAAATGTACTGGCAATGTAGAGTATTTGAAAGAAGCTGTTACTATATTCGGAGAGATGGATGTTCTTTAACAAAGAACACGTATGGTATTCTAGTACTGTGATGTATTGAGGTTCTGTGGGTTAAAGACACTATTGAATGTCATAAGACTTGGTTTTAGCTTGTGCTTGTACATGGTACCTAGTAGATAGTACAAAATGGAAATAGTATGTTCTTTGCCTTTACTATCTTATAGTTGTACTAGAGGCCTGGTGCACAAAATTTGGTGCTGTGGGGTGGGGAGGGGGAGTTGGGAGGGTTGTCTCTCAGCCTGGCCTGCCTTCTCCCTCCTTGACTCCCACCTGCTCCCACTCCACCAGCCGTGAGCCCAACTTCTGGCTGAGCCCAGGAGAAAGGCACTGACCACCAGGGCGCAGCTCCTGCATTGAGTGCCTGACCCCTGGTGGTCAGTGCCCATCATAGTAGCTGGTCAGTCTGCTGTTCCATTGATTTGCATAGTAGAGTTTTATTATATAGGATAGCACATTCCACTTTCATTATGTTTTTATATGTATTTTATCTCACTTGATAACTCTCCACAAATCTGTAAGGTACATGGCCCTGACTAGAAACTACAGTTCAATGGGAATACATTTTCCAAGCAACCACAGCTAGTAAGATCACCCACATCTACAACTGTTCCCAAAATGCACTGTGCTACTTGCCTGACTTGAGGGCCAAATAACTTAAGTCAAAGGGCTTTGAAAATTAAAAGGTTGACAGATACCTAACTTGTGGCTTCTGTTCTCCTGCCTGATCTTTTTATAGTTAGTGTAATTAGCATAAATAAGGAGATACGTTCAAAATCTGCCAGCCAATATGCAGGTTCTCTGTGAAATGCGTTCTTTTTGTACTTACCTGGAATCTCATGAAGGAAGGTGGGCCAAGTGACTATAGAGCCTCTTCAGTGTACTTACGGTAAGGGTGCCTGGAGGTGGGGTACGCAGTGGTACGCAGTGACTCCCCCGGCCCCAGGACACTGGATATTTTGCTGTTTTCAGGCTTGAGAATTCCAGCTGTTTGTTTTGTTTTGTTTTGAAACTGTGAATGACATATCATTAGCAGTATTCCTTTATTTACTCTATATATTGCAGAGACATGAACCTCCTAAAGCTGTAGAATTTATATCTCTTCAGGATTCTTTTACACTATTGCGTTTGTTCTTTAACCATCAAAAGCCTTGCTTCCCCAAAATTGCCAGCTTTGCTATTTGAAAAAACTTAATAAGTAAATGTGGTCAGCACATGTTAGTTCTTAAAACTATTTCACATATCTCCATGACATCATTTTATTTTGATACCCAGTTTAAAACTTTCTTAGCTCTCAAATTTTGACAACAGTCCCGTTGTCATCCCCGCTACCTTGTGCACGTGCGCGCGCGCGCACACACACGCACAAAAGGCCCTGGTTAAAAATAAAATGGCCAGCTCAGCTGTTTTCTTGGTGGGTAATTCTGGCCATTGAATGCCTACTTCCCTTTATTTGCTAAATTCCTATTTTGTCAAGCTACAAGAAAATACATCTCTACCACTATTATAAATGTGCTACTTTATTTTGTTTGTTTGTTTGTTTGTTTTTAAATAGGATAGGTTAATACTAAAAGTTTTCACTAACCTGTAGTATATGCTTCAGCACTGGAAATGTTGCTCTTTGTTTAAGATGTTTCTGATTACAGTACATTTATCAATAATGTTGAGAGAAAATATTGCCTGATGAATAAGCACAGACTATGGATCCAAACCTCATAGGTTCAAATTCTAACACTATCACTTATTAGTAGTGTATGGCAGAACAAGTTGCATAACCTGTGCTTCATTTTCTTCATCTGTAAAACGAAGAGAAAGTGGAGCCTCAGGGAGATAGGCAGCACCAGATCACACAGGACCATGTAGGTGGCGGGAAGATGTATGTAAATCAATGATCAATGGGAAGGTACATGTGGGTGCAGAACTCTTGGTGGCCTATGGGCTGGATATGAATGCCGTCTTTAAGATCAAGTAATGGAAGCCTTATTTCCCAGTTAATAAGAAAAACAGCCCTGGCCAGTTTGCCTCAGTGGATAGACTCGGGCTGGGGACTGAAGGGCACATTCTGAGGTTGTGGGCTCAATCCCCAGTGGGAGGCATACAGCAGACAGCCAATCATGATTCTCTCACATCATTGATGTTTCTGTCTCTCACTCTCCCTCTCTGAAATAAGTAAAAGTATATTTTAGGAAGAAAAACAATGTTAGTAAGTTTTTCATAGACATTTAGGTCCTATTATTGCCTGTCTTCTGAGCTTTCACAAGAGTAAACTGGTTAAGGTTAGCAGAAAAATATGAAAATCATCAATTGGTTAGTTTGAGAGCTTCTGTTTAAAAATATATTTCTACTCATGGTGAGATTTCAGGCTTGTGGGTCATAAAAGGAATGGTGCTGAAAGTAGGTTGGGTGGATCAAAGAGAATAGTTTTAAATACATTTAATGCTTGGAGGTTAAGAGAAACTTGAATTCTATAGTAATGAAGGTCTATAAAGCTATTCTCAAGATTGGGTATACCTATTCAAAAGAGAGTATTTGAGAGTGATGAAAAAATTAGAAACTAGAAATTATGGTAATTGTGAATTAAATTAATTGTGTTAAGAGGGGGAGATTTGGACAGGGAGGGTACATGTTAGTTAAATTTAATATATTTTGTGATTAATAAACCTAATTTTTTTCTGACGTGATATTGTGATTTCAGCTCTGATAAATTATAGGGCATATAATTTCACATATGGTTAGGGTTTAAGAAGATACTTCCCTTTTTAAGTAATGGGTACAGTCTTGGCTGATTTAGAGAAAGAATAGGTTTAGAATTTGCTGGTAGGTTTATTGATGCTTCCCATCATTTGCTTTTCTTGAAGTGGTGAAATAGTATTTCACTCTTGAGGTACCTTTATCCTTGATCTCAGAGTACTTTATAGGTGGTCATTAATTTTTATGATTCCTCTGAAACTGATGGCAGAGAACCACCCAAGCCTTGCAAAAATGTGGAATAGCATAAAAGTTAAAGCATGGTTCTTAGACATCATCTGTTTTCTGATACCATTTAAGAAGTTTAAAGAGGTGAGAAGACTAACAACTTCTTCCAGTGGCAAAATATGGAAAATTGACTCACATTTCTTTATTTTGACCTTAATTGAGCACTTACTTGATTCTTTTGTTTAAATTGCAGAATGCCAGGTCTCAGTTGTAGATTTTATCAACACAAATTTCCTGAAGTGGAAGATGTAGTGATGGTGAACGTAAGGTCCATTGCTGAAATGGGGGCTTACGTCAGTCTGCTGGAGTATAACAATATTGAAGGCATGATTCTTCTTAGTGAGTTGTCCAGAAGACGTATTCGTTCTATAAACAAACTCATCCGAATTGGCAGGAATGAATGTGTGGTTGTCATTAGAGTGGACAAAGAAAAAGGTAAGTGAAAAGAATATCTAAAATACAGGGTGGGGTAGGTTTATGGTTGTGACTATGCAACAGAATTTATACTTGTATTAACTATTGTATTACTTTCCATACAAACAATTACCCCTACATTTGCCCCACTCTGATTAACTTTCAGGTTTAAAATGATTTATTATAAAATATATTTTTTGTAAATTGCCTACTGCAGTAGAAAAACAAAATACCTCCTTTAATAAATTCTTTTACATACAAAGTTAGAGAAGGGTGCCAGTTAACCATCTAAGCAAGATCCCTTAAGTTAGTGGTTTAATTAGTACATCCCAAGGCTCATTTTTATGGGTCAAATAACTTGAATTTTATTCCCAGAGGAATTTTCCATTTAACATTTTTGTGCCATGGTACATAAACAATTTATAAGTTTTAAATTGCACACCATTCTAAATAGCTTGGTGAAATCCCTAGCCGTCCTGCCCAGGTTATGAATCACCCCTTTGTCCAGCATATCCACGCTGTGTATGCTAGCTGCCCATTAATTACTTAGTAGCCACCTCAGTTATCAGATTGTCTGTCAAAGTATTGCAGTAACAAGCGTATTGAAGTAACCATTATTTTACTTAATAATGGGTCCAAAATATGTGTAACTTTCTTTTGAATATGCCCAAAAAAAGCCATTATACGCATCCTTTAAATGAGATGCTATGTATGTATAGGGGGAAATAGTATATATAGGGTTTGATATCTGCAATTTTAGGCATCCACTGGGGGTCTTGAAATATATTCCCTGTGAATAACGGGCTATTATATTCCTTAAACTTTAATAAGTCTTCATAGCACTGACCCAACATGACCTAAAATGGTGTCTTATCTTGTATTTCTTTCTTATTATATAAAATATAATAAGTCGGAATCAAATTTCCACCTACAATCAGAAATATATTTTATCAATAGACATGTAAAAATAACTTCCATAGCTGCATTGCTTGTACAGTATTCATTAAAAACAGGAAATAATAAAAGTCATGGAGAAATAAATCATGACACATGATGTGGAAAGATGACCAAGGTAAGATTAAAAAAAAAAAAAAGCAACGTGCAGATGTCCTACGGAGGGGATCCATTAAGGATACTAGCAGATTAGTTCCTATTGGACAAACCTGTAAAAAGAACAGCTGTAAAGCCTGAATAAATATTAAAAACAACTATCTAAAGACAGTGATAGCAAAAGCAGGCTGGAATTGCAGGAAGAGGGGAATTGCACTGGATAAGTTTTGCAGCTTTTTGTCTGAATGCATATCACGGATAGCTTCAAGCAGGACAGTTCTCGTGGAAACCTAGAGTCTTAATGGCCTGAGAACAAGAAGTGACAGTTCTGGACAACCGCAGCAGATGAAAACTAGTTACAGAGATCAGAGAAAGGAGAGATACAGAATTTGTATATAAATTCTGCTTAAATCCTGGCTGACCTCTGAACTACAGGATGTACTGCAAGCAATCCATTAGGGCAAACTTTAAACAGATTTCAATTGCTTTCCACCTGTGGAGACAGCTTATAGTTCTGAATACAAACAAATTAACTGCCTGCTAAAATAAAATCAGTATCTTTGAGGGTAACATAAGGAAATTCAGAATCTGTCACATCATTCACAATGTTTAGGATACAGTCCAAAATTGCCCAACAGGAAAATATGACCCATATAGAAGAGAAAGGGCAATCACTGGAGACTGACCTAAAGATGATCCTTATGTTGGAATTAGCAGATAAGGATTTTAAAGCAGATCTTATAACTGCTCAAGGATATTAGGATAATATGCTTGTAAATGAAAATGCAATCACTATCGAAAATAAAAACTCTCACACAAAAAAACAACCCTACAAATCAAAAGTGTAATATTTTAAAAATTAACTGGGTGGGCTAACAGATTAAAGATGGCAGAAGGCTCTTGAAGATAGTTCATTTAAAAAGAACCATCCTGAAGAACAGATGGAGGGAAAGGTCAGATATCAAATGCTCCATTTCAAAAGAAGAAAGGACAGAAATATATTTTTAGAAATCATGGCCAAATGTTTCTCATATTTGCTAGAAAACGATAAACTTATAAATTGGAGAGGTTGAACAAACCTCAAAGAAATACTAATAAGATTGTATCTAGGCACATCAGACTGTTGAAAAACAGATAAGTTGAAAATCTTGAAAGTAGCCAAGGGAAATGGCACATTATTTACAGAAAATCTTGAAAGTAGCCAAGGGAAATGGCACATTATATACAGCAGTAATATAAATTACTGTGGCATCCTTATTGGAAATAATGGAGACCAGGGAATTGAATGACATCTTTAAAGTAGTAAAAGAAAAAAGAAAAACTGTCAAGTCAGAATTCTGTATCTAAAGGAAATATTTAACAGTGAAAATCAAAATGATACCTTGTCAGGTAAATAGAAATTAAGAGGTTTATTACCAAATATACCTGCATTATAAGAAATAGTAAAGGAGTTGTTCAGACCAAAGATGTGATGCCTAAAGTAAAAAATATGTAGGTAAATTTTAAAGATCTTTTTTCCCCTCCTAAATTTTTTAGAATACATTTAACTGCTCATCTCTATTTGAACCAGTAGGATTTTAATTTATGGAGGGGACTGTTGACATAGAGAGGCCAATGCCATTGAAAGAAAATTTTTATTAAGCTTCCCAGGAGATGGGGACGTACCTGTGCTATGCAGAGCCACATGGGGAAGCACCAGATTTGTTCAGGAGGCAGAAGGAGCAGGGGAAAGCCAGAGCCTTTATTAAGATTCCATAGGAAAAGCAAGGCAGGTCAGGGTAAACAGTTTAGAGTTGCCTAGTTTGTACAGTTCTGGCTTTGGCTTGAGTTAGGGCAGAGGGAATATTGGCTTGGTATGTAAGACTTTGATGAGGAAATGGTTAGAGAAAACGGGCTCGAGATTGGTTAGTTGGCATGTAAAAGGCAGCTCCAGTTGGAGAGCTCTAAGAATTGGTTAGTCCTAGGAAGAATTGGTTAATCCTAGGAAGGGGCTTCTCTTCCCACCCAGGCAGCCAGGCCATACCTGTCAGAGCACCAATGCAGACCTCCTCAGATGAACAGGGGAGCCTCAGGGTCTCCCCAGACCCACTCTTGTCCACATTCATGATTACAATACTGATAATGCTACAACAAGACAAAGTTGATCACAGCTTGTCGTCCCAGAGGTCAACATCCCTAGTTAACAGAGTGACCTCAGAGAATCCCCAGCCAGACCCTTTATTCACATGGGTGATTCCAGCATGAACTTGGTACCACAGAATCCAGCTGGTCCCTTGATATGGAAGAAACACCAAAAATGTACCTCTTCCATGCATACAGCATAAACAGCTGCAGGCTCTTTTCCTACACCATATTTCCAGATCAAAATTTTCAGAAGGCATTCTCTTTGAAACTCAACCTACTAGAGTCAACAATAAAGACTTGGTTGAGGAACTGGTGAGTCAAATTGAAGCAGCAGCAAAGAAACTATCACTATCTAAAGCAACCAAACCAGATTCTTCCAGCCAAAATGTGCCCACATCACACACATCAACTAGTCCTTACTCTTTTTTATTTTTCTTGTATGTTCAGATTTCTGTAGTTCCAGTCCACCTCAGCCCTTAAGCCCTTCCAGTTGGGCATGGGAATCTGTTGTCACTGAGAGTCCCACAAGTGATGTCCAAATGCAAGCTCCTCAAGTGGAGGAGGTAGTGGCCTTAGTTCCTGCTTTATACTCTGACTAGAGGCCCCGTGCACGAAATTTGTGTACCGGGAGGGGGGTGTGTACCTCAGCCCAGCCTGCTACCTCTCCAATCTGGGACCCATGGGGGGGTGTCCACACAGGGATCAGGCCTAAACCGGCAGTTGGACATCCCTCTCACAATCCGGGACTGATGGCTCCTAACCTCTCACCTGCCTGCCAGCCTGATCACCCCTAACTGCTCCCCTGCTGGCCTGATCGCCCCCAATTGCCCTCCCCTGCAGACCTGGTTCCCCCTGACTGCCCTTGCCCTCCTCTGCTGGCCTGATCACCCCTAACTGCCCTCCCCTGCAGGCCTGGTCGCCCCTAACTGCCCTCCCCTGCTGGCCTGGTTGCCTACAACTACCCTCCCCTGCTGGTCATCTTTGATCACATGGGGGCAGCATCTTCTGTGAGGGCGTGAGGGTCAATTTGCATATTACCTCTTTATTACATAGGCTGCCTTTGACAGCCCAAAACATGGAACTTAGGTTTTCCTGATGGGGATGAAATATCCAGCTCTTCTTTCCACTGTCTATGTCAGTATCTCTCATCCACAGGCCCCATCTAGAACAGAGTTCTTCTCTGAGCATATTTGCTGGTGTAGCTATAGATCTATCTCCTGGGTAAACCTCATCCAGTTAACAAGCTGAGGCCTTGCAATCTACAGTCTTATAAAACCTGGAATTTCAGAACCTCTCCAGTGTGGTGGACTTTAGATTTCTCTGATCAAATTACTAATGCCAGTTTGTGGGGGGGAGAGAATACAGAAAAATAGAGAATCTTTTTACTAGCTTTAATTTGGCAATTGAAAATTATTCCTTCCATTGAGGTAATAGAGAATATACAATTATATGATAATCTAAATGCATTTCTGAAAACAAAAAATTTACCAGGATTTTAGTGGGAAGTATAGGTATACCAACCAAACAGCTGGTTGTGGTATGCTGGCATCTGGACAGAGATAATTATTTTCAAATTTTTTCATGCAGGTTACATTGATTTGTCAAAAAGAAGAGTTTCTCCAGAAGAAGCAATCAAATGTGAAGATAAATTCACCAAATCTAAAACTGTAAGTTGGTTTTTTTTAGTCAAATTAATCCACTATTTTATGTGCTTAATAATTAGCAAGTCATGTTCCTGGCAAAAATAAAAACAAAACCTACATTTTCTGTAACTGTATTTTCTTTTCCAATTGTGTATTATATAGAAACATGATTTAAAGATTTAATTTCAAAAGAGTATGGGTACAGTGTTTTTATCTCATGGTGTTACTATCTCAGTGTATGATCTAATATTCTCAAAACAGTACTGACCGTTTTTAAGTGACTTTAGGAATAAATTAACTATGAGTGATTTCTTTTTATTTGGCTGGTCATAACATGTACTTGACTTTGGTTCCCTATTCTGGAATAAGGGTCACAGAGACAACTGTTCTGTGTTAAGAATGAGTAAGAGTTTGTAAAATGTTTGTGAATCTAAGAAAGCAAGGCAGAAGCCTATTAGTAGTTGGTGGGGTTTTTCCCTAGTTAAGGTTATTACTTTTTTCTTTTTCTTTCTTTTTTTTTTTTTTTTTTTTTTTGCTATAATTGCTTATTTCCCCACAATAAACATAAATAAAGCAAGAATAGCCATTTCTGCATTCATCTTCTGTCTGACTTGTTCTGTTTTCTGGTCCTATTTAGATTGTCCTTAATTCCCTAGATACTCGGTTCTTGATGACATTGTTTCCATTGTTTCTCTTTTTTTTTTTTTTTTTTTACCTTTTCTTCTTTTTCTTATAATTTATAATTTTATTGATTTCAGAGAGGAAGGGAGAATCCAACTGTGACACCTGGTTCATAGGTTGATGCTCAACCACTGAGCCACACCAGCTGGGCATGTGTGCCCTTTTCTTGTGTCTTTTGTTCTCCTCTGCCGTGTGTCTTTCTGCCAAGAAAACCATGTTAAATGAGAAGATTTCTGAAATCTTGTTTGACTAGTAAAACAGAATAAAAATCTAAAAGCCATCAGACCATTACCCAATCTTTCCCTTTGCTTTACTGATGTGTTCATTATTACTGCAGTCTGGTTTACACATTCAAAAGCGCTATAACTAAAATCCCTTTTTAATGAACTCTAGGACCTTGCCACTCAGCGTAGTCTGTGGACCAACAGCATTGGCTTTACCTGATTGCTTATTAGAAATGCAGGATCTCAAGTCCCAACAAGTTTGAGAATTCACATTTGAGAAGCACTGCTCTAGAGAACTTCCATTTTGTTTTGTTACCTGGTATAAAATGACTGTTAGTAAGTCTTATCAGCATGATAGACGAAATAGCCAATGTTAGTGCCTTTTCTATACTCTTTCCTTTAAGCCCTTTTAATTTAGAAAAAGATTTAGATTAGAAAAAGTTTGGCAGCAGTCGATAAGATTGAAGGATAACTGTTCAATGATAACAGAGCAAAAGAAATAATGAAATCTCAATCCTGTTTCCATGATCTCTTATGGAGTGGTAGTAATAATAGCTTACATTTGTTTAACAGGATTTGTGTAATTTACAAATTTTATACATTTGTATAAAACATTTGTATGTTTTTCATTTGTAGTAGTGCATTTGTATTTGTTTG
Source organism: Vespertilio murinus (assembly GCA_963924515.1). Classification (NCBI taxonomy): domain Eukaryota; kingdom Metazoa; phylum Chordata; class Mammalia; order Chiroptera; family Vespertilionidae; genus Vespertilio; species Vespertilio murinus. The sequence goes on from OZ004704.1 coordinate 191,553,676, forward strand.
ATCTATGTAAGAGCTTTGCAGTAAAAAGGAGAGATACTATCTCCCTTTTCCAGAGGAGGAAACAAATTCAGAGATCAGAGTCAAGATGTAATCTGAGTGTTAGGGCTCTAAATTCTACTATTCTGCTTGTTATACCCATTTGAGTTTATTCTCTATGGAAAAGAATTTATTGTATGGTGGTCCTTTGTTGTTAAGAAATTATTGTAGTCACATTAACCAAAAGTTTGTTTTTATATGCTATCTAGTAAAGTGTAAAAATACCTATTTTTTAATAGCTCTCTTACACTTTGAATTGTTGAGCCCTTCATTTTGTTCCTAGGTTTACAGCATTCTTCGTCATGTTGCTGAGGTGTTAGAGTACACCAAGGACGAACAGCTGGAAAGCCTGTTCCAGAGGACCGCGTGGGTCTTTGATGACAAGTACAAGAGACCCGGATATGGTGCCTATGATGCATTTAAGCATGCAGTCTCGTAAGAACAACTTTTTGATTCTGCTTCTACCTTGATATCACAGCTGCTAGATCTGGCATGCAAAATGAGAGCTTGACATGTAATAGAAGAAATTTACATTAAAATATTTCAATATAAAAGACCATCATATGAGCCAGTCCTGTATAGCCAAACCTATATAATTTCTTTTCTTTTTCTTTTTTAAAATTGATTTGAGAGAGAGAAACGTCGATTTGTTGTTCCACTTACTTAAGCATTCATTAGTTGCTTTTTGTATATGCCTTGACTGAGGATCGAACCTACAACCTTGGCATATTGGGATGACACTCTAACCAACTGAGCTACCCCGAGAGAACTTAAAACTTCTTGTATCAGTTATATAGGTTTGTTTTGTTTTGTTTTGTTTTGTTTGTTTGTTAAATATATTTTATTGATATTTTACAGAGAAGAAGAGAGAGGGATAGAGAGTTAGAAATATCAATGAGAGAGAATCATCTATCAGCTGCCTCTTGCACACCCCCTACTGCAGATGTGCCCGCAACCAAGGTACATGCCCTTGACCAGAATCGAACCTGGGACCTTTCAGTCTGCAGGCCAACGCTCTATCCACTGAGCCAAACCGGTTTTGGCAGTTATTTAGTTTTATAAACCATATGCTTTCATCTCATGCTACTCCCTTACCCATTTCCTTCTCTTGGTTTTTATTGTCCTAGGTAACTTCAGGGCCAATGTAAATGTCTCATCTAAAACTATAACCTCTTGTTTTCTTTTCTTCACAACTCCTTCAGCCTATGCCATTTTAGCCAGTCTTCCGAATGGTTTCGCTCTATACCTACCCTGTTTCCCCGAAAATAAGAGAGTGTCTTATATTAATTTTTGCTCTCAACGATGCACTAGGTCTTATTTTCAGGGGATGCATTATGTTTCCATGAATGGGTCTTATTTTCGGGGAAACACGGTGCTATCACCAGGCTTTGCTCTGCCTCTAGAACCTCTAATTCACACGTTCTATATTTTTGCACAGTCCTTGTCCTTCCAGCTCCCACATAGTTTAGTCCTACTCTGTTTCTTAATTCTTATGTCAGGCTCTGATTCCAAACCTTTTTTCTCTCTGTTTTTTCACTCCTTCCTGCCTTCTCTTATTCAGCATAGCTACACCATGGTTCATCATTTCAAGAACTTTCTTGCCAATATCATGAGCTTTTGCCCTGTTTTTCCTTCTTGTTACATCTAGTCTGGAATCGATGTTCCTGCCTTCTCTGCGCTTGTAGACTGCTAGGTGCTGGTAGGAAAAACCTGCAGCTGTCTTACCGGGTGGTGCCCCTGCATGTTTATGGTGTTAACCTCAGCGGGGCCTACACTGCCGCCCACATTCTCTGTGCTCCTGGGCAGTTCTTCCTCTCATTCTTCGAGTTGGTATTTTGGAGCTTCCTCGGATACCCCTCCATCCTTCTTCCCTCACTCTCACCTGGTGCACTCACTACCTATTTTATAAAGAAAATAGAAGCCATAGGTTCCCCTCTATTTCCTTACACTATCTCAGCAAACTTATCTTTATCCCACCTGTCATTACTACTTCCTGCGCTTTTGTCACACGGAATTTCCTATCCTCCCTGCTCTCAAACTAATCTTACTGCCTGTGCCCAGCTACTGCTCAGGGCCTATTTCCATCTGGTATTCCATCTCTTGGGTCCTCCGTCTTTCCCTTAATTGTTTTTGCTCCAGCAGCATAAAAATATGTTCTGATTTCTCCCATTTACACACTAAGAAACCAAATTCTGTCTACTTTCTCCTGAGCAAACACTGTGTCCTCTCCTTTAATAACCAGACTCCAGTTCTGTCAAAATCTGCACCTCCCACTCTTCCCTAAGTGTTAATGCTCCACAAGCAGCCTCTCTGCTCCGAGGTTACTTTGCTAACCTTTTGCTGCCAGGAGCAGTGGTTCCCTCAGCCCTCACACTGGCTGAGTGGGGCCTGGGACTGTTTCAGCCTGTGGCAAGCTGACTCATTGGGTTCTCTGAATCCTTTCCAGTTTACCCCCACATGGCACTGTTTTGTGGGGTTTTTCATATGTTGTTGGGGAGGTGAGAATGGTAATAATTGTAATAGCTAATATCTATATAATTCTCGCAACAACCTATGGTATAAATTCTTTTAATCCTTATCTTTTTAGGTGAGGAAATGGAAGCAGAGAGTCAATAGTTTGTCCAAGTTCACACAGCATATGGTAGAGCCAGGATTTAAACCCAGGCATTCTGGCTTCATCCAGAGTTTATGCTGTTACCATTAAAACACTGCTTTATATTTTTGTCCTCGCTGACTTCAGTCCTGCGTTCCTCAGTCAGTACATGTCTTAGCTTGGCTTGCTGTCGTTATCTGGCCCCGGCTTACCTCTTCGGCCTCCAGCTCCAGCATTCTGTCCACTACTGCTCACCTGTGGCATGTATTACTCCCTTTCCCTTACCAGTCTTCTCTTCTGTCATCAGTCCTGTAGTGACTACTTAGATTTAAGTAATACTAATTCTTTGCCACATGTGCTTCATATTTTTCTTTTAAAAAATAAAGTGTCTGAGATAATTGAAAATAATGTTTTACCCTTTCCAATCCATTGCTCTCGCTCATCGCTGGTAACCACTATTCTGAAATTAGTATGTGTCATTACAATTTCTTTTTTATGGTTTTAATAACATGTATTCAGAAAGTACATATTTAAATTTTTATTCTATTACTTTCTGTACCTTGAATTTTTACTCATAAGGCTGCTTTTGAACAGGATTTCTCCAAATTGATAGGTGTATGCCTGCTTCAAGTTCATTTCTTTTTTGTTTAAAACACAAATTTATTGTCTTATATTTATGGAGGTCAGAATTCTGAAGTGGGTCTCACTGTGTTAAAACCAAGGTGTTAACGGGCTGTGTTCCTTCTGGCAGCCTTAGGGGAAAATTCATTTCCAAACCTTTTCCAAAATCTACCAATTAAAATCAATCAATCTCTCTCTCTCTCTCTTTCATTGTCACATCACCTCCCTTTTATACAGAACTTTGTGATTACATCGGGCCTATTTATATCATTCAGAATAATCTCCATATCTCAAGATTCTTAATATAATCACACCTGCCAAGTCTCTTTTATTATATATCCAGACGTTTTGGGGATTAAGACATAGATATTTTTCGGGGATTATTAATCTGTCCACCACGGCCATAACTGATTTCTTCTGTAGCCATTAGAAATATCCCTACTACTTTGTACCATAAAGGGGCTTTTTTTTTTTTTTACTTTATTTTTATTGTTGACACTATTACAGATGCCCCATTTCCCTCCCTTTGTCCACCTCCACCAGTCATGTTCTATGGCTGATCCCTTCACTTTCTTTCATGTTAATTTCTCTGTAGTATTTTATTATGAGAATATGTTTTATCTGTTCTATTAAGAGATACTTAGGTAAGCCCACTCGCCCCCCCCCCCTTCTTTTTCAATCAATGCTGTGATGCATACTGATGTATGTCTCTGTGTGTACACGTTTGGGAGTTGTAAGATATATACCTAGGACAGAATTAGAATTGTTTGCATCTTTAAATTTACTCAGTTTTGCCAAAATACTCTCTAAATTGGTTATTTATATTATCTCTAGCAATTGTATGAGCATCTCTTCATCCTCACCAACATTTGGTGTGTGTCTCAGATTTTTATTCCTTTTGCCAAACTGATGGATGTACGATAATTCCTTGTCTTGATTTGCATTCTGTTGGTTGTTGGTGAACTTCACACCTTTTCATGTTTGTTGACTGTTTATGTTTCTTCTATGAAACATCTGTTTATCTCATTTGCCCACTTTCTGTTGGTTTGTCTTCTTTTGCTTTGTAGGCAGTATTAGTTGAAAGAAAGTTTCCTCCACCCAAATTCCTTTGCCTTTCCTTCCTTAACCTATGCTTTTTAAGCCTAGTGCTTGCTCATGCCATTTCTTTTTTAATATATCATACCTTTCTTAAAATAGTTCTGCCTTTGCTTATTCAAATCCTGTCATTCTTTTAGTTTTTTGTGTGTTTTTTTCATCTGTCATTTGTTCAGCAACCATATTATTGGTTTAAGATCCTGGGTTCCTGTCTTGTGGAACTTAGGGAGGTCAGGAAAAATTCTGCTTTGTCCATGAAGGCCCTTGCTGACCCACTTACTGGAAGTAGTTCCTTTCTCTTCTGATTCTTAGGGTTGTGGTTTTAGTTTTAAATTTTTTTCCATGTTTTTTTCTTTTCCAGTTAGATTGTAAGGTTTTTGAAGCAGAGAATGCTAATTACACAGAAGTGCTTAAGTATACTGGGATGCCAGGGAGACATTTTAAATTGCTTGCTTTAGCCTGATCTCTACAATTTTTCCTTTAATGATGATCAATTGGATGTTTTCTATTTGTCTTATACTGCTAAATGCTGCATTGTTTAGTTAATTCCACAATCTAGTGAGATGAACTTTTTGTCCTCATTTTACACATTTGGAAACTGAGGTATGGAAAGGCCAAAGAAACATAGTTATCTAACAGCAAAGCTAAGATTTGAACTCTAATTCTAACACTAAAGTCTATACTCTTATACATTATTCTGTGGTATTGTTTGTTATTGCAAATATCAGTAAAGTAACCTTGACCTTTTTTGTTTGTTTGTTTTGTTTTTTTAATCAGAGACCCATCTATTTTGGATAGTTTAGATTTGAATGAAGATGAACGGAAAGTACTCATTAACAATATTAATAGGCGTTTGACTCCACAGGCTGTCAAAATTCGAGCAGGTAAATGATTTTTTAAATGATGTTAAAAGGTTTTGCATGTGTCAGAAAAGTTGTCAATGAGCTTTCCGAAGAATATGCTACTATATCAACATCTGTACATTTTTCTAAATGTGTTTTTCATATGAAAGTTTAAGAACTTAAATATTTGCTGAATCATCATAAAAGGTATATATATTGACACAACTTTTAAGTTAACTTTTTTTAAGGGTGTGGTTATTTTATTTTAGTGTATACTTTAAAATAATCTAACAGTACAAATATCCTCCCATGTCTCTGGATTAACCACTGAGAATAGTTTGAAATATATTCTTTCAGACATTTTTCCTGTACTCATATGCTGTATAGGAATATATGCTGTTTACATTCAGATAGGACTTTTTTTTAATTATTACAAAGATGAGGTCATACCATGCAAAGTTTTCTCCAACTAATTTTTCTCACTTGATGTATCATGGTTGAGTTTCCATGTAGAGCATAGGAATCTTTTTCATTCTTTTCCATGGCTAGGTAATAGTTTACAGAGTGGTTAATTTAGCCAATCCCTTCTTAAAGAACATTTAAGTTGTGCCAATTTTTTTATTAGACAAAACACTATAAATTTAACATTCTTATACATATATACTTACCCATTTGTATAAGCATTCTGTAAGGCGAATTCCTAAAAGTAGAATTGCTGAGTCAAAATGTATACAATTTCTAAATTGTTCTCAACAATTTGCAATTATTTCATTCAGTATTAAAACATTTCTATTTTACAAATAAGAAACTGAGGTACAGAGAAGTTGGAATTGTGGTTTCTAACCCATGCATAGCCAGAATTCAAAGTGTTTGTTAAATGTGCCTGTCTTATAGTTTCATCATTCAAGGGCTTGATGTGGATGATAGGATATAATTTCAGATAGTTTTGATTATGAAAGTTAGTAGCTGGGATTGGTTTCTAATTGAAAGGATGGTGAAAGCTTTCACAAGTGTTTGAATACTTATGTATCTGATTTCTTTTATGCCTCTAAATATTTTTTGCATTTATTTGATATAAGCTTTTGAATTTTGTAATTTTAGATATCGAAGTGGCTTGTTATGGTTATGAAGGCATTGATGCCGTAAAAGAAGCCCTGCGAGCAGGTTTGAATTGTTCTACGGAAACCATGCCCATCAAGGTCAGGTTTCTCCCTCCCTGCTGAAATACCCACCTAAGCCAAATCAGATTTTTTTATGATCCTGTTTCTTAACAAGTGTTATGAAAAGTGATTCTTGGTGATACTTCCAGGGGATATTTACGATTGTGTATAGGCTTTTTGTTGTAGCTACTGTTACTGTCACAGTGGATAGAGATTCCTATTGGTATTTAGTGCAAGAGCTCCTTTACAATAAAACGTTATGCCTTGGCTGAAGGGGCTCAGTTGGTTGAGCATCGTCTCATGCACCAAGAGGTCATTGGTTCAATTCCCTGTCAGGGTACATGCCCAGCTTTGACGGTTCGATCCCCAGTAGTGGGTGTGCGGGAGGCAGCAGCCGATTGATGTTTCTTTCCCCCTTTTTCTCTCTAAAATCAATAAAAACTTTTTTTTAAGATGTACCCATAATGCTCATAGAATCTTAAAAAGGGCAACATAATCTCATTCACACACAATTTTTAGGAGGTTTGCTATGAATCTTTTGTTAACAATAAAATTAACTAAATGGTTGTTATTTAGAATCTCTTTGGAGAATTTCTTCTGTTTGGTTTAGAACCAAATTTAAAATTTTGTTTGTTTTAGAGACAAATTATCCATTATGCTGGCAATGGCTCTAGTTAGTTTAACCTCCAAAGACACCCAGAAATTGTCATTTCTTATATTCATTATTGCAAATTTGATTGAACCACTCTATCAATTAGCTTTTGCTACCTTAACAGGCTACCCCAAATTACTAACTATAAAATTGGTGGTTAAGTTTTGAGAATTAAGGTTTGTTAAGGCAGCAGATTGGTAAAACATTTCTTGAACATCCTGATAGCTGTGTGTCCTATAGGTATACTCACAGGTGAATTTTTATCTCCTTCCTTAGATTAATCTCATAGCTCCTCCGCGGTATGTAATGACTACAACCACCCTGGAGAGGACAGAAGGCCTCTCTGTTCTCAATCAGGCTATGGCTGTTATAAAAGAGAAGATTGAGGAGAAGAGGGGTGTCTTCAATGTTCAAATGGAGGTAAGATTAAGAGGGGTTTTGCCTTGTTCTTAAAGGTTTGAATAAATTTAAAAACATCTAAATGATTTGCATTCTAAAATCTAAAAAAAAAGAGTACATTTAAAATTACAACTCTGCTAAGCATAAAATAATTATTGACTCAGATGATTCCTAAAAGGGCTTTTTATAAGTAAATTAGAGGCCCAGTGCACAAAATTCGTGCATGGGGGGAGGGGGGTCACATCTGGGACCCCTCGGAGATGTTTCTTTCACAGACCAGGACCACTAGCTCCTAGCTGCTTGCCTGCCTGATCGCCCCTAACCACTCTGCCTATCTGCCTACCTGATTGTCCTTAACCACCTCTGCCTGCCAGCCTGGTCGCCCCTAACCGCCTCTGCCTTGCCCCCACTCCTTACTCCCCGCCCCCACCCGCCACTGTGGCTTTGTCTGGAAGATATCTAGTCTAATCAGCATATTACCCTCTTATTAGTATAGATAAGAACTATTATGGGATTTTTATTGAGAACTATGGTCACTGGTGTTGTTAGGTATCCTGTTGTCACCTGCCCAGCCAAGGGGAAAAAATAGATGATGAAAATTAGTGGTTGATTATTGTCAGAATTTAATGTAAAATACTTAAATTTGGTCTCAGAATTAGAAATAAGTGTAATTGCCTTTATTTCCCTCATCTCAACAAGAATAAAGCCTAATTTTCATATGTATATATAAAAATATTTAACACATTATAGATACACACATGATAATAAGTCTTCTCTGCAAAAGAATAGTAAATTTATTTTTATATGATGTCTTTTTGGGTTTGAAAAATATAGCCACTGAGATTATTTTCAGTTTTAGCTTGTAAAAATAACAGAAAATAGTACTTTGTTTTAATACACACATATTTCTTTTTTCTGTACTGTTTTATTCTCGTAAATTTCTTCCATTATTGAGCTAATGGGATTTATTAGTGATATGTCAGCACTCAGAAATGGATATGGCATCAGAGATGTTATGTCTTTAAGAGTTAAAATACTAGGCATTGATAGTATTGAAATTCAATTTTGTGTACTATTTGACTCCTTCATCTTGAAATTATGCCTCTGCTTCCACAGCCCAAAGTGGTCACAGATACAGATGAAACCGAACTTGCAAGGCAGCTGGAGAGGCTTGAGAGAGAGAACGCGGAAGTGGATGGAGATGATGATGCAGAAGAAATGGAAGCCAAGGCTGAAGATTAACTTTTGGGAAACAGAGTCCCATTTAAGGAACACAAACAGCCCTTCCTGGCTATAAACCCTAGACTTAAAAGTTTTCCAGTATTGAAAACTTCACAGCTGAATATTTTTTATTTCCAAGTATTTAAATGTTGTAACAGACCAAAACGTGAAATGTCCTAAAATGTCGGCTATTTTCACACAGTAGCTCCAACACACTGAGCATTTTTTAAGGGAGTGGCCCCGTTTCACTAGAGACAAATCTCTAAGCTAAGAACAGTCAGAATTGGGCTTTCCATTTCTGATGTCTCTAGATTGACACCTGTTTGCAGTTCAGTGCCTCTGTGTAATTTATCAGGGGTACCCAACGCAAATGGTCCCAACCTTTCTATATAAATGTATCAAGCAAACATTAAATAAATTTCTGGGATATTTAACTATAGGCTTCTTTCTTCTTGTCACCAGTTAAAAGCATTGTAATTACTAAGACCCTAATTCTATTCATTTTAGTCTAGATGTAGAAATATAAGGGCAGGTGTTCAAAGGATCTATACAACATCCTTTCAAAAGGAGGGCTTAGAGAAAATAATTTTTACCACAGTGAAAGTAATTCTTAAGGAGGAAAGCCTTAAAATGCAATTAAAGGATTACATTGGTTGTGTGCCTTTTATGTCTATGAGACTGATGAAATATATGTGGGAGAATTTCACACTGGTCTTGGTGTACTAAGCTGCTTGACTGAGTTTGTAATTCGAAGTGGTATGGTTGGGGTTTTTTTTGTTTTTAAGATGCTGCTGCTTTATTTTGAGTCTCATTGCCCAACTTGAGATTTTTTCCCCCCATTAAAATATTCACTTAGGTGCCATCTAGAGAGCTTCGGTTTTCTTTAGAACAAAATAGGGATCTGTTTGAACACAATTACCGTGATTTTTCTACATTTCCATCATTTTTATCTTTAAAACTATTTTAAAGGTAAATAAATTCATTCATAGAAAACACATGATTTGAAGTTACAGCTACAATAACCAAGGTGTACAAAGTCTTGAATTACTTTAGTCTTTGTAGATTTAATCTTAGTATACTTGAGGTACTAGGTATATTAATTTTATTAAATTATTCTGTTGAATAGCTGTTTAAATACTTAGAAAATGAAACCATATCATTCTCCATCAATCCGGGACTAGATTCAGTATTTTAAAAAGGACTGGAAAATAGTGTTGATGAGACAGTTTGTGCCATATGTGAACATTGTCCCAATCCAGAAGCCTGACTTCCTATAGCCATCTCTACAAGGGAGCCATGGTTGTTAGCCAGCATACCATACTGGGAATATTTAGAGGAAAATCAGGATATATTCAAAATTAGCTCATGATTTTCACCTTGGTCTTTTTGAGGACTCAAGTCTATAAAGCTCACAGCAGATGTCATCAAGATGTAACAGGTGCTCCTTAAACATTTGCTATCACAGGGAATTGAATTTTTGTTCACTCAATATTTTTATACTTCAAAAGCTATAACGAGAAATGCTGGTAACGTTCATGGTGAGTGAATTTATCCATTAAATTATTAGGCCTTTTGTTCAGTTCCACAACAGTTGCAAATTTATGACCCTTGCCAGAGAAAAGATTGATACCTCATGATAGAACTAACTATAAACTTAAAGCACACATATACCTTGCTTACCTAAAAGTACCACTTTTAAAGGACAAGATAACCAGCTCCAGATAAATGAATGAACAGATTGACAAAGACAAATGACCAGTTTATCCAAATCTTGGATCCCCCCCGCCAAAAAAAAAAAAACCTCTTCATTAAAATTGGACAACTTCATCTACTTCCCATTCTGCCTTGGACTGATGTCAAGTGGTTATCAAAACTGAACTTTAGCAATAGCTTGGTTCTTAATGCATAATTAATTTAGAACTGCTGACAAAAGGGGAATCTTCAAACCATTTTTTAGCTTTTATACCAAAACAAGACAAACCAATACTTTGGATAATCCTAAGTGGGAACCTACAGAGACATGCTAAGCAATACATTATGCTTAGCAATACAATTATTACTCAGCTGCCAGACTCAAACACTCTTGTTTTAACTACAGGATTTTAAAAATTAAAATACTAGTATCTTGATAAGAGTTGTTCCCTGATTTGCCTCAAGGTGATGGTCATCTACCCGTATTTGCCGGCGTATAAAACGACTTTTTGGCCCTGAAAAATATGCCTCCAAGTGGGGGGTAGTCTTATACGGCGAGTATATAACAAACTCTGTATTTTTAGTGGAAATGTTAGGGGGTCTTCTTATACGCCCAGTCGTCTTATACGCCGGCAAATACGTATTTTTTTCAGGGCCAAAAAATCGTCTTATACGCCGGCAAATACGGTACTTTAAATGTGTGAGGACTGTCCTACAGTCTGGTACAGTTGTGCCAGTTCAGAGAAGAAGCCATCAAACCAAATACAGTCAAATTCAGATAAACGCCTGTTGATATCCCAAAAGCAATAAATAATTCCAGGGACTTTAGGCCTGGTAAAATGCCAAACGGAAAACGGTGCTCTAAAAGGCATCTCTTTACAACGTAAGGAATGAAGTAAAACCTCCTTCGCTTGGAATTCTGATCACTCAGGTCAAGTATTCTAGTTGAAATTAAGAGAACAGATCAAACGAAGGACAAATTTCTACTTTGGAAATATCTAGTCCCCTTGAATGTCAGGTAACTAACCTATTCATTCAAGGGAGTCTATAAGTACTTGTACTCAGCAAGAATGTTGGCAGTATCTTGTGCCAGTTACTGTATGAACTTGGAAGCAATTAAAATGTGTGTGGGTTTTTTAAAAAAAATAATTGTATGATACAGACTCTCCACTACTGCAGGTTAACCTTCCAACTGGTGAAGCATTTTGGTACCTATTTGTCTCAGTGGTCACTTAGAAAACCAAATTTCATGCCTTGAATTAACTCCTTTCCTATTCATATCTTTCTCTGTCCTTTAGAGAGCTCTGCTCTGCTTTCCAAATGGTATTTTCCACAGTAAAGCTATAATTTTACCATCTTTTTTTAATATGTGTGACTAATCCCTTCAACTGAGTCCGTGATTTTTCTGTGATGTGTAGTGCTTAATGCAAGCTTATTTTTCAAAGGAAAACAATATTCTTTGAATGTTCACGCTAAATTCTGCCACCATCCCACTTTGAGATGAAGCATGTCTTAGTCACAGAGAGATCACGTGGTGTCTTCATAATCGCCTCGCTCACTTCGTATAGTCTCAAGCATGAAAAACCTTTTGAAAACTGAAACGTTGGAAGGGAATTCTATTAGCCAGAAACAAATGTCAATTTTTATTAATCCTAAAGAAGGAGATAATAGCTGTTGGCAGCGTTTCAGAGACAGTGCCATGAGACTAGCGTTTTATTTAGTAGTATAATGTGGCCAGTTAGTGTTACAAGGCAAACCTGCTTGGGTGACTGTGGAATGGCCAGCTGTGGTGATTGGCGGAAGTCAACGTGCTGACGCCTGATGGCTATCCTGGCATTGCCAGGTGGTTAACGTGAAGGTGGGGAAGGAAACAGCACCATTGCCCATTGTAATCTACCGGTAGGAAACTCTTCAGTAGACTCACTCCAAAACAGTGCAAAATAAAGTTACATCGACACTCGTTTCCTGGGAAACCCTGTCAGTGTCGCTGGGTAGGTGGGAGGACGTCCTGGCCTCTCGGGTCCCGTCACGTTAGCTTTTTGATAGCTTCGATCCACTCGGCTCGCTCAGCCTTGCTGCTGGCCTGGATGTAATAGTGTGTGTCGTCCTTAGTAATCACTTTGAAGAGATTTCCCTGGACATTCCCTTTAACACCTAGGCAGAAAAAAAAAATCAGTGAGGAAATTATTCAGTCTGCTTTCAGCTGGAAGCAGCTGAAAATCAGCCAAGATACAAGCACCAATAATGAAGTATTTATTAAATACAAATTACATGGTTAGGGACTCCCACCAGATGTGTGGTGCTTTCTTTTCCTCCCTCCCATCCCCCCATTTGGCCTGTGCCTCAAGGCCTGCCAGTAGTATGTCTAGACAATTGTTTTGAATATTTTTATTGATTTCAGAGAAGGAGAGATAGAAATATCAATGACGAGAGAGAATCATTCATTGGCTGCTTCCTGCATGCTCCCCACTGGGGACTGAGCCCAAAACTAGGGCACAAGTCAATGCTCAACCACTGAGCCACTCCAGCCAATCTGTCTGGATATTCTTGGGAGCCTTCATGGTCTGCCACCTATGCTAACCCTAGATCTACAATGTCATTCACATAAAAGAATCTAGTATCCTATATAACAAAGAGGTAATATGCAAATTGACCCTCATACCCTTGTATCACAAGATGGTTGTTGCCCCCATGTTGTCACAAGATAGCCACACCCACATTGTCACAGGGGAGGGCAATTGGTGACCAGGCCTGCAGGGGAAGGCAGTTGAGGGAACCAGGCTTTCAGGGGAGCACATTTGGGGCTGATCAGGCTGGCAGGGGAACAGTTAGGGGCAATCAGGCAGGCCAGTGGTTAGAAGCCAGCAGTCCCAAATTGTGAGGGGGATGTCTGACTGCCGGTTTAGGCCTAATGTGGGATCAGGCCTAAACCGGCAGTCAGACATCCCCCAAGGAGCCTCAGATTGGAGAGGGTGCAGGCTGGGCTGAGGGACTTCCCCCCTCACCAGTGCAGGAATTCTGTGCATCGGGCCTCTAGCATTTGTATAAAGAGAAGGTACATATTTAGGATTTAACTTTAAACTGTTTAACTTCTTTGAACCTCAATTTCCACATCCATAAAATGGGAATGATACTATCTTCCTAACCTAGCAAGTTGGTGTGACAATAGATATTAAAGTAAGTCCCTAACCCTTAAACACTGTGTAAGCTAATATCATTCTTAGGTGAAAGCTTATGGACCAGTAAACACAGAAACTGAGAGGAAAGTATTAAAAACAAGGATTATATAGCTGTATTGTTAAAACACTAAGAATACATGACCTTTTCTCTAATTCTGAAACTGGCTTCAAAACTCACACCATTCATGTCTCCTGGAGAAAGCCCTACTCAGCTCCCACAGCTCAGTCCTGCGACAGCTGAGCGTCATCGAGGGTGCAGGAGGGAGGCCCCTGACCTCTCAGGCCGGGGCCAAAGTCGGACCTTACCCGTGGGAACGCCATTGTCCTCCAGCGCAGACACGAGCGAACCACGAAGGGAAAACCCACCCACTGGCCGGTTCTCTTCCTGCGGAGGGAAGGAGACCTATTAGGAATTGTGTGGACGGACGAAAGGAAAGAGCTGTACCCTCGCCTCTAACACCCTCAGGGGTGCCAGCCAAAGAAGCTGGCAAGAGTCGTGTGTTAACAAGGATGAGGCAGAACCTGGCCTTCTTGCAGCCAACCTACAAGCACCAGTGACGAAGTTTGGACTCTTCCGTCCACACCAGCTACCGCAGGGCCACAGCCCTCCCTGGCCCTCCACTCCCGCTGTGGTCTGTCAGGACCCCAGGACCCCTCCACGCTCCTTCACACCCTGACACGCTCAGCGAGGGAGGAACTGAGTGAGATTCCTCCATCTTCCAAAGTCAAGGTTGAACAGGCCATCTGAAAAGCCCTTTGTCTTCTCTCTTGACGGAAATTAGATACGCTCGCCATGCAATAATACTCTTACCTGAAACTCAGAACGGCAATTCTTCCATCAATTAGAAAAAAAATAAAATGAGTAAATTCTGGCTTGAATATTAAGTAGTAAAAGAAAGTTTGCGCCAAAACCGGTGTGGCTCAGCGGATAGAGCGTCGGTCTGCGGACTAAAAGGTCCCGGGTTCGATTCCCATCAAGGGCATGTGCCTGGGTTGCGGGCACATCCCCAGTAGGGGGTGTGCAAGAGGCAGCTGATGGATGATTCTCTCTCATTGATGTTTCTAACTGTCCCTCTCTCTTCCTCTCTGTAAAAAAATCAATAAAATATATATTTTTTTTAAAAAAGTTTGCAAAACATGGGTGGAGACAAGAGGTGGAGGGAACAGAATCCTGGGATCTGTGGGGAGAACGGGTGAAGGGCTGGGAGACACCACGTCCTCGGCGCCTGCCAGCCCCACCCCCTCCCCAGCCGCGTGGCAAGCTTTGGAGAGACTGGAAGATGCGTTTCCTCACAAAATGATGAAGATCCGCGGGGCAGGCAGTGGCGTGATGAAATCGGAGAGCAATCCTCCCCTCTAAGTGGCTGGATGTGGAAGGAGGGCACAGCGGCAGAGGCTGTGGCAGGGAGGCTGCGTTAAGGAAGGGTGGGGAGCCAGCTGCCTGGATGCCTGGGAGAGAAGCATCCAGAAGCCTCACACGGGGACCAATGAGCACGCGGTACTCACTTTGGCAGGGTCGTAGTAGTGCAGGAAAGCCGGCTCCTTCCTCAGAACAAAGCGCCGCACCTTCCAGTTTTTCCTCTTGTGGCCCTGCCGTAAAGAAAGGGTCAGGCCCTAGCCGGTGTGGCCCAGTAGATAGATCATTGGCCTGTGGACTGAAAGGTCCCGGGTTCAATTCCGGTCAAGGGCATGTACCTTGGTTGTGGGCACATCCCCAGTAGGGGGTGTGCAGGAGGCAGCTGATTGATGTTTCTCTCTCATCTATGCTCCTAACTCTATCTTTCTCCCTTCCTCTCTCTAAAAAATCAATAAAATATATTAAAAGAAAAAGGGGGGAAAAGGTCAGGCTCCGGGGAACAGCTCCTCTCTCTTCCCTCCCACTTCTTTGCATCGAATGCCAAGCCTCCACGCCAGCTGGCTCCGTGGGACCGCTTTCTAAGAAGAGCCTGCAATGTGTCATGGATTTCCCTGCTCAGTGGCACTTAGCAAAAACACTGTCGCCTTTAGCTGAGTTGACAGACCCGAAGAGGGTCAGCGCTGAAGGAGGGGGGGGGGGGGCATTCCCCGGACACCACGCAGGACACCAGGAGGGCAGGGAACCGGCAGGGCCAGCTGGACCGAGAGGGCTCACAGGCGAAGTTGAACCCAAGGGCATCAAGTCAGGTGTCAACTTGTCCCCCAAACAAACCTACAGCTGCACGTACACATACGGACAGTGAAAAACCACTTTACCATTCTGCATCAGAAAAGTAAGAAATGATCAGTTAGGTGCTAAAATCTAAATGTGTAAGACACAGGCGAGTGTAGGACTCCCTTTTGGCCTCACCCTCCAGACCAGTGGTCGGCAGACTCATTAGTCAACAGAGCGGTTTGCCGACGGCTGCCCTAGACCACTGAGCTTCCTTCACCCTCCAGTCCGGAACACCGACCCCCCCCCCTCCCCACGGCCTCCTCGTGGTCTCCGGGGCAGTTTCAATGATGTAAATAGTCTGAGAGCAGGTGGGGATCCTCGTGTGCAAGAAACAGGTGCTCTGAGTAACACGGGAATGGTGCAGAGCAGCACACGTGTCCGTGGCGCCGGCAGGCACGTGTACACGGGTGTGAGGTGCACACCGGCACAGGGGGCGTGCAGAGGTGCACGGACCCTTCCTGGCCCTCACGCAGTCATTTTGTTCAGAACAGCCCTCCTGCCAGGCACAGGTAGACAGGCCTCGGGTGTGGCAGTGACATGGGTGTCTCCTGCTCGACAGGGCTGCTCTGCCAAACGCGGCTGGGCGTGGTGGCCCTGGTCAGCTTTCCAGCACTGAGACCACCCTGTAAAGTCTCATCTTCGACCTACGGAGGTGGGCTGTTCGGAAAGTGTACCAAGGGGGCGTGCAGAGTCCCACAAAAGGAGGCAGAGACCCCAGAAAGCCTCAGCGAGCAGACAAGGCAGCAAATGCAACCCAGGAGGCAACGCCCTCCGGACACATATGAACGTAGGCATTCTTAGTGTTGTCATCATTACTTATGTAGCTTTTCCCTGAACACCCTGGAACTCATGGGTGTGTGGGGAGGGGGCGGAGGGAGGGTGCTGGGGATGAGGGAGGAGTGAGGAGTGAGGGTGGGCACATGCATCCCCTTGACCTGCTCCCTGTGGCAGCTGCTGGACCCCCGCTGCAGCTCATCCTGCTGACATTAGTGCCTCGGGCAGCCTCAGCCCTTCCCCCCCTTTGGGAGATCCCTGCCTCCCCCGAGGGGGACAGCTGTCCGTCCTGCTCCCAGGCCGCCGTACCTGCTTGGCCAGGTAGCCCTGCTTGATCACCGTGCCGCTCAGCTCCATGGTGCTCAGGTTAATGTCTTCCCGGAGGCTAATCTTCTGCTTGTAGCTCTCAGCCTCGTGGGAAGAAAACAAGGATTCTGTCACAAAAAGTCCCAGTTACAGGCCCGTGGGGGCTACCGTAGGGAAAAGGAAAACCCTTCGCAGAGAAACCCCTTCCCCCAGGGGGGAGGCTGTCCCCCAAACCCGGGGCCTCCCCCGTGACTGCGGGCCCCTCGCCCCCTCCTCTCGGCCCTGGCGGCACGGGGCCCTCGCCGTGGCTTACAAAGGTGTACAGGGCCGTGGAGTCGTCCAGGAACTGCTCGGCCAGGTCCCCGGAGCGGACGGCTCCCGTGCTCCGGGCGCCGACGGGCTTCAGGAAGTTCTCCTCCAGGAGCATGGAGGCCAGGGTCACGGCCTCCAGACGGCTGGCTGCAAAGCTGTTGGAGATGAGCCAGTCCACCAGGGAGGAGCCTGCGTCGGAGCCAGGGCGGCACCTCTCAGAGCACGGCCTAGCCACCAGCCCCGTGGGCGGGGGGCCTGGCTGTGCTCACTGGCTCTGACCGCCTGGCAGCCGTGGGGCTCTGCCCAAGAGCAGGCCAAGGGCCACCCCTGCTACGTGGAGCTCCCACATGTGGCCACTCCCACACGTGGCCGTCTCGGGCCAGCCTGGTGGCCAGCAGGCAGCCCTGGCCTCAACGCAAGCTGGCCCAGCACCGCTACGTCCCAGGTCCCCACGCCCCGTTTCCACTCCCCCCGCCGAGAGGGGCGGCTCACCAATGAAGGTCTTTTTGTAGGTGCTCCCCTGCTCCACGTTGGGGCTCGGCCGGATTCCAGTGGCGCCGTCGTGCATCTTGTCCACGATGCGACTGCGCGGGAGGAAGGCAAGGTCAGGCCCTCATCACACTGAGGGGTACGAGGAAGGGCCGGGGGGTACTAAGCGAGAGGCAGACGGTGCGACATGCGCCACAAGGGAAGAGGGGCAGGATGTGAGAGGTGGGCAGGATTTCAGATCTTTTTTTTTTTTCATGCTCATCTAAATGTTCTCATATTTCTATCCTAGGCAGTTACTGCTTTTGTAATAAAACTAAAGAGCGGTGACTCCTGCTGCTTGGGGGTTCGGGGTTTCTCCTGCAAATGGGCTGCTTTAAGCTCCCGGGATGGGGGTCTCCTTTCACACACACCCCTACTCTACACTCGCGCCTCCACTGCCGACCTGCTTTCCATCTGTCGTGTCGGATGGTTCCTGCCACCAATGGAAGGTCTTTTCTCTTTTTTAAAAAAATATATTTTATTGACTTTTTACAGAGAGAAAGGGAGGGGGATAGTTAGAAACGTCGATGAGAGAGAATCATCGCTCAGCTGCCTCCTGCACACCCCCCACTGGGGATGTGCCCGCAACCAAGGTACATGTCCCTGATGGGAATCGAACCTGGGACCTTTCAGTCTGCAGACCAACGCTCTATCCACTGAGCCAAACCGGTTCCGGCCTTTTCTCTTTTTATAATTGCGTACTTGGGCTGGAAAGCCCCTGAGACGGGACCTTGTTTATGCCCATCTGCATCTCTTGAGGAGCTAGTGCTATGAACTGCATGCAGCAGGCGCTCAAGAACTATGTCTTGAATGAATGAATGAATGAATGAACGGGAACACTACCAGGCAAGAATGCAACTGCTTCCAGAACACATCGTTCTTGCCACCAGGGGGCGAACACGCCCATGATTGGTGAGTGGAGGTTCCTGGAGCTGTGCGGTGGCCCTGAGCACCAGGCTGAACCTGGAGGGAGGTGGTAAGACAGACGCTGAGGTGGGAGGCAGCAGCCGGGGCCCCAAAAGGGGACGCAGGAGCAGGGCATTCCCAGCAGAGAAAAGAGTACACGCAGGGCAGCGGCAGCCAAAGGCCTGGAGCACGTTGGCGGAAGCAGTCAGGCCCAGTGTGCAGCAGCAGAGCCCCCGGCCACTGCACACACACACACACACACACACACACACACGGACGGCCAGCAGAGGCAGGGAGTGC
Organism: Vespertilio murinus; assembly: GCA_963924515.1. NCBI lineage: Eukaryota > Metazoa > Chordata > Mammalia > Chiroptera > Vespertilionidae > Vespertilio > Vespertilio murinus. The sequence goes on from OZ004704.1 coordinate 191,572,483, forward strand.
GGGCAGCGGGCCGGGCACTCACTGCAGGCTGATGTGAGGGGGCAGCTTGAAGGAGTTTCTCTGTATGTGGAGCTGCTGGACCTTGCCCGGCTGCCCAGCGTGAATGGCCCCTGTGATCTCAAAGGCCCAGGCGTCCCGCTCCTCCCGAGAGCAGGCCTCCAGGAAGTATTCGGTGGATGTGCGAGTCTTCAGCTTAATGAGGAGCTGCGGGAAGAGACAGCCGGCCCGCCGGACCGGCACTCAGAGGGAGGGCACCTGCTCTATGGATCCGGCAACCTGACGAGGAACTGAGCTTCCTTCCTGCTGCTGGTCTTCCTAACAGAGGTCCCATCAGCCCATTCGCTCTCTCAAAACCTTCAGGGGGCCCCGTTCCCCCCACTGGCCCCGGCCATTCTCTCTCTGCTCCCTCAGGGAGCGCTTTCCCTGGGCCACACCGGCCATCCACCCTCGTCTCCCAGCCTACTCCTCCCTCTCCCCGCACTTCGTCCTCCGGCCTGGAGCGCCTGCCTCTCTCCTCTTCTAGATCCGTGCCCCCGTCTCCATTCCTCACAGAGCCACCCCGGGCCCAGCCGTCTGCCTTCTCTGCGGACACAGGGTCTCTGTGGCTGAGCACGTTGGAACCACCATTTGAAACCGAATGTTTTTCGATGAACCACTTGCTTGCCTAACAAGATTCTTCAGTGGGGAAGAAGCAAGCTCACCCTTTCCTTCCTCAACTCCTCCAGGCCTAGCTAATTTCCTGGCACACACTGGGCCTTCCATAAATGATCCAGTGGGATACTTTTTTGGTGGCAGGGTGGATGCTGCTGCCCCTGGCGTTTGGAACATGCACCCCTTGGGGACGAAAGCCATCATATCACTTTGATTACTCACATTTTTTTTTAATGCCGCCTAGCCTACAGGATCCCCATGGCCTTCATGGGACATAGGCATCGTTTTTTTACCTCCTCTTATGGAGGAGGAGCTGAGGCTCGGAGAGGTTCATTACTTGCTCAAGGCCACACACCCGGTACGTGGTGCAGCGGGATTGGAACCGGGTTTTTCAAGGTAGCTCAGCTCGTCCCATTACCCACACCCGTCACCAGAGGCCAGCCGGGGAGGAGTCCGGGGAGGAGTCGGGGCAGGGAGGAGCTGGGAAGCCAGCCTCACTCACCGGTCGGTTTTCGTACTCCAGGCAGGGGCAGGTGATGGTGCAGCCATCCAGGAGGATCTGGCCCTTGGGAGGGGCCACCTTCCGACCCCCCTCGAGCTTGTAGTACAGCAGCGTGTTCTGCCGAAGGACGAACCACCGCGCCTTCCAGTTGTGGACAATGTGACCCTGAGGACGGACAGCAGCGCCCCCCAGTGAGGTGTCGGGGGCAACGCTGTCCCGGGAGAGGAGTCCACGGCGCAGGGAGCCAGTCTGTGCCACGGGGCTGACTCTCCCACAAGGGGGACGGCATTGCTTTTTTAAAAAAATATATATATTTTATTGATATTTCACAGAGATGAAGGGAGAGAGATAGAGAGCTAGAAACGTCAATGAGAGAGAAACATTGAGCAGCTGCCTCCTGCACACCCCCCACCGGGGATGTGCCCGTAGCCAAGGTACATGCCCCTGACCGGAATCGAACCCGGGACCCTTCAGTCCGCAGTTTGGCTCTACCACTGAGCCAAACCGGTTTCGGCGGTATTACTTTTTTTTTTTTTTTTTGCTTAATATTTTTTAATTTTGAAATAATTTCAATTCAGAAAAAAAGATGATTTTTTTTTTTACAGAACCATTTAGGAGAACATTTTTAACATGATGCTCCATCACTCCTGAATATTTTATTGTGTATCTCCTACAAAAAAATAAGGATGTTTTCAACATAATCACCATGTAACCATCAACATTAGGAAATGTGCATGAAGATGTTGTGTTTAGCTACTCCACAAACCCAGGACACGTCTCACCAGTTGCCCCGAGAATGCCATCAATGGACAAAAGGATCCAGTTCAGAATCCTATGTTTCATTTTCATTTTCATGAAGAAAGTATCCTTTGTCTGGATATCTGAGTCATCGCCTTTGGGTGTGTAATAAAGACCCGTGGCACTGGCCCTCTCATTCCCACTTGGCCTTCTTTTCTGGCTATAAACCTCGGAAGACACTGGGAAGTATTATCAGGAGACAGACTTTGCTAACACTCAGTACTTCCTTCTAGTCTTTTTTTCCTTTTAGTATTTACTTTCTAGTTGTTGTTTTGTTTTTGTTTTTAAATCAGGACTATGTTACATATGCTTTTATTTTCTAGTTTTTTTGTTTTGTTGAGTTTTGCTGAGTATCGCCTCACACCATTACATTTCTCTAAAATATTTTTGAAATATGTTTTATTGATTGAGAGAGAAGAAAGGGGAAGTAGAGAGAGATAGAAATACCAATGAAAGAGAAACATCCATCAGCTGTTTCTTGCATGGCCCCCTACTGGAGACTGAGCCCGCAACCAGGAGAGGACGCTCAACCAACTGAGCCGCACCAGACAGGCTAAACGTTTAAATGGCCACTAGGTGGGCATCACTTACTTGTCAATCTCCTGCATTTGTAATAGGTCGTTCGTTTTTTATTTTGAAATAAATTTTGTTTTGTTTTTCACTATTATAAACAATTCTGCCAAAACCAGTTCGGTTTAGTGGATAGAGCACTGGCCTGCGGACTGAAGGGTCCCAGGTTCGATTCTGGTCAAGGGCATGTACCTTGGTTGCGGGCACATCCCCAGTTGGGGGTGTGCAAGAGGCAGCTGATCGATGTCTCCCTCTCATCGATGTTTCTAACTCTCTATCCCTCTACCTTCCTCCCTGTAAAAAATCAATAAAATATATATTTTTTAAAAAACAATTCTGCAACAAACATCCTTCCATATAAATTTTGCTCTGCATGTCTGATTTCCCCCCCTTAGGATATATTCTAGTCAAAGGATGTGGGCAATTTGTAAAACTGAAGCCACACGTGGTCTCCCCGTGCGGAGGACGCCGAGTCTCACCTGCCGCGCCAGGCCTAGAAGGCAGGTAGTTTGGGAGCGCTCAGAAGGAGCAGAGAGGCCGTGGCTAGCACAGTCCCGTGACGGCAGAGAGCCTGTTTCTAGAGCGGACCAGAGGATGGGGGGTGTCAGCCGAGGGATCAGAAAGGAATGGATTTAGAACACACTCACGAATCTACTGTCTTGGCATGTTTTCCGGAGCAGAGCCTCATGCGGGCTAGATTCTAACCAGGAGAGGCACTTCACCTGAGCCGGACACCATTTCCCTATTCGCTCATCTCCTCTCCGAGCGCCCATTCCCTTCCGCCCTCACACCTAAGTGCTGGGACTCTGTGCCGTGCTCAGCGCGGGCCGCATGCTGTTAGGGGGACCTCAGGAGCACTGGCCTGCACCCCAACAGAATTTACTGTGGCAACGAAACTAGACTTCTAACAGAGTTCATCTGACCGGAGCTCTTTCCTTCGTCCTGGTGTTCCCACACTGCGTGCTGATCAGCTGTTCCCACCAGAGCACTCAGGCAGTCAAGCTGAACTTGACACTTTTGTTCTCTCCACCCTGTCCCGCACTCAGAGCCCATGACTGAGATGACAGCTAACAGCGTTCCTTGACATGTCAGACGTGTTTAAAGAAACACAAAACGTTTGGCTCCGACTCCTCAGCAGGTGGGGTTCTCTGCTGCCCAGCCCCTGGCCCGTCCCGATGACCCCGCAGTAGTGCGGGCAGCAAACTGCCGGCACCCGGATTACAGCCGGTGCAGGAGAGGAGAGGGCGGCCTAGGTTGATGACACGGGTGCTGATGTGAGGGAGAGAAGAGGCAAGGATAGGATTGTCTTAAACGTAAAACAAAGGAGTTAGGAGCTGAATTATGTGTCTCCCCCCAAAAAAAGGATCATACATTGAAGCCCTAACCTCTGCTACCTCAGAATGTACTATTCAGAGATAAGAGGTGATGAGGTTAAAATACGGCCTCGGGTGGGCCCTAATCTAACCTGTTTTGGGTCCTCCGAGCAAGAGGAAATGTGGACACACAGAGAGGCATCAGGGAGACGTGTGCACAGAGGAAAGTGTGGACACACAGCCAGCAGGTGGCCGCATGCAAGCCGAGGAGAGAGGCCTCGGAGGAAACCGATCCTGCTGACACCGGGATCGTGGACTCCAGCCTCCAGAACCGGGAGAAAGTAAACCTCTCTTGTCTAAGCCGCCTGTCTGTGGCATTTGGTTACAGCAGCCTGAGCAGATTAAATCACCAGGGAAAGCCCTAACCGGTTTGATAGAGTGGATAGAGCGTCAGCCTGTGGACTGCAGGGTCCCGGGTTCGATTCCAGTCAAGGGGCACATGCCTGGGTTGTGGACTTGACCCCTAATGGGTCAATGTATGTGGCAGCTGATCAGTGATCCTCTCTCATCATTGATGTTTCTATCTCGCTCTCCAGCTCACCCTTCCTCTCTGAAATCAACAAAATATATAGATTTTTTTTTCAAATCACCAGGGAAAGAAAAAAGGCAGCGGGAGACGTTACAGAGAAAAGCGTAACCAACAGAGGTTGAGCAGAACACGCCAAGAAGGAGATACTGTTCCTTCTTAGACAACATGCTACATTTCCCAGAATCCCTGGCACAAAGCGGGCAGGGAGCTGCCCAAGTCGCTGCCAGTCACGTGCATTGAGGCCTGTTTGGCAGCAACCACACGTGGGAAAGAGGAATCGGTGGCAAGGACGTGCTGGAAGAACAGGTGCGGCTCTGACACCAGCCCCAGGGCTATCGGGCACACCAGGCAAACAGCGTCAGCCGTGGTTCCCACTGGAAACGTCGGGGGGCGCTGTTGGGCGTTTTTGTCTGGCTGTACGGTATCCCAGCCAGGTTCTCCCAAACGCTCCGGAGTTCCTTCCTATTTATTTTTTTAATATATATATATATATATATATATATATATATATATATATATATTATTGATTTTTTACAGAGAGGAAGGGAGAGAGATAGAGAGCTAGAAACGTCGATGAGAGAGAAACATCGACCAGCTGCCTCTTGCACACCCCCTACTGGGGATGTGCCCGCAACCAATGTACATGCCCTTGACCGGAATCGAACCTGGGACCTTTCAGTCCGCAGACCGACGCTCTACCACTGAGCCAAACTGGTCTCGGCCCTTCCTATTTATTATTCTGCGAGAAACCCCTGCAGTTCAACTCGCTGGTGGTGCGTGTTAGAAGCAGCCCGGCTGGCAAAGGAGAGAGGCTGAGGAGGAAGGCCGATGAAGGGACTGGGTATGTAGGTAGAAAACTCAAAGCGGCCGATGGTCCTTGTAAAAATGTTCAGGTTCTGTGACCCAGTAGTTCCACTCACGGGGCTCTGTGCTACATAAACATTAGTTTTATGTACGGAGACCATCAAAGGATCGTAACTTGTAAGAGCAAAAACACGCAAAACATTCTGACGTGTAACAGTACTGTGTGGCTGCCGTGGAGGGATTCCAGGGCTCACAGATGGCAGGCGTGGCCACTGGGGGGTCCCCGGGTCGGACCCCGCGCAGCCATGGCCTCTGACATGAGCGAAGCCCTCCTACTTGCATTACTTTATAGGAGACCCCCCAAAACAACCCTCCTGTTAATTTAGAAATTTTCTGGAAGGGTACCCCTGAAATGTTAGTGCTCATCCTCTCTAGGCACTAAGACTGGATGTGGGGAGTTAAGTGGAAACTTATTTTTAATTTTCCCCACCCTTATGTTTCTAGTTGTTTTATTATATAGATTTTATTGATTTTTTTTTTTTTTTTACAGAGAGGAAGAGAGAGGGATAGAGTTAGAAACATCAATGAGAGAGAAACATTGATCAGCTGCCTCTTGCACACCCACTACTGGGGATGTGCCCACAACCAAGGTACATGCCCTTGACTGGAATCGAACCCGGGACCTTTCAGACCACAGGCTGACGCTCTATCCACTGAGCCAAACCGGTTTCGGCTAGTTGTTTTTTTAAATAATATGCACGTGTTGTTTTTATAATAAGAAAATGAATTTAAATTCAAGTAAACAAAAATCCTGCTCAGATGCTTAGGGAAAGCATTCATTCATCTTTTCATTCTATGACCAGTGACTAAACGCTGCTGCACCAAGCGCAGTGCTGGTCGCAGGGACATCAAGATGGACAACACCGGACCCAAGACAGAGGGGGTGACAGAGGACGACCCCACTCAGTGCGGTAAGTTCCAGGGCGGGTGATGGACGCCCCCCACGATCCCCACCTCCTGATAATCTCACCCTGTGCAGTCTCTTCCCACACGGTGCAGGGGTTGGTCTGCCTGACCAAGAGAATATGGCCGAGGGATGGTTTGTCACTGCTGGCATCAGGTTATAAAACTCTGTAGCTGTAGTCTTGGGCTCTCTGTCTCTGTCTCTGTCTCTGACTCTCTCCCTTTTTTCCCCTCCTCACCCCCCCAACTCTGGGAAAAGGAGGTGCCACATTGTGAGTGCCCCATGCATAGTGGAGAAGTAGAAGCTGAGCCTCCAGCCACTACCCATGTGCCATGTGAGGGAGCGTGGACATGGGCCCTCCAGCCAGTCACGCCTCGGGCAGCACTTTGGCTACAACCTCCTGAGAGTCCCCGAGCCAGAATCTTGCCGCTGAGATGGTCCGCGTTACCTGACCCTTAGAAACTGTGCCAGGTGACAAATGTTTGTTGTCTGAGACCTGAAGCTTTGGGCTGATTGTTACACAATAACAGATAATCAATGCAGATACTCAATAACAGATACTCAATAACAGATAATCAATAACAGATAATCAAGGTGGAGGACCGAGGTCATTCTGAGGAGGAGGAGGAGGAGGTGTGCGGGGTGAGGAAGGTCCCTGAGGAGCGGATCCTGGGTCCTGGGCTGCGCGCTGAAGGCTGGGAGGAGCTGGCCAGGCGGGGACGGCAGGCGGGGAAAGCAGAAAACCGCCTATGGAAAACTCTGGAAAACTCCCAGCAGTTCTGTAGGGGGGGCTCGGGGGCTGGAGGAAGGGATGAGGGACCGTCGGCTGCAGGTCCTGAGTTGCGGAGTGTGGTCTCTACATTGCAGCCAGAGGGAGGCTTTGAAGACTGCTAAGCAGAAGGACCACAAGCCTGAGAAAGGTCACGGGGCCACGCCGTGGCCGTGCGGGAATGAAGCAGCCACACGTGGCAGCCCAGCCGGAGCTGCGGCCGCAATCCCCAGGACGGGACGAGAGCAGCAGCGTCGTGGCTACAGATAAGCCCGCGGCTCAGAGGGCACAAGGGCCTGGTCCAAAGGCCCAGGCAAAGGAGGCCAGGGGCTGACAGCACAGTGGGATGAGCTGAACACGGCCCTCTGGGAAGTCCTCCCTCCCCCCTTCCCCCCAGCTCCTTGTCTGCAAGCGGCTGGCTGGGGCCAGAGCTGGCTAACTCCTGAGCCCCTAAAGCTTCTTCAGGGCAAGGATGGGGGGACAGTTTGTATGCTGGATGGCGATCCTCTGTACAGAAGTTACAGCTGGAGGGACCCTTTGAAAAAGCCCATCCTCCCGAACTGTCATGATGGGGAAACTGAGCCTCAGAAAGGTCTTGCCCAAGACCCTACAACCTCAAAGAAGCAGATCTGCTGCTTGCTGTGGGTTGAATTATGTCCCCCCAAAAGGTACTGAAGTCTTCACACCTGGTACCTCTGGACAGGAGCTCATCTGGCAATAGGGCCTTTGCAGATGTAATCAGGTTGGGATAAAGGTGCAGGGATCAGGGTGGCCGCAGGGATGCTAACATGACTGGTGTCCTCAGAGGAGGAGGACAGTTACGCACTGAGACACACACACACACACACACACACACACACACACACACGGGGAGAAGGCGGTCCCGTGACGATGGAGGCAGAGATGGGGAGCTGCATCTCCGGGCCACGGGACGCCAAGGACCGCCTGCTTTGAGAGCACAGAAAACACGTGCATTGGCCTCTGCCCCTGGCACAGAGCTCCTGAAACCCTTGTCATTTCCCAGGTGACGATGCCAGTGCCTTTATTCCAATGAGGCCCCGCTGGGTGGGCCCCTGGTGGCTCCTGGGTGGGGGCTGCTCCCTGGAAAGACCACGCCAGGATGAGAAGCGGGGGGTTTCCAGCCCAGCTCACCCGTTCTCCGTTCTCCGGAGGAAGGCGAGGGGCTCTGATGGAATGAACCACGGATCATGCCTGGGAGATGAAGCCTCCATACAAATCCCCACCGGTCTGGGCTCGGAGAGCGGCTGGGTGGGTGGTGAGTGCGGGGGGAGCGGTGTGCTCAGAGAGGGCGTAGGATTGCACACCCCTTCCCATCTACCCTGCCCAGCGTGTCTCTTCCAGCGAATCCTTTAGCATACGCTTTAGTAAACTGGTGGCCCTAGCCGGTTTGGTTCAGTGGGTAGAGCGTCGGCCTGTGGACTGAAGGGTCCCCGGGTTCGATTCCTGTCAAGGGCACATGCCCAGGTTGTGGGCTCAATCGCCAGTGGAGGGGGGTGCGGCGTGCAGGAGGCGGCCAGTCGATGATTCTCTCTCATCATTGATGTTTCTATCTCTCGGTCCCTCTCCCGGCCTCTCCAAAATCAATAAAAATATATTTTAAAAAAATAAATAAGATAAACTGGTGAACATAGTAAGTGTTTCCCTGAGTTCTGTGAGCCGCTCTAGTAAATTAATCAAATCCAAGGAGAGGGACACTGGGACCTCCCACCGGGCTTGTGACTGCGGCTGGAGTGTGTGTGTGTGTGTGAGTGTGTGTGTGTGTGTGTGTGTGAGTGTGTGTGTGTGTGTGTGTGTGTGAGTGTGTGTGTGTGTGTGTATGTGTGTGTGTGTGTGAGTGTGTGTGTGTGTGTGTGTGTGTGTGTGTTGAGGATGGGCAGTCCTGTGGGACTGAGCCCTTTGACACCATCTCTGCATAGGCTGTGTCGGAATTGAGGTAAATTGTAGGATACCCAGCAGGGGTCGCAGGGAATTGTGTGGTGGGAGAAAACATCTGGTGACCAGAAGTGTCAGCACTGGAGTGTTCTGTGCAAAAGTAGACTCAGAATAAACATGCGTGTGCAAACACACACACACACACACACACACACACACAGAGTAGAGAAGAACCAGGTTTCTCCCTACATCGGAAGGAAAAAAAAATCTGGGTGATTCCTTGACAGCCTGCAAATGCCAGAAGCAAAAGAAGCAAGGAGACACTCTCTCTCCCCTACGAGCTTCAGGAGGAAAACCCTTGATTTCAGGCTTCTAGCCCCCAGAATTCCTTCTAGACCAGGGGTGGGCAAACTTTTTGACTCGAGGGCCACCATGGGTTCTTAAACTGGACCGGAGGGCCGGAACAAAAGCAGCCTGACCATGCTGGCACTCTCATCTTGGGCTGCTGGTGAAGGAGCGGAGGGGAGAGCAAGAGAACCCTCCGCTCTTTCGGCTCCGAGGGCCGGATAGAACAGCCGAACGGGCCGGATCCGGCCCGCGGGCCGTAGTTTGCCCACGGCTGTTCTAGACTGTTCTCTGCTACGTACATTTCCCCTTACTCGTTATACCTTTAACATCTTCACTCCTTAAGTTACAATATTAAGAACATTTTAAACATCATTGACTTAATCATTTGTCTACTTGGGGTGGGGGGCATGTATAGGTCATTTCCAGCTTTTCACTGCCTACCAACACTTGGTTCATAAGCCTTCTATGGTGTTTTCTTGGGACCGAGCCCCACCTAATGGCATTTCTAGGCGGAAGCATGCTCGCCTTGCCGTTTTCCCGGCCGCGTGCCATTCAAGGGACGAAGGGGGCAGCGGTGTCTGATGTGCTCCCGCCTCTTCCGAAAGGAGAAGCGGTCCTACCCACGCCGATCCCGGCCTCCTCCCCTCACCCCTCACCCCGCACCCCCACACCCCACCCCGCACCCCCGCACCTCACCCCTCCTGTAGGGCCAGGCCTGGTGAGCAGCCTGCGCTCTGCCCGGAGTTCCACTTCTTGTCCGGGCAGAGGTAGGAGCCAAACCCTTCATGCCCCTGCCTGCCCCGGCTTCCCCCTCGGCGCGATGACTGCTCCGTGCTCCGGGCTTCCAGCGGCGGCCCTGCCCGCCTCTGCACCGCACACCCTCCCGGCGCCGGAATGAGCCTCATGCACGTCAGCCAAGCCCCCACCTAGCCTGTGCTCCCGGGGTCAGACCCGCGGAGTGCCCCCACCTCTCTGCGCCCTGGCCCCGTGCGCCGGACACACAGGCCTGGCGGCCTGTGCAGGGGGAGCTCACAGCCTCCCCTCCCGTCCCCCGACTCTCTGCCAGGGAAGGTAAGCTAACCCCTGAGAATGTGGGGGGCGCGGGGGGGGGAGGAGACCCACAAGGGGCGTTCTGAGGGAGCCTGGCCCCCACAGGCCCCTATCCGGGGGCCCCGCTTCCCAGCCGTCAGGGATGCCCAGCAAAACCCCTGCCCAGCCCACCCCTTCCCTCAAACTTCAGAGGCTGCAGGAGTGGGGACCCTGATGGTTCCCTCACACGTCATCTCTGCCTCCACAAGCCGTGAGGAACCAGCCCAAGGCTTTAACCTCAGCGGCATGAAGCAGGAGTGGAATTTTGTACCTGCTTCACGCCGTCTGACCCTTGATCCGGCACCAGCACTCCTCTGCTGGCAGTTCTGAGCAAACACCACACCCACCTCCTCTATCAAACAAGGCGGAACACGAGGGCTGCGTTCCCCGCGGGCCTGGCGGCGACGACGGGAGACGCCATGGCCCCTCTGGCCACCAGAGGAGGCCACGGGAGGAGGCCACGGGAGGAGGCCACGGGAGGAGGCCACGAGAGGAGGCCACCGGAGGAGGCCACGGGAAGGAGACACGGCCACCCCTCTCGGCCAGCCCCTCCCTGAGCCGTCAACTCAGCAGGAGGGCCGGAAGGCTCACCCCCGGGTGCGAGGCCTGCCACGACCTTAGCAGAAATGCTGAGCATGAACAGCCACGCCAGAAGAACTCCATCCTTTCCTGCCTCGATCCTGGGCCCAGTTTTTGTCTGGACTCCTGCCTGCTGTGGGGCTGGCCACATGGGCCCGCGGGGAAGCGCTGGGGATGGAGCGGCCAGTCCTCTCTGCAGTCGGCCCCGGGGCTCTGGGAGGAGGATTTCGCCTTCCTAACCCCCAGTCTCCTCGTCTGTGATAGAGTGATAAGGATGCCCGCCCTGCGGTGGGCAGGACGAGGTCGGGAGGAGGCCTGAGCGGGTTTGATCCTGCTCCATCACCCGCCAGCACCCAGATCCTGAGCCAGTGGCCCGGCCTCTGTGCGTTTGGTTCTTCCCGTGGAGAAGGGGGGTCATGTGGCACCACCGGGGGCTGTTGGGGTGGTACCACATGACGCCCTCCTCTCCCCTCTCTCTCTCTCTCTCTCTCTCTCTCTCTCTCTCTCTCTCACACACACACACACACACACACACACACACACACACACACACACACAGTGCACGCCTAAGAAGCCCAGGCTCCCTCCTGCTCCCGGGCTATTGTGAAGCGTGTGGGCGGGAACTGCCCGGTGGGCACTGTGAACCTCAGGCACGTTTGCGTTGTTCTAATCCATCCTGCTTAAATACCAACTACTCTAAAGTTGTTGTAATTAAGATAGCCACTTCGGTAGCCGCCACCCGCACCCCATCCACGCTAACCCGGACTGTGCGCCCTGGCCCCTTTCCCGAAGAACGCTGCCCCCCGGACCCGCGCGCTGCCCCCCGGAGACGCGCCCTGCCCCCCGGACCCGCGCTGCCCGCGGAGCCCCCGGCGCCCGGTCCGCCCCGGGTTCGGAGCCCGGAGCCCGGGCCGGGGCCGGCGCTCAGGTGCGCGGGAGGGAGCCCGCCCACCGGCCGCCCCGGGCACAGTCCGGAGGCCCGGCGCTCACCCTCTTGACGAGGAAGCCCTCCTTGAGCACGCCGCCGTCCTCCAGGCCGCCCCCGGCCGGGCCCCCCGGGGCGCCGTCCCCGCGCCGCATGCCGCTCCGCCGCCGGCCCGGCCGCGCAGGAAGCCGGCGCCAGGGCCCGCGCGGTGCCGCCCCCTGGCCCGCGGCCAGAGCCGGGCGCGGTGGCCCGGGAGGAAGTCAGACCCGGTCGGGATCCCGGACGTGCCCCCGCCCGCCCCCGGCCCCGGGCGCCCGGGTTAGTCCTGGAGGGGCAGGGTCTGCCCCCCGGAGAGCCTTCCCGCCTCGGCGCGCGCTCCGCTGGGCAGGGCGCCCATCCAGGCGCCCCGGGCGGGCGCTCCGTGCCTCTGACTTTTTCTGTCTCGGCCCATCTTCCTCCTCCCCCAGCCTTCCCCAGGTGCCTGCCTGGCGCTTAGTGTACTGCCATTGAGTAATAGCTCTGGAATGAAATGGAACCGAAAAGATGGCAAGGATTTTGAACAGTGATTCCCAGCCCTTTTCATCTCGTGGCACCTATAAACTAATTACTAAAACTCTGCGGCATACCAAAAAGATACATAATTTTTGCCGATCTTCCAGAAAAGTAGGCATAATTTTGATTGATTTACAAATAATAATAATAATAATAATAATGATTATGATGATGATGCTCCAAAATGACTTTTTTAAAAACCAGGTGCCTATAAGAGTATGTAAGGGTTTTTGGCCCTAAGAATTATCCAATCAGATGCAACCTTATTAGGTGGCATGACCAACAAGATGCACTCTATTGTGTGACCTACATACTAGTATTTATGGTCCAAGACAGCTATTGTGTTGGCTGTTGTCACTTTTGTATTTGACAATCTAAGGGAAGGGGCTCAGTGCCCCTGACTAAACAGTTTTTTGCACGTTTTAAAAATTCTTACGGCACACTGGCTGAAAATCACTGATCTAGAGTCATCCCTGAGTTCAATTGAAATGGGGGTATGAGAGTGGATGGGGAGGCGCCAGGCTAGGAACTTACCCTGGCCCCTGGTGGGGGCAGAGGAAAGCTCCCATTAGCAAGGTCACGGGCTTACGGAAGCAGGCACTGTTGGGGGGGCGGGGGCTCTGTCCCCCAAATACATCCCTCCCCAAAGGGCTAGAGCTGAAGATGTAAACCTTGTGCAAAATGTAAGGGCGTGCCAAGGAACCCCACACTCTAAACAAATAACATTTTAATGCAAACATTTTTTTAATTAAAATTAATGCAAAAATTCATGTTGAAGAAAATACCAAATTTTTAAATGACAACTGAATCCATAGCAGACCGCATGGGAAACCTCAGGAACACGGGTTCTGCCAGGCAGTCCTTAGGACACAGTTGTTGGGTTCATTATGTTCACCGCACGCCGAAGCACACCGTTAGGATGGCTCACCCGGAAGGGGAAAGGCCCCAGATGCCTAAAAGGGAAGAGAGGGCTCTAGATTGGGAGAAGGTGCCTCAAGCTGCGGAAAACCAGCTGTGCCTGTCAGAACCAGCCTGGCGCCGACACCTACGCGACCTGAGATGCGGAAGGGAGGGGGAGGGGGAGGTCAGCCCCGACAGCCCTCTGCACAGACTGACATAGATCTCCCAGCCAGTCCCAGAGCAACGGTCTTCCGCCGGTTTCAGCACGCAGATTGGCTCGGCACCTTCTGGAGCCAGGCCTGAGGTGGGTGCTAGGTTTTATTTCATGCACAGCAACCCACGAGGCGGGTTTACTATCCCACTCTTTCCAGCCTCGGACACTGAAACTTGAAGCAGTTCAAGAACTTGCCCAAGGCCACCGATTTTAAGGCCAGGGCGGTGTGAAGGCGCTTGCTCCTCGGCTCCTGGGCAGGGAAGAGGAAGAAAGGAGATGCTGAGCTCTGAGACGCGGTGGGCTGAGAAGCTGGAGTGGGGGATTCCTATCTCCTCTGGCTCTCACCGTTCTCCTCCTCCTTCCTCCCAGGTGCCAGGGAAGAGGCAGTTGGCATACAGGCGGTTTGAGTCTTACCCAAACGCAGCCTTCTGAGGCTTAGCAGGGGTGGCTTTGTCCTGGGAAAGAAGAGTTCCTGAATGAGGTCACGGGAAGACTGGTTCTCCCTCCGGGCAGTGCCCCTCGGGACAGGGCTAGGCCTCGGACACCTTAGAACCTGCTCTCCATCCTAGGACAGCCCCTGTCCAGCCCACCCTAAGTCTGACTCACCGAACCCTGGGCATGAGTCACCCCCACCCCCTGGCTGTGGTAGCTGAGCCATCAGCCCCCCCCCCCCCCCCCCCCCCGGGGAACCACACTGACGTAAGCCCAAGCCCAACTCAGCCGCAGGGACGAGGATGGAGGCAGAGGAAGCAGACGGCAGGCTGTGAGCAGCTGACTCGGGGAAGGGCGCGGGGAAGGGAAGGGAGCTCAGCACCAGGAGCTTGCCTCCTCTCCTCTGCCTCTCAGGGTCAGACGCTGGTGGGGAAGGGACCCTGGCTCCAGCCCAGGGGCCAGATAATGCCGCACCGTTTGAAAGTGGCTGGCCTACACAGAAGGGATTTTTACATGCACCTCTATTTTACTAAGTTTTATTTTAAACGTTTGAGCCCTGCCTTTTTTTCATTTTCTATATATATATATATATATATATATATATATATATATTTGATTTTTTTACAGAGAGGAAGGGAGAGAGATAGAGAGCCAGAAACGTCGATGAGAGAGAAACATCGACCAGCCGCCTCCTGCACACCCCGCACTGGGGATGTGCCCGCAACCAATGTACCGTATTTGCCGGCGTATAAGACGATTTTTTGGCCCTGAAAAATACCGTATTTGCCGGCGTATAAGAGACTGGGCGTATAAGACAACCCCCTAACATTTCCACTCAAAATACAGAGTTTGTTATATACTCGCCATATAAGACTACCCCCCACTTGGAGGCATATTTTTCAGGGCCAAAAAAATCGTCTTATACGCCGGCAAATACGGTACGTGCCCTTGACCGTAATCGAACCCAGGACCTTCCAGCCCGCAGACCGACGCTCTACCACTGACTGAGTCAAACCAGTTTTGGCCTTTTTTCATTTTCAATAGCTAATAATTAGCACCTTATCAAATCCTTAAAAACAACTCAAGAAATATAACTCCAATGGCTGAGTAATATGCCATCATGCCAGTATCATAATGTCTTGAATCATTTCCATTTAGGTTGCCTTTCCTGTTTCGCCGTGTAAATGTTGCTACGATAAACATCTCTGCGCATACACATTTTGCCACCTCTTTATTTCAGATGACTATGGGAGCACACTTCCATGTTAGAGGGCAGACGTTTTTAAAATTCTCGATACCTATCTCGATACCAGACTGCAGAAATGTACGCTCGATGCCCTCGCCAGCGGGGCATGAGAAGACCAGCCTCCGATGTCTGTGTCAGCACGGAGCGCAGCATTTCCAGAAACTTCTGCTGACTTTATCAGAACCCACGGAGACCACCCAGTTTCCCGGGCTCTGTGTAATCCCCGCCGGGTGGGGGCCCCTCGGGACCCCCAGGAGCCCGCCAGCTGGAGGAGGTCCCCCTGGGAGAGACCCGGGGCTAGCTACTCGCTGGGGAAGAGGGGGGTGTCCTGTTCGGTGACGCAGGCCTCCGTCATGCGCCGGAGCGTCCCGCCGGGCTCCCCGCTCCCCGCCCTGCTGGCCCCCGGAGCCCGCCCCGAGGAGAGGCGGCCGCGGCAGCTGTGCGGTGCCAGGAGGGTGGGGCAGGATGCCCAGCGTGACTCAGCCGTGGAAGCGGGCAGAGCGGGCCTGGGCCATATAGATAAGGCCCTCCCTCCTTCTCGCCCCCTCCCCTCCTCCCCTCCCTCCATTCCCCAAGTGTTACCCCTGCAGGCCAGGCTTTCTTCTGCTTAATGTGTGTGGGTGAAAGAAGAAAAGGGGCACAGCCTTGGCCCGAGGATGCCCGAGGAACCCCAGCAGGAAGGGGGAGGCCAGGGTGCCCGGTGCTGGCCAGGGTGGATCACAGCGGTCACAGCCGCTCCCCGGCCTCAGAGGCTGAACATCAGACTCACCCGCGGGGCTTCTACCAGCCCCCCCCCCCCCCAGGCCGCTGCCCACAGCCAGGCAGGTCTCGTGCTGTGCAGAGAGGCATGTGGCCCGCCCCACAGCCCATGGCACGCACCCCCTTCTCCCCTCTCCTCTTCCCCCCTGCCATGCCCAGGGCTGCATTCCCCAAAGGGAGGAAAGCTTGTTCTTTTTTTTTTTTCTTTTTCTTAATTTTATTGATTTCAGAAAGGAAGGGAGAGGGAGAGTTGGAAACATCAATGATGAGAGAGAGCCATTAGTTGGCTGCCTCCCGCAAGTCCCCTACTGGGGATCGAGCCCGCAACCCCGGGCAACTGCCCTTGACTGGAATCGGAACCCGGGACCTTCAAGTTCACAGGCTGACGTTCTATCCACTGAGCCAAACAGGCTAGGGTAGGAAGCTTTTTCTTTACCTCAGGCCTCTGTCTGCTTGCCAAGCCGTGTCCCCGTGGGCGGCATCACTCCCCACCCCACCCCACCCCCAGCCTGGGGCGACTTTTTTTCTATCTCCTACAGACGTAGCAGGGACCACGTCCCTCCCCAGGGGAGTCTGCGTCACGGGTTGGGGGATCCCTGGTTTAGAAGTCTTGCCAAGTAAGAAAAGAAAGAAAAGACTCTGGGAGGTTGAGTTGGCTCTGGGAACCCCAGCCCTGGAAAATCCCTGAGTTTCTCAGCCCGCCTCCGGGAAGGGGCCTCCCCGCTCCAATAACGGAGGGCGTCTGCTGCAAATCAGCCCCCCGGCTGAGGGGAGCCCCAGCTTCCGCCCTGCAGCTCCCGAGTGATGAATCCTTGGCGCTGATCTCCGGTGAGCAGCCCATCTCCAGCCTGGCCTCGCCTGCACCCCGAGGCTGGCGTGAATGCACCCCCAGGCCCTGCACCCAGCTCGGCCCACGGAGCAGTTTGCTGGGGAGGTGAGGAGAGGGTGAAGGCAGCCAACCCCAGCAATCTCCAACACAGAATTTAGATTGGTGAGGGGTAGAGGGTAGCTGCGAGCTTCCTGGGCTTAGAAATGGGAAGAGACGGTGGGGGGATTGGATTCTGAAGCTGAGCAATCACGCCCCCTTGGGGAGTTGCCCCGGGCCAGCAATGCCCAGGGCTTGGAGCCTGTGCTTCAAAGCGTCCGTCTGGAATGCACCACAACGAAGGCTGCCACAGAATGGGGGGGTCCCAAGCTCCGGTTTGTTTGTGACGTCCCCAGTCCCCAGAGGACTGGCTAAAACTAGTGTGCTGGGATGAGGGGGTTGGGAGTGAAAGCAGGAGCCTGGGTTGCAACGTTTAAGGAAGCATGTGCTCTTGGTAATGCAGGTGCGGCGCTGGCGCCTGGACGTGCGTGCTGTGCTTCCTTAAATGTTGCTCCTCAGGCGCCTGCTTGCCCGCCCTGGTGCTGGCAAAGCCCCCATCGATCTAGTGTAGGGGCAACCTCTGAATTAGACAGCGCTTCTTACAGCCGGTGGGGTGCCCGCCGCCCACGCTGCCATTAAGAGGTTTGGGAGCCCTAGAAGCCCATCTCCCACAGGCAGGCGAGTCTCCAGTCTCACTTGGAGATCAGACAATTGAGGTCCCAACTATGCAATTAAAGAACTTTCTGGTAAATGCAGTCATGGAAGAAAATAGCAAATAGGATTGCAGATCTGACTGGGGCGAGGGGGGTGGGTAGGGGGGAGAGCTACAGGCCTGGGACTCTACATTTGTAACTAACTCTCTCTCAGGTGATGCCATTGGATGGGGACCACAGGAGTGTTTTGCTCTTTCAATGGGGGAGACTTTGAACCAGGACTGGCTGCATAATTTGCAGGGCCCCATACCCATGGAAAAAGGTAGGATCTTGGTCCAAAAATGAAGAATTTCAGCAGAGTGTTAAGACAATCACTGGGCCCTGGGCTGCTATCTGACGGGATTAAAGTTAGCTTTGTAGGCGAAACCGGTTTGGCTCAGTGGTAGAGCGTCGGCCTGCCGACTGAAGGGTCCCAGGTTCGATTCTGGCCAAGGGCATGTACCTTGGTTGCGGGCACATCCCCAGCAGGAGGTGTGCGGGAGGCAGCTGATGGATGTTTCTCTCTCATCAACGTTTCTAATTCTATATTCTTTCCCCTTCCTCTCTGTAAAGAAATCAATAAAATATATTTTTTAAAAATGAAGTTAGCTTTGCAAAGCACCCGCACCTGCGTGTGGCAAATCCTGGGTAATGTGAGTGATCATTACTGTCCGGCCCGACAGCCTCTCCCTGAGCTCAGGCTGCGAGCTTGTGGACCAGGAGTCCAGCCTGCGTTTCACAGAAGAGGAAACGGAGCCCATGACAGGATGGCAGGAGCTCAAAGAACTGGTGCTGGGAGCGTGGGGCCACCTGTGGAGGGTCCACTCCGGCCTCCAGTCCGCAGGGCTCTGCCTTCCAATGGGCAAAAACAAAATAATACAATAAAATAATACAATTAACAATTAAAGTAATAATAATAAAATACTTTTTTATTTTTTTATTATTTTTATTTTTTTAATTTATTAAGGTATTATATGTGTACATAGCTTACCATTGCCCCCCCTCCCATTCATGCCCTCCCTCCCCAGAGTTCTGTGTTCGTTGGTTGTACTTATATTCATGCATACCAGTCCTTCGGTTATTCTCTTATCTCCCCCCAGGTCTCCTTCTATTCCCCGCTGTCATTTGACAATCTGCTTGTTTTATGGTGACTATCTCATATTTTTAAAGTTGATGACAGCTGGGAGCCAGGGCCTCTCTCCGAAACCCTGAGAACAGCTTGCGACTGGCTGGGTGAGCGTTGGCCCCGAACGAACCCAATTCCAACCACTGGCTCATCCCCCCGGTGGGATGCCTAGGGCAGTGTTTCCCAAACTCTTGACATATGTGTACCCCTTCTGTAATTTTCATAACGCTGAGTACCCCTCGTCCAAAAAAATAAATGGATGTATTTTAATAACAATCAAAACATTTTTTTTAATTTTTTTGTTACATACACAAAATAATAATAAACGAAAAATAAAATGATTCATGATATAATATAAATAAAAGTTATATTATAAATAGCATTTATCTGCACACCAGACCATCTCACGCCTCTCGAGACTGTCTTGACTTGACTCATGAGAACGTAGAATTAGGCGCAGCTAAGCACGGTGCAGTGCATATCCCCACCAAACTCTTCCCGTACCCCTGGGGGTACGCGTGCCACACTTTGGGAAACACTGGCCTAGAGGAACCTGTTCTGAGCCCACTGGCAAGAGCCGGAGTTCTGCGGGGGCTGCGAGGGGCCCTCACGCTGCCTCCGAAGCAGATCCAGGCGCCGCGTGTTGTGGGCGCCTGCTCTGCCCTTCACCGTTTCCCCATCCCCCTCCTTACTGCCAGCTGCCACTCTCCCGGCTTCGGGTGCCCGTCTCCAGCAGCTGCGTTCTAAATCGCTTACAATTTGGTTAGACTCAGACGAATTACCCAGGCTATTAAAACAGCGTAGAACAGCCGTGGGCAAACTACGGCCCACGGGCCAGATCCAGCCCATTCGGCTGTTCTATCCGGCCCTCGGAGCCGAAAGAGCGGAGGGTTCTCTTGCTCTCCCCTCCGCTCCTTCACCATCAGCCCAAGAGGAGAGTGCCAGCATGGTCAGGCTGCTTTTGTTCCGGCCCCCCGGTCCAGTTGAAGAACCCATGGTGGCCCTCGAGTCAAAAAGTTTGCCCACCCTTGGTGTAGAATGAAGCTTAAAGTACGGATACATGGCATCAGAAAGCATTAGGCTGGGCCCCTGGCCTGTCTACCACCAGTACACCTATGCCCCTGTGCACACACGTGTGCACACACAGGCACACGCACACATGCCAACCTCCCAACGAGCCCCCAACAGCCAGTTCATTCTGATCACGGACGTGGTCCAGGAGTGAGGTGACCATTAAAGTAAACAGACCTCCTGTGTTGTCCAGTGAAACTTTCTGTGCTGATGGAAATGTTCTGAACCCACCTGGTCCGATGCGATGAATGGCTACTGAGCGCTCAAACTGTGGCTAGTGGGAGAGGGCTGAAGCTTAAACTGTATTTCATTTTCATTGGAATTCATACAGCCACCAAGAGGGATCATCATGCTTTTGAAATAAAAACTCAGAGCCTGAGAAGGGAGCTGGACCGCTAGGGCGAACCATTTGAAACTGGGATTAGCCTGCTAATTCCTGACGCTAGATCTGTGTTTGAGCCCCAGCTCTCAGATTTTAAAACCTCACCTTTGTCTCTCTCTTATGCCATTTTATTTACAATCCTCACAGCTACTCTGCAAAGATCATTATATATATATATATATATATATATATACACACACACACACACACACACACACACACACACACACTTTTGGCAGGTGAGGCATCTGAGGCTCAGAGAGCTAAGTGACAGCCCCAGGTCCTGCAGAAAGCTAGGGTTCGGCCTCACCCCCAGAGCTGTCTGGTGGCAGAGCCGGGCTCCTCCCAGCGGGCCACAGGGCTCCCCTTAGGCCTGGGGGGGGGAGGCAGTGCCTCTGGAAGGGGGCCCAGCCCTCCCTCCAAGGCCCGGGCACTGCTGGGCTGAGAAACTGGGCGGAAGGGAGTGGCCGGCCCACCCACAGAGCCCGGCCAGAGCCCCAGACCCTCCCAAGCAGAGCCCACGGGTGTCTTGAGGAGGAGCGCAGGAGACTGCTCTGTGGGAGGCGGGCCCTCCTCCCACCTAAAACTCTTTGCTTGCTGTGTGAACTCCACCAATGACTCTCTCTCTCCTCCCCCTGCCTCCCCCACCTCAGGAGAAAATATAGGAGAAAATACCTTGGTTCATGGGGAGGAAAGGGGGCTTGGACAGTGGGAGAGCCATTTGAGGGGTGGGGTGGAAGGAAGAGCAGGTCTGGGTGGGACCTTGGGGGACAGGGTGGGGTGAGCAAAGAAGCAGGCGGCAGGGACAGCTGGGAGGCCGGATTTGGAGGAGGCGCTGAAGGTACCATTTTCAACCCATTTAAATTCAGTCTCCTCCTCTCGGGGATCTCAAGCCAGTCCCGGGCCTGCGCATGCGCTGTTCCCTGTACCCGAGCCCCCTCGCGTCTGCCTCGTCCACCCCTCTCTTCCTCCAGCTCCCAGCTGAGGCCACTTTCTCAGGGACAGGCATTGTACTGCACGTGCTGTTTCACACGTTCTCACAGCCTCTGCTCCTGTTGTCCATGTGCTTAGCTAGGATGACTAGTTGGCTACTGTCTTAACCACTCATGCTTCAGGAAGACTGGGACTATGTGTGGTGTGTGTGTATGTGTGTGAATGTGTGTGTATTTTTAGCTGCAGCAACTCACTGTGCTGGTCCCACGGGCCACTCCATCAGTATTGGCTGAACACGGTAAGCAAATGGGTGAGGTGGGTCTTTTTCTCCTTCCCTTTTCCACAGAGAACTTGGGTTTGGCCATGCTCACGTCCCCCCGAACTTCCTTCTCTCCCACACGGAAGAAAATCAGTCATCATGCTTTAGGCTGCAAGTAACCAAAAAGTCAACCAACGGCGGCTTAGACCCCAGGGAGACATCACCTAATTAAAGAGGGTCCAGAGACAGGCGGCTCCCTTGGGCTCGATGGCTCGACGCTGCCCCCAAAGATCAGGCTTTCCCAGGCCCCTTTGAGAGGTCTGTGCCGTGTGTGCCAGCGGTGCGCTGGTTGCCACAGCAACCGGCATTATTCTCACAAAATAGTAGCCCCAGCAGGAAGGAAAAGAACAAGAAGAGATTGGGAGAGAGCCCTTGTTTGTGAGATTGGGTTTAAAAAAAAACAAAGCAGCCACCTGTACGGACCTTTGGGATCGCACTGACGACGTGGTTCTATAATTATTTCTTCAGCGATGCCCACCCCTCCCCAACCAGCTGCTTTCTCACAGGGGCTGTGTTTGGGGACTCTCCCTCAGCAGCCCCTCGCTCAGCCCAGGCGCCCGTGGTGTGTTCAGAAGGGGGAGACTTTCAGGGGACCCCAGAGGGGCGGAGGCCAGGCCCGGGGGACTCGGAGGGGCAGCGGGCTCCGGGATGCTGGAGCCCGGCAAGGAGGAAGTGGTGAGGCTGGGGAAAGACAGGAGAGAGTTGTGGCAAACACTGGCCCAGTCGGCAGGGAGACGCAAAAGGGGAAGGGTGTAGACCCCGAGGTCTGTGCCGATTCAGCGTTCTCTAGGTCCCGAGTGTGTCTTCCATGTCAACCGGCGTGTTTTCCTCCCGGAGAGAGCGAATGGTGGCTGTCACCCTGCTCACGCATCCAAGTGCACCAAGCCCTTAGGGGATGGGGGGAGAGGGGGGCGGCGTTACTTCTGATGGCTCCTACAACAGTTGCAGGAATTAAAGGATTTTAGACCCACCTCCCTCTTTGCACATCTTACGGTCCAATGGGATTGAATGCTCAATACAAGGCTCTTAAAAAATAAAGTAGAGGGGGAGAAGCTAAAATGTTAGGGGTAGTTAGGAGAGAAGGAAGTGGAACCAATCCCCTGACCCCCCCCCCCCCCATCTTCCCTCTGCTGTCCGTCCTCAGCATCTGGCATTCTCCCTGGTCTTGGGTCATGGCCTGTTCCTGCAGCGGCTTCTGTGTATGTGTGTGTGTGTGTGTGTGTGTGTGTGTGTGTGTATGGGGGGGGGTAAAGCTGACAGGGTCGGGCTGGCTCCCAAGGTGCCATCAGAGTAGGAAGGACACGCTCACCACTGTGATCCGCCTTGTGATTGCAAGTTGGTTCCCCCAGGACCCCGCCCCGCTCTGTCCCCCGGAGCAGGCCGCGCTCCCCTGCTTTGCCTCCTCCCCGCTCGTGACCTGTCCGGAAAGCAAGGACATCACCCCCATCGGCGCCACTGCTCTGTCTCGTCCGGGGAAACAAAGTTAAATTCTAGGGATGAAATCATCTTAATGGCTCGCTCACGCTGCCCAAAACAAAACATCTCTAAGTGGTTTCTCAAAATAACACATCAAAACCCAAAACACAGCATCAAACATTTAAAATATTCAGCGTGACTCTCAGATGACCTTTTCCTGCAGGAAGACAGTCAGAGCCACAGTGTCTAGGAGGACATGCCCCACAGACAGGGAGAATGTTGTCCGGGCCGCGCTCCTGAGGAGGGAGGAAGATTCACGCTCACCCTCCGGGTTTTGAGTGATCTCAGCGGAGGAGTGAGGAACTGAAGACCAGGGACCAGGGACCATGGTGGGGAGACCCTGGAAAGTGTGGGAACCTCCGTAACAGTCGGAGGTCTCCTACCCGCCACTCCCTTCCCTGCAGGGACAATCCGTCAGCCTCTCGGAACGGTCCCGTGTGCCTACCTTCAGCAGTGGCACAGAAGGGGCAGACTTTGCGTCTGGTGTCAAGAGGAGCTGAAAGTCTGAAGATGCCCGGGGCTTGAGCTTGACAGCAAAGACGACTCTGGGCAGTTCTGGCCTGAGGCATGCCCAGGGCGCAGGGACCACTGTGTGAAGGGGACGGTGTGGCTGAGTGCAGGGGGCTGTCACATTCTCCGGCCCACTTTCGGGTCCAGTGGGTGGAGCGAGGACCCAAGGCCCCAGAGGAGAAGGGACTCACCCAGTCCTTCCCGGGCTGCTCCAGGCGCCTTCCCCCAACCCGTGAGGAGCAAACAGAGAAGCTCAGGTGCTGACGACTGTGGGCAGTGGGGTGCACACTGAAGCCATAGAGCTAATATTTATGTGACAGTGCCTTATAACTAACTGTAAAGCACTCACCCAATGCTATCTTATTTTTTATATTAATTACATAATGAAGACTTTAATTTTAAACATATGTTCCAATTTTAAGAGAAGGACTTCTACATAGTAGCCACTAGGGGGCAGGCAAGCCCCACACGGTGGATTTGGTCCCTGGCCTGGTAAGGTCCCTGGTCCACCAAGGGCAGGAGAGGGAGCCGGCAGTCTGGGCGGGCTGTGGCCCGTGGAAATTTTGCCAACAACGGACCGGGTGGCCCTGAGGCAAAGCTGAAGCAAGCCACCTTTGATGGGTGCTTCCTTCCTTCCTCTCTGGAATCTGCACGCTACACCCACCACACTCCGAGCTTCCTGCCCGCACCCACGGCCCCGCCCGCTGCTGCCCCACACAGAGCTGCGCCCACCGACCTGCCACACCCACTTTTAGTTCTTATTCCCTCCGGTTCCACTAAAATGCTGGCTAATCTGAGAAACTCGCTTGCACCGAGGAGCTCATAGCGGGTGACAATTCCCTTTTTGGTCCATCCGAGGGATTGGGTCCCTAATAATGGTGGGGTAGCCTTAGCTCTCTGGGGCCCCCGCACTGAGGGCTTACAGTAACTGTGAGACACCACTCCCTGGCATATTCTGCCACTGTTATGGGACTGTCCAAAAAGCTTTTTTTGCACACATTTCTGAGACCTGCCAGAGGGTGTGGTAGGGAGTTCCACCTACACCCCAGAACTCCACAGTCAGCATGAAGATGCCTCTGATGGCTTCTGCTGCAACATTCTAGGGACTCCGCTCCCCCTGCACAAAGCCCAAAGCAGTCCCTTGTTTTCTGTCTATAACAATACAAGTGTAATATGCTAATGAGACCGGACGACCTGCTGGAAGAAGCTGAGGTGGTGATAGCCAAAGCAGAGGCGGGGGTGGGGGGAGTAGGGGTGGGGGGGGGTGGAGGTGGAGGGGGCAGGGAGAGGCAGGCCTCTTACATGAATTTCATGCCTCAGGTCTCTAGTTATAATAATACTGGTGACCCGGTGCACAAAATCCATGCACATTAAAAGGGAATTAATTAAAGGAAATCTTTTCATATTGCTATCTGCCCTTTCTGTATAATAGAAGTGTCAGAGATGAAAGAAAATTAGTAAAATGTACATGAAAATCTTCCTTCTTTCAGAGTCTGGGGCATGCCACAGGAACCAGAGTCAAGTCCCTGCCCACCCACATGTGCCTTGAAATCGCCGAGACCGGCCCCACCCGCATTGGGCTAGATCCAGACCCGGCCAGCCCCACCCCCATCAAGCCCCACCCAGTGGAGAGGCACAACCTCAGGTCGCCTGGCCCAGCACCAGGACAGGGGCCCAGCCTGAGGTCCTCTGCCCTGGCCCAGTGCCATGAAGCCTCAGGTCCCTGCTGATTGCTCATTAAGGCTCATTATAGGAACTTGCCCTCAGCTGTGGGCATAGCCATCTTGTGTTATGGAATCCATGCCTCCACTGTGGGTGCAGCCATCTTGTTATGGCATGATGGTCAATTTACATATTCCCCTCTTTATTAGATAGGATTCCTTTCACAACAAGCACTCATCACATGCCAGGACTTTCCTAAGTCCTTATGTACACTTAGTCTTCATAACAACCAGCAGGGGAAGCTGTTGTTACTACCCTATTCCGCAATGAGAAATTTGAGAAAACAGAGAGGTCAGTACTTTGGTTAAGGTCGCACAGCTGGTCAATGGAAGATCCGAGACTCACACCCAGGCCTCAGGCTGGGCCCCCGGGCGTGTAACCAGCGCGCACCCTGCCTCCCCGGCCTCTCCTCACAGCCTCCCTCCTCATCAGGACTCCGTGGGAGGCAGACTCCCGGCACACGCAGCACCGCCCCTTCCTTCGGACCTCAGATCTGTGTTCTCGGGTAGGCCTGGGCCTGGCATTCCTTCCGTTAGAATTAGCTGTCTACCAGGCTTCCCCTACCGACGGGCTCCCCCACCCCTCCCACCACTGCCCTGGGGTGCAGACAGAGACGGGCTTGGGTTTGGAGAAGCCCCGGGACGTTGGCAGCCTCTCTTATTTCACCCTGTAGGAAGCCACCTCACCGGACGATACTAACAGCAGGAATTATCTCACTGGGGTCAAAGGGAATTCCGACTTTATACCCATAAAGTCGGGAGGAATATCAAGGCTCAAAACCTATCCTCTCATTTTACATTAAAAAAAAAAAAAAAAGGAGCCAGTAGAGGTAAAACCCGGCTGAAGCCATGACTAGAAACAAGACAAGACCATCCTGTCCGTAACAACAGCTGACATTTATTAACCACTTACCACCTGCCAGGGACTATGCCCTTTTTAAAAGTATATATATATATATATATATATATATATATATATATATATATACTTTTAAATATATAAAATAATATATATATATTATTGATTTTTTTTTACAGAGAGGAAGAGAGAGGGACAGAGAGTTAGAAACATGGATGAGAGAGAATCATCGATCAGCTGCCTCTTGCACACCCCCTTCTGGGGATGTGCCCGCAACCAAGGCACATGCCCTTGACCGGAATCGAACCCGGGACCTTTCAGTCCGCAGGCCAATGCTCTATCCACTGAGCCAAACCGGTTTCAGCGACTAAGCCCTTTGTGTGCATTATCTCACTTAAGTCCTGCAACAGCTCTGGAGCCCAGCTGATCTTCATTTTACAAATGAAAACAAAACCAAACAAACAAAACAACGCTAAGATTCCAAGAGATTACGTTACTTGCTCAGGATCACGTGGCCTGTGACCTGTGGAGCTGGGATGACTCCAGAGCAGAACCATCGCGGTGCAAAGGGAGTGACGGCATCCCCAGTAAACTCCCTCTGAGGAGAGCAGGCCTGGCTGTGCCTCAGTTGGAGCCCAGGATCGGGTCCGAGGGCACATGGAGACCGGCCGTCGTTACACATCCCAGTCCCCTCTGGCGCTCCACAAAACCACACACTCCTGCCCCAGGGCTGCCTGGGACAGACCCTGAACCCTGGCACAATCTGTGCCCATCGGTGTACAGCCAGGCTGGGGAGAGGAGGTCTGGAAATGACACCCGGGCACGGGGAGGGGAAGTGGCTGTCGGGGAGGAAGGATCTGGCCTGGTGGCTCTGACTCAAAAGCAAAGTGCCCAGCTGAAAGGGCCTTCCTGTGGGGGGGGGGCTCAAGTGACTTTGCTAGAAGCCCCCCACCCCCAAAAAGGAAGAAAGGGGGTCTTTCTCTGGGGGGCAGAGAGGCAAACACGTGGAGTGTCACATTGGCCAGCGAGTGTTGATGGCCAAGGGGACAGAGCTCAGGGGGAAGCCAGTGTGACACGTGGAGAAGTCGGAGTCTTGGCAGGGAGGGGCTGGGACAAGTGTCAGACTTGGCCCCGGGACACAGAGCCAAGGGTGGGGGGAGGGGGGCAGAGGAGACCTCAGGACCCTGGAGGGCCCCTCAGCTCCCGGCAGGGGTGGGGCAAAGAGCTTCGTTAAGGGGAGTGGACCTCGGGGCTCGGTTTCACTTTCCGATTCTCTGGGGATTCCCGGCAAAGCAGTCATTCTCCGTGCCTTTGGGATGCGCCTGCGACCGCAGCACGCTCTGGGAAAGCGTCTTCCCGAGTGTGCCTTGTCTTCACACGCAGTCCTGGAAGTTGCCCAACCCCTTGGCAGGAGGGTCCCCCTTCTCTCTGGACTCAGGAAGGTACATCGGACCATGTGAAACCCACGGCAGGGCTGGGCACCCAGCTCTAGTTCCCACTCTCTGAGCTAACAGGAGCAGGAAGAGATGGCTGCGGAGGTGTGACCTGGGTTGTATCCCAGAAGCCTCCACACGAGGAGCCGAGGTGGGGGTGGAGGTGGGGAGGGGGACGGAGGTTCCCACTCGAGGCCACCGGTGCTCACACCTCCAGATGTCATCTTGGGGTGACGTTGGAAGCCACAGACTTTTTTACTTTTCCCCCCTCATTGCAGATTAAAATGTTGTTGTTTTTTTAACAAATGGTTTTCACTGTATACAAGGAACAAAAAGAGGTTCGGTGAGAAGCCGAGGCCCTCCCACACGGTCACCCCTCCCTCCTGCCCCGCAGGCAACCACCATTGGCGGTAACACCTGCCCTATGCCTTCCCCCAGCCTCACCCTGCAAACAATGATCTCCCATAAATTATCTCATCAGTTCCCGGGGCCACACCCTGAAATAAGTCTGGGATACAGTTTTATTGTCTCCGTTTACAGGTGGGGAGTCTAGCTGGGAGCGATTGCTCGTGGGTGACCGGCCTGGAGTTACTCCTCTGGTAGCAGGCGGGGCAGGGTTAGCCCCTTGGTCCGAGCCCTCCGGGTCATGCTGCACGCACAGCCTCCCTGGGGAAAGGGTCCTGGGCTCTCAGGACGGGGGACAGGCTATAAATAGCCCGCCTTCTACAAAGAGAGACTCGCGGTGGTTGGTCAGGAAACGGGAAGACTCTCATCATTTCTCGAGTATTTACATTCCAGAGGGGACTGTTCATTCTCGGCGCTGGGGCAGGTTCACAGGACGCCTCTGCCCCGCGGGCTGGATGGCCCCACCGTTAGGTCAGGGTTGGGGTGCTCTCAGGCGAGGCCGAGGACCCTGCGTGGGCCAGCCTCCCCGGGGCCGCCAAACGCCGCACCCCAGACGGCGTGGCTGACATCCACAGACACGCGTTCTCTCCCGGCTCCGCGGGCCAGAAGTCTGGAGTCAGGGTATTGGCACGTCTGGCTCCTCGCGGAGGCTGAGGGAACGTCTGCTCCAGGCCTCTCCCCCAGTTTCGGAGTGGCTGGTGGCTGCCGGCGATCCTCGGCATTCCGCGGTCTGCAGACGCATCCCTCTTATGTCTGCCTGCCTCTGTGGTCACATGGCATTCTTCGTGTGTGTGTGTGTGTGTGTGTGTGTGTGTGTGTGTGTTCTCTCTCTGTTGATCCTCACCCAAGGATATTTTTCCCATTGATTTTTGAGAGTGGAGGTGGAGAGAGAGGAGAGAGAGAGAGAGAGAGAGAGAGAGAGAGAGAGAGAGAAACTAACATCGATGGAGACACATCAATTGGTTGCCTCCTGCATGTACCCACCCCAGGGCCAGGGATTGAGCCTACAACCAAGGTACATGCCCTTGATTGGAAATCAAACCCAAGACCCTTCACTCCATGGGCTGATGTTCTAATCACCGAGTGCTGAGACAACTCTGTCAACCTTACAGGGAGGGAAAGGAGGAGGAGGAGGAGGAAGAGGAGGGAGACAAATGGGGTCTCCAAGAGCAACTCAGAGGCTGCTGGCCGAGGCCAAGAGGCAACATATGCTGGGCTGGGCCGGGGGTGAGGGGTGGAGAGGGGATAGGGGAAGTGTATCACTTTATCTCTGTGGCTTTTGGGTCAAAACGCCTGTATTTTAGTGAGCATGAGAATAAGAGTAAGAGTGGGACTGAGGGAAGGAAAGGGGGAGCGTCCTCCCACCCCCCGGGTAACTAGTTGGGAATTCATTTAACTCGGAATAAGGGATACTTTTTCAAAGAAAATGTTAAAGGAAAACATGAACGAAGAGCTACACCCTGATTCTGATTATGAAATCTAACTCAAGTTAAAGTTGCAATGGAATATAAATTAAAGACACAGATGCATGGTAGGGTTTAAAAATTAAAAAAGTAAGCCCTGGCCAGGCGGCTCAGTTGGTTGGAGCATTGTCCTATGTACCAAAAAAGGTGTGGGTTTGATTCCCAGTCAGGCCACATACCTAGGTTGTGGGTTCGATTCCTGTATGGGAAGCAACCAACCAATGTTTCTCTCTCACATAGATGTTTCCTTCTCGCTTGCATTCCTTTCTCTCTAAAATTAATAAAAACATATTTGTGGGGGAGGATTAAAAAATAATAAACAGTAAAACTCATTTGGAGTATGAGTGGGCTAAAAATGTTTTGGGGAATTTAGACTAACTAAACAGCTGTCACTATATTTTATTGGAGTAAAGACAAGAAAAATTGGCCAGGGGAATAGAATAGAATATACAGAGGCAGATTTAAGTTATCTAAGGACTTGAAGTTAGATGAATAGCACCAACACGATGCTCGAAGAAAGAGTCCCTGTTTAGAAAACATCTCCTAAGTGGTAGGACATCAGCATGGGTCAGAATTAGCCTATCTCCATATTTTTTTCACACCGTGCACGACAATGCATTTCAAATGGGTCATAAAAAGCCAGAGAAGGAAATGGGAAAGGAGATGTATTTCGACCGTGCTGAGGAGAAAACATTCTGTCTATTGAAGAAATTGATACCAGGGACAGAATAGATGGAACCAATTGTGTTTTTAAAAAGCCTTTTTGTGCCCCGGACCGTAATAAAGCAGATACAAAAACGAAAGCCACAGAAGCGGGAGAAATACATGCGGCAAATAAAGCTTTTTATCCAAAATAGCCGAGGAATTGATATAACTATAAAAGGCCGGCATCCCGCTCCTTTTCTGATAAGCAGAGAGAGGAAATGAACGGATCGTTCGCACACAAAGCTCTGCATAGAGAAAAAAAAAAAACGAGCCGCCCCACCATAAATCTTGAACTTGCAATTTGAGCAGCTCTCATATTGTTATGAAAATCCATTTAAACGCTAAAAGTTAATGTTCAATTATTCAAATTCCCCGGGGACTTAGCTTGGCAAGAGCTACAAAGCAACTGCTGTCCTCTGATCCCATAATCCTACTTTTAAGGAGATGTGTAAAGAAAGCAGTGCAAAAGAAAACATGATTTCTACAAAGTCTTCCCTGCAGTGTTGCTTTAAAAATTAAAAATCTACCGCTTGGGCAATGGTGTCTAAGTCGGTGTTTTTCCAAGGGGAATCACCCGGGAAGCTTGTAGGAATGCAGATTCCCGGGGCCGTGCGTCAGACCTGGAAGATCAGAACTTTATCAAGCAGCTCGTGATCTTCTCAGGCTGACTCGGGATTTCACTGGCATTTGAGAGCCACTAAACTCAGCAGACTGCAGAGGGTCGGAACGTTTGGAAGATGACACAGTTGTTTCAGGGGACAGACCCTGGGCATGCACGCACGGAGCTTAGGAAGGAAGGCCGATGAGTGCGGAGCCACGGCCAGGACCACTACAGGAGAGAGGAAAGTCCTGGGCGTTTGTCATGGTGCATCTTGTTCTACAGATTGCTTTTATTTATTTATTTTTAAAAAATATATATTTTTATTGATATTTTACAGAGAGGAAGGGAGAGAGATAGAGAGTTAGAAACGTTGATGAGAGAGAAACACCGACCAGCTGCCTCTTGCACACCCCCTACCGGGGATGTGCCCACAACCAATGTACATGCCCTTGACCAGAATCGAACCTGGGACCTTTCAGTCCACAGACTGACGCTCTACCACTGAGCCAAACCGGTTTCGGCCTACAGATTGCTTTTAGAAATCCATCCTAGTCATACCGGTCTTCATATATTTGTCAAACTCCCAGGAAGGTCACTCAAAGTGTTAACAAGAACATTTACAAAAATCTCCAGGATTACTTGCTTGGATATCATCCTCCCGCCACCGCTCCCCCCTCCCCCGCCATTTTTCTCACCTTGGACCCCAAGTTCCCAGGTGATAACTGTTATCCGTTCTGGTGTGAGAGCCGCAGAGCGGGGTATGATCCTTTCATCAGGATATTTCATTGACCAGGCATTTTTGCACTGAATTGGGGTTAGAGGGAGAGTTGAGCAGACAACATGCTGAACACTGTTGAGGATTTTTTTTTCAGGATGAGAATGGGAGGAAAAGAGCTTGTGTCCTAGGAACTGCCAGTTCATTGGGGTTGGGGTTCAGTGGATGAGGGCGAGGTCCTATGGGCTGAGATGATCGGAGGGGTGGGCAGGGCCACGCCAGTCAGGCCGAGCTTAGGATTTTGGTTTTTGTCAGAGTAACATGGGAAATCAAAGTAGGGTATTAAGCAAATGACACGATCTGACTTAAATGTTCAAGCACCGCTGTGGCTGCAGGTGATGGGGGACACGGGCTTGGACTCCCAGATGGAGTGGAAAGAGAGGTGGGGGCTGGAGACATATTTGGGAGGTTGGACCCAGAGCACTTGCTGATGGGCTGAATGAGGAAGAGGGAAGAACCGTGGCTGAGTCTCCGACTTCCAGCATGAGCAGCCTGACCGTGGGCAGTGCCACCCATTTACGTCGGTGAGGAAGTCTGATGGGAGGGAGGGTGTATGAGGAATGGGTGATGGGAGACTCCGAAGTCAAGGAAGTCATGGCCTCGAATTCCTTCCCAGCCTCTCCCATTAGCCTGTTAATCCCATTTTGTGGGCTGGGAAAACGGGGCTGAGAACAGTGAGTGAAGACCTCAGTAGGGTAGGGTATCTGCCTGCTACACCAAGGTTGTGAGTTTGATCCCAGGTTAGGGCACATACAGGAATCAACCAATGGGTCCATAGGTAGATAGAATAACAAATAAATGTTTCTCTCTCCCTTCCTCTCTCTCTCTAAAGTCAATAAATTAAAAAAAATTTTTTTTAAAGAGTCAGGGCTGAGAGATAACACCAAGAAGCCAGTTTGCACTTGGGACCTTCTGCACCCAACCTCGAACCCTCCCTCCCAGCCCATCTGTGGACTCCTTCCCACAATATCTCACCAAGGCCACGTTAGCCATCTTGGCAAGAGCTCTCAGGGTGGGATGCCCTGGACCAGCATCCAGAAGGTGGGTGCTCCTGCTCTGGACAGGAACCTCGGAAGCACAGAGACCTGGGCCTAATGCTGTCTCTGCTCCTCCCTGGCTTGGGTCTATTACTTCCCTTCTCTGAGAACTTCCTGTTTCTGACTGCAAAGTGGGACACCATCCCTCCTTTCTTCATGAGGTTAAAAGTAGGAGCTTTATTGCTGAAGGATGCCCAGGACCAAACCAGAGATGGTGGGACCTGCATCACCACCATTTGTCCACCAACCAGATCTGAAATAGCATGGCTGACATGTACACATAAGGAACTACTTGACATTGAAATTGGGGCTCAAAAGAACTGTTGGCCCAGAAAGGAACTCACTACAGACTGATTCACCTGCCTCTCAGCATAACCATTAAGGCTTGTCACAGTTTAGGTTCTTACAAGGGTATTTCTTGGATCATATGACCTCACACACCTAGAGGAAATAATGAATAACATAGACTGGTGAACAAAAACAGACCCAGAGAAAGAGAAGCAGCGATCAAACTTTCAAACCTCAGAGGGAAAGTAGGGGAGGGTGGGGGTAAGGGGAAGAGATCAACCAAAGGACTTGTGTGCATGCACATGGGCCTAGCCAGTGGCCATGGACACCAGGGGGGGGGGGCATATGTAGGGAGGGGTTTGGGATGGGAATGGGGGGATAAGGACAATTATATGATACCATAATCAATAAAAATAAATTTAAATAAATAAAAGTGGGAGCTTTAGCGTTAGGAAGACCTCAGGTCAGATCTCGGCCAGCTGTGTGACCTTGGGCAGGTCGCCTCTCTAAGCTGCAGTTAGGTCGCCCAAGAAAGAGAAATGACACCTTTCCTATGGGCGGAAGGATAAAGCGGGGGGGATGGAAGCCAAGTGCCTCACACACAGACCATCCAGACTGATGGTGACCAACGCTATTGTGTTGTTGATGGACACTTACGGATACCATCCATCAGGGACAGTGGACAAGCAGCAGGTCCTGAAGCGGGTGGGATTACAAGATCCAGGGAGTGAGCCTCACTCTGCAAGCCCCATGCCTTAGTCACACACACACACACACACACACACACACATTTTAGTCTGACGTCTGCAGAGTTAGGAAAGTTCAAGATCAACTCAATACTATGTGGCTTCATTGTTTTGTCTCCCAGGCAATCTGTGAATAATAATTATGCCTTTCTCATGGGGGGGAGGGGAGTGTTGTGAAATTTGAATTAGCTTTTTAAATACTAACCATGTAAAGTGTTTAGAATAATGTCAGAAATGGCCCCTGTGGGGTTTTAGTAGCGGCCATAGCAGTAGCAGTAGCAGTAGCAGCAGCAGCAGCAGCAGCAGCAGCAGTAGGTGTTCATCAGCGTGTGTCCTTCAGGGGGAAATGACTCTGTCCTGTGGTAGACACTTCCTTCTCTCCGCTGCGGAGGAGGGAAGATGGCTCGGGGCTGGGCTACTGGCAAGGCACAGGCTGGCAGTTTCGGGAAAAGGTGCAGAGCTGGGAGATTGATCCTACCACATTAGAGCCTGAAGATGGACGTGGGAGTGCCTGAAATTCAATAGTCACCACGCTCCGGCATCGGAGCAGGGCCAGTCTATGACGGTGCTTCCTCTCAGTCTAGGGTAGGGCACTTGGGGGGGAAATGGCAATCCATCTAGTGGATTTTTCTTAAATCTAAATTTGTTCCATGCTCAACTTTGTCCCTTACATTTTGGTGTTAAAACATCCTTTCTTTCTTTCTTTTTTTTTTTTTTTTTAATATTTTTTATTGATTTTTTTTTTTTTAACAGAAAGGAAGGGAGTGAGATAGAGAGTTAGAAACATCAATGAGAGGGAAACATCGATCAGCTGCCTCCTGCACACCCCCTATTGGGGATGTGCCCGAAACCAAGGTACGTGCCCTTGACCGGAATCAAACCTGGGACCCTTCAGTCTGCAGGCTGACACGCTATCCACTGAGCCAAACTGGTTAGGGCAAAACATTCTTTCTTTTATAAAATGTTGGAGATCGTTGTTCAGGATGTGGTTCTTTATGATTATTCAAACTGTTCCGTGAAATCCAAAATCTGAAAACCACTCATCTTTTTACAAATGAGGAAATTGAGTCCAGGAGGAAGAATGACTTGCCCGAGGTCTCAGCCTGGCTTGTGCCAGAGCCAGGACTAGAGCCTGGGTCTCCTGTCTTTTGGCTGATGTGCTTCCACTGGGCTCTTCCACAGCCTGGTTAGGGATCTTTTACTTACCATGATTGAAACCCAACTCAAACTGGCTTAAGCAAGAAAGAATTTCAAGAAAATTTTCAACCCAAAAAGGAGAAATTGGTTTTTTAAATATATATTTTAATTTATTTCAGAGAGAAAGGAAGAGGGAGAGAGAAATAGAAGCATCAATGATGAAAGAGCATCATTGATTGGCTGCCTCCTGCAGGCCCCCTATTGGGGATTGAGCCCGCAATCCAGGCATGTGCCCTGACAGGGAATCCAACTGTGACTTCTTGGTTCATAGGTCAACACCCAACCACTGAGCCACATCATCTGGGCAAGAAATGGGTTTTTGCCAGTGGGTAAGAAAAAACACATTGGATGCCCATTAACCCCCTGGAATAGACTCTCTCATGAATAGAGTCTCCCTTCGGTGGTTCATAACCCATGACTAGATTTCCCCAGTCTCTTCCTTATTCCCCACCGCACTCCCTCACTCACACACACACACACACACACACACACACACACACACACTCCCCTTATTCTGAAACACCCATTCTTTGACTCATTCCACCTTGACTCGAACCTCAGGGTGCACTGTCCACCTCCACCTCCAACCCATCTTGCTTGTTCCTCAGACACAGCTACCTCCCAGCAAGGTCAGAGCACACGCTGTCCCCAGCAGCCTGTCAGCCATGATTTATTAGCCAGGTCACTGTGGGGAGCATCTGGATTTTCTTCACTGCGCTGGTGACGATCTGCACACATCCAAAGAACTAAAAATAAACATCAGGAAGGATGACGTTTTGGAAGCCGGGTCAGTGTTTATTTTCCCAAACTTCAAACCTCCTTGATAAGGATGTAAAGTCACATGACATGGGCCTCGGCTGCCGGGACTGTGATGTGCGGGTTGAACACGCAGGTGGGTAGGAGGATTTCACAGAAAATCTCAGCTGGGAAATCTCTGTTTCCCTCACCTTGTCCGGCGCCCAGATCCTGCCTAGAGCGTGGAAGACACACTTGGCAGATCTCCAGTTCCCCCTGGTGCGGCCTTGGTTCTGTTTCACCTCCTGCCTTGACACGTTGAGCGAATGGGCACCCTTCCCCAGGCCTTCCTCCACCGCCAAACGGGCAGATGGAAGAGAGGGTGGGGGAGACGGCAGAGTATTGATCTTAACTGTCGGGGTGTCATTAGCCTCTGACAAAAAGCCTCGGAGCTGGCCCTTCTCTCTAATCCACTTTTCTTCCAGTAAGAGGGCCAATATTCCAGGAATAATGAAGCCACGGGATAAACACGGAGCATCAGCTTTCACTCAGCTATTTTTTGGGGAAAATAAATATGAGTACACTATGGTATAGAATGCAAAATTTAGAGGGCATTTAAAAAAACAAAAGATCAAATTGCACAGGCAGCAAACGAACCTGCGGTCCACGTTCACGCTCTTCTGACTTAGGGGAAGCTCTGCTCCCCCCCCCCCCCCGGCCTGCTCCTCGGACTTCATCTCCTGGGGGCTCAGCCCACGCCAGAGGTGTTTGACAAGCGGTGGGGGTGGTTTGTGACAGAGAGACGAAAAGCCATTCCTGCAAGGCCCTGTACACACACACACACACACACACACACACACACACACACACACTTCTCCCAGCTAGAGATTAAAATGCATGGGAGCCAGCACCAAAGCTCAAGACCTCTAGCATCAAGCCCAGGTCACTACTGCGTGTACAGAGCCATCTCTCCTGTGGGTCCCGTTCATGAAGCGGTAACGCCAAGAAAAGGCCCCGGGCACTCGGACGGCCTTCTCCAGCAGGCTCACTAGACAGAGTGCTTAAGGTCCTGCGGGGGTTAATTTTATGTGCCAGCCTGGCCTGGCCGGAGGTGCCCAGGTATTTGGTTAAGCATTACTCCGGCTGCGTCTGTGTGTTTTTCTGGATGAGATTGGCATTGGAAGGGGTAGACCAGCAGAACAGATGGCCCTCCTCAATGGCGGTGGGCCTCGTGGAATCTGTTGGGAATCCCAATAAAACACAACAGGGACGTTCTCTCTCCCTGACTGTCTTCAAACAGGGACATTGACCTTGTCCTGCCTCCAGTCTCAGAGTGGACCTTACGCATTGCCTCCCCTGGGCTCAGTCCTTTAGATTCTAACTAGAACTATACCGTCGGCTCTCCTGGGTCTTCAGCTTGCTGACTGCAGACTTCATATATTTACATATCAATATCTATATCTACATGTCTCCTATTGGTTCTGTTTCTCTAGAAAACCCAGACTAATACAAATCCACAAAATTTTAGAGGCCTATAAAATGTTTTAATTTTAATTTCTTTTAAA
Source organism: Vespertilio murinus (assembly GCA_963924515.1). Classification (NCBI taxonomy): domain Eukaryota; kingdom Metazoa; phylum Chordata; class Mammalia; order Chiroptera; family Vespertilionidae; genus Vespertilio; species Vespertilio murinus. The sequence goes on from OZ004704.1 coordinate 191,609,284, forward strand.
ATCAGGAGACTATAGTAATAATGAGTACATAAAAAATGAGTCAGGGCTGGATGAAATTTGTTTCTATACCAATGTAGTCTTTTGGTTTTTTTTGAGTCAACATTAAAATTTTTTTTATTTTATTTTAGAGAGAGAAACATGTGTGAGAGAAACAGCAATTGGTTGCCTCCTGCACTCACGCTGACCAGAGATCAAACCCACAAGCCTTTGGTACACAGGAGGATGGCCAACTAATTGAGCCACACTGGTCAGGGCCAATGTAGTCATAAAATACAATTTTTAACGTATTTTTTAATAAAGTAATGGGCCCCTAAGAACACAACTGCCTGAGGCCTATGAAAATCATACCATGACCCTGCCCAGTGCCCCATCCGTGAGGATTGGGGGTCTTTTTATCTGGGAGCCAACGTCCACCCATTGGTTCAGTGGGTTGGCCAGCAAGTGTCTCTATGGCCTTGCACTGACCTTGGAAAAGAGGTGGGTTATTTCTGGAGCTGTCAGTCTTGAGTTATGTCTATCAGTAGAACTATGTGTGTTTCTAACGGGGGATGGGGCTAGCAGGGCAGAAGGCAGGGTAAACCAGAACCAGGCACAGGATAGCAATAGCTTCTCGTTTGAAAGAGGGTGACCAGCAAGGAGCCCCCTTCTTGGTTCTCCTGTGTCCTGTCCTGGCTCTTGTCTAAGGAGTGGACCTCTCTCTCTCACAGTCCAGGACTAGGTATGTAGCGAGCCTACGTGGTTTGTCCGATACTGCTCAGGGCAAAGATAAACAATGAGAAGCGTACAGCCTTTGCCGACAAACAAGCAGCTAGAGCTCAGAGTCCACAGGCTGCGGGATGAGCTGCAAAGGCTGCACAGAGGAGGGAGCACTGGATCAGGGCTTGGGAAAATGGCTAGGATTTTTGGCCACAAATGTAGCCTCAGGGAAAAGGGGAGGGTCGGCATGTGCCTTTCTAACCTCCCATGGGAAAGAACTTGGTGATGGTCAGAAAGGTGACAGAACCAACAAAACTCAGGTTAAACGAGTTCTGTAAGTTGCAAAACAAAATGTACATCTCTGTCTGTTCTGTGACCGTGTGAAATGATTGATCCCAGGCCCCCACCCATTGTAAGTTAAGAGCACCATGTCTTAGAAGAGCCACCGCCATCATAAAGTATTCTGTGCCCCCAAACCTCTTTATCCACCTGCAGTTTGATGGGATAAGAAGGGCATTCCACACGGAAGGCGTGGCACAGGCAGGGGAGGAGGGCCGGGTCTGGGCATGGCAGGAAGTGCTGTCTGGTCAGAAATGGGAGGGTGAGAATGGTGTGCCCCTGATGGAGCTCCTTGCCCTAAGGGAGGAGATGGGTATAAGAAAAGGAGTATCCGCCCTGGCCTGTGTTTCTCTGTGGTTAGAGCACCGGCCAGCACGCCAATGGGTCTCAGGTTCAATTCCCAGCCCAGGGCACCTACCTGGATTGCAAGTTCAATCCCCGGCCCTGGTCAGGGCATGTGTGGGAGGCAACCAATCCATGTGTCTCTTTTACATCAATGCTTCTCTCTCTCTCTCTCTCTCTCTCTCTCTCCCCCCCCCTTCCTCTTTGAAATCAATAAAAATATATTTTTAAAAAATACGCCTGCTGACTTGAAAGATGGCTTGAGGCTAACAAGGTTCTGTTTGATAAGGTGATTTGAAAATCCCAAGCTCAGATCAAAAAAGACCAACTAGACCAGGAGTTTGCAAACCAAGGCCTGCGTGCTGGGTCCAGCCTGCAGTGCAACCAGGTTTTCCTGGAGCAGCCGCGCGCATTGTTTACGGATGTCTGTGTCTGTGTCGCCTTTCGTGCTGCAGCGGACAGGGATTGTGTGGTCCACAGAGTCTAAGATAGTCGCCATCTGCCTGACCCCTGAACTAGACCAGGAAGTCCAGATGGGAAGATTTGAACTGAAAGGTTTTTGTTTATTTTACATTTGTGATTATTTAGTCTGTTATAAGAACATTATAATGTTAAGACAATGAATGTATTATGCCGGTCTCCTTTAGATGTCAGTGACCAAAACTAAGGCAAAATTAGCTCACTTCAGGAGGAATGGACGTTGTGGTGTCTCACAGACGCCAAGTCCCAGGGAAGGCGGGTGAGCCTCGGATACAGTCTCATCAGGGACTTTCTCTCCACCTCTCACCCCTTCTGCCTATATTTGCTCCCCACAGTTAGACCAGCTTTCTGTACTTGGCAAAAACCATGGTGGCTACGAGTTTCCTGTTGCTAGTTTGCTATTTTTAAAAAATATACATATATATCTTATTGATTTTTTTTTTTTTTTTACAGAGGGGAAGAGAGAGGGACAGAGGGTTAGAAACATCTATCAGCTGCCTCCTGCACACCTCTTACTGGGGATGTGCCCACAACCAAGGTACATGCCCTTGACCAGAATCGAACCTGGGACCTTTCAGTCTGCAGACCGACGCTCTATCCACTGAACCAAACCGGTCAGGGCTAGTTTGCTACTTTTCACCAGTCTTTGTTTTTCCTCTTCTTCCTCAGCACGTGGGAAGATGGCATCTCCATCTGCCAGCCTCCCCTCCAGGTAGTTACGTGAAGCCATAGGCTGAGATCTGACTGGGGATGTGGGTGGAAGGAATGTGCATCGCTTCAGGCAGAAGCCATTCAGAGCGGGCGGCCTGCTCCACACCCTCCCCTAACCCTCCCTCCTCTCTCCCCGCTTCCTCACAGCTCCAAGTGAAACGCATCCTTTGAGGATAGAGCCTGCAGATAGAAGGTTCTTAGATCCCTGCGTCACCCATTGGAGGAGAGCTTCCCAGAAGAAGTACCCAACGCCATTAAACCTTGCATGAGAAGGAAATATATTTTTATTTGATTAAGCCACTAACACTTCAGGGTTGGTTCCACAGCTTAGCCTACTCCCTCCTGGTTAATGCACCTGCCAATAGCCACTGAGCTTTGTATCTCACAGCTTCAATCACCAGAGAGGCGCTCAAGCCCCCACATCCCAGAAAATGAATTGATTGGCGTGGCTCACGTGTCATGCCAACGTCTTGACCAATCAACTCTCCTTGAGGGCAGAGTCATAGGTGGATGTGGCAGCCCCTAGAAGGGCCACACGGATGAAGTTTTGGGGGTGCAGGTTCCAGAAGAAGACCTGGAGAGCCGGAGGGTGGGGAGGAGAGCACGGCACAGGGAGACAATAAACAATAGTGCTGGTGCCCTAGCCGGTTTGGCTCAGTGGATAGAGCATCAGCCTGTGGACTGAGTGTCCCGGGTTTGATTCCCGTCAGAGGCACATGCCTGGGTTGCGGGCTCGGTTCAACATGCAGGAGGCAGCCAATCAACGATTTCCCTCTCATCATTGAGGTTTCTATCTTTCTCTTCCTCTCCCTTCCTCTCTGAAATCAATAAAAATATTTTTTTAAAGATTAAAAAATATATAATGCTGGCCTGCTGAGGGCTGGCTCATTGCACTTTGAAAGGGGCCCTGAGTCAGGATTCCTGACAAATCCATTAGAACACATTGGGAAGAGAGGGGGTGGGGAGGGGAGGAAGAAGCCTCGAAGGACTCTCGCCTGAGAGGCAAAACTGAAAGAAGTGGGGATATTTAATCTGGAAAATAGAAGACTTGGCAGGGGCTCTCCTCAGCTTGGCAGAGGACTGTCCCGGGAGAGGGCACCGCGCTCCTGCACACGGCCACGCGAGGCCCAGGAGTGGACCTGACCGGAGAGCCAGGCTGCAGCCCAACCCCAGAAAGAACTCCTACCCGTTCCGGCCCGCCAGGGAGGGCTCGGGCTCTCTGAGGGCACACCGACCCCCTCGGTTAGAGCTGCTGGAGGTGAGATTCTGGTGTCCTGGGTCAGCCCCACTTGCCCCTCCAACACCAAGAGTTTCAGAATTCCTTTACACTGGTCCCAGTGCAACCCAGAGGCCAAGGAAACTCTGCTGTGGGGAAGGACAGGACCCATCCGCCTGGTCCACACTGTCCAGAAGGCAGACGCTGCCCTCGTGGCTCTCAGGAGCTTCAGAGGAGGATGCGTGGGAAACCCTGGGACAAGCACGCCACACTCGCAGCCCACGGGCACACGTGGCCCACACGAATGTTTCTACGGCCCCGCCAATGTCACGGTGTGTGAGAAACGTTTTAATCACTATGTTGGAACTTAATTTTTACACTATCCTATTAAACACAATCCTATATAGTAAAAGCTCAGTATGCAAATTGTCCCCACGACCGGGAGTTCGACCAGGGGACAGGGTTGGCCGGCGGGGGGGTGGGGGGGGGAAGGGAGGGAGTACCTGGCCAGCAGCAGGCAGCCGCTAGGGACCCCACCCGTGCACAGATTTCATGCACTGGGCCTCTAGTTATTGATAACGAACTACAACGTTCACTAATGACTTACTACTACAATCGTGTTGCGTTCATTTCCCTTACGCACAGGCGCACCATTCCTCTCCTCTAACACCAGCAGCGAATATTTTAGCAGCCGATGGCCACACCATTAGTCTCGGACTGACTTGTTTGGTGCGCGCAACAGGAAATATTTCGCTTTCGGAGAACAAGAAAAATAGGTTTATTTGCATTATGCATATTAATGTGTGCAGTTATTCAGTGTCTGGTAAGTTAATGTTCAAGTAAAAAAAATTAATTTCTATTAAAATGTTCTATTATTTTATGTTAACGATCGCTCATTTACTTCAGCCCTTTGTATTCAGCATGCCTCTGTCGAAAAAAAACCCTACGTTTCTATGAAAATTGAAGCTTGTGTGTTTTTTTGCCGCCCGCATAAACTTAAACCTTGTTTATCTGGCCCGTGTTAGCCTGTGCGTTTGACATGCCTGCCCTGGGAAACACGCTCTCCCTGCCCCTCGCTGCTTACCCTGGAAGCCACGGCTCGGAGGCAAGGCACGGCAATGTGGAACAAAGGGGGCGCAATCTCCTGAGGACTGTCCCCCCACTTTGTGGGCCAGCGGGCAGAGACAGCACACTCTCGGGAACGTCCTAGAAGCTAAGACAGTGCTACTTGGTACGGAGTGAGGAGCCTTCTCTCCTCATTTTACACACCAGGCCCAGGCGATGCTGTGACCGAAGTTACTGTCAGGTCCAAGGTCAGAATTCTGCTCTTCAGGGTGTCCCAGGAGGCAGGGCAGTGTAGGTGGCGATCAGGAGCGCAGGCCGGCGTAAGGGAGCACACTTAACCTCCCTGCTCCGAAGTTTCCTCACCTAACTCTGCGACTTGCAAGCTGTGTGACCTTAGGCACGCTCATTTACCTCTCTGTGCCCCAGTCTCTCAAGTATATGATGTGACTAGAGAGAGCACCTACCTCAGAGGTTGTGTTGTGGATTGGATGGGTCATCATTTCCAAGGCCCAGAGATTTGCGTGGACGGGAAGAGGCAGATCTAGGGTTTGAACCCAGAGCTGCCCGATCCCGAAAACCACGCTCCCCCTGGCCGCGACCCTCACCCTGCTGCCTTCCTCAGCCCACAAATGAAATGTTTCCTGTTACTGTCTCAGGGAGGACGCCCTGCCTTGATCAATCCTGTGTGTGCTAGAAGCTTGCAAAACTTCGGTTCTCGCACATGGGGAAACTGAGGCACGGACTGCCACAGTGGCATGTCACCTGCGGGAAGGGGAAATGAGTGGTGAAGCCTGCGTCCGACGTCTTTCGAGTCGGTTTCTTGAGGTGAAAGTAACCTGTGTTCGCAAGCTCTTCAGATGACCCTGAGAGGCCTGCGTATGAGCTTGGCCCTAGGGCTCGGTGTCAGAGAGGCTGGGTTGGATCCGATCCCCCATCCTGAGCCTGTCAGCCCTCATGCAAAGGCAGCCCCTGAGGAATGGAGCCGGAGGGCAGGGATGGGCAGCCCCAGGAAAAAAACATCCTGGCATCCAAGCGGTGAGACAGAGGGTCTGCCGGAGGCTCCACGCCTTGCCTGGGAGGCCCGCAGGCCCCTGGGATGATGCTGACTCGCTGAATCCTTAATCACCTCCCCCTAGGTCAGGCTGACGCCTTCCTGTCCAGCAGGGCTGTATAAATAATTTTAACTGCATCTATCCCCCCCACCCCTCCTCAAAAGTTGCTGATGGAATTAGTTGTTCCCAACCCCGTGCCAGGCTGAGATGGTATCCCTGCCGCGGTCACTGTGGGTCAGCAGCTCAGCGCTGGGATGGCGAGATGGGGAGCTGAGAGGGGCTGCCGTGTTGGGAATGTGCGCGCCATCTGCCAGGCTTGGCCGGGGTTCCTGGGCTGCAGAGGGAGAGGCATAGAAAATGCCAGGCTCAGAGCCCAGCCGAGAGCATCCAGGGGACACAGGAGGCAGTGAGGACTGCTGTCATCACAGATCCCGGCTCTGCCACTTCCCAGCTGGCGGATCTTTGGCAAGTTAAGCTTTTCAAGCCTCAGTTTTCTCACCTGCAAAATGTGTCTCCGGATGCTCTCTCTCTCAGGAAGATCTTTTAAGAGATAGCTGGAGATGCCAAAACCGGTTGGGCTCAGCAGATAGAGCATCGGCCTGCGGACTGAAAGGTCCTGGGTTCGATTCCGGTCAAGGGCATGTACCTTGATTGTGGGCACATCCCCAGTGGGGGGTGTGCAAGAGGCAGCTGGTCAATGTTTCTCTCTCATCAACATTTCTAACTCTCTATCCCTCTCAATTCCTCTCTGTGTAAAATCAATAAAATATGTTTAAAAAATAATTAAGAAAAAAAAAAGAGATAGCTGGAGGGTAGCACGGGGTCAAAGGTAAGAGATACTGGCTTCCTGAGCCTGACTCTGTCACTTCCTGGCTGCTCGGTCCTGAGAAGGGGGAGGTACTTAACCCCCCTGCTCCTCAGTTTCCTCACCTGTAAAACAGGCACAGCCACAGTTAAATGCTTCATGCAATCGTTATGAGGGTGTAAGTGGTTTGATACTTGCAAGGCATTTAGAACAGGGCTCGATGCATGGTGCACAGGAGGCTGCTGCGTACCCAGCCGGCGTTCTCATTCATCCTTCTAACCGCATGTAACCTCACCTGTGAAATTCGTTGTAAGCGTCTGGTAAACAGATCCTCCTCGAAACTGTCGCCCCTCCTTCCTTTTAATGAAGCGCTGCCGAGCCCTCCTTCCTTCCCGTGGCACTAACTGCACAGCCTCCCCTGACCTTCCTTTCTCTGGCCATCTGGGTCCCTTCTCCTCCGAAAGGCAGCAGGGGACCCCGCCCACACGCTCCTGTTTGCAGCAGAGCTCAGCGGGGTGCTTCCTGACTGGAAAGCCAAATATTGTCCAGTGCATTCCTGGTCTGAGGGGACTTCATTCATTCATTCATTCATTCCTCAAGCACGAATGGGGCACCTACTATGCCCCAGGAACTCTGTGAGGCACTGGCTGGCATAGGAGGACTAGGCAAGGTCCCTTCCACCAAGCAGCTCACAAATGGAGAGACGGGGAGACAAAAAAGTAAGAAAACAGAACATTGAAACAGACTTTTGTAAGTTGAATGATGAGGGGCAGCTGGCTTCCGTAGGAAGGAAGGAGGAGCCCTAACCGAGGCCGAGGGGTTGGGAGCAGGCTCCTGGAGGAGGCGACCTCTCTCCCGGCCCAGGGCATCGACTGAGCACATCTGGACGCTGCCAGCATCTGCTGCTGCTCTGGCCTCCCCAAAGGGCTGACCTGTCTCCACAGCCCTCCTCACTCCCTGGCTGCCACCTCCCCCCACCCCCCGCCCCCGCCCCGCTCTCTCCTCCGTGCTCACTCCCTCCCATCAGCAGGCCTTTCACGTGCCATCGCCTCTCCCGGAAGCATTCTTCCGTCCCCACGTTGGCTTCAGCAAAGGACTTTCTTCTTTCGCATCTTGGTTCACACGTTACAGCCCCTGCTGACCTCTGACTGGGTCAACTGCCCCCGTCACAGCTGCTTGTAGAACTTGGAACTCCTATTTTGTAGCTCTGATGATGCACCTTATGTGACCACAGGTCAGACACAAGGTTGAATGAAAAAAAATGAATGAATAGTCAATGAATAAGGCAGGACACTGTATATGTTATTACTCCTTAGGGACTATGGAAATGACTGTCTCCTTTTAAAGTCACTTGTAAATTATTTATAACTAGTGGCCTGGTGCACGAAATTCATGCACATTAAAAGGGAATTAATTAGAAGAAATATTTTAATATTGCTATTCGCCCTTTCTCTGTAATAGAAGTGTCAGAGATGAAAGAAAATTGGTAAAATGTATGTGAAAATCTTCCTCCTGTCAGAGTCTGGGGCTCACCATGAGACCCAGAGTCAAGTCCCCACCCACCCACATGCACCTCAAAATCGCAGGAGATCCAGATCTGGCTGCCCCCTTCCCCAAATTGGGCTAGATCCAGACCTGGCCAGTCCCACCCTTGTCAATCCCACCAGGTCGGGAGCACAGCCTGCGGTCCCCCGGCCTGGTGCCAGGGTGGAGGGCATGGCCTGAGGTCCCCTGTCAAGTCCCACAGGCATGTGGGGGGGAGGGAGGTGCAGCCTGAAGTCCCTGCTAATTGCTCTTTAAAGCTTGTTACAGGAACTTGGCCTCTGCTGTGGGTGCAGCCATCTCGGGTTAAGGAAACCCCACCTCCATTGTGGGCGCAGCCATCTTGTGTTATAGGACCCACCCCCCCACCACACACCCCCACCCCCACCTCCACTGTGAGCGCCGCCATCTTTGTGGCAGAGTGACGGTCAGTTTGCATGTTCCCTCTTTATTATATAGGATCATTATCACTTGTATATAATAAACATTGCAAACGAGTTCATTTGTGGGTTCCTTTACTCATTCACTCATTCACAAATACTAGTGAAGCACCTGCTTTGCCTAAGGCACGGTTCTCAGCGCTGGGATGAGTGAGACACGTTTCCTGCCCTCTGGACCTTGCATTTCAGTAATGAAGACAGAGAATAGAGAAATGCATGAAAGCAAAGAAACCAGACTTTGGAAAACGACCCGTTTCCATAGCCCCACGGCTGCCGACCTCGCAGCCTGTCTCGTCGTCTCAGGCATCACACGGAGAAGGACGGCGCTGGCGGAAGAAATACAGGAAAGCTCCCCGGGAGAGTCCAGCCCGAGGGCCAGGTGTGAGCCGCTCCGAACTGGCTCCTTAGCACAGGCCGGCCAGCGAGTCTCTGTGGTGGGTGCCGAATGCCCAGCAGCAACAAGCTGGCCGCACCAGGACGGAAGGTCTGAGAGCCCAGCTGGTGGTGGGGAGGGCAGGGCCGCTCTCCGGGGCCAGGCGTCCTCAGCTGGCCAGGCAGCCGCTGTTGGCTGCTGACCCTGCGGCCTGACATCTCCCTGCTCAGCAGCCAGGGCGGGAGCCGAGGGCGGAACTGGCCAGGCTCTTGTGACAGTGAGCCGTGCAGCCCTTGAAACCCGAGGCGATGGGCTGAGGGCAGTGCCCGCCTCCTCTCCATTAATGGGATGGTGAACATTAGGGGTGGGTCCTTGCTGCCCCGAATGAGGGGCTCCTTAGAGTGGATTCCGGGGTGGCAGGATCAGGGTGGGGACTGCTCTCGGGATGACAGGGGTGGGGTCGGGTTGGAGAGGCGCCAGCCTCCTCCTCGGGCTCTGCGTTGACGAGATGATGTGCGGCTCTCTGCCCTTGAGGGACTCACAGTAGCACCTGCAGGGGGTTGTCTCCTGGTCCGCTCATCTAACGCTTATGCTGCCAGTCCCCCACGGTGCTGGGTGTTGGGGGGAGGCGGTGGACGGGATGTGGTGCCCAGGCCCTCTCAGATCATCTGAGCAGCGTTTTGTCCTTTCTGCAGCACCTGTCAGGGTTCTAAACGACCTTCCTTCCAGTCCTGCGTCCCAGGAGAGCAGCCTGTCATTCCTGGCTGATGGGTGGGCAGGAGGAGGCAGAGCGGGTTAACCAATGTGCTTCAAGGCCAGCTCAACAGCACCAGCAACCGGGTGTGGTCTGGTCCTTCGCCAGCTGCCCCCCTCCAGCCCACCCACCTCCCCAACAAGGGGGTTCAGGGAAGTGGTGCTTTATACTGATTTTTAAATGGATTTTGAAGCGGGGGCGGGGGAGAGGGGAGAGACAGAAACATTGATGTGGAAGAGAAACATCCAACGGCTGCCTCCTCTGTGCCCCACCCTGGGGATGGAGCCCACCACCCCAGCCTCCGCCCTGCCTGGGTATTAGAGGGCAGCCTTTCCGTGCCCAACATCGGACAACGCCCGCGTGCTGGCTTTTCATGGCTCCCCTGACCGTGAGCACCGTGTACGTACGTTGGTGAGTTAGGAAGGGCTTCCTGGAACCCCTGGCCCTGCTTTCCCTTTGCACCAGGTCATTTTCAGCACCTTCCTCCTGAGCATCACAGGCCCCTGGCAGGCGGGGGACACGGCAGAGGCCTATTTAAAGTTCTTGCCGCTCCCCTCCCCACCCCTCCCGGGCTCTGGCCACACCCTTCATGTGACCCAGTCACCTTAACTGCTCCCCGCGCGCCTCTGCGCCGCCCGGTTAGAAAGCCCCGCCAGCTGGGCGCGCACCGGCCCCGTGTGACGTTGACAGGCCTCTCGGGTGACACACCAGCTTCTTAAGGGTCAGGGACACGGCTTGCGCTCCCGTGCCTCCTCCAGGCCCCAAGGAGCACCCTGCTCCCCGCGGAGGCACTCCACAAGCCCTAATTGATTCGCTGATTGGGAACAAGGAAGGTAGAGTCAGCGTGCCCGGAGATATACCATCTCCCAAAGGCTGCCCGCCCGCCGGGGACTCCGGGGACAGGTGTTTTCGGATCGATGTGCTCGCTCATCCCCAGCGCGGAGTTTAAGTGCGCGGCTGAGCGTTATTTTAGAGCCGTGCAAAACTGGAAACATGCAAATGCCCAGCGATAGGGGAATCGTTAAGCTAGCTGGGTTATGTAAAGAGTCTGGAAAACCCCATAGTTTTTTAAAAAACGACAAGACACTACACTGCGTTACACCACAAGACAATACGGAGAAATATGTACCACCTACCAACGTGGGGAATGAAGACTATGAAAGGACTGTAGAAAGGTGCCTCTCTAGCCCTCGCCGGACTGGCTTGGTGGATAGAGTGTCGGCGCGTGGATCAAAGGGTCCCAGGTTCAGTTCCGGTCCAAGGCACGTACCTTTGTTGCAGGCTCCTCCCGAGCCTGGGCCCCTGGAGGGGGCTCATGCAGGAGGCAACCAATCGATGTGTTTCTCTCACATCGATGTGTCTCACTTTCTTTCCCTCTCTCTTCCACCCTTTCTAAAAATCAGTGGGAAAAATATCCTCAGGGGAGGATTTAAAATAAAAAAATAAAAAAGGAAGGAAGAAAGAAAGAAAGAAGGAAGGGAGGAAGGAAAGAAGGAAGGAAGGGAAAAAAGAAAAATTCCTATATACGCTTATGAAGATGAGAAGAAGCTACTGAACTTCATTATTTAGTAGCTTCTTTTTCCCCTAAGCTCATTACACAGAGGGAATGGTTGTAACAGGTCACGTCCGTCGCACTGGGCGGTGTGATGGGAAGAGTCCCTGAGACAGATGGCCTGGAGACCCAGGGGCCCTGGTGCTGCCAATCATGGAGCACGTGATCTTGACCAGACCACGACCCTGATCCTTGGTTTGTTATCTGCCAAGTGGGACTTTTATTTCGTGCCCTGCCTTTCTCACAAGGTAAGGATGTAAAGCCACTTAACGTCTTTATTACCTCACAAAGGTTATATTATAGAAATAATAATGTGTTTGACTATGGCATGCTGACTCACACCTGGCTCAGGAGTTACAAAATACAGTACATATGCCTTAGCAGGTTTGGCTCATTGGATTGAGCATCGGCCTTCAGACTGAAGGGGCCCAGGTTTGGTTCTGGTCAAAGGCACATACATGCCTGGGTTGTGGGCTCAATCCCCAGTAGAGGATGTGCAGGAGGCAGCCGATCAATAATTTTCTCTCATCATTGATGTTTCTATCTCTCTCTCCCTCTCCCTTCCTCTATGAAATATATATATTTATATATATAAAATAAAAGTGCATGGAGATACCATATATATAATACATATATACAGCATATAATTTTTTTCCCTTAAATCCAAAAAGTCTCGCAAAGTCCTATGGGTTTGGAATAAGAAATCATGGACCTGTTCTAAGCATATTGGACATATTGTATTTTTTAACTAAACTTTTATAATAATCCTATAGAGTATGTTCTATCATTCGCATTTTATAAATGAGAAAAGTTGTATGTATAGAGATTACTTTGCTTTCCTGTCCTATATAATAAAAAGCTAATACGCAAATCAACCAAACAGCTGATCTACTGGTCACTATGATGCACCCTGACCACCAGGGGGCAGACGCTCAATACAGGAGCTTCCCCCTGGTGGTCAGTGCGCTCCCACAGGGGGAGTGCTGCTCAGCCAGAAGCCGGGCTCATGGCTGGGAAGCAGGAGCCTCTCCTGCCTCCACAGCAGCACTAGGGATGTCTGAGTGAGGGCTCCAGACTGTGAGAGGGCACAGGCTGGGCTGAGGGACCCCCCCCTTGTCCCAGTGCACAAATTTTGTGCACCAGGCCTCTACTAACAACAAGTGGCCCAAGTCCAGGAATCCTTGCTGGAGCTTTGACTTCTGAGACTTACAAAGGAGGGCACATCTCCTAGTGTCTGGCATTGATTGCATGCCAAGCTATTGCTAAGCACCATCCCATCTGATCTCCACAGCACTGGAAGGTATGGACGATTATTATCCCCATTTTTAGATGAAGTAACTGAGGCTTAGACAGGTAATGCAACACACTCAAGTGAGTCAGGGACCTTGGCTTCAAAGTCAGGTCCAATGAACGACCTTCAAGCTGCTTGCATCTTTTATTGGGCAATCAGGAAGTTCCTCGGGGAACGTGGAGTGCGGAGGGCCACATTCTGGAACGACTGAGAAAGGGGATGGTTGCGAACAGTCATAACCGTGAAGCAGTCTGACTCCCTCTGCTTCCCGGTCTTGCCCTTCCCTCCCTCCTCCCTTGTCCCCGCTCTCCCTCCTTCTGGACAAGGTCAGCTGTCATCCAGGATGTGAAATGTAAGCCGGGCCTGGGTGTCAAGTAATTCGGCAGAGTCACCGGGAGGGAAACAAGCATGTGAATACCGAGAAGGGCTGCCCAAACATGTCCATCGGAAGGAGGGGGAGGCTGCGTCTCAGGAAGCCAGAGCCTCCACAAAGGCAGAGGGGTGAGATATTCCCGCAAAGGTGCCATCTGGTCCTGCTGGTCAGCAGCCCCGAGGCCCTTGGGGACGGATTGAGGGAACGTCAGCACAGTAACACCAAACGCCCTTTGCATTTCACTTCTGAAGGGATCCGAGGAGGGAGCTTGCCCTTGGGCGTTGAAGAGGTGCAGACCTGGTCCTGCCTCCGGCCTTGACCTTGGGCTTTGGTGCAGCAGGAGAGACTGGGCAAGCCAGGGAGGCCGCGGGCACTCGCTGTCCTTGACTGTGTCCCCAGGGCGGCTCGGCGAACTGTGTGCCTCTGAGGGACTCCTGGGGACCCCACGCAGGAGGGCAGCGCTCCTAAATCCCGGTTTCAGCAGGAAAGTCCCCGGTTCGGGGAAACCCCTTAATTCCAGCACAGCTGGTCACCGGACACCGGAGGGCGCTGGGCAGACTCAGCAGGTGAAAACTCCCCCAAAGCAGTTCCCACAGGACTTTTAATAACAGAAATGTCCACGTTAGGATGTTTTCTGTGCTCCCCTGGAATTTCGTGCCCCCTCTGGTTGCTCCAAACCTTCAACATAGTTCCTTTTACATTGGGCCTTGGAGGAGGGGGGGGGGGTGAGGCTAGAAAGTGCTTCCAGGAAATAAACCAAACGACTCCATTGGCACTAGATCCACAGAGCTCAGTCCCAGAGGGGCTCTGTGTCTTGTCAAAAGTCAGACAGAAAGTAAGTGGCAGAGGCAGGGTTCGAATGAGTCTGTCTCAGTCAATACTTGTGCTGTCCCCCCCTCCTCTGCCCTGCTCCAGGGTGTCCTGATTCGGCTGGGATTCCAGGGGTCTCAGTGGGATGAGGGCTAGAGCTCCTAGAGAGCTTCAGGGGGACCTCCGCAGGCCCAGCTTACAAAGATTAGTGTGTGTGTGTGTGTGTGTGTGTGTGTGTATGTATGTGTGTGAAAGAGAGAGAGAGAGAGAGAGAGAGAGAGAGAGAGAGAGAGAGAGACTTAGTTTGTAAGCTGCCCCAGAGGGCAGGAGTACTTATGTAACAGGAAGAGAGAAAGATTTGCAGAAACCAAACTGGCCCAAGTTTTAGTTATGCTGACCCCAAACCATGACCCAGCCTAGGAGAACAGGACAGATGCCAGGGGCATAAGGGACCCCAGACTCTGCCTACCAACTCTGCCTCCCTGGTCCTGCCCCTCATGAGGGGTTCCCTGGAAGGAGCTGGGCTAGTGCACCCCCCACCGCACCCCCCCGCACCCGCAATTCTCCTTTTGAAAATCTCTCATATCCATCTATTCACCTGGTCCCCTCCCCAAACCCAGGCCTCCAGAGCCCTACGCACTCTGACCCCTGCCCGCCCCTCCCACCACATGCTGCATTCCTCACCCGCTTCCCCACCACGCTCTAGCCATACCAACCTTTATCTAGTCCTCGAACTACCCAACCTCCATCCACCTTTGGGCTCTTGCCCTAGCCGCCCCTTCTCCATGGAATAGTCTTTCCCCATCTTATCATGGCCGATCCTCCTCATTTCCAGGATCCAGCCCAACTATCCTCTCTTGCCAAAGACCTTTAGAAATAAATAAATAAAACTGCATTTCCCAGACTCCTTTTAACTAGATGCTGAAAAAATTAAAAATATACATATATATATATGTGTGTGTGTGTGTGTGTGTGTGTGTGTGTGTGTTTATTGATTTCAAAGAGGAAGGGAGAAGGAAAGAGAGACAGAAACATCAGCGATGAGAGAGAATTGGGTGCCTCCTGCACCCCCACACTGGGGATCGAGCCTGCAACCCAGGCAGGTACCCCGACTACTGGATATCGAACCGTGACCTCCTGGTTCATAGGTTGACGCTCAGAGACCACTGAGCCAAAGACCTGTAAGGGCCACCCAACCTAATGAGCTCCCTGCTCACTGACATGCCACTCTGCTCTAAGGCGACACGGCCTGTGACTTCTGTTTGCTTACCATCTGTCCCTCCCTGCCTTGCTTTGCAGCCGTTTTGTGACCCAGGCCTGGCTCCTCGTGGACTCCATCACTCACCCCTGGCTGCTTCTGCAGACCCCTGGGCACCCTGCTCTCTGGGCTCCCCGCCTCTGTGTGTGTTGTCCTTTCTACCCACTCTTCACCTCCCCTCCCACTGCCCCCTCCCCTGGCTCCACCAGACTAAGACATATTTCCTGACCTCCTAAATCTAGTTAATTCTGCTTTCTCTAACCCAGCTCGTCAGAGTTCTTGGCGCCCTGTATTTCAGGGGAAGGGAGGGCAGAGACGGGTCTGCCTTGTGCACCATAGCCCCACAAGCCTAGCGCGGGTCCTGGTGCATGGCAGGTGCATGGGCAGCTGAAAGCCTGCTGCAGCGGCGGCACTGGAAGAACTCAGCTCCTGCTGCTCGCGGGCTGTCACATGGAGAGTTTCCAGGGAGACAGCTCCCATCCCGAGTTTGCTGAACTAAATCGAGAGCTGGGGCCCGGGGGAGCTGGAAGTAAACAGACAACCGGGGCTGTGGGCTGTGAGTGAGCTCCTCGGGCTCTGGTTGGGCTGAGAGGAGGAGCCAGCGTGTTCCCGGGACAGGAACACAGGGGCTGCTGGCCCAGGGGCGGGGAGCAGGGAGCTGGTGGGGAAGCAAGTCATTTTCCCCCCGCATCGAGTGGGACCGAGGGGGAGGCGAGAAATGAGGCCAAACCGCAAAGGGCTGTGTGGGCCTCGCTAAGGCGGTGAGCTTGATCCTAAAGGTAACGGGAACTCATTAAAGCACCTGGAGGAGGGGGTGAAATGGTCAGATCTGCGTCTGAACAGAAAAATCACAGCAACCACAGAGGGCATCTTGGAATGGAAAGCTCCATCCTCAGCCTAAGTCCTTGAGTTCTCTCTCGAGTCACACCACACGGAACTTCCAGTTCTCACTCTTAATGAGTTCTTAAATGGGTACAGGATGCAAGCGCTTCAGCAGGAATCTCCCTTCTTAACCCCCGTGGAGGGCTGAATGGTGGCCCCTCAAAAGATATGTCCACGTGAAAATCCCTGGGAAAGACTTTATTTGGAAAAAAATGTCTTTGCAGGTGTGATTAAATTAAGGATCTTGAGATGAGATCATCCTGGATTGTGTAGAAGAGCCTTAAATCCAATGATGATGGGTTGGATTAGGAAGAGGCAGAGGAGAAGACAGAGACAGAAGAGGAGGCGGCCATGCGGCCATGGAGGCAGAACTTGGAGCGATGCCGCCACAAGCCTAGGAAACCAAGAAGTGTCACAGCCACCAGCTGCTGAAAGAGGCAAGAACGACTCTCCCCTAGTGCCTCCAGCGCCTCCTGCTGGCACCTTGATTTCGGACTTCTGACTTCCAGAACGGTGAGAGAATACATTTCTGTGGTTTTAAGCCACCCCGTCTGTGGTGCTTCATTAGAGTAGCCCTGGAAAACGGATACAACCCTACATTCAGACGAAGACACTTCGTTCTCAGGAGCCTTCCTCATGGATGGACCTTTACAAACCGGGGAACCTCCTTTCTGGTTGGAAGGTGTGATTGTAACAGAGGCAAGGAGCCAGACCAGACCACCTTCTGCTCTGCACTGCTTGGCACTCAAAGGACAGACAGCTTTTCCCACACTGAGAAACGGCATCACCGGAGTGACGCCATGGACAGATCGGTGGGGCTGGGTCTTTGGCCAGGGTCCAAAGGCTCTAAGAGTGAAGCTGGGGTGCTGGGGGGGCTCTGCGGAGACTAGCCGTTTGGAAAGAGAAGAGAGGACAGCGAGTGGCTCTACAGCGGTGAGCAAGATATGGGAGGGAGGTTGTCCAAACAGGATTCCTAGCTTCGGGAGCCAAAGGTGCCTTGGTGCTCTGGCACGTTCTGCCCAGCCTGTAGGGTAAGCTTACTGAGGCTGACCCTCCATAGGACTTCACTGACCACGAGTTCCTTAGAGCACCCACCATGCGTTGGCTGGGCTTTGCCCTAAACCTGTTTAGCCACCTCCTGGGGTGGCGACCCTGTAGACCAGTCGGGTTCCTCTGTTGGAGGCTTTTCCTTCGGAGGACCATTAACACTGCTGTGATGCAGCGTCTTTTTCCCTGACCAGCTGGACACACCCCAGCTGTGGTGTCCAGTAAAAAGTGGAAGAACTAACCACGTCAATTCTCAGATCCATCTGAGTTTTCAGAAGGAGAAGGTTTTCATTTGGTGCTTTCAACCCCTCTGAGAATACCCACAGTTAAGGGGCCCAGTCTCAACCTCAAGTAATAGAAACAGGACCGAAGGGGAAAGGCCCAGGGCATAAACAAAACATTCATAGGAGGGACAAGTTTCAACTCTAAGCCCAGGGTTTCAAGAGGCCAAAATTTCACCGAGATGGCTCCTTGTGGCAGTTGGTTAAAGTCCTGGCTAAGATGGCCTCCCACACCTTCTTCCTTATGACCCCAACCTTCCTTATGACCCTCTCTCAAACAATAATTTTTCTCTGCAAATAGCATTTGGTCTCTAACACCCATTATCTCACCAAAGTACAACAGAGTACCCTGACTCATCACAAATCCTCCCAGTAGGGTCTACTGCTTACATTGAAACAAAGTATTGCGGTAAGTCAGGGTTGCAGACCAGTTGCCACCAGACCTCCTCTGTGGGGGCAGGGAACCAACAGTGCCCACCTCTCATGGGAGAAAATGTGTGGATGTCTTTGACCTCTCATTGCAGCGCCTGGCCGCTGCGGCAGTACGCGGCATTGTGGTAGGAAGCGCAGCTGTTGGTAAAATTAAGCCCGGTCCCTCTAACCTGCAGTGTGATGAGTTGCTCACTTTTGCTGGACCTGTTTCCCTGCCCACCAAGCAGCCATCCCTGGATTGCACCAGGAGGCCGTGCGGCCAATACACCCTTCTGAGTTAGGCACCCCCACCAGGCAAGGCAAGGTTGTGGTCATTCATTCACTGTTATTAATTAGGCATCAGGCTTTTGCAAAAGCTTGGGCAGATTTCATAAGATGTGGCCAAGGGCCTTGACCTTAGCTTTCCTAGAGAACTTTGCTCACTGTAGTGTTGTGAGAAGGTCCCCCTGGCTTGGGTAAAGGGAATAAGGAAGGAACGTATCAAGAAAGGAAGGCACCAGCTGAGCAGAGGACAGGAGGAGGGTCTTGAGCCCAGCCTGTGTGGCTCAGTGGTTGAGTGTCAATCCATGAACCAGAAGTTAATGGTTGATTCTGGGTCAGGGCACATGCCTGGGTTGAGGGCTTGAACCCCAGAGAGGGGGGTGCAGTAGGCAGCTGATTGATGATTCTCTCTCTCTCTCTCTCCCTCTACCTTTCTCTCTGAAATCAATTTAAAAAAATTTTTTTAAGAAGGGTTTTGAATGCCCTCAGTCTTCTTGTTCTGAGCCCCACCTCATGCTTCTTCTCTGAAGTTCCATAATGTAGACCGTTTCATTATGCCTGCCTTTTTCTTTCTATAGAAACCTGCTCTAAGGAATAGCCTTATAGATTTATGTACACTAACATGTTAAGGACTTGCTCATTTTTATAAGGGGGAAAGCTTTCAGTCAAAGAAATAAATAGCTCCAGGTGAATGGGGGAGGTCGAGAGCCGTCTCCATGATTCAGAAAGCATGCTGCCTACTCCATCCAGACAACCAGCCAGGGTGCGACAGCCTGGCTGCGGCAGGGTGGGGGTGGGGGTGGGAGGGGTCACGCCATGGGTGTTTAGTTGAACTGACTGAGCAAATTCTGAACCCTCCACCCTCTTCCTGGAAGTAGGAAAGTGGTCAGGAGAATCGTGGGAAAAAGGGACAAAGGCCACTACCGGTAGATAGAACAGAGGTACACGAAGGAGGGAGGGAGGGAAGACAGCACAGAGAGTGCAGAATTCTGTGTCTTCCAAGTGTGACTGTCAGCGCAGTGGAGAGTAGGGAGTCTGGCCTTCTGGCTCTTTGAGGCATCCTCAGCCTCCTCCTTTCTGCCTTCCCACTCTCCCCACCCCCTGAGACACCCCAGGTCATGGCTGGCATGTTCGAGAGGAGCTCGTGTCATGGGCAGAAACAGTCAACCTGTGGCCACTCTGGATACGCCCAGGACTCCCCATCTGCTCTGAATCCTGGCACCAAAGTAAGGCCTGGACCAGATTATGCTCCTGGTGGGCAGGCAGGAATTCAGGTTTCCGGAGAGGGTCAGAGCAAAGACAGTGCAAAGGACCGGCTGGTAGTGCCACCTGCCCTCCCCACAGGGCGGCCCCGCCCAGCAGCCCTCCGGGTTCAGGGTCGGGCGATGCCCGGGGGTGAAGGGCTGGCTCCCGGCAGCCCTGGGGAAGGGGCTCCAAAGCAGAAGAAGACAGACATGGGTCCGAGCCAGTCCTGGGACACAAACACCAGTATATTTTATGTGCACGGACGTGAAAAGAAGACAGAGACGCTAACGGAGACAGAGCAGGCATCGGGCGCACAAACCAGTCGTGTGTCCAGCCGAGGAGCTGCCGCAGCTGGGAGGCAGTGCCCCCGGCCTCAGAGCCAGGAGCTGCGCCTCCTCCAGGTCGGGGTGGCCTCAGGGTGGCAGGTGAGCTCCCTGCCTTACCCGCAGTCCCTCCAGCGGGTGCCGCTGCATCCCCCGGAAGGTGTCTGCACAGCCCAGACCTCCATAAACACAGGTTCTCACGACCTGACCCACTCGGCAGCTGCCTCTCCGGGAGACCCATGCAGAGGGCAAGGGACCAGGACAGAAGGACTTACGGCCACGCCCTCGGTATTATTGCTGAGAATAAGCACAGGCCATTGCGGTGCCATTATGACTCACTGGCATCCAAGGAAAACAGGGCACAAGGGACGGGGGACAGGGCAGCCAGCAGACACAGCAACAGTCCCACCATGCAGGGCAGCACACGGCGATCTGTAACTCAGAGATGTGGGCATGTCCAGCGGAGAGGCCCAGGACACCAGCAGTTCGTGAACAGCAAGCAAACTCTCTCTGCCAGCACTTCCACTGCTGGGCAGGCGTGGGATTGCCCTAAACCTCGAGGCCCTGGGCACTAAGGAATTGACCCCTCTTGCTCAGAAGAAAGAGGGTGCCCAGGCATGTCCATAGGGCCACGTCTGGAAAGGCCAGCTCCAGCGGGCCACCCAAGGGCTTGGCCAGGCTGAGAACTGTGGAGGCCTTATGCTGGAGACACCAACAAGCGGATCACCAGATGCCATCGTGGAAGAGAAAATGAAGGTCGGTGGTGGGGTCTAGGGGCCCACACGGGGGGCCTGCAAGAGTGTGGGGGGTCCAAGAGACTGAAGGAGAGGACCAAGGAAACCATCACCTAGAGGGAACAGGGAAGCCAGCCAGTCTTCTTCCTCTGGAATCCCCCGCAGCTGTACATGGGGCACCATCTACCCCCACTGGCAGCCTGAAGCCCCTAGGAGCCCCAAAGCCCTAGAACTGGGGCCACAGGTAAACCAAAGCCAGGGCTGGCCCCTGCAGGATGCAGGTCATGCCCGGATGTGATGAGCCTGCCCAGGACACGGAGGCTGGAAAACGCCCTTCATCCCGTCCCGGACAAGGTCCAGTGCAGAGAGCAACCCTCCCCGCCCCTCCCCCAACCCTGGGCACCACTCCTGCCCACACCCGCCCGCCGGCCCGGGCCCGTGGCTGTCTGCACCATCTGGGCGGAGCAACACAGCAAGGAAGAGGAGATGCTCTCCGCAGGTGGCATGATCGCTTTTTAATGTTCTATAAAAAGGGAAGGGCTCATTTCTACCTAAGAGTTCTAGGGTGGTCAAGTAGAGACCACGTACCGCGGGAAAGGCTTGTGTTCTGATGCGGACCCTCCCCTTGGCAAGTGGGCTGGAGGGGGGTTTCCGCCTGTCCACCGCCAGCAACGGGCCTGCCATGGGCACCCACGGTGACAACGTCCGTGCGCGTGGCAGGGTTAAATACTGTCTGAGGAGCAAGCGCCAAGTGTCAGTCTTGCAGGGGAGGGCGAGGAGGGGTGGCCCTGAGGAGGTTTGGCTGCAGGGCTGGGGCAACGGCAGATCCAGAACGGAGGATCCCTCCCCACCAAGGAAGGGGGCAACGCTGGATCCTCTAGAATGCTGGGCTGCCCCCGGCTGACCTGAAAACAAACCATCAGGCGTGCCTTCACCGCCCCCCCCCCCCCACACACACACACTGATTTGTCTCCGGGTCCCCACTGGGGATCTGTGGGGCCCATCTTGGCCTGACGGTGTTGTGGGTGCCAATCGCGGTTAGCCGGGCCACTGCGAGGAGGGGGCACGGATGGAGAAGAGCACCAGGGCACTGCCACAGCCCCCCGGGGTGGGGGAACAGCGGAGGGAGGGCTGCAGAGGGCCGGTGGGGTGTCTCAGGTCTCTCTGGCAGCTGCAGTGTTGGCCGGGGAGTGGGAGTGGGAGTTGGGGGTTGCTGGGTTAACTGACACGGATACAGGGCTGATCGTGGAAAAGGCCTTAAAAAGTAAGCGAGAAAGGGGGGAGACGCCACCAGAAGCACAGGGACTGAAACCTCCAAAAGCCTAAGGTTGGTGGGAATCCAGCACCAGGGGGGCCCCCCCGGAGGCCGAGAGAGCAGCGCGGGGGGCCCTGGGGGGAGGGAGAGGAGCCAAGGGGGGGCCTCCCAGCCCCGCAGCCTCCTGGCCGCCCCGGCTCTCCTCGGGCTGCCGGGCAGCAGGCCCCCGGGGAGGTATTGGTTGCGAGCAAGCACCTGAAGATTGCCTAACGGAGCCAGCCAGAGCCCAGCTAACCCGGGTGAGGAGGAACCAGGAGGCCGAGGCGGCGGCCCCGCGCCTCCTCAGACCCGCCTCTCACCTTTCGCCCGTTCCTCGGAGTCCCTGGGCCAGGGCAGGGCCTGACGCTTCCAAAGTCACCCATGTGGTCTAGGCCCTGTGAAGCCTCAGGCCTCGGCCCCCAGCCTCTGAGCTGGGGTGTGACCCACGGACCAACCCCAAGTCCCTCTGCTGCCTCCACAGCCCGCCCCCAACACCAGGGGAGGGATGGGGGCTGTGTGCACCCCGCAGGGCTGGGGCCGGGCTGGGGCTGTGTGCACCCGCAGGGCTGAGGCCGGGGTGAGGCAGGGTTTGTGCTGTACAGGGGGGGCAACTCCACCAGCCTCGCACTTTTCCCCACAGGGTCCGTGAGCGCCCCCAGCCCCTCCCTGCGAGCCCCCCTCCCCCTCAGTCAGTTTTGACGTGGCCGTTGGCCAGGGCCAGGGCGCCCCCGGGCTCCGCGGGGTCCCCGGGCTCGGCGTCCTTGTCGAAGCGCAGGCGCAGCGTGTTGCGGATGATGAACTGCTCCATGATGAGGGCCCCGCAGAACCAGGGCACGGCGTACTCCAGCGTGATGAGGCCCATGAAGTCGAAGTCGAACTGGGAGTAGTCCCAGGGGCAGGCGTTGAACTGGCGCAGGATGAGGCCCGTGGTGAACTCCCACGCGTAGGTCCAGAGCGTGTAGATGAGGCAGCGCAGCAGCAGCGGGCAGCGCGCCCGCAGGCGCAGGTACATGCGCTCCACGATCAGGATGGAGGTGCCGTAGATGAAGAGCGCCCACACGCTCGTGACGCCCGGGAACTTCCAGTTAAAGTTCACCACGAACTCCCAGGCCGCCGTGAACATCACCTCGCAGAAGTAGCCGTGGATGGCGTACAGGTACCAGCGGGACAGCGCCGTCAGGGGCTCCACGGAGGCCATGGTGCCCACGGGAGCCAGCTGCTGGGGACACGGAGGAGACAGGTGAGACGGGGAGGGAGGGAGAGGGGGAGGGCTGAGCCTCTCCTATTGCCTGCCCACCATCCAGCCAAGGCCGAGTGGGTTTCAAGCCTGCCCCTGCCTTTCTCTTTGGTTACCAGCCATAAGCTCCACCTTATCCCATGGTCATTGCTTTATCCCATACGCCTTACCTGAGCCGTGGGCATGAGAAATGAAGAAAGCAAACCACCCCACTGGCCTCCCCTGAGTAACGCCACTCAATGCTTCTTGGAGGAAGGTGTGCGCCAGCTGTTTCGGATGTGGTCAGAGAGGGCGTCAGCTGGCCCGGCCCGTCAGTCACCCCCATCTCCAGGCCACGAGCTGGTTTCTCACCAGGGCCCCCCCTGGGGTCCCCATCCTCACTTTTCCTCGTGTTTCTGAGATCTTTCTAAGCAAGCCGTCACATTTGTCTTTCATGCAAATGTATGCTCACGTGTACATAACCACATTTACCATTTTAGTAATTTTTAAGTGTACAGTTAGGGGGTATTAAGTGCATTCACACTGTGGTGCAACCACCACTGCCATCTGTGTCTCCAGAACCTTCTCATCGTCCCAAACTGAAACTCCTTATTCATTAAACAGGAGCTCTCCTCCCCTCCTCAGCCCATGGCAACCACCAGTCCACCCTCTATCTCTATAAATTATAGACCACACTAAGCACCTCATTTAAATGGAATCATGGAAAAATGGAATCATGGAAGCTATCCTTTTGTGTCTGGCTTATTTCCCTTAGCGGAGTGTCTTCAAGGTGTAGCCATAGGACAGCCTGTGTCAGGATTTCTTTCCCTCGTTAAGGCTGCATTGGGATCCATCTATCAAGACATAATCACATTTTGTTTACACATATTTATCCATGACTGGGTTGCTCCTGCCTTTTGGCTGTTGTGAATAATGCTCCTCGAGTCCCTGCTTTCAACTCTTTTGGGGATATATACTCAGAAGTGGAATGGCTGGATCACCTGGCAATTCAATTTTTTAATTTTTTAATTTTTTTTTGAAGAATGGCCTTGCTGTACTGTTTTTACATTCTCACCAGCCACGCACAAAGGTTCCAATTTCTCCATATCCTTGCCAGCACTTGTTATGTCCTGGTTTTCTGAGGATGGTCATCCTAATGGCCATAAAGTGGTAGCTCCTTGTGGTCACATTTGTCCTTAACTGCTCCCTGAAGCAGGGTTTGGGTGTTTGGTTTCAGTGATGAAAGGAAACCAGTAAGCTGACAGAGGAGAGAACCTTCCCTCCACGTCTCTTCCCCTCCCCCTCCTTTCTCTTAAGGCCCGGCCCTCAGGCCTCTGAGCTTTCTCCTCACCCTTCCCCAACAGCTGTCTAGACCGCTCATTAGCCCTTTATCAGATGCCACCCTATTTACTATTTCAGGCACACGCCCTTTTGGTCCAAGTAGACTGTGTACTCCTTGAGGGCAGCAAGTGTTTCCGGTCCTCTCTTCTGCAGCCATGGATGGCTCAGGCCTCTCCCCAACAGGCACCCTCTAGATGACACGTGTTGTTTATGGGGATGGTGGTGGGGTGGGAGCGTCCAGGGCTTCGTGGAGAGCAGGAAGACAGAGCATGAGAACACGAATCCCAGCAGGGCCAGCTGCCAGCGGACACCAGGCTTGGCACCGCTGTCAACCCCCTCTCCAAGGTGGGAGAGGGGTCAGAGGTTAGCAAGATGACATCTGCAGTCTGCCCACCTGACCAGGAACTCCAGTCTCATCTTTCAGCAGCCTGGTCACAAAACACACACCCTTGTGCGTCGCTCTATGGTCTTCCAAGCACTTCCATTCACATGTTGTCATTGGTTTCTACACAATTAAGATTAACGCGGCCCTACCTGGTTTGGCTCAGGGGACAGAGCCATGGACTAATGGGTCTCAGGTCGGATTCTGGTCAAAGGTAGACACCTTGGTTGCAGGCTTGATCCCTGGCCCTGGTTGGGGCACATCCAGGAGGCAGCCAATAGATGTTTTCCTGTCTCTCCCGGTCCCTTCACTCTTTCTAAAAGTCAGTGGGGATAAATATCCTCGGGGGAGGATTAACAACAAAAGAAGATTCATGTGAAGGGCAGGTAGTTTTACTCCCACATTTTCTTTTTTTTAATCCTCACTGGAGGAAGATATACTTTTCATTGATTTTAGAGATAGGAATGGGGAGAGAGACAGAGAGAGAGAGAGAGAGAGAGAGAGAGAGAGATATGAGAAACATTAATCAGGTGCCTCCTGTATGCACCTGGACCAGGGCTAGAACCCGCAACCTGGTTATGTGCCCTGACCAGGAATGGAACCCACCACCTTTTGGTGTGCAGGATTCCAACTTCAACTCCAACTCCAACACTCCAACCAACTGAGCCACACCAGCCAGGGCTTTCCTCCTGTTTTTTTGTTGTTGTTGTTGTTGTTTGTTTGTTTGTTTGTTTGTTTTTAACAGAGATAGTTGGGACTCAGAGAGAAGTCATTTGCCATATCCCAGGGCCAGTGAATGCAAGAGCTGAGACCGGAATCTGTACCTCTTCACTTCTACTTCAAACTCATCCCACTACAAACTACTCTCCCATCTGCTAGCCATAAGTGCCTAGTGTCACTCTCCTGCTCAAGAACATTCAATGGCTCCCTGTTTCCTAATGAAACCCTACACCAAGCATGTCAGACTTGGGGCCCACGGGCCACAGACGGCCCACAACGGATATTTTCTGGCTCAGCCAATACAACGTTATGTAAGAAACATTTTAATAACAATTCCGTACCTTAATTTTTACAATACCTGGTTATACATAATTATTAAAAATGAACTACACTGTTCGCTAGTGACTGATTACTATAATTGTGTTGCATTCATTTCCCTTACGTGCCTTACACGCAGGCGCACCATTCCTCTCCACTAATACTAGCAGCGAGTATTTTAGCAGCCGATGGCCATGTCATTAATCCTGGACTGACTTGTTTGGTGTGTGCAACAGGAAATATTTTGCTTTCGGAGAACAAGAAAAATAGGTTTAGTTGCATTACCCTTATTAATTTGTGCAGTTATTCAGTGTCTGGTAAGTTAATGTTCAAGAAAAAAAATATTAATTTTTATTAAAATGTTCTATTATTTTATGTTAACGATCACTTTCATTTCAGCCCTTTGTATTAAGCATGTCTCTATCAAAATAAACCTACATTTCTATGAAAATTGAAGCTTTTTGTTTTTGTGTTTTTTTTTTGCCACATAAACTTAAACCTTGTTTATTTGGCCTGTGTTAGCCTTTGAGTTTGACATGCTTGCCCTATACCATCCTTGGCCTGGCATTCAAGGCGCTCCACGGTCTCACTCTAATCTACTTCTTCAGCCTGATTCCTACAGTCCAGCTCCCTCGGTTTTACCTCCATGCCTCCGCAAACCCTACCCCTTGTGTTTGGTGTGCCTTTCTCCTCTCACCTGCACAGGCACAAGCCCAGCTTACAGGTCACCTTTAGAGCAAAACCTTTTTCATCCTCCCACACACAAGTCCTCTCTTTGTCCTCTGAATATCCACAACACTTAATTCTGTCTCTCTTTGGTACATCTAATTTTCAGTTTGTTTTTAATATGTTTTCATTTATTTTAGAGAGAGAGAGGAAGGGAGAGGGGTAGACAGAGAGAAACATCACCGATTGGCTGCCTCCTGCACGCCCCTACTGGGGATTGAGCCCACAACCCAGGCATGTGCCCTGAGCAGGAATCGAATGGGGGCCCTTTTGGTTCATGGGTCAGTGCTCAACCATTGACCCACGCTGGCCGAGCTGATATTTTGTTTTATCACGTTGATAGCCTGCAGTCCTCAGCCAGGTATCTCTCCTGTGTTCTGCACCGACATATCCCACTCGTTCCTGGACACGTCCACTTAAATGTCCCATCAGCACCTCCAACACTTTCCTACATCAAACTCACGATCTTTCCCTCAAAACCTGTTACCCTCCTACGACCCATCCTGATTACTGGTACCACCATGCACCCAGTGAGCAGCCAGAAGTCCTGGCGTCATTCTAACTTCCTGTGCCACATCCCCCCTCAAACATGAGCTCCCTGTGAGTAAGGAGCTTGTCGGTGTGGTTCACACTGTATCTCCTGAGCCCGCATCGTGCCTGGCACACGGTAAGCATCCCACACAAGAACCAAGACATTCCTTATCAGTTAGCAACCATCACATAACAAATCATCCCAAAGTTCAGTGGCTTAAATCTACTCTCATTTAAATCCTCAGCTCACGTGTCCACAGATTGGCAGGTCTTGGGATTCAAGTCTTCCATCCTAAGACTGCGAGTCCCCTGGAGGCTCTGTCCTGTTTGGCTGGGTTGGCTCTCGTCCTCTTGTCTCTCATCCTCCTCCGGGGCCCAGGGGACTACCCCCAGCACGTTCTTCTCAAGACAAGGGCAAAGGCACAAGAGCGGCAAGCCCAATGGCACCAGCGCTTTTCAAGACTTTGGTTAAGCCCAGCCCATGTGGCTCAGTGGTTGAGCGTCAACCCATGAACCAGGAATGTAAAGATCCAAGGTAGAATTGATGGAGCCCACAACCCGGTTATCCTCGGTCAGGGCACATGGCCGGGTTACAAGCTCAATCCCCAGTAGGGGGTGTGCAGGTGGCAGCTGATCAATAATTCTCTCTCCTCTCCCTTCCTGTTTCTTATAATTAAAAAAAGAAAAAAAAAGAAGATACTAATAAAATAAAATAAAAAAGACTGGTTAAGTCACACCCACTAACGTCTTGTTGGCCGACACAAGTCACATGGCAAAGCAAAGTCAGCTGCTAACGCCTGCCCTTTCTGCCTCTTCAATATCTCTGAAACCCATCTTCTCTCCATTCCTCTTTCTCATTGCTGCTGCTCCGGCTCAAGCCCTTGTCCTCTCTCACCTGGATGACTTCAACCATCTCCTCGCCTCCTTTCCAATGCACTCATCACGCGATGAAAGAGCGTGTACAAACAGCAATCTTTCCAAAATGTGAATCCAATGTTCATCCCCATTTAACCATCAGTGGGTCTTGAACATAAGGCCCAGACCCCTGGGGATGGCTGGCAAGTCGAGAGTGACCGCCGCTTTGCCTCAGATTCTGTCTTAGGTCCTTACATGGCTGTTTTTTGCTACCTGGGTTGCCCTTCCCAACTGCTACCTCCACCCCCACCCCCAACAACAGCCTGTGAACTCAGTCCTTCAAGATCCAGCTCTTCCCTGAGCGCCTCCACCCCCAGAGCTGCCCGCTGCCCTGCTGTCACCTCTGCGACCGCTGGCGCCTGTGACGACGCGTCACGCTCAGCTTTGCCAGAACTCGCCTGGAGCCTGCACCAGCAGCCGCTGGATGGACGCTGACTACAGTGCTAAGAGAAAAGGTTGGATTCAAAAGTGAATAGTTAATATAATTTTGATTTGGCAAAGGCGCGAGGGCCACACACACACACATACATACACACGTGTGTAAATATACAAAGAACTTCGCCACAATCACCTCCGGATGGTGAGTGATATACGTGGCCCTTGCTTCCTTCTTTGTAGTTTTCTGTAGAGATGAAAAAAACATTTCCAACAAAAATGCACGCTTTTTATAAAAATACATTTTCCCTTAGAAGTCGTTCCATGAACGCGTATTACTCATCTCTGTGCCTTGAAAGGAGAAAATGCTCAATAAGTCTGCCAGGCAGATGAGCCTCGGAAACACGAACACATGTGAAACGAACACACAGGTTCTTCCCTCCTGAGCCAGCCTGAGCCGTGCCCGGGTTTGAGGCAGGTGTGGGGGTTCTATCCTACCGGCCTGGTCCTGCTCCTGGCTGACACCCTCCACCTGCAGGGTCCGTGCCTCGGTTTCCCTACTTCAGGTAAAGTGAAGACAACGAGAGGCGCTATCCCTGAGGGTTACTGGGTGGATGCACGAGCGAGCACACCCCTGAGACTACGGCCACCACTCGGGAAAGGGTGGCTGTCGTTCCTGGCACAGAGCCAGGCTGGCTGGTCAGCTGCTCCCACTGCGAGCGCCCCCCACCCCCCGAGCCAGGGTCCTCCGCCCCTGCCCTCCCTGGGGGCCGGGCAGCCTTCTTCCCCGAGCAGTCAGGCCTTTATCTCCACCCAGAGCACCGACCTGGCAGTCCGATAACCCCGTGAACACAGCACCCGCACAGACAGCCGCAGGGAGAGCGCCCCCTCAGGCGGGGAGGGTCACAGCTCCGCGTGGCTGGGGGGACGGGGAGGAAGGCCCGGCTGGAGGAAGGCCACAGCTTCTCACATCCCCATCTCATCCTGAGCTCCCAGCGGACCGCCGTCTGCCGCCCCGATCATGCCTCTGGACTCAGGTCTGTCCCCGACCTGAGCCCCGGGCTCCCCCATCCCACAGGACCCGGGAAGGGGCTCCCTACCCAGCCACGCACACAGCTACGTTCCTCGCTCACGTCGGCTCCCACCTTGATGCTGATTTTTAAATCCTGCTCGCTTGGCCTCTTGGTCTCATCTCCTGGGAGGCCAAGCATAGGCTCCCGGTCGGTAACAAATCAGAGGCGCTGGCCCCCGGAGCAGGCCTCCTGGAAGAGCTGGACTCCCAAGCCTTACGAGCAGACGCAAGAAGAGAGAGAGAGAGAGAGGGAGAGAGAGAGAGAGAGAGAGAGCCGAAACAGACGCAAGAAGAGAGAGAGAGAGAGAGGGAGAGAGAGAGAGAGAGAGAGAGAGAGAGAGAGAGAGAGAGCCGAAACAGACGCAAGAAGAGAGAGAGAGAGAGAGGGAGAGGGAGAGAGAGAGAGAGAGAGAGAGAGAGAGAGAGAGAGAGAGCCGAAACCGGTTTGGCTCAGTGGATAGAGCGTCGGCCTGCGGACTGAAAGGTCCCAGGTTCGATTCCGGTCAAGGGCATGTACCTTGGTTGCGGGCACATCCCCAGTAGGGGGTGTTACAGGAGGCAGCTGATGGATGTTTCTCTCTCATCAATGTTTCTAACTCTGTATTTCACGCCCTTCTTCTCTGTAAAAAATAAATAAATAAAATATATTATTTAAAAAATTTTTTAAAAAAGAATAGAGAGAGAGCTGTCACAGGGAGAGAGAGGGCGAGCTGCTGAACAGAAGAGGGGACGAGGGAGAGAGCAGGTGCCAGAGGCCTGGGGTCTGTTTCTGGGATCTTCTGTGCCTGAAAGAGCAGGGGTTGGTGGAGGGGAAGCACAGCTAAGCAAGGCCAGACCGCATCCGAGGTGTCGTGCCAGAGAGCTCGCCCGGCTGGTGCAAGACAAATGGGAGAACCCGGAAGTCCTGGCTGGGGCCGGGAGATGGGGGTGAAGACAGGGAACCTCGGGGTAAGACAGTGTAGTCAGCTGGGATGGGACAGACACGAAGGGTAGAGCCAGGCAGTGGCTCGGGTGGATTTTCAGAACCCCACTCGCCAAACCCATGTCTGGTCACCACAGGTGCCGAGCTGACATTGAGCTCACCTCCCCCCTGGGGGGTCCAACAGACACCTCTCCCTGCCTGGCCTCCCCCCACCTTCGCCCTTTGCCCTGGCCCCTTCCCGTACCTCCTTGCTCGGCCCTGGGAGCAGAGAGCCCGCCGCGCACGGAGGGAGCGCACAGGATGTTGGCCACTTTCTCCCGGGGACAAATACCGTATTTGCCGGCGTATAAGACGACTTTTTGGCCCTGAAAAATATGCCTCCAAGTGGGGGGTAGTCTTATACGGCGAGTATATAACAAACTCTTTATTTTTTGTGGAAATGTTAGGGGGTCGTCTTATACGCCCAGTCTCTTATACGCCGGCAAATACGGTATTTTTCAGGGCCAAAAAATCGTCTTATACGCCGGCAAATACGGTACATCATCCTGAGAACCGGGGCACAGAAATGGAACTGCCCGGCTGAAACCAGTTTGGCTCAGTGGTAGAGCGTTGGTCTGCAGACTGAAAGGTCCCGGGGTTCGATTCCGGTCAAGGTCATGTACATCGGTTGCGGGCACATCCCCGGTAGGGGGTGTGCAAGAGGCAGCTGGTTGATGTTTCTCTCTCATCGATGTTTCTGGCTATCTCTCTCCCTTCCTCTCTGTGAAATATCAATAAAATGGAACAGCCCAAACAAGAACATGGAGGGTGGAATAGAGAGGAGAGAGTGGGCAAGGCTGAAGGCTGGGGAAAAGTCTGGACAGTCTCATAAGAGGGATTTGGGGGAACAGCACTAGCGGTGATGAAACCCCTCAAACCTGTTGGTCCGTGGGCCTGGGAACGCGAGTCCCAGCAAAGGGCCGGGACTCAAGGGCTTTCCCGCAGCCCTCTGCCCCGCTCAGGACGGCGATGGAGGGAGAGGGCCGCCTCCAGAGCCCCGCTCCCCAGGAGCGCCCCCACTGCTGCGCTCGCTCGGGGCCTGCTGAGCTATTCCTCAGCCCCGGAGAGCGGAGCTAGCCGCGGAGAGGAGCGAAGAGGGTGCATAACAGCCCAGGGCAGGCTAGAAGCAGAACCAGCTGAGAAGACTGTCCTTGGTTCTGCCAAAAACTCCCCTCTTGCTCCAGGAAGCTGAGGGGCCCCACACAAGGACTCCGGGGGTTTCTGTCCGGAGGAGCACCTTGCTGGGAAATCGAGCTTCCCCTCCACGTAGCCAGGCCACGTAAGCCTTCCTCTTTCACCCCGTTTACTTCCCAAATTTCACTCCCCATCCCCAGGTACACAAATCGCCACAGTTTTATGCTCTGGGGAGATGCACAGTCCAAAGAGCAAGGCAGTGGGGGTGGGGCTTGAGTGACCGTGGGCCCAGGCCCCTGACAGACCCCGTGCTGCAGGCGAGGGGAACCCATGAGCTGCCCCTGCGTCTGGGCGTCTGGATGCGAGATGCAAGGTCTGAAACCATCTTGAGCTTCCCCTGTGGTTATCAAGTTGGCGGGGACACACACACACACACACACCACGAGCTTGCTTCCGGACCAGAGGGAAGCAAGTGGGGGAAAACACCTGTAGTCACTGGCTGGCCCAGATGCCAGAGTCCCACCCTCTCTGGCTGTGGGCATCCCCTAGGGAAGTCCTCTGGGGTGGTCCTCCCTCCACCCCTCAGCCACCATCTTCTATGCATATAAAAGGCTAATATGCAAAGTGTCCCCGTGGGAGTTCGGCTGGGAGTTCTCTCTTTACTACGGAACTTACTTTGATGGGAGCACCAGGAGGCGGCATGGGATGAAGGCAGGCCCCAGCTGGCGGCCCGCAGGGACAGCCAGGAGAGGGAGGCCCCCCCGGCCAGCAGCCACCGGAAGGCCCCAATCGGCCCTGATCACCAGCCAGGCCTAGGGACCCTACCCGTGCACAAATTCCATGCACCGGGCCTCTGGTAATATTAACAACCGGGCGTTCTTCTCGGCACTTTTCATGAGTTAACTCAGATACTCCTCAAGCCCATTTTACAGATGGGGAAATTGAGGCAGAGAAAGACCCAGTAATTAGCCTACGTTCTTACAGCCATACAAGGCAGAGGTGGGGTTCGAGCCCCGCTCTGGAGCCTTCAGTCCCCCCGGGATACTGCACTGCTCGAGGCTGGCTGCAGGCTCCTCTGAGGGCACTCCCATTTTCCGAGCTTCTGCTTCCAGAAGGCTGGACGGTGTGCGGAGAGACAGCAGGAAACAAGAAGGGTATGAGACTTCAGGTAGGTCATCGGTGAAGCTCAGACCGAGAGTCAGAGCTGCCGAAGGCTCTCAGACTGTTGTGGGAGGCCATGCTCTGCTCTGAGGCCCACGTCTGGCAGGATCTGCACAAAGGGTCCCCCAGGGTCACACGCTGACCCTCTCACGACCAGGGCAGCCACCTCTGGGGGCCTCAAGGCAGGTGCCGTTCAAAGACGCCCCACCAGGACACACATTACCTGCAGCCTCCCCCTCACTGCCAGGGGCCCCGATACTGCTGGGAATCAGGTGGCCCAGCCCTGCCCGCCAGGAGCAGGGGCCGACGCGCAGGCCGGCCAGAGAAGCCCTGGGCCTGGGCCAACAGCAGCCAGAGCGTCAGGGGCAGCTGCTCCGCCCAGGCCAGCAAGCAGGGGAGGTCCCAGCGGGCAGGCGCAGGGGGGAGGGGGGCTGAGGGACAGTTGGCCCCGACCCAGAGGCTCTGCAGGGCTCAAGCAACAAAGGGCGCTCGCGATGGGCCCGTGGGCTGGGCGTCCTGCGCGGTGCCCGCAAGGCTCCCCCAGGCCTCCCCCAGCTC
Organism: Vespertilio murinus; assembly: GCA_963924515.1. Lineage (NCBI taxonomy): Eukaryota > Metazoa > Chordata > Mammalia > Chiroptera > Vespertilionidae > Vespertilio > Vespertilio murinus. Next base: position 191,642,292 of record OZ004704.1, read on the forward strand.
CGCCTCCCTGCTGTCACTTTGGTCTCAGTTCAGCGCCACCCCTCAGACCTCTGATATCCGATCCAAAGTGGCCTCCCCGTCGCTCACATCGCCCCACCTTGTTTTCTTCACAGCACCCTCACATTCTGATATTTTGCTACTTGTTCACTGTCTTATCCCGCCCCCCCCCAACTCCCCGCCCCCCCCCCGCCCCCGATTAGAGAAAAAGCTCCATCAGGATAGGGGCTCTGTCCGGTGCCTGGCAATAAGACCCACTACTGCCTATGGAATGAACGAATGAATAAATGAATGAATGGGCCCAAGCAGGCACGGCCCCTTAAACACTGATGAGAGCAGATATAAACAGCTAGCCAGCTTAACCTTTCTTTAAAAAAAAAAAAAAAGATACAGCCGAAACCGGTTTGGCTCAGTGGTAGAGCATCCGTCTGCGGACTGAGGGGTCCCGGGTTCGATTCCGGTCAAGGGCATGTACTTTGGTTGCGGGCAATCCCCGGTGGGGGGTGTGCAGGAGGCAGCTGGTCAATGTTTCTCTTTCATCAACGTTTCTGGCTCTCTATCTATCTCCCTTCCTCTCTGTAAAATATCAATAAAATATATATTTTTTAAAAGATATATATATATTATTGATTTTTACAGAGACGAAGGGAGAGGAATAGAGAGTAAAAACATCGATGAGAGAGAAACATCAATCAGCTGCCTCCTGCACACCTCCTACTGGGGATGTGCCCACCATCAAGGTACATGCCCTTGGCGGGAATCGAACCTGGGACCTTTCAGTCCGCAGGCCGACGCTCTATCCACTGAGCCAAACCGGTTAGGGCCCAGCTTAAACTTTCTATTCTCCTCTTTCTCCTCTATTCTCTAATTCTATCAGTTTAAAATAGCTTTCTTATTTTTTCTGATTACCAATGTAACATGCTCACAGCTCAAATTTAACCATCACAGAAAGGAATGACTTAGAAAGCAAAGTCCCCCATCACCCCACATCGTAAAGAAAGCCGCCCCTAATGGTGTGTGGTGTATTCATCCAGGTTAAATTTTGTTTTGAGAGAAAAATCCAGGCGTCTTAGAAGAGAAGAGGCATGCGTAATCCCACCAAACCAGCGGCCATCATCACTTCCTCTCTGCGATCTTCTCTCACAAGCTTGTTTTACAAGTTACCCTGATGCACTTGTTCTGTAACCTGACAATAGCACTTGTTCTATCACCACTGTTTTTCCACACCGGTGTACGGCCTACGTGCTCATTATGATAATGGCTGTGTAATATTCCACGAGTAGAAAACTCGCTTACCACCGAGGGTCAACTAAAGGGAGAACCGCTGTCTCCCATTTCCACCGTCACACCGACACCGCCAGAAACATCTTGTTTTATGCCGGTGACAAAACAGCTCAGCCCTTTTCTTCCCCGGGACTGTCCATATGAGCAATTCCAGACGTGGGCTCGCGGGGCAGAGGGTACCACGGTGTGCAGGCTGGTGATGCAGACTGCTCTGGGGACGCCTGTGTTAGGTGGGTAAGAGGTCTCCTGACTGAGCCACCACATTCCCACAGTGGCCGCCACGGGCCTCTCTCCACCCCCACGCCACTCCCACGGTCCAGGCCCACTCACCGCACGCCGGCCACAGAGCAACCCAAGGGCCAGCTTCCGGAAAGACCCTCCCAGCACAGACTGACTTTGCAAGCCCAGGCTCAGTCCTCACAGATTCCAGCCCTGAGTTTTATACTCTCAGCTGCCAGGAGAGTCGAGCTCCACCTAAAGCTGAGAAACACCTGGTTACCCTTTCCCCTCCCTGCAAGCTCCTCCGTGGAACCTGAGGCCCCCGCCGCCACGGACCAGCCCAGCTGCTCCCGGACGCGTGTCCGGTCAGGAGTGCAAAATCACCCCCTCCCCACCCTGCCTTCCAGGGGGGCTCTCTGCCTGCTGGTCCCTGGCCCCCCAGACAGAACAGCCTTCAGGCCTCTGCGCTTGAGAAGGGCTGACAACTGCCATGTCTAAAAGCATCATCCAGCCGAGACCGGTTTGGCTCAGTGGATAGAGCGTCGGCCTGCGGACTGAAAGGTCCCGGGTTTGATTCTGGTCAGGGTCATGTACCTGGGTTGCGGGCACATCCCCAGTGGGGGGTGTGCAGGAGGCAGCTGATTAATGATTCTCTCTCATCGATGTTTCTAACTCTATCCCTCTTCTTTCCTCTCTGTAAAAAATCAATAAAATATATTTTTTTTAAATAAAAATAATAAAAATAAAAGCATCATCCAAGAAAAGCCAGAGGCCAAGGCTGGGGAGAAAGGCCACGTGAGGACAGGCGACGCTCCACCGTGGGGGGCCTCTCGCCCTACACAAAGCTTCTCGGACTGAAGAGGAGACGCCGGCAAGGGGACAAAAGCAGCAGGCGCCCCGATGGCCAGTTTTACGGCAGCTCGGGTGCCACAAATCCCTCGCCTCCCGGGGCCCCGGGTGCTCTACCTGAGTCACAGAAACCGACCGTGGACTCTGGGCAGAGTCCAGGTCCCAGCGGGGGCGCGGCTCCTATGGACAGAAAGGGAGGCAGGGCTCAAAGCACCCGCGAGCCCGCAGACAAGGAGTGTCTCCTGGGGGCTGGGTGTCTCAGGCCACCCCGTCGCCTCTGAGTCTGGCCTTGTTTTCAGAGGCCACGACTCCGGCAGGGGACATGGCCTGACACTGCTGGACCCCGCCCTATTCTCCTCTGGGGCTTCTTCTTAATGCCCAGTTCCAGAAGGGGGCCCTAGACGGGGTTGTGGGGGCCCTGGACACGGTTACGGGGCCCCCGCCACAGAAAGCAGGCTCCGGCCAGGACGCCCAGACCCGGTTCCGCGCTGCCGAGGCCGCGAGGGCCGGCCCTCCCGGGGATCCTGTGACAGACTCACCTATCACACCCGTCAGAGCGCGGCGCAGCACAGACATCAGGATCGCTGTCCGGGAGTGTCCCGGGTTCACCTTTGTCCTGGAGCCCGGCCGGGCGACCGTGCCATCCTCAGCAGCGTGGGCAAGCATCAGTCCCGGGGCTTGGCCGGTCCTCGGCGGGCGGGCACGTGGCTTCCATGTGTCCCTGGGAACACAAGAGAAGGAGGCCGTTAGCTTCAGCTGTCCCCAGCTCTGCGCCACCGGGGCCAGGCAGAGGATCGGCCTCCAGGCCAACACCACAAGGCCCAGCTCCGGGCTCAGCCCTCGACCCTCCTCCTGCCCACACCCCGACCCCTCTCCTGGAACCGGCCTCCTCCTCCTCCTGGCCGCCCTGTCTGCTCGGGTCTGGTTAATCCAGCAATGAGAGCCCTGGATCCTTCTCGAGTCACATCCCCGGGGGAGGGGGAGAAGGAGAGGACACGGGGCTTAGGGGTCCTTTTACCACGAGCAAGTATGCGCTCACTCTAAATCAGAGAACAGATATAATTTTATAATCCAGCTCCGTTCTTCCTTAGCTTCTGCCGAAACTCGCCTCCACCCTGTAGTGGGTACATCTGTTCCTGAGAGTGGTCAAGCGCCCCATTTGGGGGAGGGAGGCAATGCCAGGTGCTGGTTTTAGCATGTAGGGCGTTAGAACAACAAGCACGCCACCAACACAGGCGCTAGCTGAAACCGGTTTGGCTCAGTGGTACAGTGTCGGTCTGCGGACTGAAAGGTCCCGGGTTCGATTCCGGTCAAGGGCATGTACATTGGTTGCGGGCACATCCCCAGTAGGGGGTGGGCAGGAGGCAGCTGGTCGATGTTTCTCTCTCATCGATGTTTCTAGCTCTCTATCTCTCTCCCTTCCTCTCTGTAAAATATCAATAAAATATATTTAAAAAAAAAACTAGCCCCTCTACCCACAGCCCACCACCCTGGCACGTACTCCATCCCATTATCCTGCCATCACTGTGGTGGAGGCTTTCCTGTTACCTCCGTGCCCGGTACAGCCGCTGTGAATCTAACCCGACCACGTCCCTGGCCACGTCCTCCCACCACACCCCCGGGACACGACCGTCTGCTGGAGATCCCCAGGCGTTCTGTCTTCACGGGAAGGGGCGGGAGCTTCCCCGAAAGTCCCTTACACACAGCCCTGGCCGCACGAGCCCATGGACAAGGTGCAGCGCGGCCAGGAAGGATGCCCGGGCCACTCGGAAGCGAAGAAGCGCAGGAGCCTGGGGGGGGGGGGGGAGAGCGGAGGGCAGCTAGCGCCACCCGCCTGGACGGCCACACAGGGCGGGCCACGGAGGGGCCACCCGCTGCCGACCACCTCCGGTCACCTTCCTCCCGGCCCCGCCCCGGGCCCTGTGGGCAGGGGGGCTCAGGCCTCTGTCCGATGGCCCGAGACACCCAGCCCCCTTCGGTCTCAAGGCGGCGGGGGAGCCGCGCAGCGACGGGGCAGGGGCTGGGACCTGACATTCCCCGTGGGCACCGGGGCTGGTGGGCGGAGACAGTGTGCACCCCCGGCCTCCCCCCTGCACCGAGAAATGAAGGGCAGAGGCTGTGCTGGGCACCGGGCACCGGGCTCCTGGGCTCTGCCTCTGTCCCTCCCAGCTCCTCCTCACACAGGGGCCTCCAGCCCTGCCCCTCCCACTAACCTCCCTCCCCACCCCCAATCTCCCTGCCTGCCTGATGGGGGGCAGGAGCTCACCAAAGCACATGCCCATCCCCTCCAGGAAGGGCTTGAATGGGGCCTGTTCCACACCCAGCACCACCACCGTGACCCTGGGCCTGGGTGCGGGCACTTCCCCCTCCCTGGGCCCTCGGCAGGCCACATCCACCGCACAAGTCAAAACCAAGACAGAAACAGAAAGCAAGGCCCACATCCTGGCAGCAGAGCCTCTGGTGGCTGCAGGCAGCCCCGGAGCCCTGCCCACGGCTGCCCGAGGCGCCACCCTGGGAGATGAAGCCGTGGCGGTCAGAGCAGGCTCCCTCCTGCTGGGCACCTCCCGCTTCCTAGTCTCCCCCAGGGAGCTGGGGGGCTGGATGAGGAGGCGATGGTATAGTGGGGGGGCGTGTGTCCCGGGCCCTCCAGCACTTCCTGTCCCCTTAGAGTAGGTCTCGGGGTGCCCAGGGCATTGGGCTCCTCTGTGGACTGCATGGCCTGCACCAGGGTCAGTGTTGAGAGGACACGCCCGTGTGAGGAGCCCTGAAAACGACTGACGTGTGCGTAGAAGTCAGCCTTTTCGGAGAGTATCACCTCCCGTGATTTTGCTGAGACGCCTGCAGGGAGCGCAGGGGTGATCACCCCTCACTCCCATTTCAGAGATGAAACCACTGCGTCTCCGGGTACAAAGAAACTGGCCACATCCACCCATCTGATTCAAGCCCTGGTCCTCAGGCTCTAGAGCAGGGGTGGGCAAACTTTTTGACTCGAGGGCCACCATGGGTTCTTAAACTGCACGGAGGGCCGGAACAAAAGCAACCTGACCATGCTGGCACTCTCATCTTGGGCTGCTGGTGAAGGAGCGGAGGGGAGAGCAAGAGAACCCTCCGCTCTTTCAGCTCCGCGGGCCGGATAGAACAGCTGGGCCCGAGGGCCATAGTTTGCCCACAGCTGATCTAGAGCCAGCCCTCTCCCCACACCGCATGCCTTCCCTGAATGCTCCTGGTCCTATCTCACTCTTCGGGCCCATGTCTGTCTGCACTTCATCAAGTGTCACCTCCTCAGTCCGCTCTGTAAGCTTCGGATCTGTAAACACGCAGCCGAGTTTGTCCATACGGTGGTTTTCCCCCCGCAGGCCTGAAGAGCGGAGACCCCGACACGGCTTCAAGCCTCTCTACCTGCCTCCTCCGCAGCCCGCGGCCCCCACCCCGCCTCCCAGGCCCTGCTCCCACCTCATCCCTTTGAGGGTGCCGCCCTCTCCCCACAGTCCCCGTCCCCATGTCCCCATGGGCCCTGGAACATCCTTCCATTGAAACGTAATTATCCAGACTGTGGAATCTCAGAGGGAAGGCGGGGGAAGACCATGAAATGCCTCTCCGATGGCCAAACAAGGAAGAGAAGGGCCCAGCTGGCTTCTCGGGGGATTGCACCTTCCCGTGTTGTTAACCGAACACAGCGGTGGCTGGGACTGAGCGGTGTGGACAGACGAGGTGGGTGCCTTGGGTCTAGACCAGGGGTGGGCAAACTCATTAGTCCACAGAGCCAGATATCAACAGTACAGCCATTGAAATTTCTTCTGAGAGCCACATTTTTTTAAACTTACACTTCTTCTAACGCCACTTCTTCAAAATAGACTCGCCCAGGCCGTGGTGTTTTGTGGAAGAGCCACACTCAAGGGGCCAAAGAGCCGCATGTGGCTCCCGAGCCCCAATCTGCCGACCACAGATCTAAACAATCCAGAAGACGTGTCACATGAGAAAGTCTGGGCGGGACTGAGGCGTCCCAGGCATCCCCGGGACCCTGCAGGCTCCAAGCTCAGGTCGGGCCAGGGAATGACAATGCCTGTTCTGTGATTTCTACAGCGTGCTGGCCCTCTCCAAAGGCACATCCAAGTGGAATTCATTTCCCAAAGAGGTTCACCCACCGGCTGCCGGCAGGAAATTCCCTCTGCATCATTCTCGCTCCTCCCCTGTAACTACGTAGGGTAAGCTGGGTTTGCAGGATTGAATCTCTGCGTCTCTGACAGGAACCTAAAAACCAAATCTAGCCCTGGCCAGTTTTGCTCAGTGGTTAGAGTGTCGGCCCTCTGACCAAAGGGCTGAGGTTTCAATTTCTGGTCAAGGGCATGTACCTCGGTTGCAGGCTCGATCCCCAGGGCCTGGTTGGGACAAATGCAGGAGGCAACCAATCGATGCGTTTCTCTCACACCCTCTCATCCACTCTCTCTCTAAAAAAAAAAAAAATCAATGGAAAAATATCCTTGGGCCGAAACCGGTTTGGCTCAGTGGATAGAGCATCAGCCTGCGGACTGAAGAGTCCCAGGTTCGATTCCGGCCAAGGGCATGTACATTGGTTGCGGGCACATCCCCAGTGGGGAGTGTGCAGGAGGCAGCTGATCAATGTTTCTCTCTCATCGATGTTTCTAACTCTCTATTCCTCTCTGTAAAAAAAATCAATAAAATATATATTTTTTAAAAAGAAAAATATCCTCGGGTGAGGATTAGACAAACAAAAGCAAACAAACAATAAACCAACAACAAACCTACCCCAACTCACCGCCCACACCTCCACGGCCCAGAACCCGAGACTGGAGCCAGGAAGCAGCAGGCGAAACACTATCCCTCTCTCTCTCCCCCACGCTCCTCTTCCTTAACTCTCCCCAAACCTCCTTCGCCCCGGGTTCCCACAAAGGAAGGGACCCTCTGGGTACTCGGTCCTCCCAGTGCTTCCCACGCGGCACAGAACGGATGCCTGAACCACAGTGGATTTGGCAAATCCCCAACCCAGGAGTGGCCGCACACAGCTCAACCGTAACTGGAGCTCCAAATGCCCTGGGCGGCGAGGAGACCCGGGCCCCGGGCACCTGGCTGGCACGGGCAGGTGGGTGAAGACAGGGGGTGGACTCCACCCGGCCTTGCCTCCTGCTCCGGGCCCGCTCCCTCAGGGGTCGGAATCGGGGTTTCCCCGTTGGCCGGACACCTCGCCTCCCTGCCTTCTGTCTCCCCTGAGACCACCTGTCCTCTCTTCCTCCCCTCTACCTCCCCTCCACCTCCCCTCCAGTGCACTCTGACTGACACGCCCCTACATGAGCCCTGACAGCCCAGTCCCTATTCCTCCGAGGGAGGTCTGGCCCCACGCCCCTCTCCTGTCCCCCCTCCCGACCCCCCGACTCCTGGCACTGGTCACCGATGCTGGCTGCCTGCAAGGCCGGACAGCTGCCGGGCTCTCTAATGAGCCGCCTGGCCGCCGTCCCGGGGCGAGGCATGTGTTACTGTAAAGAGCCGCCTCCCTCCCCTTCATCAATAATCCCCCCCACAGCTCCCAGCCGGCGGCAGCGGAGGGCCCTGGAAATCCTTGTCACATGAGGCCAGCCAGCCTCCTCCTGCCAGCCGCGCGCTCTCAGACTCGCTGACCAAGTGACCAGACATTTATTTATCCGGGCGGGCTCCCTCCCTGTTACGGCCACGTCCTCACGGTGTCCTCCGGTCACCCCACCACGCCACGCCTCCGGGGCCGTGGGGGGGACCCACTCCCCCAGTCGCCTCACCAACGGAGGCAGGAGGAAGCCCCGGGGGGGGGGGGCTTTCGGAGGACCTGCCGGGACCGCCTCAATGGCATGACACATCCTACCCCGTATCCCTGCTTCCCACAGCTTCCTGCAGCCTGCCACCCCGGAGACCTGGTCCCAGAAGGCCTGTGGAGGCTGGTGATGTACCCGAGGTACTGGGTCCCGGTAGTCCACAAGGACTTACTGAGACCCCGTGGAGGCCAGGCCCTGCACGGTGTAAGCAGGACCATCGTTCCTGCCTGCAGGCTGGCGGGGAGACAGACAGTGGCTACACAGCCCAGGCTTACTGTAATTTCTTTTTTTAACCCTCACTCGAGGATACCTTTCCATTGATGTTTAGAGAGAGGGAAAGAGAGAGAGATATCGGTGTGATGGAAACACAGCCATTGGTTGCCTCCTGCACGTGCCCTGACCAGGGCCCCGGCTCGGGGAGGAGCCTGCCACCAAGGTCCGTGCCCCCGACCAGAATCAAACCCGGGACCCTTCGGTCCGTGGGCCGGCGCTCTGTCCCCTGAACCGGCTAGAGCCACACTGTACCTTCTGGTGTCGGGGCTCAAAGGAAGGGGAGAGGCCTGACGGGGGACAGAAAGAACCCGGGTGTCAGAAAGTGAGCGTTAGGCTTCGGTAAGGAGGCAGCATTGGGGCATAGATCGGAAAGATGAGAAGAGCTTTGGGAAAAGCTTTGGGCAGAGGGGACGGTCAGCGAAAAGACCGAGGCAGGAGCAAGCTAACCAAGTACGGGAAACAGCAAGGCCAGAGTGGCTAGAGCAGGAGGAATTAAACAGACCAGACATGTCCTACCCCGTATCCCACAAGTCTTCTCGGGGCCCCTGCAATGCCAGCGGGGCCAGGCCAAGACCCAAGTAAACAAACACGACCAGTCCACGAGGATTCTCCACCACCACCACCACCCCAGGCAGGGGCTGGAAACTGTGGGTCCTCGTCAGCGATGCGCCTTGTTTACTAACAAACGAAAGGAACGTGAGATCATATGACTGATGGCCTGTCATTCCCATCTGCTTCTGAACAAAAGACTTTAACTAACTTCACCAGGCCCTCGCTGGCCTGGGTGTTTCACTTGAACGAGAAAGTGAATGCTCCTTTTCACTCAGCTAGTTTGTTGGGCTTTCTGTCACTTGCAATCAAGAAAATCTGGGCCAACACAGGCGATTTCCCCCCTTCTGGAACACACCTCGCTGGCACGAGGATCTCGAACACACTGCCGGCCTACTTCTGCTGCTGTGAAAACCGGACCGCAAGGGGCAGGACGAGAAGACAGGTCAGACACCCCATCGCAGCAAGGGGGCCATAGCTTTGGGGGCGTCCCTCCCGGCTGCTACCCCGACTTTGTCGTGTCCTCTTGGCTGGTAGAGAGGATAACTCAGCTGACTCTTACTAGCAACCCAGCACACCCCGACTATCTTCTCTGAACAGGATACGTGAAAACCAGCAGCCTGGGGACGAGGCACAAGCCAAGAACGGGCCGATTTCTAAGTTGGTCATTCTGTACGGCCTGCGAATGATGTTATACATACCCCAATGGCCCTTGGCAGAAAAACAGTTCCCCACCCCCTGGTTCCTTAAAGGAATGGCACAGAGGAAACGGCAGCATCCACGGGGCTGGGCACTGGCCGCAGCCAGACCCTCGCACCTCGGGCCTCACTCAGCCAGGACGCCCAGCTCCTCAGGACAGCTCCATCTCCCTCTAAAGAAGTGAGCCTGGCAACTCGCGCTCAAACTACGGCTCCAAACAGCACCGAGGCAAGAGTAATTAAAGGGAATGTTGTCTCACTCAGTCTCTCATTAGCCACGTAATTAGACTGCTGAAAATAATTAACATTCCTTTTGGCAAAGGAAACAGAGGACCCACTGCATTCATTAGGACAGCCTCCACCAGCCTCAGCGAGGCCCTGCAGGACAGTCAGCCTCCGGAACAGCCCCGAGGTGAGGCCCGGCAGCTGGTGCTCACGTGCCCTGAGGTATGCGACAGATAACAATGACACTGGTACACGATCAGAGGAAAAGAACTTGGGAGGAAATGCATGGCTGTTTCTAGAGGCCAGGGGCATACGCCTGCCTCCCCTAAGGCCCTAGAAAATGACAGAAAAGGCCTTTTCTAGGAAGAATAAATCCATTACCGTCCTAGAAAACAGGAAGGAATTATATAGATTCCCTGAAGATGGAAGGTCTGATGGGAGGAGTAAACATGGAGAGACGAAACCGGTTTGGCTCAGTGAATAGAGCGTCGGCCTGTGGACTGAAGGGTCCCGGGTTCGGCCTGTGGACTGAAGGGTCCCGGGTTCGATTCCGGTCAAGGGCACATCCCCGGTAGGCAGCTGATTGATGATTTTCTCTCTCATCGATGTTTCTGACTCTCTATCCCTCTCTCTTCCTCTCTGTAAAAAATTAATGAAATATATATTTTTTTAAAAAAAACATGTAGAAACCACAACCCCCCAAAACAAAATCATGATAGAAAAATCATAATAAGAGGTACTCCTATAGCACACATATATGCCAGGCATTGCTCTAAAAACTCTGGCACACAGTATCTCATTTAAACCTCACAAAAAATCCTTTGAGATAGAGAACATTATTATCCCTACTTTACCATAAGACCCTGCGTCACACGGCTTTCCCCAGGCCCAGAGCCAGCGAGTGTCAGGGCCGGGACTGAACCCAGGCAGGGCAGCCGAGGGCTCTGCGCTCAGCCAGGTGCGCACTCGGGGGCGCCAACGCGGGAGCCTGCAGGTCAGCGGCCCAGGAGGAGTGGACCCAGGAGGAGCCCTGAGGGAGGGACTCTCGTGAGCCACGTAAACGGGCCTTTGTCCACAGGCCCACACTAATGAGGCCACACCGGTGGTGGGCCGCTGGCCACCTCTCCACCCAGGCTGGTGCCCTGGACACGGGGCTGGGGACAAAAACAAAACCTCAAAAGAAGGACCAGTTTTAAGGACAGACGTTCTAGCTAGAAAACAAAGTGAACAAAGTCAACAGAATAAATTATTTTTAAAGGTTTGATTCATCGCTTCTGAGGGGCAAGAAGGGCTGCTGAATCCATGAAACAAAACAAAGCTATTTGCGGGGGGCAGGGGGGAATTAAAGATCTTAGAAATGAAGAGACTATGTAGCAGTTAACAGCTTATTTCTGGATCAAAAATAGAGGGACGCTGAAACCAGTTTGGCTGTGGATAGAGTGTCAGCCTGCAGACTGAAAGATCCCGGGTTCGATTCCGGTCAAGGGCGTGGACCTTGGTTGCGAGCACATCCCCAGTGGAGGTGTGCAAGAGGCAGTGATCGATATTTCTCTCTCATCGATGTTTCTAACTCTCTATCCGTCTCTCTTCCTCTCTGTAAAAAATCAATATATATATATTTTAAAAGTAGAGGGACTTTGTTAAAATTTCTCTTCACATATTTCCATCTTTCTAAACTCCCTATACTGAACTTGTATTACTTTAGAATCGGAAACATATTTTTAAAAGCAGGAGGTAGGTGCTCAGTGAGATTTGGTTGCAAAGTAGCCGTTCTGCCAAGCAAAAGGGGGTGGATTCTAACCCTCCAACAGCCCGTGGCCCTGTCCAGGCTGGTCCCTGACTCCCACCATCCGTGCTCCATCTCTGGGTCTCTGTGCACACGGGTTCCCCTCCTGGAACGCCCTCGTCTCTCCTCCCCGTTTGCCCGAACGTGCCGGTTCTTCAGCGCCCAGAGATTAGCCTCACTAAGGAAAGGCCTCTGCACCCTGCCACACCCACCGACCCCTCCTCCCCCAAACTCCCAAAGGCACCTGATTCTCCGGCACCTCTGGCTGAGCTGTCCTGAGGGTCACCGTGCTGATGGCTTTTACACCCTTTACCTTCCAGGGAGTCCAAGCCTTGTCGCCCCACCTCTGTGCCTGGCTCCTTCAAGACACCGAGAGGGCACCGGCCTCTCTCTCTTTATACCCCGCGGTGCCCTAGCACACCTGAGGCCTTTCGCAAGCACATCCTCCCGTGTCAGCTGAGTGGATGACGAATGAGCGTCTGTTCCAGGTGGGAGGAGGAAGAGGAAAAAGACTGTCGAAATGCCAGCATTCCGCAGGGCTGTGCCCACCATCGCACACGGGCGGGCGAGGCCCTCGCCAGCCATCCACCTGGTTCCAAACGGCTTTGCACTCCCACACCCGTGCGGGCTCCAGAGATACCTGCAAGCCCAGATCGGCGGGGCTGGAAAACCTAGGGGTGAGGCGGTCTTACGGTGCCTCCCCATGGGTTGTTAGGAACGGGGAAAGCAGTAAACGCACAGTGCAGAAGCTGGGCAACCCCGAGACCCAGGGATCCCGGATGGGCATCCAGAGCCTCCAGATGTGAGACACTGAAAAAGACGCACGTCACTGCGTGTGTCCCCGCCGGGAAGGCATAGCCCACGGTCTACAGAGGAGGCAACATCAGACAACTCCAAAGAGGAGGACATTCTTTTTTTTCTTTTCTTTTTTTTAAGGCTGGGGGTTGGGGCCGAGAAAGGCTACATTCTTCAAAAATGTCAATGTCGTGAAAATCAAAGGGAGGCTGAGGAACTTTGTAGATGAAAGGAGACAAGAGACGTGACAACAGGATGCAGTTTGGGCGCCTAGACTGCATCCTGTGCGGGGAGGGCATGACTGGGTCAGCGGACAAAACCGAAGTACAAGCAGCAGATGGAAGGATCATACAGTGCTCAACGCACTGCAGGTGGGAGAAAACGATGTCCCGTTCTTAGGAAAGCCACGCTAAAATGTTTAGAGTTAAAGGGCTATGATGCAGGCAACTTAATTCTTAAATAGTTCGAGAGAGAGAGAGAGAGAGAGAGAGAGAGAGAGAGAGAGAGAGAGAGGGAGAGAAAACATAAATGATAAAGCAAATGAGGCAACATATTAAAAACAGTGAATCTGGATAAAGGATATCTGGGTGTTTTGTACTATTCTGGCAACTTTTCTGTTAAGTTTGAAAATCAATTTCCAAATAAAAAGTTTTGGGGGGAATAACAGCCAACGAGCCCCTCCCATTTCGACAGGGGTGGGGTGAGGGGTGAGGGTGGAGGAGGCATGAGGGCGGAGCCAGGGAGGATGCTGGCCTCGTGTCTGCACCGGACACAGAAGATCCAGCGCTGCCCACGTGTCCCTCGCGGACACACGTCCTCTTCCAATGTGGCCCCCTCCCCGTACTCCTTCCCTGGGCCACTCCTTCCTCCCCCAAGGCCGGCAGCCTTTGGGGGCCGCCCTACGATACCGGGGTCGAGTGACCCTTTGGGTCTGTTCTTATGTACAGTTAATAGTTCCTGGGAAGGTTCCAACAAGAGAAGGTTCTCTCTCTCTCTCTCTCTCTCTCACACACACACACACACACACACACACACACACACACCATGTTGTGGCTACTACTACTCACACTGCCTGGGTCTAGGCGTTTAGGCCACGCCTCTCCCTTCTGAGGCCTCATGCAGGCTCTTTAGGTCGGATGCCCCGTTTCCCACACCACCATCACCACCGCCAGTGTAACCCCAACGTAATCCCCCCCCCCCAAATCCACACACAGGCACGCCTCCCTCCCCCGGTGCACCATCTAACACAGCTGGGTGTGGTCGCGTCTGCTCACAGCCAGCCAGGGTCTCTCACCAGCCTCACCGCGGGCTGAAGGGAATCACTGGCTTATTAGTTCAGAAATGCGCACGTGCCTCTGTCCTGTGCAGACTACGCCATGTGAGGCAGGCCGGACTCTGAAAGCTGAAGCACCGCGGCGGGGCTGGCTGATTTTAACCCTGTGGAACCATAACATCTTGGCAATTCTACCATCTTATTCAACACCAGAAAGCCAATGATAAAAACTTAAATTTTAATGGTGCCTTTTATGGAGGCCTCTCAAGCTCATCTCATTATCTGTGCATGCTCATCCACATGCTCATTAAGAAACGAGTGTCATGTTTCCCGGTGCATGCAAAGGCCCAAGGCCTGGCCACAGGAGGCTGGTGTTCTAAGTGGCCCTGGGTGGCCCATCGGCCCACTAGACACCACACCGGCTTAGGGCACCACCCAGGATGGGGCACCAAAGAAAACTATTTCAAAGAGAAGAAGATGAGAGAGCAGCAAAAAGGGGCTTTGCGGCTTCACTGCGCAGGTACATTCCGTGGTTTCTAAAACCGTGATTTTCTGTTACGACTTAGAACCCTACCGATGTATTTTTAATTACTTCCGGGGACCCTGACCTGGTCAGCGCTGAGGCCTCTGAAGGTGTCCGCCCAGCCCGCAGAGCAGAGGCTGCAGCCCCAACGGCCAGCACAGGTCCGGCAGGCAGGCACCGCGGCCCAGCGAGGTCCTGAGAGCTACCAAGGACGCAGGACCGACAGGCCTGGGTGAGGACGCATCGGAGGGGGCGCGAGGGAGGGGTGTCGGAGGACACCTGACTTCCGACCTGGGCAATGGCGGTGTCATCCCCTGAGAGCAGGGCTCAGGAAGAGGGCGTTGGAGGTGACTCGCGGGGAGCCGCTGCGTTTCAGATGCTCTGAGTCTGAGGTGCCCACGGGACCCCAGCAGCACGGAGCAGCACAGAGGAGGAGCGTGCTGGGGAGGAGGAGGGAGAGGCACCGTCCAGGGCTGGCCGAGGTGCTGGGAAGGGGCCTCAGGAAGGGCACGGGGGCTGGAGGAAAGGACCCTGTCCCGGGAAGAGGGGGCGGGAGGGTTTGGGGTGGTGGTCAATGCAGAAGCAAGGCAGACAGGGCATGAAGGGATTTAGACATCAGCCGAGGCCACTGGGGGACCATGTTGGGAAGAGCAGTGGCTGCAAAGGAAGGTGACTGAGACAGTGTGCATGGGAGACTCTTGAGAAATTTGCTTGTGAAGGAAAGGAGACAGAAAGCTGCTGGGGAAGGAGAGACGATAGGGCTGTCCTCCCCCTCCCTTCTCCTTTCCCTCCCTCCCTCCCTTCCTTCCTTCCAGGTAAGAGAGGCCTCAGGATGCTCAAATGCTAAGAAAAACCACAGCGAGGGAGAGCTTGTGGGGGGACAGACTGCGGGTGCACAGGGACGCTCTGGCCGTCCTGAGGCACTGGACGGGAGCACGATGAGCCACCATCCCAGGCCAGCAGGACACGTGCGTCATTACCTCCCCTCCACAGAGAGGGGGCCCTAACACTCGGCGTTAAGGACACCTCAATATCGGGGCACGAGGGCCCAGACCTAGGACACGGGTTCCCCGGTCCCTGGCCCTGGTCCTCCTCCAGATCAGCAGTTCTCAGAGGGTCCTTCTCTCGGCCCCACGTGAGGAGGGAGAGCTCCGGGGGCTGCCGACTTCCTCCAGGGCCCACGGGCCGCGAAAGGACTCTCTCACGGGGCTTCAGAATGGCCCGCCGGACGGTCAGAGGCGAAAAGCCCTTTGTAATGATCTGCATCTAGACATCTAGAGCCAAACACCCTTTCTAAGAGAAGCAGAGGATTTTTTTGCTGGGTTTTAACACAGACAGGCAGTCCTCGGGTTATGTCGGAGATCTGCTCCTACGGCGCGATGCAACGCGACTTTCGCCGTAAGTAGGTGCCCGTTTATAAAAGCACCTACGCCACTCACATGGAGCACATACACAGCAGTAACGAAGTGACACTGTTAAAAAACACTTAAAAGAAAGAGATTATTTATTTAATAATAAGATTATTATTAAATAATCTTATTTAATAATATTTTATTAAATAAATAATAGAGTATTAAATAATAAGATTTATTATTAAATAAAAATGTTCATTATTAAAATAATTGTATTTATTGTTTTAATAATAAATTATTAAATATTATTGATATTTAATAAAATTTATTATTAAATATTATTATTTATTATTTTAAAATAATATTTATTGTTAAATTATAATGAATTTAATATTTATTATTAAATAATAAAAGATTTATTAAATAAATAAGAAAAGATTTAATGATAAGATTATTATTAAATAAATAATAAAAAGCATAAAGCACCTATGCACATACATCAAAATGACGGAACTTTTTTTTTTTTTTTAGAAAGGTAGTCTCTTTTTAAAAAAATATTTTATTGATTTTTTTTACAGAGAGGAAGGGAGAGAAATAGAGAGCCAGAAATATCGATGGGAGAGAAACATCAATCAGTTGCTTCCTGCACACCCCGAACTGGGGATGTGCCCACAACCAAGGTACGTGCCCTTGACCGGAATCAAACCTGGGACCCTTCAGTCCGCAGGCCGACGCTCTATCCACTGAGCCAAACTGGTTTCGGCAGAACTTTTTAAATATATATATATAAATAAATGGGAGATGGCAACGTAACCACAAACCCACCATACTGAACCGTCCGGGAATGCCACCGGAGGACAGATCGAGGGGGTGCCGTACCTTACGTTCTTCGGAACTTTACTGAGAGTGGCTCCCCCGTTTGGAAAATCACCCTAACGTCAGCAGCGCCTCCCTTGGCATTTGAGCCACCCACACATCACACCTGCATCTTGTGGGCATTGTGGCTGCTCCCTTCTCAGTGCCCAGGTTCAAGCATCCGACTCTTCCTTCTAGCTTCGGGTAGTCACACTTGAGCAAGTGTATGTTCAGAAACGAGGTATGGTGTAACTAACTTGTCCTGTATTTCTCTCGTACTATATGACAATGGAGGCATTTTTATTGATGTTTCTACATTTATATAAATGTAGGTAAGGTCATAGTGTCTAGGAGTTCCAGTCGGGGTAAGTAGGAGGCATTGCAAATATTTGCTAAATAAAAGGGGACACCATCCCGCACCGTGTACCCCTAGAAGCAAGAGAAGCTGTGGTGTGAGGCAAAGGCAGGGCCGAGCAGGAGCCGAGTGGTCTCGGGCAGAGACCCACACGAATCTCCTGGACAAGGGGTCTCCTGGCGATAGAGCAAATGCGTGGGGCTTAAGAAAACTATTCCATTGGGCACCTTTGGGGAACTTCGTTTCTGTGACTGATTTACACCAGACCCTGTCTCAGCCTTTTCCAGCTGGATGGCCCCGGGTCAAAGCCCACGAGCCAGTCTGCAGGGGCCAGGGCCACGGGAAACGGCCCAGCGTCCGGAGGCGAAGAGGTGCTTACCGGAAGTCAGAGCGGGAGGTGCCAGGCGCGGGCCGGGAATATCCTCTTAATGGACGAGAAGATGAGCTCACATCGTTCGTAAGAGGATGCTTACGGAGGTGTATTTATGGAAAACGCTGCAGCATGAGGAGCTGCGGACTGGTGTGGGAACAGAGACATCATCTCAGAGGGCCTCCGACGGGTGAAGAAGGCAGGCCAGATGTACTCAGGGCTCAGATTCTGAGAGGGGCTGGTTGTTTTTTTTGTGATTTAAAAAAATATATATTTTATTGTTATTTTACAGAGAGGAAGGGAGAGAGATAGAGAGCTAGAAACGTCAATGAGAGAGGAACATCGACCAGCTGCCTCTTGCACACCCCCTACCGGGGATGTGCCCGCAACCAAGGTACATGCCCTTGACCGGAATCGAACCCGAGACCTTTCAGTCCGCAGACCGACGCTCTACCACTGAGCCAAACCAGTTTTGGCTTGGGGCCGGTTGTTTAATGGTGGAGGTGAGGAGGCATCCATTTCCGCGGGCGTGCCCTGCACTGCCAAACAGGGACACGGGGGAAGCAAACGTGCCCTCAGGCAGCTGACTGGCTCCTGGGGCGTCTCCCTACGGAGGGCAGGGGCCTGGGGAGAGAGAGAGGAAGGCGGGCTGCTGGCCTGCAGTGCACACGGGCAGTCTAGAGCGGGCTCATCCACTACACTCACCACTCCTCCTCTCCTCTCCTCTCGCTTTCCCCGTCAAAAAAGTAAATAATAAAACACTTTAGATCCGATCATTTTCCCATTGTTTTTGTATTTTTCCAGGAGCACTTGTATATTAAAAAAAAAAAAAATTTTAAACATCAAGTCAAAACAGCTGTAGGCATGAACAAGCAGACAGACCCTCAAATAAATGAGTTCCTGCCTCCCGTCCCGGGAGAGAGGAGAGGAGCGAGGCTCCGGGGTCTGCCACGCACACCCACAGGAGGAAGCGCATCCAGGAACCAGTGTACGGGCCTCCTGGGGAGCAGACGCGGCCAAGGGGCCGAGAGGGCCACACCCATGAAACAGGGACACCAGGGTGGGGTGGGGTAACCTCCCTCCCAGGGCACACCAGCTCCTCTCCGAGATGAGGCAATGGGAAGCGGAAAAGCCTTCCAGGATTCGGAGAGTCATGCAGGGTCAGGACTGACGAGGGTGAAGCAAGAGAGCCATTGGCTTCAGGCGCAGAATTTAAATGTGAGATGTGCCCAAAAAAAAAAAAAAAAAAAAAAGCTTAGCAATCAAGATATATGATATTTTACAAATTCAAACTGGCCAGCTGAGGTGCAGGCCGTAGGTGTCCTGGAAACAGGGCCCGGGGCAGGGCCAGGCCAATGAGACAGGGTTGGGCAAGTCCTGTGATGTTGAAAGCGTCGCACGTCACGAAGCCCGATGCCACCCCCGGTGCCAGTCACAAGACACGGCACCCTATCCGAAACCCTTACAATTTAGGGTTCTGTTGTTGTTGTTAATCTTCACCCGAGGATATTTTTTTTTTCCATTGGTTTTGAGAGAGAGTGGAAGGGAGAGGGAGAGAGACAGAGAGGGAAGAGCATCGACGTGAGAGAGATACTTCGACTGGTTCGCTGGTGGCCTTTTCCATGAGTCCCGACCAGGGATCAGGGATCAGGGATCGAGCCTGCGACCAAGGTACTTGCCCTTGACCCAAATCAAACCTGAGACGCTTTAGTCTGTGGCAGCGGTCGGCAAACTCATTCGTCCACAGGGCCAAATACCAACAGCACAACGACTGAAATTTCTTTTGAGAGCCACAATTTTTTTAAACTCACACTTTTTCTAAGGCCACTTCTTCAAAACAGACTCGCCCGGGCCGTGGTATTTTGCGGAAGAGCCACACTCAAGGGGCCAAAGAGCCGCGTGTGGCTCGCGAGCCGCGGTTTGCCAAACACTGAGCTAGGGCGATAATTCAGGATTTTTTTTAAAAGAGGTAACGTAGAGTACATCTCATAGATTACATAGTCCCATAGCAGGGTGTGGGCAAGAAAACTCTCCTACCCCCCTTCCCCGCCCCCCTCCCCCCCCATCAAACGAGTGAACATTTCTTCGGCCACCTCTATGCACATTCACATCCACAGAACGGACAGCCAGGGACCTCACATTAGTCCAGGTCACGTTTTGCCATCACGCAAGCTTAAAGAAAAGCTTTCCGTTTTAGACCATCGTGGACTTTGAAAAAATATAAAGGAGTGTGAGTCTTAATAGCATTACATTCGTTTTCTTACAGGAAAAAGAAAAAAAGGCAGCAGATTGGACCCGAATTTTTTGTTCTGAACGTAGGCAGACAAGACAATGCAGCGTCCTCACCAGGGACCCTCCAGAAGAAGCCCTTTCCAAAAGCTGGTCACGCCCAGAGCAGACTCGACAGCAGCCTTTCCCACCAGCCAACCAGCCGCTGTCAGTGAACACCGCCCGTGCGTAAAGCTGTGCAGAGTCCTGGGCGGTGCTGCGACTCACGAGACACAGTCCCGGCCCTCCAGAGCTGAAAGGTTGTAGGGACAAGAACGGAAGCACGAACCATACAATTCTGGCAACTGAAAGGAACTAATCCGCACTCAACACTTTAGAAATGATGGAGCCGGGCAGTTAATGGCAGAAGGAGAGGAGAATCTGGGTTAGCTAAACGCCCTATTAAAAGATAGATAGGTAGATAAGTAGATAGATAGATAGATATAGATTTGAGAGAAAGGAAGAGAGAGAAAGAGAAACACCAACTTGTTCTTCCATTTATTTGTGCGTTTATTGGTTGCTTCTCGTATGTGCCCTGACCGGAGATCGAACCTGCGGACGGAGACAACGCTCTAACAGCTGAGGCACCGGCCAGCGCCCTCACTGCTCCTTCCAGGTGCTTCTCGCATAATCACTGCCCACGTGGGGATGGAATCCCGAGAGGAGTAAAAGATGCCAGCTCGAGCAGTTTGGGTCGAATGTACCTTTGAAGCGAAAATGGCCTCTGGCTTGAAAATGACCTTGTGTTTGGGGAGCCAGCTACGCAGACGAGGGCCGTCCAGGCAGGAGAACGATATGAGATCCAGGGTGGGCACATGTGTGGCAGCTTAGCCGGGCATGGGGATTAGTCTCTGGCAAAGGGCACAGAAGGAGCTGGGGAAGCATAGAACAGACGCAGGGAGAGCTTACCTGCCAGAATGGAGAACTGATGACTACGTCCGAAGCAGCATTTCCCGGTCACCTGCCTCCCGCGCCATGCCCGGTCATGGCTGCCACCATCCCTGGGGGAGGAGCTGAGTGTGGTGGCTTCCAACCTGCACTCTGAGGTCAGAGTCCTTCCCTCCGAACCCAGGCCCTGGTGCCAACCGTGACTGTGGGCAAGCTGCTTCACCTCTCTTTGCCTCAGTTTACTGGTCTGTGAAACCAAGACCAATGCAGGTGCATGAGAGTTTCATTCAACTCTCTCATGAGGGCTGAATGTAAGAGCGTGTTGATTGTCCTGAAAGCAGTACCTAGTATTCTAAGTACTCCATAAAGGTTAGATGCCGTTAGATTTTTTTTATTTAAGTTGAAGTTTTAGTTAAGTATATACTGTAGCCTTACCCTAAGCAACCATATCCAAGAAATCATGGGCTTCTCACGACAGTTATGGCTTTGATGATACGCCTATTACAAGAGGTTAAATCAAAGGCGTTCGCTGAGGGACCAAGCACAATGGGTCTGACGCTCCCATGCTGGCAAGAGAGGCTTCCTCGGGACCAAGAAACTTGATGCCCGACCCTGCAACGGGGAGGATGGGGTGGACCGGCCTCTGACCACCGCCGGAAACACCCAAGGTATGTATGAGACACAGCCTCACCACCCGCTACTGCAGCAGCCGAGGGAGGTGGCTGAGCTGGGGGGTCAGCCTGCATGCCCAGACTCACTGTGCCAACAAATGTGTGACTGTTTCCTGGGACTTGCATGGGCCACTTGCAAGAGAGGCCCCCTGTCCCAAAGGCCCCCTCCGACAGACCCAAGGACCTTCGACGAAAGAGGCCGAAGGTGAATCTCTAAATTTCAGAGGCTGAGGAAGGAAGAATGATTTAGAATAAAGGATAACTTGCTTTTTTTTTTTTTTTTCAAGACGAGTGGAAGTGAATGATCCCAGCAACTCGAGGTGGGGAGAGATGTCTGAGAAACTATGAACTTGGCCAGAAGAGAAAGAATCGGGGGGAAGACTGACATACCTCGAGGTGGGGTGACAGGAAGAGATTAAACCAAAGAATTTATAAGCTTACTAGAGGCCGGGGTTCCTCAGCCTGGCCTGCAGGAATAGAGCCAAAACTGGCTCCCCAACATTCCCCAAGGGGCCCCAGATTGCGGAGGGCGGTTCCCTCTTCCCTCGTTCTGGGTGCATCACCCGAGAACCTCAGCTGCCAAGTCACTGCAGCTCAGCAGCTCCAGTGTTGAGCGCCTGCCCCCTGGTGGTCAGTGCACATCATAGCTACAGGTCGGCAGGTCTGCTGGATGCTTAGGATTTTATATAGAGAGATAAGCATTGCCCATGGACACAGGCAGTGGGGGAGGGGGAGATTGATGCTGGGAGGAAGGGAGAAGGCCGGGTGGGGGAGACATCTGCAACACTATCAACAATTTTTTTAAATGTCCTTTAAAAAGAAAAAACACATCTCTATTACATTTTTTATATGGACAACAAATATACACACAATCAAACAAAAAATAAATATATACTTCCAGGTCCAGGAAGCTGGAAGCTGGCAGACAGCGGTGCTAAGCCAAGTGAACCCTTTTCTGTCCCTCCCACGACCCCCCCAGTCCACCGGCAAAGGACTGGACACACGAAATACTGAATTGTGACTTAAAGTGACCACAAGGCCTTCTACTGCCTGAGAATGCCCATAAAGGCATGGGGACTGATGGCGTTCTCACCCCAGGACAGGGAAAGGACGAATTCTGCTGGAAAAATCATAAAGGGACAGTAGAAGACAAAATTAAAGTCACTTTATGAACACATCCCAATGAGTCGAGTTTCCTTACACTGATTAGAAACACAGTCATTAAAACGGAATGTGTGTCCCTGTACCGACTAAAATCATCTCCCATATCCCCAGCGGCATAGGAAGGAACCACCATTAGCAATAACTGGTAGAGGGGGGAAAAGGAACTGAGGGAAAAAGCAAGGCCGGTGGAAGCAGAAAAGACCAGTTTGGTGGGCTCAGTGGGAACTCATTTGCTCCTCAGCTCTGAGTTCGATGGAATAAAAATAGAAGCGCATCGATGGGCAGCAGAACCCAAGAGCCCCTGGGCAAATGGCCGTGTCCTCGGGGAAATCCAGGTGGCCCGACGGCACGTACAGAGAAGCTGTGGCTCCCCGGGTTCCTCAGATGAGCTTAGGATAGGGTCTTGCTCTTTTAGGCCAGAGCGAAGGCAGCAGGAAAGGGGCACGCCCTCAGGACACAGAGTCACCGGGGACATCAGCCAATGTCCCCGAATCCTGAAGCCCTGGAGGGGTCTGGAGCCAAACCAGTCCCTGGAGTCTGCCAAGTCCCAGGGCAGAAGGCAAAACCCACCATCGCACAACTTCCCCGCTGCCTTCGCTGGGGCAGCTGGAACGTGCGGGGGGGAGAAGGGAGGTGAAGTTTACGTTTAAGACAAGATACAAGGGGTGCTTGCTGCCCCATGGTCTGGGTCAGTGTTCGGCAAACTCTTGGGCCCCTTGAGGTTTTAGCAAAGGCCAGCTTAGGCGTACCCTAGTTAAGTGAGTAACCATGTACCTACCCTACACAGTTTAAGTTTAAAAGATGGGGCTCTCAAAGGAAATTTCGATCGTCGCGCTGTTGATATTGGGTTCTGTGGACTCATGAGTTTGCCGACCGCTGGTTTGGGAGGCGGAGAGTGCCCTGCTTACGAGCGCGCGGTCAGGGGAGACATTGCCCGGCCCAGTCAGTCCCCTTCTGCACGAAGGTCCTCATTCCAGCTGCTCCTTCACGTCCAATTTGGCTTCTTTCTTCTGGGGCTTCTCCTTCAACCCACCACGCCCTGCTTTCCTAGCTCTGTCTTCTGACTTAGTCCCTGAGTTGGGGCCAAATTAATCAGATGCTACTGGATCATCCAGCACTACTGTGCCAACATTCTCATTTCACTAACAAGGAAACGAAAGGACTCGGATCACGTGCCCCGAGCCACTGAGCTGAGACCGGAGCCCGAATCCCCTCACCCCCCAGCACAATACGCCATCACACACCGTCATGCCGACTCTCCAGGGGGGCCCCACTCACCGCCACCAGGCCACCCCCTCCACCTTCATTCTGCTCCCCCAAACACCTCAAAATGGTAGGAGACCCTCAGGGTTAACTTGCCTGAAACAAGCAGGGATGAACGAGATGAGAATCATCTCAACACACCAGGCGGTCACCCTTGAAGAGACTGACCAGTGGCCCCGAACCCTTTCCCAGAGGAACGGGATCGCCGGCTGTACTCGGCGGAGTGCACCTGGGACCCAGAGTCGTGACAGGTCTCCACAGCTGAACGGGAACAAAGGGCAGGGGGAGGCCCAGAAATGAGGGGGGAGGATGCGGACGGGAGTCAAGAACCTGGAAAGATAAGCTGCTATGACTAGTGACAGAACGGAAAACGCTGCCCAGAGAGCCTGTTAAGCAAGAGGAGGGAAAAAAAAATTGGCATCAAAGTGAAACGGGGTTTATGAGATGCATTCTATTCTCCTTACAGCAACTCCCAGGCCATCTGGTCTACTTCCTCCAGGCAGCGTACTGACCTCTCTGTCTTCTTCCCGGACATTCACTGGGATGTTTTTCAAACAAGAATCTGGAATGCCGGCTCCTTTGAACTGTCTGTGTTTAGTCCACATAAGCCCCCCCTTCTTATCATTTAACTAACTCTACCTCCACTTTTGCCTTCTCCCCAACATGCAAATCATAGAACACAATGATCCCAGTTCAAATCCCAGTTTAGACACTTGCTAGCTGTGTGACATGTGCAAGCCTCAGTTTTTCTGGCTGTAAAATGGACACAAATAAATAGCTATCTCATTGCTATGAAAGAAGAAGAACATATATCAAGTGCTTTGCCCAGTGCCTGGAATATATAGTAAGTATCTGCCGTGTTTCCCCGAAAATAAGACCTACTTCGTGGAAACATAATACATCCCCTGAAAATAAGACCTAGCGCGTCTTTGGGAGCAAAAATTAATATAAGACACTGTCCTATTTTCGGGAAAGCAGAGTACTGCTATTATTGCTAAGAGCACTGAAACCTGCTGAAGCTCCATTTGTGGAATTAAGCCTTAGAGGACCCAAATGGGTTGTCCAAGGCCACATAAGGGAGGCAGGAAGGAATCCAGATGTCCCCATTCCGGAAGCCTTTGCCACCTGTCTGCTCCTACACAAACAACATCACTGCCTAACGACCTAGGAATCTGGGTATCTGACCACATCCTCGTACCACAGCTGGTTAACAAGGCCTCCCCATGTTCTAGAAACCATGCAGGCTACACGAAAGCTTTAAGGCTCCTACAAATCAAGGCAGGAAAGTCATCTCCTGTTATGACGGGCAAAAACACAATTAAAATACAAAAATATGGTCTGGCAGGTGTGGCTCTGTGGTTGGACATTGACCTATGAACCAGGAGGTCACAGTTCAATTCCCGGTCAGGACACACGCCTGAGTTGCAGTCTCGATCCCCAGTAGGGGGCGTGTAGGAGGCAGCCAATCAATGATTCCTTCTTGTCATTGCTCGCTCTCTCTATCTATCTATCTCTCTCTCTCCCTCCCTCCCTCTCTCCCTTCCTTTCTGAAATCAATAAAAAATATTTTTTTTAAAAAAGAGATGCGCCTATATTTATTTATTTATTTTTATATTTATTTTTTTAATATATTTATTGATTTTTTACAGAGAGGAAGAGAGGGATAGAGAGTTAGAAACATCATTGAGAGAGAGAATCATCTACCAGCTGCCTCTTGCACACCCCCTACTGGGGATGCGCCCGCAACCAAGGTACATGCCCTTGACCGGAATCGAACCCGGGACCTTTCAGTCCGCAGACCAACGCTCTACCACTGAACCAAACCCGTTTCGGCTATTTTTATATTTATATTTTAATCTGGAGCTGTTGCCCTGGCTGGTGTGGGTCAGTTGGTTAAGTGATGTCCCATGCACTGAAAAGGTTGATAGCTCGATTCCTGGTCAGGGCACATGCACCCAGGTTGTGAGTTCGATCCCTGGTCGGGATTCATATAGGAAGCCACTTCGATGTTTCTCTCCCACATCAACGTTGCACTCTCTCTCTCCCTTCCTCTCTCTCTAAAATCAACAAAACATTTTTTTTTAAAGTCTAGAGCTGCTGCTTGCTTGTGTTGCCCAGTGGTAACGATGCTGCTTGCCATATTTAAGGAGGTAGATGACAGTCAGGCCGACGCCCTGGCTGCCCTTTCCCCAGTTTCGGAAGGCACTTTTTAAAAAAATATATATTTTATTGATATTTCACAGAGAGGAAGGGAGAGAGATAGAGAGCTAGAAACGTCCATGAGAGAGAAACATCGACTAGCCGCCTCTTGCACACCCCCTACCGGGGATGTGCCCGCAACCAATGTACATGCCCTTGACCGGAATCGAACCCAGGACCCCTCAGTCCACAGACCGACGCTCTACCACTGAGCCAAACCGGTTTCGGCCGGAAGGCACTTTTGATTGGGAATACGAGGGAGAGAGAGCCGAGGGGCCAAGGACCAAGGTGGGGCATGGCTGAGGACAACAGTGAAAAAGAAGAAGGGGACAGCGGTGGGCTAAAGGCCCTGCCACTGCTCCAGAGAGTGGCAGCTACTGTCTACACGGCGGGCCTCGCGCTGCCTCGGGCCTGTCCCTCCAGGGATGGCACACGCCAGGGGACCAGGAAGCCCCAGGAAGCACATTCATCCCGAAGCATGAGTCACGCTCAGAGGCCCGGGAAAGAATCCTCTCTTTGTGGCCCTTCCATCTCCTTTTTGGCCAGCGTCCCTCTCTCCTTGGGGCTGGTGTCAAGGCCTTACGAAAACGCAGGCTGAGTGACCTTTCTGATGGAAATGAAACATTCCAGGAGCTCATGTGACCGGGGTGTCTCTTAAAAAATGGAAAGGGAGCGATGAATGAGTGGACCAGCGAGGGGGCATCTGTCCTTCACGTCCCACCGCGGGCGCGGCCAGAAACGGCTGGTGGGCTCTGACTGCAGGGCCCTGGAGCGGGAAGGACAACAGAAAGTACGCTTTCTGATTTCGCCCCCAACCCATTACTTCTCCCTGCGTCAAGTTCGTTTTTTGGCCATGCACGTCTTTTATTATTTTTTAAATCCACCGTGCTTCTTCCAGAGGGTGGAGCAGCAGGAAAGCTGCTCCATAGGAGGGCACGTCCGTCTAGTAGACTGTGTGTGCCCTCACATCAAGGATGCTGCTGTCCCTTCTGCACCACCGGGCGCCCTGGGAGCCACCAGCCCTGCACAGACACCGAACTCCCTGCTGGGGAGCCAGCAGAGTAAAGCATAGTGGGGAGCCAGCCCCACGTTCGGAAACAGGGCTCGGCAACGCCCTC
Source organism: Vespertilio murinus (assembly GCA_963924515.1). Classification (NCBI taxonomy): domain Eukaryota; kingdom Metazoa; phylum Chordata; class Mammalia; order Chiroptera; family Vespertilionidae; genus Vespertilio; species Vespertilio murinus. The sequence continues at coordinate 191,669,067 of OZ004704.1, forward strand.
GGCTACTCCTCAGATTGTCACCCTGGACTGCGACCAACTCCCAAGGTACAAGCACCGACGGCGGCGGCGCCGGGTGGGGAGTCACCTGTCAGGGCCACCCTTCCAAGGAGCAGAGGGCCACGGCCACTCTGTGACCCCGACCACTCAATTAGACACCGGCGAGCTGATGTTAAAGTGAGCCTCGAGGCCAGCGTCGGGGTGGACGAGTGTGGAGGGAGTGAGACAGATCCCTTATTCGGCCTCAGGTCTGTCTGTGGACGTGAGCTGCAGGGGTGGAAAAACAGCACCGTTGCCTTAAGTCACGGCTCAGAGTCCCGGGCCAACATGCACCTGACACCAAGCACCCGGGTGCCTGAATGCTATCAGCCCCTCAGCTGAATGAAAAAAAAGTACAACCCCCTCTCCCAGTGCCTGAGTCCACACACTCTGAAATCCCAGGAAAGAAAAACCTCCCCCAACACGGACATCCGGCCAGACCACAGCCAGGGAGCCAACTCTCGGCGTGACTCAGTTTCCCTCCAAGGAAACGGTGGTAAACGAGAGTTGCCAGCTCCCCTAGGCTTTCCCCCCAGAAACCAGCCACACTTGCCTTTTCAAACGCGGGGGTGGCGGGAGAAAGCAGACCTGACCGGGAGGGCGGGCTCGGAATCCCGCCCAGCACTCCCTCCTCGGCCAGGTGTCGCCACCAAAAAGCGCTGCGAGTCTGCCAAGTAAGAAATTGCCCACACCTTAAAAGGAATGTTCCTGCAATGGGAAAAAATAAAAAAATAAAACCCCAGCAGCCTTGTCTGTGCATTGGGAGGGGAGGGGGGGAGGAGGGAGGAGAAAAAAGAAAGAGATACAAATTTGAACACAGCCTGGCTCTCGTTGGAGGGTTTAGATTTCCCTTCCCTCAAGGACAGCCAGCTCTTCTATGGTTGCTGATAAGACCGGGCAGCGTCGCTTTACGGCCCTCACCCGGGGCTCGGCGTCTCACATCCGGGCCCTCCACATCCTCAGAGACCCTCCTCACGGCAGCGTGGAGGGTGCCCCGTCCCTGCTGGCCGGACTGGACACTGTCCCGGGGGATCCCTGCTGGGAAGGGGCTCTAAGACACAGACCCTGGGAGCAGAGGCAGACACAGACACTGGCCGCCCGGGTGCTGTGCCACCAGCCCCCTCCTGGTGGAAAAACTACCCTTTCACAAGCCAGCACCGCGCTTTCCCTAGCACAAGAGCTGTAACACGGCCCTTTCCCCCAAAGTGACACCTTCCCCTTGAGGGACGAGATGCAAACCCGACACACGCGAGTGAAACAGACACGGGGTGAAGCTCGCTAACGCATTGGACGCCTTTCATCCCGCGGCCCGGGGCTCTTCCATCACTCGATAAATGTAAAAACTCACACCGCACCGCTGTAAAGGAGGGAGGCGGAGGAAGTGTCGCTTTCCCACGTTACTGTCAGTGCATCTGAGGAACAGCCCACGGAAAATCCCCTTCTCTGACCATTGGGGGTGGCGGGGTGGGGACCCCGCATCACTATCCTCACGTCGCAGTCAGTATGTGTGAGGAGCCACCCTCAGCTGTAAGGAAGGAGCTCGGGGCGAAGCGGAGGGTGGGGGAGGCTGAGCCATAGCCACCGCCCGTGCAGAAGTGGGCCTGGTGGAGTCTCCGCTCCGGAACCTGCACCTGGCCTTCCCACAGCTCCGGACCGCACACCTAGAGCTCAGGGGCTTCCTCTTTTTCTCCTGCTGCTGCTCCGAGATGGTCCGGAAACATCCCTCACTCCTGAACCTTCAAGCGACCCAAGTTGTTTCGCTCCAAGGATCAGACGGAATGCATTGGTTCGGCCCCTGCTGCCCCCCACTTACCCATCTCTGTCCCCAAATACAAAAACCCTGTAAAGGGGGGCCACGCCTCATCTCAGCACACCCCTTCACGCCTCTCTAGACCAAGATGTCCTGCAGCCCCCTCCCCTCCCCTAATCCACTTGTATCATTGGTTCATTCACCGGAGCAGGCAGGAGAGAATCCCAGCAGACCAGCCACCCCTCCTCCCCCTGCCCCAATACCTTCTGTCCCCACAGGCATGCAGATGCAGCTCGGCCTTGCAACCAGAGGGAAAACCCAGCTCTCCAAGGGCTATCCTTTCTGAGGGGACGAAAGGCAAGGGGCAGTCCTGCCACGGGAGAGAAGCGGATGGTCACATGCTAGCGGCTCAGAGCTGGAGGTACCTCATTCCCGAAGACACGAGATCGGGGATCAGGGACCTGGGACCTGGGACCTGGGACCCGGGACCTGGCCCATTGTTTTTCTAGAGAGAAAGACACTGCACCACCCCCATTCAGCCCTACGCTTGATCCTTCTTCCTGGTTACACAAAGAAAGGACCCAGGCCTCCTGAGGACAGAGGTCTGAAGGCCAGAGCAACAGCTCACGTGTTGTTACTAAGTGCTGTGGACACAACAGAAATGAGGAGCAGAGCCCCCAAGGTTAGGCTGGCCCCGATTTCCCTCCCGGGTCCCGCTCTTTCCCTCCTGGGAGGGCACGAAGCAGCATCCGGACCACCTGCCACCCTAGGCTCTGTACCTGAGGCAACTAGACTTCCCCCCAAGGAAACTGGAGGAAGGGGGAGGCACGGTGCTGAGAAGGGAGGGAGGGGGTCAGTTCTGCCTGGGCATACACAGAAAGAGGGAAAGAAAGCCACCTGGGAAAGAGGCCAGCGTCCCTCTGCCCTTGCCAGAAGCAGGGATGAACAGTCTTCATCTCAGCCCTGCCCCTCCCGCCGATGACTGAGGACTGGAGATCGGAGGGGGGGAGAGAGAGCTGGCGGCCAGGGGGCTGGGCCGGGCCGGGCCCCAGGGTGTGCAGTCCACGAGCTTCTCCGAGCACCCCGGGGAGAAGGCAGCGGGGTCCTGCGGGACGGGTCCCTCCCGCAAAGTCCTCGGCCTCCCACGAAGGAGGAGGGTCTGTGATTTCCACGCCCAAGCACTGGCTCCCTAACTTCCAACAGACTGTCGCCCCCCGCCCTCCCGCTTTGCCCTCCCGGGGTGGCCTCGCGGGGTGGCCCGGAGGAAGGGGGTGTCAACCTCCTGCAGCGGCCGGAGCTCCCCGCCCGGCCCCTTCCCCGGGCCTCTGCTCCGCGCCCCCTTTGTTTCCAGGCGGGGAAAGTTGCCAGCCGCGCACCCCTTCCCCAACACGCCCCCCAGGGCGCCCATCCCCCTCGGGGATCCCCGAGCCCCGGCGCACCCGCCGCCCCGCCGCCAGCCCTCCTCTCGGCCGCTTCGAAACCGAAAGCAAGGAGGAGGCGGGACGGGGCAGCGCCCCCCGCCCGGGGGGGGCCGGGTCTCCCCATCCCCGCACCCGCCCGCGCCCCCTCCCTCGCGCCGGCCGCCGCGCGCGGCCACCCCTCTGGGCGGCGGGGAGGCCTCTCCGCGGGCACCGGGGGCACCTACCGGTGCGGGGCCGGGGCTGGGCCGGGGCCGGGGCCGGGGCCGGGCAGGGCTGGGCCGGGCCGCGCGCGGGCAGGTGCGGCCGGGAGCGCCGTCTCGCCGGCGGGCTCCCGCTCCTCCTCCCGCGCCCGGGCCGGGGCGCTCTCCCGCGCCGCCGCTCCCCGCCCCCACGCCGGCCGTGGGGCTCCCCCTCCCGCGCCTGGTGGCCGGCCGTGCCCCCCCCCGCCCCCCCTGCGCCGCCGGCCGCGGGCGCCGCGCCCAGACCCGCACCGGTGCCGGCGCCCGCCGCGGGGCCCGGGGGCTGCAGCCGCCGCAGCCCGGCCGGTCGGAGCCCCCGGCGGCGGCGGCGGCGGCGGCACTCACCCATCGCGCGGATGCGGGCGGACTGCACATGCTCGCGGCTGACAGGCGCCGGCCTCCGGCCCCGTTAACTCCTTGCTCGTCTGCGGCCGCCGGGTGCGCGCCCCGGCCGGCCCCGCCGCCTTCCGCAGCCCCGAGTCCGCCGCCGGCCGCGCCCCGGGCGCCGGGAAGCGCGCCCCCCGCCGGGCCGCGGCGCAGGTGGCCGGCCGGGGCGCGGGGCTCCGGGGCGCTCCAGGCCCCCCTGCCGCGTGTGTTTGGGGTGCTGCCGGAGCCCCGAGGAGGGCACCACCGCCCCCAGCTCGTAGGAGCTGTGGGGGCGGACTGCGTGCACAGACATCCACGGCAGGGACCCTGCAGGCCATGACCCGCCGTGGTGTTCCGGGCAGCTCGGCCACTGAAACGGCCCTGCAAGGTTGTTTGCAGTTGGCCCCATTGTCAAGGTGGAAAAACTGAGGTCTGTGGAAGTGAAGGAGTTCCCCTCAGGCACCTTCTGAAACCTCCAGCGTCCACGGGGTGATTGTCAGCAGAGGTTAAATAAGGTTATTTCTGAGGTCAATCTAGGATTCTTCTGTTGGAAGGTGGAAAATGCTGGACGTCATCTGGAAAGCCTGGAGATTCTGGAATGTGGACTGGGCGGTGGGGAATCCTGACGGGAGAGGGGGGGTGAGGGGGGGGGAGCCTGACTTGAGACAGGCCCCTCGAATGGGTCCTAGGTCAGGGCCTAGCTCGGGTCCTGCAAAAAAAGCTGAGCAGGGAGGGAGTGGGAATACAACCCAAGCCTTGTCTCCACGCCAAGCCCGAGTCCTGGTACTGGGTGCTGCAGCCAAGAGAAAGGGGCATTTTTAAAAATATATATTTTATTGATTTTTACAGAGAGGAAGGAGAGAGGGATACAGAGTTAGAAACATCGATGAGAAAGAAACATCGATCAGCTGCCTCTTGCACACCCTCTACCGGGGATGTGCCCGCAACCAAGGTACATGCCCTTGACCAGAATCGAACCTGGGACCTTTCAGTCCCCAGACCAACGCTCAATGCACGGAGCCAAATGCCCAAGGCCTTGTGGGGTGTCCTTTTGTAAAATAAGCCATGCAGAGGGGGTGCCCTTTTCTAATTCTCACACAAACCCGAGAGGTCTGATTGCCGCTTCTCTCCCAGCTGCCTCCTCCTTTTTATCGCACGCCACAGTGACTAGGAGTTCTCAGAGGCCTAAGGCAGCATGGCGTCTTCTAAGAAAGGGAACCTGAGGTTCACCCGGCGGGTCTTACCCCGCTCTGGGTGAGAAGCGGGGCTGCTTTCCTACCGGCTGATCCTCGCCCGAGCCTGTGTCTTCCCCGAATTGCCTGACGGGGTCTTCCATCGACTTCCTGTGCCGGGTCCGGGATATTCAAAAGTGCACCCCGACCGAGAGATGGTGATGTGGACAGGGAGTCCTAAGCCCGTCCCACGGACGCCCTGTTCTGGAGCTGGCCTGGTCTTTCTTTCAATGGGGGCAGAAGGCGTTATGTCGCATTTCTCAAGCCAATGGAGGAAGTGCATATAGCAGCCATGTGGTGTCAGGGTCAAGAGCCCTTAGCTTCCCTGAGTTAGTTCCTCCTCTGCAAAATGGAGACAGTATGGCCTGTTTCGTAAGTATAGCTTCATGACTCAGTAGCGTAATGCACGCAAGGTTCTCAGCACCGGCCTTTGATACTAGAAATGTGTTTCCAGCTAGGATTACCCTGCAGGGGGAGGAGAGAAAGGGTCAGGCTATGGTGAGGCAGGTGAGCTGCCCCTAGAACGCTGTCAAAGAGGCAGGAGAGAGCCCTCTCTCGGGGAAACCTTGGCAAGAAGTGGCTTTAGTTAACCTGGCCGAAAAGCCCACCTGCTAAAGAAGGATCTCCCTGTGGCCTCTTGCTTTGGGGGCCCCGTTCTCCGGTGCTGGTTTTCTCCCAGTCTGTGACCGGCTCCCTCCCAGACTCTGGGAGGCAGCATTGCACAGAGGAAGGCATACTGGGCTGGAAAGGCAGAAGATCTGAATTCAGGGTAACTGACCCGCGGGGCACGGGAGGTGCAATGCCTAGTCACTATCCTATTCTGGGACCCATAAAAATGCTTGACTCTCTTTTAAAGTTGGAGATAAAAATTAAACGTTGAAGTCTAGGAAAATATTTCCATATGTCATATTCATGTGTTCATCCTTAGCGTAGAAGCCAATGCATACATTATTTGCCTAGGTGCCGGTTACAGAACCAAAAAGAGGGAAGAGTTAGGAGCTAAGGCAGAAAGAAGGCTTGGCATCCGCCCGTCCCCACCTTGTCCAGCTCTCCCATGGATGGAACTCCATGATCTGAGCTTGCTTCATTCCTAAATTAGGAATCATTTCTTCCTAACAAAAAACGTATGTGATGCCTTACAATTGACATATCTTACCCCCGTTTTATAAATGAGGAAATCATTTAATCAATATTAAGGTAGATTATATGTTTACTGGATGTCATCTGGAAAGCCTGGAGATTTAATTAAATCTTATATTTAATTAAATATTATATTAGATATAATATGTAATCAATTAAGGTAGATTATATGTTTGGTCAAGGTTATGCTAGTAAAGGCAACATGCAGTTCAAACTCAATGGCACCCCATCCACTGTCCTTTCTAGCTTCCCTGAGAAGATTTCAAGTAAGATCAGGGCAGAGCAGTCTGCTACGGACTCAGACCTAACAGCGCACTGAGTGCTCCCCTGGCTTCCCACCCAACGACGGTGAGACATGCATTCAGCGTTGTGCGAACGGGTGAGGAGGTGACCCTGGGTGCAGGTAGGCATGGTAACGGTGGACAGTGGTTCAAATACAGACTCAAGTTGAAGGGCCCCGAGACAAACTAAGCCCCAGCAGATGCCAGCCCTTCCTTTGCCTTCTTGTCTTGTCAAAGCAACCTGGATTTGATTCAGACTCCACATCCTCGGCAGACAGCTTAAGGCAGTCTATTTAACCTTCTTGGGCCTACTTCCTAATCTGAACAGTGGAAATAGCAATAAAAACCACGTCCAGCCCTAACCAGTTTGGCTCAGTGGATAGAGCGCCGGCCTGTAGACTGAAAGGTCCCGGGTTCGGTTCCCGTCAAAGGCATGTACCTTGGTTGCGGGCACATCCCCAGTAGGGGGTGTGCAGGAGGCAGCTGATCAATGTTTCTCTCATTTGTGTTTCTAACTCTCTATCCCTCTCTTTTCCTCTCTGTAAAAAAAAAAAAAAAAAAATCAATAAAATATATATTTTTAAAAAATAAGCAAGCCCATGACCGTTGCAAGCATAAGTAAGACGATTCATGTTAGGTCGCTAGCATGGTGCCAGGCACATGGACGTGCTTAAAAGTCCCGGCCTCAGTAGGCAGTTGGTGCTAGTTCCTTCGCCAAGCAGGGAGCAGAGTCTTTCAAATGTCTTCGCAGTCTCCTCAGTGCCCTCAACGTGTTAGGATCTCAGCCATATTTTCTGAAAGACAAGCACGTTCCTGCCCTTCTATGAAGTAAACCGTTCGCGAAGGGGTTGCTCTTCTCCAGGTAATCTTCTTGATGACTCTCTGTACACTTGTTAGTGCGGTTTGGTCCCCTGCGGGGTTGCCCTCTGACTGTAAGCCCGGAGCGATGTGGCTCATGAGGGTGATTCAGGGGAGGGCCTGGCCCGCAGCCAAGTTGGGAAGGACATGGTAGGGAGCGGGGAAAGAGGGGGCCGAGAGAGACTAAGCACAGTCTGTCCCAGATGCTAGAAAAGAGAGCAGGGAGGCATTGGAGTCAAAATCAGTCTTGAGTTTGAAATCAATTGGACCAGCTTTACAGGAGAAAGAACGGGGTGGGGGAGTGGGGGGGGGGGTAAGGGGAGGACCCCCGAGGGAGCCCATGCACCCTAACAAGCATACAGAAACCTTTCCGTTCCCCCTGAAAGTCATCAAGAAATTTACTAATGGCGGACAAGAGCAACTCGTTTATGGACGGTCTGCCTTTTAAAAGGACAGAAAAGTTCTTCTCTTTCAAAAACTAGGGACATGGTCTTGGCAGTAAGAGTGGATGTCAGGACAATTTGCGGGAGTCGGGAAATGGAGGGGTATCTTTGTACGAGTGCCCTTTTTTCGTCTTCATTGGATTTATTGGGGTGACACAGGCTCACAAAGCAGGTGTCAGGGGCGCAGTTCCACAGCACAGCACCGTGTGTTCACCACTCCGAGTCAAGTCTCCTCCCATCACCACTCATCCCCTCTCTGCTTTCCTCCACTTCCCCCGACAATCCTCCCTTCCCAGCAATCACCACTGTTGTCTGTGTCCATGAGTTTTTTCTCCTCTTATATTTTTTTCTTTCTTGCTCAATCCCTCCACCACTACTCCATCCAGCCCCGCACCCCGCCCTGACAGCTGTCAGCCTGCTCTCTTCCTAGGAATCTGTCTCTCTCTTGCTTGTTAGTTCATTTTGTTCATTAGATTCCACACGAGTGAAATCATATGGTACTCGTCTTTCTCCGAGTGGCTTGTTTCACTTAGCATAATGCTCTCCAGGTCCACCCATGCTATTACAAAGGGTAATATTTCCTTCTTGTTTATGGCTGAGTAGTATTTCATCGCATAAATGTACCATAGTTTGTTTTTTTTATCCACCTATTTACTGATGGACACTTCTTGAAACAGGAAGGAAAGAGGCTAAGTTGTGTGAACTAGTATCATTTAGAATTCTTTGACTGCAAGCAACAGACGCCTGCTTTAGCGACCTTTAGTCTGAAAGGAATTTATTGGGAGCATATGATCAAGTGGGTCATGGATCTCAAGAGAATGTTGGCAGAATAGGCCGTGTGCCCCGGGTGAGCCGTGTGCCCAGGGGAAGCTGTGGGACCCAGAGGAAGGGCCGGTGAGAACCAGAGGAGGAGCGGACTCTATTCGTGTGGTCCTGAGATAGTCACCATAATACAAGCAGACTGCCAAATGAGGAGCGGATTCTATTTATGTGGTCCTGAGATAGTCACCATAAAATAAGCAGATTGTCAAATGACAGCGGGGAGGGGAAGGAGACCTGGGGGGAGATAAGAGAACAACCCAAGGGCTGGTATGCATGAATACAATCAACAAACACAGAACTCTGGGGAGGGAGGGCATGAATAGGAGGGGGGGGGGCAATGGTAAGCTATGTACACATATAATACCTTAATAAAAAAAAAATAATAATAAATAAAATAAAAAAGAATGTTGGCAGAATACACTTGAAAAGGTGAAGATCTGGACAGTTTTGGGAGCCCAGACAACAGGAAGTATCTGAAAAGGGCTCGGGGCTCTTCTGCAAGAACAACTCCAATCTTTTTATCACTTCTGCTCAAGTGTGAAAGAGTCAAGTTTGCCTTAGTTGAACCATGCAGCCACCAGGAAGCTCTGAAAAGTGCCGGGACAGGAAAGCATGGATGGCTGAACAAAACCACCGCTTGTTCTGGGCTTGGTCTGGCGCTGGAGACAGGCAGGCCAGGGAGGAGTGAACCTTGGGAAGTGCAAAAGGTCGTTAAGGAGGTCCTTGAATGTTCACAAATTGCCTCTGAGGGTTTGAAGGGAGCACCAGTGCAGGGAGGAAAGAGGAATTAGACCTGGGAGAAATGGCCAAGTTGACTAAAGCTTTGTCAGGAAGGTTTGCTGTGCATCTGTCCGTGTGGGAAAGGGGTGTGTACTTTGCACAGAGCTCTCAGAGGATGTGTGTTCCTGCCTTGGGGATGTTTAAAAGTCATGTCCTCCCTCTCTTTGCAGTCGTCAGAAGAAAATACGGTGGATAGGACTCTGCAGTATTCATGAGCACCGTGCGCCTGGAAATGAAGACCTCCCCATTCTGCGGCCATGTGAATTCATCCATAAAGCATTAAGACACTGATGTGTGCGCACCAAGACAGCCCTGGAAATTAATGCAGTTACATAAGGCTAGCGGCAAATTGAGGTGAGGGTCAGGGGAGGCCAATGCTAAAAGAAATTAAAGTGAAAATATGAACATACATGGAAACTACATTATTCCTTCCTTCTAAGTGTGGGTTTGACTGGGAAGGTTGTAAATTGGAGGGGGGGAGGGTGTAGAGTTGATTATGAGACTTGGGAATCATGGGGAGAGCCACCCCCCACTCCCCAGCTGCTCTCATTTCCAACTCAGCAGTCAGCCCAAGTGCTGGGCAAATGTGAAAGAATTTCTGCCCTAGAGATTAGAAACCAAACTCCAGGCTGCTCACCTCCCCTCCGTGCCTCCCTTTGCCAGGACACAAGGAGCTTAAGTCGTCTGAGGAGGGACAAAGGGGTATTGTTGAGGGGAGCCTGGTTCTGAGAGGCTTTGCAACTAATAGCTTTCATGCCGCTATCTTAGCCCTTCTGCCCCGGGGGACACTGCGTGCCTGTCCCCACTCCACTGTATCAGTTCAAAGGGAAATTTCAGCCAGACGCAGCGATTGCAGAAGGATAGCTGGGGATTTGGCAACGTTAATAGGTTAAGATTCCCTATCGCGACATCTCATCCAAGTCTCGGTGCCAGGCCCCACTAGGTCCTGGGATGGGTTCGAGTGGAATAATCTTTCTCTTTGTAATTCTGAGGCAAAAAGGTTTCTCCCACGGGAGCTGGCTGAGAGGCAGCCCAGCCTGGGGGTGGGGTAGGGGTGTAGGTTGCATCCCCGAGGATAGGATAAAACCCGTTTCAATTCTTTTCTCCCTCCTCGTCTAGGCCCTTCTAGGAGAATCCTGCCACCTTCGGGAAAGGCTGCAGAAGCCCGGTGGGTGAACACTCCCAGAGACTCTATCTTGTCTGGGGAATTGGTTCGCTCGAGTTAGTCTTGACGCTAATTGATTCACAAGTAGGTATTTAGTGTCTTCTCTTCCCGGGTGCTGCGCCATTGCAAAGAACTCGCTACCCAATTCAGCAACGACCAATGTGCCGTGTACTGTACTAAGGATGAGGGTCAGACAGGTAGAAAGATTGGGAACTGCCACAGGGAGATGGGAACAATACACAAGGGTCTCACCCCGCACTCCCAGGGACTGCTTTCAATGCTGCGCCTCTCATGCCCAGGAAGGTGCGTGACTGCCTGTGTTCTGTGATGGGGCTATTTCTACGTCTGGCTTTATATCTCCCACACTCTATTTGCCAAGTAAACTCCCAGGCCTTTTGGCTCAGAATTGACCAGTATTTGCAAATTTACGCACCTGTTTCTGTCCAAAGAATCTTCGCCCTTCTTTCTTGCCCTCAGCGTAGGTTTGCTTCCTCTTATGTCCTTCAGCAAGACCCAGACCTAGGAGGGGGGCAATGCCATCTTTGGTAGATTTTTCCAAATCTGTGGGCAGTCACGTCAGGCACAGAGGGCTGTAACCCCCCAGGGAGTACAGTAGATGGGTCTAGGGACAGGAAGGGCAGATGGTGGGGTTTCTACTAACACAGGAGGAGGACGCAGAGGTGCTCAGTGCCCTGCTCTGGGGCTGCGTGCCTGTGCTCGGACGCATAGCCGATGAAGGAAACCGGTTGCTCAGGGCCTCATCTTCATCCTCATCCTCATCCAGTAAGCGTCCTTCTGGGCGTTTCTGTGATGGAGATAAATACTACAGCACGTCCTTGAGCTTTTACTATCTAAATCCCAGTTGGTGTTCGAGGAAGACAGGGCCCCGTGGGTCCCACTCCCTGTCATAATGGCCATTTGCCCACTTGGAATAGAGCTGAATGATGTTCCAGACACTAAGAATGTCGCAGGAAGGGTCGGGAGGCCTCCGGTGCTACAGTGGAGGGGTGTGGAGGAATGTGGGAGGGCGTGGGGGAAGGAGAAGGGGTATAGGGGAGGAAGACGGGCTCCAGGCCTTCTCCTTGAACTCACTTACCGCCCTGCTCCCTCTCAGAACCTCACGAAGTCAGGCCTCTGGACTACACCCAACCAGCTTCACCTTCCTCCTTTCCTCAGAAGGAGAACTATGGCTGAATACGGCATTTCCCTTGAAGGATGTAAAATGGGTTTGGATTAGAACTAGGCCCAACTTAACTCTGTTTCCAGACTTGTGTCTGCTCCTTCAAGACCTGGACAACTGCCAGACCACAAGAGCATGGTGTATAATAGGAATCCAGTAACGCTGTTGTGGTCATAGCTTAATTGCTCTGAAGAGGTAACAGAGATCCAGCAATGTGAGTCCCTCTGATCAGAACACTGATCCCCCCCCCCATGCACACACACACACACACACACACACACACACACACACAGACTCCCCCAGGTCTCCACTGGCCATATCCCTCCCCAAGATTTTTAACCAGTTAGAGGCAGTTACTCCAAAGGAATGGCATTAAACGTAAGGGATAGAAAGTGCTGAGGGCAAATTCTGACTCTTTGACGGGCAGACTGTGGCTTTATTGAGTTATTTCTCAACTTCCCTGAATTTCAATTTTCTACTTTACTGGTGAGATCAATACTTTTAAAACATTTTAATAGCTTTCTTAGAAAAAATGATTCATACTCCTTATAAAACATTTCTGTAATATAGAAAAGAACAAAGCAGAAACTAAAAGCATTCAACCAAATTTCTATAGCCAAAGATAATTGCTGCTAATGTTTGAAAATACTCTACCCATATTTATATACATAGATATGCATCTAGTTATGTAATACATATATACCATTTTACATAAAATAAGCCATGTTATACATACTTTTCTAGAAGTTGTTTCAATTGAAATTAATAAATATCTTTCCATATCACTAAATATAATTCTTCAATATAAGTGTTAATGGCTGCAAAGTATTTTATTTTCTAGATGAATCATAATAATTTACTTAGTAGGTTGAAATAAATGGATATTTAAGTTGTGTCTTTTTCTCTATTTTGTTATTATTGCTGTTAATAAATATTGGGGACAATATATTCCTGTCAATCATCCTTCTGCTAACACACACTGTGAGGAATATTGAATGATGTAGCTCAAGAAAGGACACAGGAATCCTGAAACCATGTCAGTGAAAGCAGGGATTTAAAGTGGAGAGCTCGAGCTGGTTTGGCTCAGTGGATAGAGCGTCAGCCTGGGGACTGACGGGTCCCGGGTTAGATTCCGGTCAAGGGCATGTACCTTGGTTGCGGGCACATCATCCCCAGTAGGGGGTATGCAAGAGGCAGCTGATCGATGATTCTCTCTCATGGATGTTTCTAACTCTCTATACCTCTCTCTTCCTCTCTGTGAAAAATCAATAAAATATATTTTAAATAAATAAATAAATAAAGTGGAGAGCTCGAGCTGGTTTGGCTCAGTGGATAGAGTGCCAGCCTATGGACTGAAGAGTCCCGGGTTTGGTTATGGCCAGGGACACATGTCTGGATTGGTTGCGGGTTTGATCCCCAGTAGGGGGTGTGCAAGAGGCAGCCTATTGATGAATCTCTCTCTCTCTCTCTCTCTCTCTCTCTCTCTCTCATCATTGATGCTTCTATCTCTCTCTCCCTTCCTCTCTGATATCAATAAAAGTATAATATATAATAGTAATAAAATTAAGTGGAGGGCAAAATTTTAGTGATTCTCACCTAGAAAAATTTTAGTGATCCTCACCCCTATAAATGACTTCCCATCTCAGGACCATTACCGCATCTGCACAGTACTGTCTCACTGGCTTTGAGTGGCAAGTGTAGAAACTTAGAGAAGTTTCTTACTCTGAATATTCTGGTGGATTTATTTCAACACTAATGTTTTGTTTAGAAACAAACAAGAGTGTGTTTTGTTCCAGAGAACCTGGATCTACTTAGGAATGATCCTAATGCCCCACAGGGAAATTCCTGCTTTCAGGGTCAGATCTTTCTAGGAGACAACTGAGAGTGTCCCCAATGGCCAATGGGACAATGTATAGTGTTTGAGCAATGCCTGTCAGTTTCCTACCCTGGGAAGCTATGTTCTGCTCCATCCCAGCCTCCCTTCTTATGCATGAGGCCTGTCTGTAGGCATCACCTGGTTTCTTTAGGTGGGCTCCATTCCATAGTTCCTTTAGGAGGACTAGTAGTGCCTCCTTTGGATGTGGCTCACAAAACTCAGAAGTTGGATATGCAGAAATCCTTTCTGGGAAGGTACACTGTGCACACCACTTCTCTGTAAACTCCAAGGCTCACTCCCACGTGAACAAAGCTCCCCGTATGTGGGTTCCCTCACTATGCCACTGAGAAGTTTGGTTCCAGCTCTATGTCCTCTCACTTAATCTGTGGCAAAGCAAAGGTCATCCTTAATCCACGGCTTGCACTTTGCCTGGAAGAGACTCTTCCAGTCCCTTGCCCACATGGCATGACTGGGTGACATGGAATAAGTGCCCAGCTGGTGGTCTGTGCATTTCTGGAGCCAGGTATCCGGAGCTGGGAAGGGGGAGGATGTTTTTTTCCATCTTCCCTACTTCACTCCAGTCTTATTACCATGAGATTTTCTAATCCCCTTTCCTGAAACTATGCAAAATTGAACAGGAACAAAGTATGCAGAGTTTAAAGTCTCCACTTTAGGCAGAGATTAAAGGCCCACTAACCACCTTCTGAGGTGATGAAAGCACACTGTGGTCAGAGCAGAAGGAAACAGCTCTGGCCCTAGGTGTGCATGGGGGTAGAAATGCTGGGGCTCAGGGCCCTTTAAGAAAACAAGCCATTCCAGGTGTCAGACAGGGGGGTACTAGACTCATCAGGGTGATCACTTAATATGAATGTCTAATCACTGTGTCGTATACCTGAAATTTATATAATACTAGGGGCCCAGTGCATGAAAATTCATGCACTGGAGGTGTGTGTGTGGAGGGGGGGTCCCTCAGTCCAGCCTGCCCCCTCTCAAGTTTGGGAGCTCTCAGGGGCCAGAGGTGACCCGGCAATCAGGGAAGGCAATGCCCCCATCACACCTCTGCTGCAAGCCTTGGGCAGCCCTGGTTACCTGAGCCTCAGGTGGCCCTGGATGGCTGGGCAGCCACCATTCCAAGCTTGCCTGTGCCTCGGGCCAGCCCTGGGCACTGCCATCTTTTGATTGTGGGCATCACCATATTTTAGGATGTAGCAGTCAATCAGCATATCCCCTCCTTATTGGCTGTGGGCACTGCCATCTTTGTAAGAGTGTGACGGTCAATTAGCATATTCCCTCCTTACTAGACAGGAAGGATTGTGTGTCAACTCTAACTGAAAAAATTTTTTTCAAAGAAAACCCACCCTGACCACTAGATGGCGCTGAGAGATAGCCTGCGATGTCCCAGCAGGTCAATTAATGGTCACCACCAGGACTTGGATAGGGGAGACAGGTTATGGCATCTGCACTAACCCCCTTTCACAAAAAGGATCTAGCAAAGAGAGCTCCCAACGGGATATGGGCCCTGACACTTGCAGTAAAAACCCTGAACCTGAGCAGGATGATCAGAAGCGCAAGATGAAGGCCTGGCTGGTCAAAGGAGATAACAGGCCTATTGGTTTCACACCAAGACACCGAGGGAAGGGAGGGGGGAGGGCTGCAATGGCTACGTCCTCTGGATCTATTCGTGCACTTCCTGTCTTCCCTTCTCTGGGAATCACTCTTGTAGCAACCGCTCAGCCTGGAAGGCACCCCGTGGAGGGATGCGTGCGTCCCTGAAGCAGAGGAAGCAGTCTCACAGCCCTACGTGCAGGTCCCAACCCCAGACAGCAGGCCACTTCCTGTCAGGTGAAGCAGCTGCTTCCAGGAGGAGAGGCAGGGAGGCCCTCCGAGGTCCGGTTCGCCCTGGAGGGAGCCACCTACTCCTCCACACTCTCCCTCCCCTGCATCCTGGCCCACGGTGGACACTTCCCAAACACGTATTAAATGTGGGAAAGCAGAACCCTGGCTCACCAGCCCTCTCACACTGCTCGACTCCGGGACGAGCTGGTGAGAGACTCAGGCAGAACGGAGTGTGGGGGTACAGTAGGGGTGGGAGGGAGACTTTTCTTTCTCTCAGCTTGGGTTTGTCATCCGAGGAAGAGGTAGTAATGGCCAGCCTCTACGGAGTACTAACGTAATGCCAGTCCTGAGCTTCGATGAGCTGGGATTTGAACTCTAGAAGTAGGACCCCAGGGGCCGAACACGGTCACCTTGAGAATTCAAGTGTCTGGAACTGCTACCTCACATGACACAGAAGAAGGAGCCGAGGTGCCAACCCAGCTCCCTGGTTGGCCCGAGTTGCCTTGGCTTCTCAGAAGCTGGCGTCTCTTCCCACCCCCCCCACCCCCCCGCGCTCTCCCAGCTGCTTCAGGACCAGCCTGCTACTTGGATCTGGGCCCTGCCCGGCCCTCCTGTGAGCAGCCATTGTTTATGATGGAGATAAGGCAGCTGGTTGAAAACCATGGTGCGGTGATTTGTAAAATGATCTAGAATCCCAGCCAGAAGCCTGGATTTACCCAGTCCTCCTTCCCTGAGTTCCATCAGCTGCCAGCGTAGCTCCCTCCCTGCCATTCCTCCCTCCCTGCCATCCCCTCTGCCCCTCTTTCACCTCCCCTGACTGAGCTTCCTCCCCCACCCCCCCTCCTCCTGGCTCTCTCCTGCTTGGGGAGCCCACAGCTGCACTGGACAAATCCTTTCCCACTGATGTATGTTGTCATTACATCAGCACTGCCCTGTGGTCCTCCACTGTTGTTGCTCTCGGAGAAGATCCCGGAGTGTTAGAGATGATGAATGACAAACCAGTCACTGCCCGGCACCCTACTGGCCCTATGGACCATGAAAATACAGACCCTGGGCCTGCGGATCCCAACGCTGCCCGCTGGGGTCTGAATCCATATTCTAATCGGTGCCCCCAGGGTTTACGACATGAGGTTAGATGGAGAGTCACTGCCTGCCTTCTCGTTGGAGTGCTTCTCCACCAGACCCTCCTTCCACCCATTCCTCTTCTGTGAGTTTCCAACCCCTACTCTTTGGGCATCTTGCTAGTCCTTTACCCCTTGAATGCTTCCCTGGCCTTTCCAGAGACCCCGTGTCCCACCCTCGTTTGTTTTCTCGGAACTGGGCGCTGGGCTCCAAAGAGAGCCCCCCTGACTCACGGAGGCCCTCCTCAGTGAAGCACCCATTCATTGCCTTACCAGGTGCCCATCATGTGCCAGACACTGGGGCAGACCCTCTATCGCCACCTTCACAACCACCCTGCAAGGAAAGAATCCTGCTTCCTGCTTTACACATGAACAACATCATCCCCTCTGCCCCCCACCTCCCTCCCCCTCATCATCCACCTGGCTCTCTGGCTCCAGAGCCCACAGCTGCCCCGGACAGATCATTTGCAGTGATATGTGTTGGCCATTGCATCTGTTCTTCCCCGTGATCCCTGTTGGGAGCAGCCAGGATCCAGCGGCTGGCACGCCTGGCTCGGAAGCCCGTGCCCTGAGTTTACTGGTCACGCCGTTTCTTCACCCAGTGTCTGGGAAAGGGTAGATATTTGTTAATGAGCAACTGAAGGAGTAAGTGAAAGAAGAGTCCACGCTTAAAGTTAGGACATCTCTCCCTCCCCAACACACACACACACACACACACACACACACACACACACAGAATCCTGCCTCTGGGCCACCTCGTTTTCTTCCCACCCTGTACCCTGCACTTTGCGTGTCTGACCTCCGCCCTTCCAGTCCCACTTGGATGGGGACTCTGAGCCTCTCTGAGGCTCAGATAATCAGCAGGACCAGCCTCCTGACTCCTCTGTAACCCAGCAGCTCCCAAGCTTTGCCCCTAGCTCTGGGCAGAGGGCTGGGCCAGGACGGACCAGGGCTCCTGGGAATCCCAGCCCCCCCCCCCTCTTTCCTCTCCCTCTTCCCCTTGACGCTCTCCCCAACAGCAACAGACGCAGGCCCTGAAGACAGAGGACTGAGTGGGTGCTTCATTGAGGAGGGCCTCCGTGAGTCAGGAGGGGGGCTGGGGGTCTCTTTGGAGCCCAGAGCCCAGTTCAGAGAAAACAGAACGGGGTTGGGACGCGGGGTCTCCAGAAAGGCCAGGACGTGGGGAAAACGAATTGGCAAACACACAGGTCACCGGGCCTCCGGGTCTTTTTGTCTCCCAGGCCATCTTGCTTATCTGTGGCAATCTTATAACAAAGGGAGCGCCTTGGGAACAGATACCACCTCTGACGCAGTAGGGCAGATACCTGGAAACCCAGAGGAGTAGCTGGTAAACATTAATCCTCCAGCAAATATTTGTTCAAGGAGGAACAAAAGCTACCCTTTATAAGAGAACTTGCTACTGTACCAGACATTGTATTATCTCATTGAATGCTTTCAACAACCCTAACAGTTAAGAATTACTGGCACCATTTTTACAAAGAAGAAATGAACGCAGAAAGCATTTATGCAACGCCCCCCCTCTTGCACACCCCCCCCCCCATTACATCAGCACAAAAATGGTAAAGCTGGGATTGAACCAAGGTCTGGTCAGTTTCAAGGGCCCCATTCTTCCCAACGGTGCTGCCTAGGGAACCAGGCACAGATTCCGTGGGAATGTATTCGGTCCAAACCACTGGTGTGTGTATATACCCCGACTCTCCGCTCAGCCCTCGAGTGGGTGGTCAGTTAGCGTCTGAGGCGCTCTAATCAGGAATCCATACTCTATCGGGTGGTTACGTAAACACTTCAACCGTCATCCAGCTCTACCCAGCGAGCTGAATGTGCTTGAGGGATGCTAGAAAAAAATCCTCTGTGGGTGAAATAAGTGGTTTTCAGAATATGGAGATAGCCAGGAAGATGACTTGGGCCCTCGCATGAATGGTGTGCACAAACCAGACAGGCCAACTCCTCGCTCCCTTGAGGGCTGTGGGGCTTTTGGTGCCTGCCTGCTAATAAATGTTTGTATATTTGCCAGACTTCGGCCTCGGCCATTTTTAATATCCTACCTGTAGGAAGGGACAAATGGCCTCTACTCACCTCTCATCTCCAGTGGCTGCAAATATATGAGCCTGAATTTCAGGTTCAATCAATCCGAGGTCGGGGCACGTACAGGAAGCAACTAATCGATGTTTCTCTCTCACATCCATGTTTCTCTCTCTTCTCTCTCTAAAATCCGTAACATCAGCCCTAGCTGGCTTGGCTCAGTGGATAGAGCATCGGCCTGTGGACTGAAGGGTCCCAAGTTCAATTCTGGTCAAAAGTACATGCCCAGGTTGCAGGCTTGATCCCCAGTAGGGAGGCATACAGGAGGCAGCTGATCAATGATTCTCACTCATCAATGATGTTTTATATCTCTCTCCCTCTCCCTTCCTCTCTGAAATCAAGTTTAAAAAAAAAATTTTTTTTAAGCCCTAACAGGTTTGGCTCAGTGGATAGAGCGTCGGCCTGCGGACTGAAGGGTCCCAGGTTCGATTCCGGTCAAGGGCATGTACCTTGGTTACGGGCACATCCCCGGTGGGGGATGTGCAGGAGGCAGCTGGTCGATGTTTCTAACTCCCTATCCCTCTTCCTTCCTCTCTGTAAAAAAAAATCAATAAAATATATTTTAAAAAATTTTTAAAGAATGTTTCACTCTCTGGCCAATAAAAAGATTTTTTAAAAAATCATATTCTTGGGTGAGCACTAAAAAAAGAAAAGAGCTTGACAACTGCCAAAGGGCTACATTGGCCCGGACCTTTCACCCTGAGTGCCATCCAGGCCTCATTCTCCCCTCAGAAGAGAGAAGGAGGTCCTCGGTTTCAATGACCCAAGTGACCCTTGCACTCTGGGCACATGGTGGCTTTCTTCCTCTCTTTCCGCTGTAAGGCCACTTATAAGAAGCTAAGGCCAAGAGGAACGAGCTGTAGGTGTGGTGGGTACCATTTCTCCAAGGATCCTTGCAGGGGCCAGAGGGTCAGAGCCTCCCCAGCCCTTCCTGCTCTCCTCCCTCTCCCACTACAGCACCAGCCCAAGATGGCTTTTCCGTTACTTCAGTTCTACAAAGCCCCACTCTGCTGTGGCAACTCCCTCATAATCCTGACTATTTCCTCCTGCTCTCAAATCCTCTGACCTGAAGGTAGCTGGGCTGACGAAATCATTTCTCCCTTTACAACAGGACCTATGGAGCCAGGAAGCAAGGAGATGGTTCATCCAAGCTCAGAGCTGGGCACTGAGGGGCGTACTTGGGAGAACTTAAAAGTCAGCTGCCATAAATGAGGCGGGAGAAGAAGGGGACATAGGTGTCAGTCAGCTGATGTCATTGTCTGGATGTGGCCAGAGGCCACAATTTGACCTCAGGTTTCAGTTGGGGTATGCCAGCCTAGAGGTCATAGGGATTCATTCCTGAGGTGGGGTGGGTTGGAGTGGTGTGGTTCAGGGTGATATAGGAGTCAGGTCTCATGGGAGTCAGAACAGCTGCCTCTGCTGATTGGGGTCCAGTGGGGTTGTTAGAGAGGACACCAGAGACCCAACCAGAATTGCAAGAGGTGTGGGCGTTGCTGGTGGCCAGCATGGGGTGGCTGGGGTCAGGCAGAGGAGGCAACATCAGCAGCGGTGGCTGGTGGGACAATCCTGGTATCAGAGGGGAAACTGCTTTGCCTGTGAGCAGCCCTCATGCCTGGTTATTGCCTACCTGCAACCCCCAGAGTGCCAGCATTTGGGGCTGTGGGAGTCTCTCTCGCTGGAGCAGAGGTGGGGACGAACCCAATTTCTTCTAACCATCCATTCACTCTGGTGAGTAGTAGGTAGGAACTAATAAAAATAAATAGAAGATGACCGGCCTAAAAATAATAAATAAATAAATAAGCCCTAACCGGTTTGGCTCAGTGGATAGAGTGTTGGCCTGCAGACTGAAGGGTCCCCAGGTTCGATTCCGGTCATGTACCTTGGTTGTGGACACATCCCCAGTAGGAAGTGTATAGGAGGCAGCTGATCGATGTTTCTCTCCCATCAATGTTTCTAACTCTCTATCCCTCTCCCCTCCTCTCTGTAAAAAAATCAATAAAATATATTTTTTTAAAATAGAAGAGCTATAAAACTCAGCTATAAAGAACATCATTGGGACAGCGGGGGACATTAGACTATGTCTTGCACCGAACATGTATTGCATCAGTGTTAAATATTCTAAGTGTGATATTAGGATGTTCAACCTTGTTCTTAGGAAGGTACTTGCTAAATATTCAGGAATAAAGGTCGGAAAATTATGTAAAAAAGGGGGGATAAAAAAAGTAGTATGAAAAAAAGGAGACAAAGTTGTGTACAACTAATTATCAAATGGGTGAGAGAGACAGAGAGAGAAAGAGAGAGAAAGTGGTAATAGGTTAACAGTTGGTAAATCTAGATTGCAGAACATATGGGTAATTTTTTGGTAACTTCTGTAGGTTTGAAATTTTCAAACTAAAAAGTTGGGAAGAAAGTTTGAGGAAAAAAGAATAGCTATTGCTTAGTGAACTAATTGGATCCCAAAGTTTATGTAACTCTTTATTTTATTTAATTCAGAGAGCGACATTACCATTCTCATATTAAAGTTAAGGAAACTGGGTCCCAAAGAGGCTAAGGAACTTGCCAAGTTTACAGAGCTGGGATTGAAACAGACCTCAAAGCAGGGGGCAGACGCACAGAGGAGTGTGGTTAGGGCAGTGGTCGGCAAACTCATTAGTCAACAGAGCCAAATATCAACAGGACAACGATTGAAATTTCTTTTGAGAGCCAAATTTTTTAAATTTAAACTCCTTCTAACGCTGCTTCTTCAAAATAGACTCGCCCAGGCCATGGTATTTTGTGGAAGAGCCACACTCAAGGGGCCAAAGAGACGCATGTGGCTCGCGAGCCGCAGTTTGCCGACCACGGGGTTAAGGGAGCTAACCTCTAACGCTTTCTTGAGCCTTTCTGTGTGTTAGCAGCATTCTAAAACTGTCCGTGCACATTAACTCATTTAATGCTCCCTTCGTAAAAGCTATGTTCTTTGTGAAAAAATCACTTCACTGTTGGGGGAGGGGGACGGGTGGCAGGGAATGAAGGGCCAGTCACACACATATTGATAGAAGGTTGGTGCAGTCTCCTTTGAGAGTAAGTTGGCAGCATCTGTTGGAATTTAAAATTCCCATTGTGTTTAGAGCCAGTAATTCCACTTCTAGGTATTAAACCATAAAGATAGTGGAACAGCCGAAACCGGTTTGGCTCAGTGGATAGAGCGTCGGCCTGCAGACTGAAAGGTCCCAGTTTCGATTCCGGTCAAGGGCATGTACATTGGTTGCGGGCACATCCCCAGTAGTGGGTGTGCAAGAGGCAGCTGGTCAATGTTTCTCTCACCGACGTTTCCACGACGTTTCCAGCTCTCTATCTCTCTCCCTTCCTCTCAGTAAAATATCAATAAAAATATATATTAAAAAAAAAGATAGTGGAACAAAAAGTATGTACAAAGACAGTCATTGCAGCAAGATATATAATACCGTAGCCAGAGATTGAAAACATCCTAAATATCCATCATTAAGAATATTAGGGGACCATTAAAAATAAGGCATCTCTAATTGTGCTGATAAGTCACACTTACAGTCAACAAATGGTAATGTCAAGGGAAGAAAAGCAAGGGATATTTCCTAGTGTTGAAAGGATATGAATAGATATGCATTTATGAATACATGAATACTTATGCATGCATAAATATCTTGAAAGGATGCACACAAAACTAATGGCGGCCCTAGGCCGGTATAGTTCAGTGATTAGGAAGTTGAGCAGCATACCAAAGGGTCTTGGGTTTGCTTCTGGTCAAGGGCGCATACCTGGTTGCAGGTTCCATCCCTAGCCCAGACACAACCAATCAATGTGGCTCTCTCACATCAGTGTTTCTCTCTCTTTCCCTCTCTTCCTACTCTTTCTAAAGATCAATGGAAAAAATATCCTCAGGTGAAGATTAAAAAATATATATATACGGTATACCAAACTTACAAAAATAGTTGTATTTGGGGATGAGTGATGGGGGGAGGGGGGGAAGGAGCAGGGTGGGAGGAAGACTTCCTTGTTAGCCCTGCTGTATTGTTTGAAATTTATACGATGTCATGATTACCATTTCAAAGCGAATGAATCTATGAATGAAGGAATCTCCCTTACAAAGGGCAGATGACTTGCTTCTGGGCTGCCGTAGGCGATTTCCAGAGTGTTGAAGGGGAGGGGAGCGGCCATCGTCCCAGACCGTGAATCTATTTGCAAGTTCAGCCCCAGGGGTCCAATTGGCCCACTTGAACTTTCACCCTGGGCCACCTGACCTACTGGGACCATCTATCCATAAGGTCTGGGCTCTCCAAACTGTGCGTTAAGAATCACCTGGGGAACTTGTTAGCTGGGCAATTTGCCAGCTTACCTCCAGAGGTTCAGATTCAGTCCTGGGGTGGAGCCAGGGATCCTTCACCACCACCTGGACTGAGTCTTGTTAAAGCCCCTTTGGAGAATCCGCTCCTGGTGCTGTTTGCCTCTGCTCATGCCTTTGGGGAGGAAAGTTTTTACCCCAATTCCCGCCTACCCTAAAATTGAGTGATCCACCCCCCCCCCACCCTCCCCCGCCTTTTAGGATTATACTGGTGTGAGCCGAGGGGCTGCAAGCCCTTGAAGAACAAGGGTGCCCTGAAGAAACTGCCCTAGGCAGTGTCCGCTGTGCCCTTCTGCCTCCCGGGCCGGCTCCTTTGAATAAGTAAATACATGCATCTATACGTACACTAGCAGGCAAGTTACCCTGGGCTGGATGGCATTTTTTCCCCCTTCCTTCTTTCTTTCTTTTCTTTCCAGCTTACAAGTCAGAACATTGGTCCCCCCGTGGGACAGATTGTTTGCAGTTAGAACTTGGGCTTCAACATCCGGGCGCTAAGGTGGTTGCAGGTCTCCAGACACAGCCTGGGACCTCCTCCGGCGGCGGCGGCGGCGGCGGCGGCGGGGCTCGGGGTCCGGTCCTGCGCCCGCGCTCGCTGCGAGGGTCCCGCGCTGGCTGGGGGCGCAGGGCAGATCCAGGGGCGCCCCCGCCCCTCCCTTGGGGCCGCTGGCGGCGGCCTCCGCGGGGCGCTGGGGACCGGAGATCCGGGGAGCCCCCCGCCCCCGGGCCCCACCGCCGGGGCTGGGACGGGACGGGACGGGACGGGCTGGGACGGGACGGGACGAGCGGGCGGCGCGGCGCAGAGGTGGGAGCGGGAGCTGCTGAGGTCATTTCCTGTCCGCGGCCGCGGGCCCCGCCGGCGCTCAGCCTCCGAGCGGCGGGCGGGCGGGCGGGGCGGAGGGAGCGCGGCGGCGGCGGCGCGTTGAATGGGGCGCGGGGAGGTGCGGCTCGCCTCGCCTCGCCTCCTCGCCTTTGTGCGGCCGGCCCGCGGGCACCCCTCCCGGCCCCGGCCTCGCCCCGCCCCGCCCACCCCGACCCCTGCGGCCGGGGAGCGGAGACCCGGCGGCCGCGGTGCCCGGGAGCGGCGCAAGGTCAGCGGCGGGCGCGCGGCGGCGGGGACGCCCGCGAGCTCGCCGGAGGTGAGTGGCGCCGGGCGCCCCTCTCCGGGCCGGGGTGGGCGGGGGGGTGCGCGGGCCCGGGGGCTGCGTGGCTGGGCGCGGAGGAGCGGCCCCCCGCGGCCGGCCGGAGGGCGGTTCTGGAGCAGGTGCCTCTCCACCTGGGACCGGGCGCCCCGGCGCGGGGAGCGCGGAGCCGCGCGGGGCCGGCTTGGGGACGCACCGGGAGGCGAGGGGCGGACGATCTGGGGGGGAAGACCGGGGTTTGGGGCCGGCTGGATCCAGTCGCTCCCGGGAGGGGCCCTCGGAGCGTCCTTCTGCAGGCTCTCCGCCTCTCTCTCTCTCTCTCTCTCTCTCTCTCTCTCTCTCTCTCTCTCCCTCTCTCTCTCTCTCTCTCTCTCTCTCTCTCTCTCTCTCTCTCTCTCTCTCGGTTTCACCCCTCCCTCTACCCTGCCCACCTCATCTCAGAGTTTCCTCTGCTGTGATTTCCCCGTGGTTCTTCTCTCGGGGCTCCCGGAGGCAGGTCAGCCGTGCAGAGAAGAAAACAAGTCGGGCGTCAAGTGACACCCAGAGCTCGGTGTCCTAGGAGCCTCGGGCAGGAATGGGTCACTGGGGACCAGGGGCCTCCTTGGGGGGCGGCAGAGGCAGGAAGACCCTCATCCGAGAGTAGAATCCGCTCCCTGTTGGATCTCTCCCCACCGGGACATCTCCATAAGCTTTTGCTAGGAATCCACCTCGTAAAACTCTTCCAGACAGAGCCGTAGTTCCAGCTAACACTTCTGCTTGGAAGGTCATTTTAATAACAATTTCAATGGAAAAGGGTTCCTTCATCAAACTTTTTGGGACCATCTGACACGGGCCAGACGATGTATATGGTAGCATCACTTAATGCTGTATAAAACATCGATCCCTGTGTTTCTACATAGTATCTCCATTTTACAAAAGAGGAAATACCCAGAAAAATTATTTGCCCAAGTTCATATAAAAAGTGGAAGAGCCGAAACCGGTTTAGCTTAATGGATAGAGTGGGGGTCTGCGGACTGAAAGGTCCCAGGTTCGATTCCGGTCAAGGGCATGTACATTGGTTGCGGGCACATCCCCAGTAGGGGGTGTGCAGGAGGCAGCTGGTCGATGTTTCTCTCTCATCGACGTTTCTAGCTCTCTATCCCTCTCCCTTCTTCTCTGTAGAAAATCAATAAAATATTTTTAAAAAGTGGAAGAGGCCAGACCCAAACCCAAGCCTCTTCAACTCCAAGGGGTTTGGTCCACTGTCCAGTCACCCTCCGTCCAGTGGGCTGCTGGGGGAGGCGGGGTCTGCTCAGAGCTGGGTTAAGGTGGGGTGCACCCTGTGGTCCCCAACTCATTAACACTAACAGCTGAGATTCCTGCCCCCTTCAGGAATCACCAGCCGAGAGGGAGAAGTTTGTACCTTCCACTCTGCGCCTCCTCCCTTCCTGTCTCCCAGAGGCAGGGAATCTGTGCGCAGAGTCTGTGCTGCTTGTGGGTTGCCTAGTGCCTTCTGTGTGCTGATGGCCGGGTGCCTGGTGCTCCTGATCCAGGTGACCTCACAGCTGCTGAGCCACCAGCCTGCGCTCTCAGGCCTGCCTCTCCCTCCCTTCCGTCTAAAACTAAGCCACAACTGTCCCCCCCCTCCTCTGTGGAGAAATGGGCACTTTTTGTTGGCTGGCGTATGAATTAGAATAGCCTCAAAGGAGGGCAATTGGAACTACTTGGCCATTTAAAAATGTCAATTACTTAACCCTGCAAGTCCGTTTCTAGGACTTTATCCTTCGGATAGATTCTTGATGTGTGTACTCATTGAATATTCATTGCAGCATTGTTTATTTTAACAAAAGGTTTCAAACAACCAAATACCAGTCCATAAGAGACTCATGCACCACTTAATGATGGGGGTATGTTTTTCTTTGTTTTCTTAAAATATGTTTTATTGATTTTTTTTACAGAGAGGAAGGGAAAGGGATAGAGTTAGAAACATCAATGAGAGAGAAACATCAATCAGCTGCTTCCTGCACAACACCCCCTACTGGGGATGTGCCTGAAACCAAGGTACACACCTTTGACCGGAATTGAACCTGGGACCTTTCAGTCCGCAGGCCAACACTCTATCCACTGAGCCACATTGGCCAGGGCAATGGGGGTATATTTTGATAAATGCAGTGGTTGGCAATTTTCCGATTTCATCGTGTGCGGAGTGCACTTAAACAAAAATAGGTGGTAAGCTTACTACACACTAGTGCTCCTAGGTCCGTGGTCGGCAAGCTGCGGCTTGAGAGCCACATGCGGCTCTTTGGCCCCTTGAGAGTGGCTCTTCCACAAAATACCACAGCCTGAGCGAGTCTGTTTTGAAGACATGGCCTAAGAAGAAGTTTAAGTGTAAAAAATATGGCTCTCCAAAGAAATTTCAGTCGTTGTCCTGTTGATATTTGGCTCTGTGGACTAATGAGTTTGCCAACCACTGTCCTAGGTTATAAGCCTGGACAGCATGTGACTATATAAAACATGAGATTAAGTCAATCACAAGACAAAGTGAGGCCATTAAGAGTCTTTAATAAGTAGAAAGAGTACTGTCTAAATTAACAATAAAAATGTATTGTGTGGTGTTCCAACTTCACCCCCAGGTGGGAACGTATGCACAGGGGACTGGGGTCCCTCAGCCAGAGAACTGGACTTATATGGGTTTGCCCACAGTACTTAACTAAAATTGACCGAGCATAAACTAAACACAGGGACAAATATTAAGATGCACAAAACCCACGGTTTATTTGCCAGAGTCCTGGTGGTTTCCAGAAGCCTGGGCAGGTCACCTGGAGATCCGCACCGACAGATTCACACACTGGACAGGAACCCGCCGCGGCCGCGTCTCGGTCACAATTGAGGCCTCAGAGGTTCCGCTCACAGGCAGTGACAGCTTCACTCGGGCAGAGCTTCACGTAGTATTTCCAACAGGGAGAAGGGAGCGGAGGGAACACATCGGGTGGAGGAGCCCTTCGTGGTCTCTGACCAGTGCCTCTAGGTCCCTTCTTTTATGGCCAATTCTGGGCAGTCCCTCTTTCCTTCTGGGTGCAACCAATGGGTCTTCAGTGTGTCTAATTGGGGCGGGGGAGGTGTCTCCAGGCACTTTCTGCCTCGCTTTCCCACTTTCCAGATAAACACTCGTTAGGGCGTTCACACAGTTACTGCTTTCCAGATAAGCACATGTCAGGGCGTTCACACAGTCAGGGCTCAGAGTCACTTTTAAAACTTTAAGTTTTACAAAATGGATTCAAGTCACACTAAAGGGAGTTACTTATACTAAGCCTTTAAACACATTTCAAATAATTTCTTTTACTTAAAATAAAATCAGAATAAGATCAGAAATACAATTCACACTTAAACTGTGAATCACTCATAAAAGTAAATGCTTTCACTCCTATTTTAAATCACACAAATAATTATTCTCACACTGCTTTAAATCCTTAAAAATATAAATCAAACATCACACTAATATAACATGTAGTAAGTACATAAACCGGTAACATAGTTGTTATCACCGAGTGTTATGGACTGAACGTGATTGTATGTGCCGCACTTTCCTACGACTGGCAGTGCTGTGGGTTTGTTGACACCGGCCTCACTGCAAACACATGAGTCATGTGCCTTAAGACGGCAGTGACATTCCCAAGGAAAGGAATTTTTCAGCTCCATTATCTTTTGAGGACCGTGGTACACGCACTTCATCGCTGACTGAAGCATTGTTATGTGGCACCTGACTATAAAATCATGTAGTAGCCACTCAATAGAATACGATAAAGCTGGTAAAAAGCATGGAGGGAAAATGTGTATTGATACAGGAAGAGATGCGTACTAATACAGGGAGATCTCTAGGTTATATTAAATTCAGTATGCCACGTTTGTGTGTGTGTGTGTGTGTGTGTGTGCACGTGCGTGCAACATATACGTGAATGCTTGTTTATATACTGAATATCTCTGAAAGACACAGAAACCCATAACAGTGGTCCTGGTTGGGGCGTGTGAGGGAGTCAGCCAGTCGATGTCGATGTGTGGACGTTTATCTCTCTCCCCCCTCCTCTCTCCCTTCCACTCTTCCTCTAAATCTCTGAAGATCAATGGGGGGGGAAATATCCTCAGGTGAGGATTTTTTTTTTTAAAAAAAAGTTGGTTGAATTAAATTTAATCTCAGCATTTTGTCAATTTCTGATCAAACTCCTAAACTTGCCAGAGCCATCGCAGGTCAAATTTGTTTTCTCTGATGCAGGCCCCAGAGTCTAAAGTCACCTGATAACTAACTTCGCGTCCTCTTTTCACCATCCAGCCTACCCAAAGCCCCTTCCTCCCAGGCCTCTCTCTGCCGCTCGGTGGCTGTGCCAGCCCCGGGTGCGGGGGGACTTAGGGAGTTCCAGAGCCCGTGCCAAGCCACGGCAGTCATTGCCTCCCACGCGCGAAGCAGTGTAGCACGCTGGGCACCAGTGGGAATCAAGAGAACTGGCTTCACAAGAGTGGCCGTGAGTTGATAACCGTAGCTGGGTGGAGGTACCCGTGGATTTATGGTGCTGTTCTCCCTACTTATGTGCGTTTGAAGCTTTCCAGAATAAAAAAATGAACTAAGTGTTGAAGTGTTGAGCTCGGTTCTGTCCCGGTCTCACGTCCCTTCTCCCACTCCCGCATCTGTTTTTTGCCATCGAAGTTGTGTGTGTGTGTGTGTGTGTGTGTGTGTGTGTGTGTGTTTGTGTGAGCCTAGCCCCGTAGCATGAGACTCCACCGTCGCTGCGGAAGCATCTTCAGGGAAAGAGGATGCTCTGCCTGTCTCGAGATGAGGATCCCTGGCCCAACTCTGATACGGCCCAGCTCTGTGCCTCCGAGCGAGTCACAGAGGGGATGGGTTTTCTTGCCTGCTCATTGCCCTGCTTCTCGGGATGTGGGGAGGCTGAGGAGAGAAAGATGGCCGGGGGCAGTGCTTTGAGAAGCTGAGGGCCATTTTCTGAATGTGCTTCTGCTTGTCCTTGCGCCTCTTCACGGGGAAGCACGGGAGCAAGGTGACTTCGCAGGCGAGATCCAGCTTACGGGCATCCTCCCTTAGCCTCTCCGGTGTTACAGCTGCTGCTCTGACCCCTGCTTCTGCGGAAGAGCCTCCCTCCGGGCCCTGTGCTCCTCAGCAGGCACCTGGTTCCACGTGTGTTTCAAAATCGCCGAGCTCTCTGCCCGCCCGTGTGGAGACAAGCCCGGCCCGGTGCCAGCCCCCTGGCCAGGACCCCCAAGGCAGGGCGAGGACCAGCAGGCACCCGACTGGTTCAAAACCACGATGTCAGGAAGATGCTTGTGTGGAGGAAGCACTCCCTTTGGTCTAGGTGTGATCTCGGATGTCAGGGCTCGGCGGAGGCCAATGATGTGTCTACTTTCTTTCCAGAGGCCCTGGAGATGGTGACAATTTTGGGTTCTTACTCTCCCCCATGGAATCAGAGCTACAGCTTTTTTTAAAAAAAACAATGTATTTTATTGATATTTTACAGAGAGGAAGGGAGAGAGATAGAGAGCTAGAAATGTCGATGAGAGAGAAACATCAACTAGCTGCCTCTTGCACACCCCCTACCGGGGATGTGCCTGCAACCAATGTACATGCCCTTGACTGGAACCGAACCCGGGACCTTTCAGTGGGAAGGCCGACGCTCTACCACTGAGCCAAACAGGTTTCGGCCACAGCTTTGACAATTCATAAGAGGCAATTAAAATCCAGCAACCTCTTTCAACACCACAAAACAATTAAGTTTCCCTGCCCCTTGGTTTTACGTGGGGGCTGATTTCTTTAGCCCTGGGCTAGGTGTAGGACGCTCAGATCCTAGTTTCAGATCTATGACTTTTTTTTTTTTTTTTTTTTTAATCTAAGGAAAAGCACAAACTCCCTTCAAGGACAAAGCAAAGCAAGTGCAACGCCTCGGGGCCTTGTCTGGAGGCCCCACCAGTTCTGTGTTGTCTTTTCCAGCGGTGATCCGAGCTCAGAAGGTCATGTTTTGTTTCTGCCTTTTGTCTTCCTGCCCGGTCCTGTCGGTCCGGTCCTTTGAGGTGGGGATTGCTGGGAGGTCACAGTGTCGGGATTGTGTGGGATGAGGGTTCCGGGGCTGAGATCATGCGGGGCTGAGATCATGCGTCCAGTGTTCCGAGCAGCCCAGAACCAAGAGCCTTCGGACACCAGACCCGTCAGTGGTTTCATTGTGGGGCCTTTCTCCGCGGACCTGTTGACCCCGTTTTTTAAGGGAGTCGTCGGCACGCGTGGCAAACGCCCGGGCTTACGGAGTTCACGGTGTCAGAGTCGTTGAGACCATAAACTGGAAAATCCGGAATATAGGCTCCTCTTGGCGCCAATGATCCTGAAAGATCTTAGAAGATATTTCTTTCACCCGTAGTAATCCACCCCACTCTTTGTGAAATCAGAAGCTGTCCAGGTTCCGGGGGGGTACGGAGCACAGAGGGTAAGAACAGGGGCTTGGGAATGAGGGTCCAGCTGTGGGCCTCTCAGTGTCCACAGGTGGGACCGCGGACTAGTGCCCACCCCTTCACTCATGGGCTGTGAGCACACGTGCCTGGCATACAGCGAGGACTCAACAAAGGATAGCTGTTGGTGATATGGAATGGGAGAAAAATACAAGCGTCACATGTGAGGTGAGAATCGGTATTGGTGGCTGACCCGCTGAGGACAGACTCTCCGGGGCACCAGGGTAAGACTAGTATTTGGCGACAGTTCAGGAGGTGGCTGGGTTTTCTGAGGCCACGTGGCCCCTGTAGAAAGGGAAAGGGGGGAGGGGTAACAAAATAGTAAATTTGCATCACGGAAGATTCCAGGCATGTGTTCAAGTAGAGAGAGCAGAATAAAGAACCCTCATAGGCCCATCACTCAGCTTCAAAAATGAACATTTGGATGCCGCGGTCTAGTGTGGCTCGGTGGGCTGAGCGTAGTCCTGTGCACTGAGAGGTCACCGGTTTGATCTGCAGTCAGGGCTGCAGGCTCAGTCCCCAGTGGAGGGCATGCAGGAGCCAGCTAATTGATGTCTCGTCTCTCCTTCTCCCCTCTCCCCTCCCCCCCTCTTTCTTTAAAAAAATTTTTTTATATATATATTTTATTGATATTTTACAGAGAGGAAGGGAGAGAGATAGAGAGCTAGAAACGTCAATGAGAGAGAAACATCGACCCGCTGCCTCTTGCACACCCCCCACCGGGGGCGTGCCCGCAACCAATGTACATGCCCTTGACTGGAATCGAACCCTGGACCTTTCAGTCCGCAGACCGACGCTCTACCACTGAGCCAAACCGGTTTCGGCGCCCCCCTCTTTCTAAAATAAAAAACCTTTTCAAAAAAATTAACATTTTGATAAATCTTATTTCATGTATCTCCCTCCCCACCACTCTTCACCCCCTCCATGAATGTTCTAAAGCAAATCATAGACATTATCATTGTACCTATAAATCATGTATTTCTAACAGATGACATTTTAAAAATACCAACCTAAAAAAATGAACTATCATTCTTTAAAATCACCTAATACTTGAGTTATCTTATGTCATGGTTTAGAACAGACCAAATTTATGCTTGTTGCCAAACATAACTATTAGTGGCGCTTTAGAAGAGTTTTTTGGTGTGTTTTTTTTAGTCCTGCGGTGGCTGTGTCTTCCAGCTTTTCTCTCCTCTGTGCTCACCTGTGCCTGTATCTCCTCTCTCGTGTGCACACCTACATCCTTCATTTTCTCATTCCAGCTCAGTTTATCTTCTCTAAAAGATGTTCAGGGGACCTCTGGTTCAATTCCCCTGACTGGAGAAATTATAGGTGTCGTCTGCTTGATTTGTTCTGAATTCGTATAAAGTGTTTTCCTAAGATCTGTGGCTTTCTCCAGCAGCTGCAGCAAAAAAATATCTACCATTTTCTGGTCTTCATTTCATAATGTAAAGGAAAGAATGGAAATCTGTTCCAGAGCAGAACATTCCATGACAACAACTGACAAAAATCCCAGCCAAATAGAATGCTTTGAATCCACTGTCAAAGGAATTCAAAGCATTACCTTCTTTCCGTGTGTCCCCATCTGAAATCTGCATTGCTGTGGTAGAACCAGGACTAACCTGGAAACCAGAGTTTTGCCTTCAGTTAGCTGATTGAGCTCAACTCCCCCACACGCCCCCACATTCGGCCCCATTTCCATGCTCCTGTTTCTCTGTGTACTCATTAGCTGTTGTGACTGCGTTGTAATTTTGCAGTTAGACTTTCTTGAAAACTGCAAATACGAGAGACTTCTGTTATTTATCTTTGCATTTCCGGTGCTTAGAACAGTGTCTGGTGTATGAATGCTTGTTGAATGGCTAAAATCTTGTTACATGGAATTATTGAATGAAAAACGAATGAGCTCCATGTTTCACTTTTTAAAAAAATATATTTTACTGATTTTTTACAGAAAGGAAGAGAGAGGGATAGAGAGTTAGAAACATCGATGAGAGAGAATCATCGATCAGCTGCCTCTTGCACACCTCTACTGGGGATGTGCCCACAACCAAGGTACATGCCCTTGACCGGAATCCAACCTGGGACCTTTCAGTCCACAGGCCGACGCTCTATCCACTGAGCCAAACCGGTTTCGGCCCATGTTTCACTTTTGCAAAAAGGATACTAGGCTCTCGTTATGGTTTCTCGGGGGTTTTGTGATCCCCTGAAGTTGCTCAACTGACTTATGATAAGACGGGACACACCGAGCCGACGCCGGGGCCCTGGGACCGAGGGACAGGGGCTAACTTACCGCCCCAGCTCCGTTTCCTCCGCCCTCCTCTGGCCTCCTCTGGTCTCCTCTCCCCACCTAACCCTCCCTCCCATACTTATTTGTCCTTTCCTCTCTCTGTGTGCTGGTTCTCAGGGGTCCCTGAACATCCAGAAGTTGATTCCATCATGGCTGAGCCCAAGGCAGAGACCCGGACCAGCGTGGACTGGCAGAAACGCTACCTGGCCCTGGAAACCCAGCTTGTGCGGTTCCGCCTGCAAGCCAGCAAGATACGGGAGCTGCTTTCCGACAAGGTGGGTTCTGGAGGTCAGGGAGCTGCCTGCCCTCACCGCAGCCGTCCGAGTCAGAGAGGGCCAGCATCGCACCAGAGAGCCAGGGTTGGGGAGGCTGATCTTCCTTTGGGGGGGTGGGGGTGTTTTATTTATTTATTTTTAATTGAAGTATATTTGAAATAACATTGTGTAATTTAAGGTGTTCGGCATGTTAATTTGGCACATTTATCTATTGCCATTATAGTGCTGATTAGAAGCTCTATCACATTGTACAACTATCATTTCTTTTCAGTGTCTGGAATAATTAAGTTCTAGCCTCGTAGCAAGTTTGACGATTATAATGCAACTAGAGGCCCAGTGCACAAAATTCATGCACTGGTAGGGTCCCTAGTGGCTGCCGGCTGCCAGCTGGGTACTTCCTCCCTCTTCGCCTGCCGCCACCGCCACAGCTACCGCTGCCCACTCCCTCCCCTCCCCTGGCCAGCCCCGCGTCCTGGTTGAACTCTGGTCGAGGGGACAATTTGCGTACTATGCTTCTATTATATAGGATAGGATACTGTGGCCTGCATTCACTATTCTGTGCATTTGATCCTTAGGGCTCACTTACGACTCATTGCAGGAAGGTGAGCCTTGAATAAGATGTTTTTCACACATGCAGAATGAAACCACGCAAGGTAGTTGTTGTCACCTGGCATTTTTCCCTGCTCTGCTTCTTCGCAGGGCACACCATTGAAGTGACACAAATCGTGGTTCTCCGTCACCCTGAGTCACATGTGGCTGCAGTGAAGGTTCTAATATTCCCTTCACATCTCCTCAATGGTGGGGAGGGAGAGGTTTTAGGAGAGAAGACTGGGAACCTCCATCCTGCTGCTCACCCTCTACTAAGCATGGGAGCCGAGGAAGGCAGCCTGCTTTCCCGGTGACAAGGACACGGGCTCTGGAGCCAGACTTACCTGCTTGGCCACTTACCGGCCCTGTGACCCTGAGCAAGTCTGGGGCACAAATGTCTACCTGTTGGAGTTATTCTGAGAATTTTGCCAGATCACATATACAAAGGTTCTGGCACAGAATAGGTTTACATGGGTACAATTACTTATCTTTACAGACTTGGGTGGGCTGGACTGGGAAAGTGACCGCCATTTATAATGTTTCTATGGGAAGATACATTCTAAATGGCTGAGGTTTTTGGGTGTTTTTTTTTTTTTTTAATGTTTTTATTGACTTTAGAGAGAGAAGGAGGGACAGGGAGAGAGAGATAGAAACATCTATGAGAGAGAATTATGTATTGACTGCCTCTGGCATGCCCCTTACTGGGGAACAGGCTGGCAACCCATGCATATATGGGAATCGAACCGGGGACCTATAGGTACATGGGCCAACACTCGGCCAACTGAGTCACACTGGCCGGGCTAAATGGCTGATTCTTTGGAGCATAACCTATCTAGAGAATAGACACCTGCACTTAAATATATATATATTTATATATTTAAAAAGAATGATTGATTAAATTAAGACTTTATATATATATATATATATAAAGTCTTAATTTATTAATATATTATTTATTAATTTATTAATATATTACTTAATATATTAAGTCTTAATATATATATTAAGTCTTAATTTAATCAACCATTCTTTAAAAATTTTTTTAATTTATTAAGGTATTATTTGTGTACATAGCTTACCATTGCCCCCCCCCCACCTCCCATTCATGCCCTCCCTCCCCAGAGTTCTGTGTTTGTTGGTTGTACTTATATGCATGCATACCAGTCCTTCGGTTGTTCACTTATCTCCCCCCAGGTCTCCTTCCCCTCCCCGCTGTCATTTGACAATCTGTTTGTTTTATGGTGACTATCTCAGGACCACACGAATAGAATCCGCTCCTCCTCTGGTTCACACCGCCCCTCCCCCCGGGTCCCACTGCTTCCTAGGGGCACACGGCT
Organism: Vespertilio murinus; assembly: GCA_963924515.1. Lineage (NCBI taxonomy): Eukaryota > Metazoa > Chordata > Mammalia > Chiroptera > Vespertilionidae > Vespertilio > Vespertilio murinus. The sequence continues at coordinate 191,704,179 of OZ004704.1, forward strand.
CTCCGGGACACCCAGCCCCCCTGGGGCAGATGGCTCACCCGGGGCTCACGGCCCCCTGGGACTAATCAACCATTCTTTCTATAGTTTTGTTTATAATATCCATCTGCTGAGCAAACCCTTCTTTCATAGCATAGAAGTAAAATCCACTCCGCCCCTCTCCCAGTAATGTCAAAGTCTCGATGAGTAAGCGACCTGTGTTCGGAACAGGCCCGCAACCTGGAGCCCAGGAAGATAAGTTTCTGGCGTCACCTCGGCCTTTTCACTGCTGCGGGGAGTGGCCCTGGACTAGCCAGGACTAGAACTCGTGAACCTTGTGCCCGTTGGCATTGCCATGTCGTTCCGGCTTTACAGAACAGTTTGGCAGGGCTCCTACGGTTCCGGCGCTGCAAACATAAAGGGTAGAATCCGACACCGCAGGGAACAGGAAGCAGGCCGGGGGCAGGTGGTTCTTGGACCACCTGTGCCAGGAACCCGGCATGCCTGTTAAGCAGATGCATTCCTGGGCCCCACCCCAACCCTCCTGACCCAGGTCTCCTTGTTAGTTTGCATCTTGAACAAGCTTCCCGAAACTGGTTTCCACACTGCAGAGCTGGAAAACCTTGCCTTAGGTTACGGTTATTGGGAAAGGTGTGTGAGGGAAGGCGAGGATCGGTGGGGATCAGCCAGCGGGTCCAAGCACATCTCAGAGGGGAAGAGACCTCCTTTTGGTTACATGGACAACAAATAACCTAAAAAGTGGCCGTTATGAGACACCTGGGCCCACTGCATTACACGTTTAAACTGCCCTTCTCAGTGTAAAGTCGCACCCTGAAAAAAGGGGAATCCTCAACGGGCAAAATAAAGAGGAGAAAACCCACGTGGGGCTCCAGTTCTGGCAGCTGAGTGGGATGGGGTGTGTGACTGGCCTCGCTGAGTCATGGGAGGCTTGAGGCGTGAGTCTTACCATCTGTGGAGATAGCAGTGCGGTCTGGCCCTTTGGGAGCTGGGCCTGACACCCAACCTTCCCTGTGAAGCCAGGCCTATTAAAGGGCTTTACCCCAATGAAAAGGTGGCAAAGGAAACATCCGCCCGCCCGCGGAGACAGGAGATGGCGGGGCAGCGTCTCATACTTAGCCAAGGGTCTGGGGCGGGGAAATAAAAAAGGCCCTGAGAACCTGATGATACTGGTTTAACATTAGAATTTATACTATCTATGTGACTTAGGAACCCTAAGACCTGGGCTGTAGGTACCCCTGGAAGACCTTGTAGGAACAGACACAGGATCCCCATTGGGGAGGGGGAGCCTCAGAGAAGATGAATTTATTATCTAAAATGACTAATAGGGAGAGACTAATGTACAGTGAGTCAGAGTCCAGATATACAATAAACAACTGGACTATTATCACTCGCCCCCCAAGAACTAATAATAATAGAACTGTTGGCAAAATACTGTAAATAAATGAGTTCAAAACATTGAAGACGTAATGAAGTAATTGAAAACACGAGACAAGAATAAGACACTATCCAAAAAGATCAGGTAGACTTTAAAAGGAATCCAGCAGAACTGCTAGGAGTAAAAACATTTTTCATGGAAATTAAATGAGATACCCTCACTGGGTATCTCATTGGTTCGAGGGTCGTCCTGTTACACCAAATTTGTGGGTTCGATCCCCGGTTGGGTACATATAGGAATCACCCAATTAGAGTGGGTGGATAAATGGAGCAGCAGATCGATGCTTCTCTCTCTGTCTCTCTCTAGCTCCTTTCCTCTCTCTCTCAAATTGAGGAAAAGAATTTTAAATAAGTAAGTAAATAAATGTTCAGTGGATGGTTTAAACACCAGATTAGACACCACTGAGGACAGACTTAACGGAAAATATGGACCTGAGGAAATCGCGCGGAATGTAGCACAGAGAGGTAAAGGCGAGGCCGAGACATGGATGCTGGAATGACAGGATCTTATATAAGATTTCAGAAGTGGCCGTGTGTCCCAGGGGGCCGTGTTCCCCCCGTGAGCCGTGTGCCCCGGGGAAGCAGTGGGACCCGGGGGGAGTGGGGAGGGGCGGTGTGAACCAGAGGAGGAGCAGATTCTATTCATGTGATCCTGAGATAGTCACCATAAAACAATCAGATTGTCAAATGACAGCGGGGAGGGGAAGGAGACCTGGGGGGAGATAAGAGAACAACTGAAGGACTGGTATACATGAATATAAGTACAACCAACGAACACAGAACTCTGGGGAGGGAGGGCATGAATGGGAGGTGGGGGGGGGGGGCAATGGTAAGCTATGTACACATATAATACCTTAATAAATATATATATATATTTTTTAAAAAGTGGTTTTAAAAAAAAGATTTCAGAAGTGGAGAAGGGAGTGAAGGAAAGCCAATACTTAAAGAAATAATGGCTTAAAATTTTCCAGACTTGATTCAGGAAGCAGAATGAGTGTGAGATATATATATTTTTTAATCCATGCCTACTGTATTAACTAGATCGTAGTTTGCTGTAAGAAACGAACCCAAAATAGCAATGGCTTCAGCCAGACAAATGCTTATTTCCTCCTCATGTAGTGTCTCAGACAGAAGCAGCCTAGTTCTGGGTGGTGCCTGCTGCATGTTTGAAGGTGGTTTATCCTGGTGTCCACCAGCCCCTTCCTTTCAAGTGCGTGACCTGGAGGTTGCATTCATCCTTCCTTCATATCCCATTGGCAAAACTCAGTGACCCAGCCGTGGGGAGCTTGGACAGTATAGAGTTTTTCTGGTTAACCGTGCGCTCTGCTAAGTTGGAAGTTCTATTTATATGAGAGAAAAGAGACCAGATGGGGAGCAGAGCTGGGGAACAGTTAACAGTCTGTAAGTCTAGAATTTGAGTCTAGAATAATAGTAATAACAAATAGATTATATAACTTTCAAATCAGTTGAGCAGGGGATTGGAATAAAGGAAGTCTATTAAATCAAGACAGGGAGAGGGGGAAAACGTTCAGGAAAAAAAGAGGACTAAATGACATAAAATAGAAAAGTAGAAATAAATCCAAATATATTGGTCACAAGGAGACATATACAAGAATGAATATTGCATCACTGATGTATGAAAAATTGGGAATATTATAAATGTCTACCAATAGGGGATGGTTAGACATATTGAGTATATTTGTACAATGGGATATAATACTGAAGTTCAAAATAAATCAAGTGAGCTACATGTATAAGGTCAATAAATCTCAAAAACCAGCATTGAACAAAAAAGTTCAAATGAGCCCTAGTTGGTTTGGCTCAGTGGATAGAGCGTTGGCCTGCACTCTGAAAGGTCCTGGGTTTGATTCCTGTCAAGGGCACATGCCCAGGTTGCAGGTTCAATCCTCAGTAGGGGGTGTGCAGGAGGCACTCGATCAATGATTGATGTTTCTATCTCTCCCCCTCTCCCTTCCTCTCTGTAATCAATTAAAAAATATATTTTTAAGTCTAAAAGATGTGTGTGTGTGTGTGTGTATGCAAAATATATACGTGTATATACATACATACTAGAGGCCCAGTGCATGAAAGTCATGCATGGGTAGGGTTCCTAGGCCTGGACGGCAATCAGGGCCAATAGGAGCCTTCTGGCTGCCTGCGGAGCCTTCCTTTGTTCCATGACACCCCATCGTGGTCAGCGCGAATCATAGCATGTGGTCGAACTCCCAGTTGGTTGAACTCCCGAGGGGCTGATTTGCATATTAGCCTTTTAATATATAGTTTATGTAAAGTTTTAAAATATGCAGAATGGCAGTATCTGTTGTTTAGGGGTACAGACAAATAGTAAATGCCAGAGGAGAGGAGCAGCACTGGGGAGAAGCCTCGGCTATCTGTAGTGGTCCATTTCTGACAAAAATGAAAATCTGATAAAGCTGAATGGTGGATACATGTTCTTTTTTTAAAAAAACTGATTCACTACATGTTTCTGTTGGCCTGAAATGTTTCATGATAAGACATCTTTTTTTGACAAAGTATAGACAACTCATCCCTAAGTACATAAAATTATTGTTCACCTATGTTTACTAAATAATTAGCCTCCATTCTGAAAATTAAAGAAAGCACAGCTATCATATCCTTATATCAGAAGAACAGGGACACTTGTTAAGTGTGTGTCATGCGTATTTTGACAAATGGTCACACAGTGGGTTTGTCGTGCTTTATTTAGACTACGTGTGAACTTAATATTTTTTCATTAATAAAGCTGAATTGAATTTGAAAAGGGAGAGATGCTTGAAGGGCCCACCCCCCCCTCCCCAGGGGCCTTACACCACCTTTCATGAGTACCGTCTTTCTCCACAGCTCCTTGGGTCTGGGTAGGTTGGACTTTCATATCAGCCTCTTCTTTTCCTGGCTGTTTTGATCATCACCTAACTAGAATGCCTTCCCATAAAAATGCTGGGGCTTGGAGTGTGATTGGGTAAAGAAAGGGGAAGCATGCAGACTCAGGGCAGAAGAGACCGGGCTGTGGGATGGGAAAAGGGAGAATGATACCTTGAGTAGGGCTCATGGGCGTGGGAGACATAAGGAAGGAAGAGGGCTGAGACTTCAGGAAGAAGTGTTGGACCTCTTGGCAGGAATCCCTCCCTTCCTTCCTTCCTTCCTTCCTTCCTTCCTTCCTTCCTTCCTTCCTTCCTTCCTTTCTTCCTTCCTTCTTAAATTGATATCAAAGGGAAAGGGAAAGGGAGAGAGAAACATCAATGATGAGAGAAAATCGTTGATCGGCTGCCTCCTGCACGTCCCCTACAGGGGATCGAGCCCGCAACCCAGGCATGAGCCCTTGACTGGAATCAAACCTGGGACCCTTCAGTCCACAGGCCGATGCTCTATCCACTGAGCCAAACCGGTTAGTGATTGGCAGTGATTCTTAAGGCCATACACACCATGTTGCTCAGTGTTAGATCTGTGCTTGTCACCTACAGTCATCCCCAACCCAATAGGACAGGTTCACCAGTTGCCTAGAGATTTTCCACACTGCATCAAGGTAAGTTTCAAATCCCAGGAAGAGATGACTAGGTTTACCTGGGCAGTTCCCGCTGAGGCTGAACCCGGGTGCTGCCTGTCACTCCCCCCAGAAGTGGCTTGTCAGTCATCATCAGTCCCTCCCTGCACCTGCTGAGCCGGGTCAGCGGGTTCCTCTGGCCAGCCTCTCACCAGTCTGCCCTCCACCTCGCCACACGGCTTACTCTCCTGCGTGGACACGAAGCAGAGCCTGGGTGACGGTGGCCACTCACTCACTGCGGCTGCCCTGCGGGGCTGGCCAAGCCTGGTGTTCCCCAGGGGACACGCCCTGCGGGGGCTCAGGTGCCACCATTGGCTGCTCGGCCTGCAAACATGCCCTTCCTCCTTCCCCACACAGCCTGCTCGGACCTGACTTCCTCTTGCAGAACCGCCGCCATTCCACACATGGGAGAATCTGTGCCCAACATAAATGTTTTTAAAGAAAAAGTGTCCAGGCTACCAGATAATCCCTCGCCCAGGGGTGAGAGAGGAGACGGTAGTAAACTGTGTTTCTGCTGTTAGACCTCTCGGGGCCTGGTGTGCTGCCATCATGAACACCCAGGCTGCCAGGGCCACCCCTTCCGGAGCCGGACGAATTGGGGGTTCTCCTTCCATCCAGGACAGGAGTCAAGGGAATGGCTAAGGTCTAAGGTCCGCGTTTGCACTGCTCCCCGGGAGGCATGACCACAGCCCTCTGTGCCGAACAAGTCACAGGGCGGTCAGGTCCATTTGAAACTGGGGACTGCTCTAAGAGATGGGTTTGGAAAGTGCCTTGGACTTGTTTTATTTATACTAACGTTGTGCCTCAGTCGTCCCATCAGAAAACTGGGAGTACATCATCCACAAAAGAGTTTTGTAGGAAGTATGGCTGTCAATATTAGAACTGCTTTAGGTTTTACATTTTTTAAAAATATATTTTATTGATATTTTACAGAGAGGAAGGGAGAGAGATAGAGAGCTAGAAACATTGATGAGAGAGAAACATCAACTAGCTGCCTCTTGCACATCCCCTACTGGGGATGTGCCCGCAACCAAGGTACATGCCCTTGACAGGAATCGAACCTGGGACCTTTCAGTCCGCAGGCCTACGCTCTATCCACTGAGCCAAACCGGTTTCAGCGGTTTACATTTTTTACTTATTTACTCCCTCTGCTTCCAAAGGGGATTTGAGTGGGTTTATTAAAAAGAAGAAATAGCCCTAACCGGTTTGGCTCAGTGGATAGAGCGTCAGCCTGCGGACTCAAGGGTCTCAGGTTTGATTCCCGTGAAGGGCATGTACCTTGGTTGTGGACACATCCCCGGTGGGGGGTGTGCAGGAGGCGGCTGATGGATGTTTCTCTCTCATCGATGTTTCTCACTCTCTATCCCTCTCCCTTCCTCTCTGTAAAAAATCAATAAAATATACTTTAAAAAGAAAAGAAAAACCAGCAAGTAGCTGCTATCTGTAGCCTGCTGGGTAAATGCCAGGTTTACACACGAGTTTACAGGAGGCGTCCTGTGCAGCCTTCAACAGCAACACCCCTTTGGGAGAATTGGGGGGAGGCGGGGAGAGAATCCTTAACTCTCTTCTATTCTGGTGGGGAAACTGAGGCACAGAGAGGCTAAGGGACTTATCTAAAGCTGCACCATGGCAGAGCCAGTCGGGTTCCAGAGCCTTCGAGCTGACCTGTACCGTTTTCTCCAGTGGGTACCGTTTGGGGTGCAAGGCGGTGGTAAGGGCATCGAACCTCCTTTTCAAAGGGAAGCTAAGACCCAGGACGGCACGGTTCTTGGCTCGGGCCACTGCTCAGCGCACTGGGCCGCTCCTGCCGCGGCAGGGCTGGTCTTTCACAGCCTCGCCGAGAGTTACGCGGAGCGGGACGCGGGGGTTAAGTACCAGACTGGTCGGTGCCAGGCCATTGCCTCAGGGCACTGCAGCCAGTTCCCAGGCTCCTGAGTCTCCTGTGCGCGTCGCAGCTGGTGAAAGTGGATCCTGCCTGAGAGCCAGCCGCCTACACCCGACACCTCCATGGCAGCAGGGCACCCCAGGCCCCAGGCTGGAGGACAGCCGTGGACACGGTCCTCAGGCACCTCCGAGAGGAGAAACGGGACGCAGGCGGGTGGCCCACCCACTCCGGCGTCGCAGAGCCCCAGGTGTGGCCCTGTAACCGGTACTAAGGAGAGTGACCTGCCCTCGGGTGAGGGGCTGATGCTGGCAGGGACACACCGAGGGCTGTTTCAGCAGCAATGGGGAAAACGTGTTTTCATTTAAAAAATGGAGGGAGCCAAAACCCGTTTGGCTCAGTGGTAGAGTGTCGGTCTGCGGACTGAAAGGTCCCGGGTTCGATTCCGGTCAAGGGCATGTACCTTGGTTGCGGGCACATCCCCGGCAGGGGGTGTGCAAGAGGCAGCTGGTCGATGTTTCTCTCTCATCAACGTTTCTAGTTCTCTATCTCTCGCCCTTCCTCTCTGAAAAATATCAATAAAAAATATATTTTTTTAAAAATTTAAAAAAAAAACATTTTTTTTAAAAAAATGGAGGGAAACATGTTGAAAACATTCTCGCCCGACGGGGACAGCAGGGTTTTGGCAATAGTTGGCGTGCGGCGATGGATGCGTAGATGGTTCTTACACTCTTTTTAAAATGTTTCGGACATTCAGAATGTTTTCCACCTTCAGACACTAGTTTCAGAGGAAAAAGAAGCCGCCGGCGTGAAGGTGGATACAGAATGCTTTGAGTCTCAAGTGTCCTAGCCGAGGAGATAAGAGCGAGCGGAGCGGCGGGGAGGATCCCAGCCTTGAGGGCCGGGGCAGCTGGCCCAGGCGGGGCGGAGACCTTCCTTTCTCTCTGCTGGGTGACAGCGCACCTTAAAGGGGTTTTAGCATCTCCAGGGGGGAAATCCTCACTGCGTTGTCAGTAATGGAGTGATTGATGGCTCTGACCGGTGTCCTTGGCCACTCTTGGCCCAAATGGAAAGGTCTCGCCGGGAAGTTCATTCTCTTCTTCACGCTGCCTCGGTTCTCCATTTGTAAAGTAGGAAAGAGAGTTTCTCCTTCCGACGAAGTGAGAAAACGTCCAACAGGCACCGCAGAAGGTCACACCTAGGAATTCCCACTCCTTAAGGCAAACCTGTCTTCTGAGCTCCAGAGCAGGTGTTAGATCTACACGGTCCAGCTAGCGGTCAGTCCTGGAGGCTGGTCAGGGATCCAGAGCCTTCCCATTCAGTATTTCACTGTATTCTGCAATGCTCCCGGTCATTGCATTATTCAGACGTGTTTCTGACGAGGGCAAACTCCGCCTCTGGCTGGGTTAAGCCAGCAGGGGCTGCATTAGGAGGATCCAGGACAGCTCACAGACCTGAAGGAACTACCTAGTGATCGCGACGTGGGGAGGTTGGCGCATGGTCTCAGATGCATCCCCCGGCTCTGGTCTCTGGTCTCTCCATCCCAGGCTTCAGACTCCTGGGAGAGAGGACCTGATTGGCCCAGTGGGATCCGGTGTCAGAGTGGTGGTGGCGGCGGCAGCGGCAGGGGAGGGGGGGCGGGGGGCATGTACTAACCTGGTCACTATGGGCCACCACTGTGTGTCAGCCACCCTCATCCGATAGAATTCTTTGTGTGTCGGGCAGCCACCCTGAAACCATGGTGTTGTTTTGAGCTCTTATCTTCCTTATAGCTGCAAGCATATGTTTGAAGGTCAAGGGACTCCCATAAGACAGGCCCAAGGACGGTTTGGTTTTAGAAAGATCATCTGGCCCTGATGCGGGTGTCTGGCCAGATCCAACCCACCAAACGAGGTTTGAATGGAGAGGTTTGGTCATGATTACTAAACCCGGGAGAGGAGGGAAGAGGTGTCGGCAGGCACACTGGGCCTGAGCACATGAATGCCCGTCACGGGCGGCCCTGTCCATTGGGAGCCCGAGGAGCGTTTTGTTTTAAATCTTGCGTTTTTCTTGGGAGCATCAGACCCTTTCAAAGGGAATGGGCACTGAAAACATCTGTCTCCCCCCATCCCAAAAAAAGAGGGGGGAAATGGATGAGGCAGGGCCGCCCTGAGGAAAGAGGGGCCCCAGGTGCTCAAGTGTGAGCTCCTTGGAGGTGCCTGTCTGCGCCTCCTCGTCCATCCTTCTATCGGGGAGAGAGAGCGGAGTGTGAGCCGAGAAGGTGAGAGATGGGGAGAGAAAAGCAATCGCTCAGCTCACGGGTGACTATCAAGTCGGGGTCCAGGCCAAAGGAGGAGGTTGAGTAGCTGGAGCCACGGCCGCATCTGCAGGATGGGTGGGCGAGCACGGGGCTAGGGCTTGGCAAGCAGGGCCTGCCCGGCCTCAGGGAGGACGAGGCTGACACGGTGCCTCTGAGGTGTGTTTAAGGCACATGTGTTGCTCCGGGGCGGGGCAGGGCCGTTGACAGACTGGGCCTTGGTGTGTGGCGTGGCGTTGGATGGAGAATTGGATGTGTGACTCCGCTTCGCTTCGGCAGGGCCTTTGTGTGATGATGGTATGTGGTTTGGGCAGCACACAGCCCAGCCCTGACCAGGGCAAGGTGGGAGCTGAAATCCAGCTGCACTCCACTCGCCAACCCACGAACTGGCAAAGCTGCAGAGATGCCCTGTGGGTCGGGCTGCTGAGCAGCCCCTGAGACCTCAACTTGGGTCCGGTTCCCGGACAGGCGTCTGTGGATAAGGACATGGGTCTCTGTGCGGGGGGCCAGTTGGCTGAAGATCCCAGAGTTGCCAGCTTCCTCAGGCCTGAATGACATGCCTCTACTGATAGCAAGATACCTAGAATTTTTAAAAAGTGTCATGAGCCCCTCTACTTCTTTAAGATGAAAGAAATCCAACAGGATGATACCTGCGAATGCCATTACAGCCAGGGTGGGGCAGTCTTTGTCCCCAGCCAGTGAGTGAGCTCTCAAGGTGGGAAGGGACATTCTCACCGGTGACCCGGTGGCAGCTCCGTGCCAGGCACCCGGGTGAGCAACGGCAAGGCCCTGTCTGCGACCCAGGGTGGAGGGAGGGAGGCCTCAGGGAGAGGAGGCCGGAGGGGGACTGAGCCTGGGGCTGGGGGTGCCTCCAGAGGAGTGACAGCCTTCCTGGGAACCTTGCACAGGGAAGGGGAGAAGGCTTTTCCTCCCCGAGCAGGAGGACAGCTCCCTGGGCTCTTCCCCTCCCGCGAATTCAGGGTACGAGAGCCAAGTGTCACCCAGACACCCTTGAGTCCACTCGAGATGGGCGGTCCCGGCCTGGCCTCGGGGAGGGTCTGCACAGTTCCCTGGCGTCGCCCTGAGGTCACAGTGCACGGGGCACCTCACCCACATGTCCTCTTGTGTCTCCGGCTGAGCAGATGCAGGAGCTGGAGCAGAGGCTGCAGGAGGCCGAGCAGAGAGCAGAGAACGCGGAGACCCAGGTAACGTGGGGGGAAGGGGACTGAGAAGAGGGTGCGGGGGAGGTGACCACTGGCCGTTTCTGCCCCTTCCTTCCCATGAGCTCACGGGGGCCTGCCCCTCACTCGGATGAGCTTACGGGGACAGGGAAAGCCCGCAGCCATGCGTCAGAACTGGGGAACAAACGAAGGTGCAGGGAGCTCTCTGTGGGTGCGAATGAGCCTTTGGTTAACGGTCAGGGCAGGGAGCGGGTGGGTGGACTAGTCCAAATAGACGAGGCTTTACGCTGAGGTAACAAGTGAAGTCTGACCTCTCAGCGGTTCATCGCGTTTAGTTCTCACTCGTGGTAGCTCTCCAGGGAGGGTGCGCCGGGGAGTCTGCTCCACACGGGGGTTCGGGGATCCAGGCTAACGGAGCCCCCCATCCTCTGGCTGGACCGCCTGGAACAGGCAGCCTCCTTGGTTGCCACGGCAATGAAAGGGAGCCGGGAGCTTGTGCACCAGCTCTTAAAAACGCTTGAGCCCAGAAATACGGGTCCTTCCTCTCAGGCCCGCTGACTGGGCAGGACTCCAGGCCCCTCTCATGCAGGGGCTGGACCTATCGGGAAGCCATGGGCATGCCGTGAGCGGCAAATGTCTGCCCCGGGGAGGCCGAGCAGTTCCTCTCCAGGACTGTCTGTCCTGCCCGCCTCATCCCCACCCGGGCTCCAGAGCTAGGGGACCCGGCACCCACCTGTCTCTCCCTGCCATTTCCTCTTTGTTCCCGGGCCCAGATGAGACTTACTAAATAGTCATCGAATTGATGGGCCCCCCTGCTCTGGGCAAGGGCTCCGCCTGGGGGTCACGGGCGGGGGCATCAGGAAGTGCCCCCCCCCCCATGCTGGTGGCCGTTTCGCACCGCACGTCCCGACCCTGTGCGATGCCCGGTGCTTTCCAGGTGAGTGTGATGGAGGAGAAGGTGAAGCTCTCCAACCTGCAGCACGCGGGCTCGGAAGGCAGCCTGCACCGGCGGTACCAGGAGCTGCGGAGGGCCGTGCAGGGCAGGGACGAGCGCATCGGCCAGCTGGAGGCCCAGCTGGAGCAGCAGGTAAGGGCTCAGGCAGCGGCGCCCCTCTGCCGGGCCCTCCCGGGGTGGGGCGCCCGCCCCCTCTCCAGCCTGTTCTCTCCGGGGGCGGCGACCTCATTCTTGGGAGGTACCCCGGGAGCCAGGCAGGGGGGATACCGTGGGAAAAGGACCTTGGCGAGAGACCGACCTGGGTTTCGGCCCCGCCTCTCGCTCCTGCTGCTCTCTGGCTGCGGGCAGGTCACCTACGTACGTCGCTGCTTCTCGTTTTGCGTATCAGTAACACAGGGGCCGTCATACGTCAGAGGGCCGTCAGGAGGGTGAACTACGGCACGTGTGTTGTGTCAGGCCCGAGGTTGGCATTTGGTGAGGAGAGCTGTTCCTCCCCGCCCTGGCATGCGCCCTGCCCGCATGAGGGACATGACCCCGGGCCGCGGATCTGGCCCAGCAGCCTTGGTTGGCCAGAGTCTCGCGGCGGCCCTGAGCCCACACATTGCTGCTGCTGCTTCTGGAGAGCGGCCTCCTGTCCCGAGCACACGGGAGCCCGGGGGGGGGCCCTGCCCTGCATCCCAGCTACCATCGCTCCACTGCTCCGGAGACGACGTCTGGAACGTCCCCCTCCAGCGCCCCCTGCCCAGCCGCCTCCCCTCACAGTCTCCTTCACTCCGTCCCAATTCTGTCCCTTCCCTCCTCCGCCTTTGGCCGGACCCACCAGCTCTTCCCGGTCCCACCACCTCTTCCTGGGGCCCGAGCTCCGTCCCTTCCCACACGTGACCCCGCCGCGTGGCCTTAATTTCCCACACGTGCCCTCTCCGCAAAGGTCCCAGCGAGTCCTGGCCGCGCCTGCCCACCGTTGTGGGCAAACACCCCATCCTTCGCCCGCGGGCACTGGCGTGTCCTTCGCGGGTGTGGCTCTGTCATCGGCGGGGCACCGGGTGTCCCTGGAAAGCCATGGGGAAATGGGATTCTGAAGCAGGGGAATCTAACCCGCTCCCATGGATTTCAGAGATTCCTTCTCTCGAGCGGTTGGTTCATGGAAGTGGCAGATCTGGCGGTTGTGGGATCACAGAGTCCTGCTGGAGCTTAGGTCAGAAAAAAAAAGATTGTTTTACAGTCATCATAGGTCAAGCTCAGGCTGGAAAGAATGCCGCTCTGTCCGTCAGCAGGCCTGGTGGTAGTGCCCGCTGTGCCAGGAGCGGGCCCGGGCGAGGCATTTCACCCCCCTGGGCCGCAGCGTCCAAGTACGTCGGGGTCCGTGGGTCAGACTTGTTCCATCAAGGGCCAGAGAGGAAAGGCGTTCGGCTTGTGGGCCACACGATCTCTGTTGCAGCGCCTCAGCCTCTGCTGTGGCAGCGCGAACGCCGCCCTTGGCCACGTATACATGAATGGGCATAGCTGGCTTTTAATACACTTTATTTCCAAAAGTAGGCATGCAGAGCGGGTCCGGGGAGGGGTGGTGGGGGCAGGGACAGGTGGAAGGGCTGGGTTTGGCCTGTGGGCCAGTTTGCAAGCCCCTCGCCTCGAGGACCTTAACGTAAGGTCCTTCCAGCTCTGCCGCTGCGAGTGGAGTCGGACATTTCCATCGTCCCATCCCGCTTGCACAGAAGCCCCTGTTTGGAGCGGGTGTCCACCCTGCGCTGATGAGGTAGTTTTGCCCTAGGCGTGTGGCCAACGCCGGCGTGGCTGGTCTCCCAGCTGCTGCAGAGGGTCCCGCCTCCCCATGCATGTAGGTCAGGGCACTGTGCTGGCCGCAGAACTGGCCGATTCCCTGGGCCTCGGGCACCGGGCTGGGCACTTGGGTTTCGTGGTCATAGTACAGAGCCGGGAGGGAGCTGTGCCGTCCCCCGCCTGGAGATGACCTGCAGGCCTGAGGGTCAGGCGCCCACCGCAGAGAAGCCTCAGAGGCAGAAGCAAAGCCCCAAAGCCTGCCTTTCCTCCTCGCCCGGGCTGCCGGGCTTCCGTGCACACCTCGCTTTTCTGTCACCCGATGTACTCTCTTGATTGTGTTGAGGGGATGGTGGTTCTCGTGTGCTGACTCAGGTTTATTTTCTGTTTCTTAACTACCAAGATAACGCGTGAGTGTAGTAAGAAGAGCGTAAAATGACGTTTTCCCTCTGTCCCCAATCTATTCTTCCTTCCTTCTCCCTCCCTCCCTCCTCCCTTCCTTCCTTCCCCTCCCTGTTAGCCACTGTTCACGGTGAACGTGTCTTGTGTAGCAAAGCGCAGCATCCTGTTTTCATGTTTATTTCTCCCTTATTTGTGGAAATTTGGTGATTTCCAGTGTTGAGTTTTTTTCTGTTTTTGTTTTTGTCTTTGTTGCTTTATCAAATTGCAGCTGAGGCCGAAACCGGTTTGGCTCAGTGGATAGAGCGTTGGTCTGCGGACTGAAAGGTCCCAGGTTCGATTCCAGTCAAGGGCATGTACCTTGGTTGCAGGCACATCCCCAGTAGGGGGTGTGCAGGAGGCGGCTGGTCGATGTTTCTCTCTCATCGACATTTCTAGCTCTCTATCCCTCTCCCTTCCTCTCTGTAGAAAATCAATAAAATATATTAAAAATAAATAAATAAAATAAAATATTTTTTTAAAAATTGCAGCTGAGGATTCCTGAGCGCAGGGGTTTATTAAAAGTTCAATAATATGTACATTTAAAACACTGGCAGATATTCTCAAATTGCTCCCAAAAAGACGCAGCCAGTTCATGTCAGAAGGGTTATTTTCCAACGTTCTTGATAATTTGGGGCAATATTAAACTTTGAAATCGTGTCAGTCTGATAGAGGAAAATGATGTCTCTCTCTCTCTTTTTTTTTTTTTTATCAGATTTCTGAAAATTACAATGGAGGACAAACAGCTTTTTCATGGGTTTTGTTGCCTCCTTTTTACTGTTGATTTCCTGTTCAGATCCTTTGGGTTGTGTTTATTCCAAATCAGACCTTTGTATGTGTTGCAAATCATCCTCCAGTTGGTCTTTTGATTTTGTTTAAGGGATTCTTTTCTTTTTTGGCCAGATAGTAACTTAGAGTGATGGTATAGATTTATTCGTTTTTTTTTTTTCTTCATGACATCTTGGGATTTCTCTATGCTTAGGAAGGCCTTTCCCACTTAAAGAATATTAAACGTATTCACAAGTAAAATTATTTTTTTCTAATTAAGGCACCCTGTCCAGTCACCTGACATTTCTCCTCAGGGCTTCCCTCCTCCAGTTATTCACTGAAACAGTGGCTGTTGTCATTCACGGAAGGTTCTCTCTTTCTTGTAGAAGCAGATGAGAGCTGAGGAAGCAAAAATGGTTCAAGAAAAAGCTGCCAAGATCAAGGAATGGGTGACCCTAAAGTTGGCAGAGGTGAGTCACCGCTCTCCCCGGAGCCCGGGATGGACAGGAGTGCTCGCGCCCCTCGGCCTTTTCCGCCTCCTGTGTGAGGGGCCGGGCCGACCTTCACTTTGTTAACCATGTGCCCTTTGTTCAGCCTACATGCTGAGACCCTCCTCTTCCCTTTCCCCTTCCCCTGTGGTGGCCGGGGGAGCTGTGCTGAGTGTGAGTGTGAGTGTGAGTGTGAGGAAAAGCAATGAGCCTCACTTCTGGAGTCGCATCAGTTCCCACGGAGGCGCACACGCGGTCCTTACCATTGCTCCTCCACTTTCTCCTCTGTCCTCTCCATTCCTTCTAACGTTTAAAAATACACATAAGCTGTACCGTGGTAGCTGGTTTTTAAAAATATATATTTTATTGATTTTTTTACAGAGAGGAAGAGAGAGGGATAGAGAGTTAGAAACATCAATGAGAGAGAAACATCGACCAGCTGCCTCCTGCACACCCCCCACTGGGGATGTGCCCGCAACCAAGGTACATGCCCTTGACCGGAATCGAACCCGGGACCTTTCAGTCCACAGGCCGTTGCTCTATCCACTGAGCCAAACCGGTTTCGGCTATAGCTGGTTTTTTAGTGTAAAT
Source organism: Vespertilio murinus (assembly GCA_963924515.1). Classification (NCBI taxonomy): domain Eukaryota; kingdom Metazoa; phylum Chordata; class Mammalia; order Chiroptera; family Vespertilionidae; genus Vespertilio; species Vespertilio murinus. The sequence continues at coordinate 191,719,541 of OZ004704.1, forward strand.
TGTAGTGGCATCAAGTACTTTCACAACTGTCACCATAGTCTGTTTCCAAAACGTCTCAGCCCCCCAAATAGAAACTCAGGTCCCATTCAGCACTAACTCCATTCTCTCTCCCCCCCGCCTCCCAGCCCCTGACAGCCCCAGTTACCACAAATGCCATCATCTTCCTAGTTCATCACTTGCTATAGCTTCGTTTAGGAAACTAGGGGACTAGACGCTACAGTGCAACTAACAAAACAAACAGAAAACAGAAACAATAAAAAAAAAAAAACCTTTCTAAACACAAGGAAAAGGAATTAAAGTTTGGAAAAGAAGAACAACATTCATTTGTTCCCCTCTGTCCTGACACATGTGGCTCACACCTGTAGGGGGTCATCTGTCCCCTTCGATGGACACACATCTCAGGTCACCTGCTAGGCTACAAGTTCTTGGGGACAGAGCTGATAATTGCATAGCCCTGACCTCTTGCTAAAAAGTATGTTGGATTTCATTTAAAAGAAATACATCCTTAGCTGTTTGGCTCAGTGGATAGAGTGTTGGCCTGCGGGCCCAAGGGTCCCTGGTTCGATTCCGGTCAAGGGCACATACCTCGATTGCAGGCTCCTCCCCAGCCCGGGCCCTGGTCAGGGCTCGTGCAGGAGGCAACCAATGGATGTGTTCCTCTCACATCGATATTTCCCTCTCACTTCCACTCTCTCTAAAATCAATGGAAAAATATCATCGGGTGAGAATTAAAAAAAAAAAAATTTTTTAAGAAATGAAGCAACCACGAGGAGGGATCTCATAGACATGGTATTGTTCCAAAGAAGCCAGACACAGAAGTACATGCTGTATAATTCCATTCATATAAAGTTCAAAAATGGGTACAACAAAATGCAGATGGCCTTAGCTGTTTGGCTCAGAGGGATAGAGCTCCGGCCTGCAGACTGAAGGGCCCCGGGTTCGATTCCGGTCCAGGGCACGTACCTCGGTTGCAGGCTCGATCAATCCCTGGCCCTGGTTGGGGCACGTGTGGGAGGTAACCAATCTAGGTGTCTCTCTCACATTGATGTTTCTCTCTCTGTGTCTCTCCCGCTCCCTTCTACTATCTCTAAAAGTCAATGGGAAAATTGACTTCTCACTCGGGTGCGGATTAACTGCATTTTTAAGAATCGATATGTGTAAGGATTCATACTTGGATGCTGAACCCAGAAAGCAAGGCAGTGAGCGCCTTACACCTAGAAGAAGGGTTGTCTCTGGGGAGGGAGGGACGTGTGGTTGGAAAAGGGCAAGTCCAGGGTGGTGGAAGCTGGAAAATTCCTTGACCCGGATGGTGGTCACCTGCGTGTTCATTTCAGCATCGTTTGTTACGCCGTGCATTGTCGTGCTACGCAGTTTTCCGTGTGCGTGTATTTCACAATGTTAAAAAGCTTAAAAATGAAACTAGAAAGGAAAGGGCAGGGATTGCCACATGGAACTGTCTCCCAAACGAGACTGGTTAGCCCAGAGGAAGGGAGGAGCTCGGGGCAGTGCTGCTTTTTTTCGAAGGTTTGATCTTTAAAAAAGGATTTTAAGCTTGTTTTGAATGATGTGTCTGGAGCGGTGAGCTGAGGATTCTAAACCTTCCGTTTTCCCCGTGCCCAGCTGGAGATGGAGAACCAGCAGCTGAAGAGCTGTAATCAGCGCCTGGTGGAGCAGGTGGCAGCACTTCAAGAGGCCCTGGAAGGTAAGAGGGCCAGTGTGTATGTGTGGGGTGTGTGTCTGTATGCCAGTGTGTGTTTCTGGTGTGTGTGTGCACGGTGAGTGTGCACTGTGTGTGTGCCAGTGTGTGTATGCCGGTGTGTGTGTGTGTGTGTGTGTGTGTGTGTGTGTGTGAGAGAGAGAGTGTGCCGGTGTGTGTATGTGAGGTGTGTGTGCATGGTGAGTGTGCACTGTGTGTGTGCCGGTGTGTGTATGCGTGTGTGTGTGCTTCAGTATGCCGGTGTGTGTTTGTGGTGTGTATGTGTGGGTGTGCAGTGTGTGTGTGTGTGTGTGTGTGTGTGCTGGTGTGTGTGTGAGTGTGCCGGGGAGTGGGCTGAATTAAGATAGCTCTCGGCATGCCTGCTTTTGCCCCACCGCAGCTCTCCAGATGGCGCTTTCCGAGAACCTGCTGGCGGCCCCCCAGGAAGCCCCAGAGCCGGACCCTGAGCCTGCAGGGCCCGGGGCCCCGCCGAGGGGGCCGGACAGCGGTGCTCGGACCCGGGACGCCCTGAAGGCCGCCCTGCCGGCGCCCGCCCCGGGTTCTCCGCGGAGGGAGGACCCTGTCCCTGAAGCGGGGAGCACCCTGGAGGGGTTCAGCGCCATCGTGGCCTGCCCTGGGGGACCGTCCGAGGCCAGGACCCTCCCCTCGCGCCTGGGACGAGAGGGCCCTCCTGGCCAGCCGAGCCTGAAGGCCTGCGCCCCCAGACACACTCTGTCGTCCTGGGCCGGGGGCCTGGCCGCCGCTCAGGGGGGGCCACTCCCGGGGACCAAGGCCTCCGTCGGGGAGGGGGGCCCGGGCCGCAGCCTGACCCTCCCGAAGCCGCGGGCTCCCGGCCCCCCCTGCGGCCCTGTCCCGCCGGCCAGGCGCCACCACAGCCAGCCCCCCGGCGGCCCCGGGCGCTCCGACCGCGACCGCGAGGTGAGCGTGGAGATCGCGGAGGCGGCCCTCCCCCGCGCCGGCCTCCCCGAGGGGGCGGCCCCCGCCGAGCTCCAGGAGGAGCCAGAGAAGATGGAGATGGAGGAGCCACCCCCCGCCGGGCGGAAGGGGGAAGGAGAGAGCCGGAAGGGCTCCACAGCGGAGCTGGTGGAACTGGATCTGGGAAGCAAACCACCCACACCCCCCTTGCACCGGTTCCCATCCTGGGTAAGAGGCCCCCTGGAGGTGGGCCGGGCGGACGAGGCGACCAGCGTCCTCGGCACAGCCACCCACTGAGCAGGGGCCGGCGGTCCTCTTGGGGCCTGCCCAGAGCTCCCAGCCGGCCACAGGCAGAGCCGGGATTTGGGGTGACTGGGCGAGGCCAGCTCTCGTGTCCTAAGCCAGCGCCCGCCGGGAGCCACTCACCACGTTGGTGTCGTGTGAGGGGGTGGCGTGCACATCTTCTCCTTCGGCCTCTGACTCTTGGAGGCGGTGCAGCTTGGGCGCCAAGGGCTTCCAACGTCCAATCACTGGGGATGATTCACTCCCTCTGTGACCGGGGCAAGGGGCTGAACCTCTGCCTCGGTTTCCCCTTATGTAAAGTGGGGATAATAGTGCCCGCTTTCTAGGGTTGATAGTAACAAGTACTTGCAGTAGTGGGTCATGGGAAGTGGCACGGAAGTGTTGGCTGTTGTCATGTCTGAGCCTCGGCTTCCGCCCTTGTACCCCAGGGTAAGACGCTGTGCCGTGGAGGGGGGGAGGGGGGCTGCTTCAGCATCGGTGATGGGGTGGGGATACCGATGGGACGCGGCCGCCACGCACTGATCTTTGTAGAGCTGGGCCTTGGGTCCGTGACGTCGCACCGGGTTCTGTTCCCTCCACCTCCGGTCTCACGCTTCCCGTTAAATGGGGAGGGGGTGGGGACGGGCACTGGGAAGGCTGCACGGGTCCGGGGTGGGGGTGAGAGGAGGTCACGGGTGTCGACGGCTGAGCATGGAGCCCGCCCCAGGCCAGGACTCCTTGCCTGTGGGTACGAGGAGTCGGTGCTGCTTTTCTTTGCAGATTGGGGAGCGGCTCTCCCTACCTAGTTACGTGCCCGAGGCCCTGTCCTCGTTAGTGAGGGGCCAGGCTGTGAGTGAGACCCCCCTCACGTGGGGCAGTGAGGGTGTTCCAGGAGGGGCCTGGAGTGGGCAGATAAATGGGCACCAAGTCGCAAAATTGGCACAAAAAGATGATTATTCTCAGTAATGATAAGTCCGGCTCTGACTCTCCAGCTTCCTGCCTCTTGGCGGATATCAGAGAGTAGCTGTCAGCCCCTCCCTCAGGGGCTGACCCCTGCGTGCTGCTGGGACGTCTGTCAGGCTCCTGGCAGCACAGGGAATTGTGTGCTGGGGGGTGGCACCCCCCCCCACACACACACACACACATCACTGCCTGGGAGGCCCACTCGTCAGGGTCTCCTTTCGAAATGCTGTTAGTTGGGGCCTCATCACCTCAGGCGTATGGGCTGCGTGCTTAGCAGTGATTTCACAGGGGGACCGGGATGACCCAAGACACACCTGCTGCGGGGAGGGCTCGGAGGTCCACGGGCCCAGGATTGCCGAGCCGTCCCCGGGGCCCCGGGCTCCGGGCCGGGCCACAGGAGGATAAGGCAGGGAAGCAGCAGGCGGACCGGGAGCGAAGGGGCAGGTGGGACAAGGTGGAGAAGGTTTGAAACTGGGAGAAGGGCCGGGCGGGGCTGGAACGCCATCGGAACCAGCCCTCCCTCCTCTGGGTCGCTGAGGTCTTGTAATGACAAGCGCTCTCGGAGCCCTAAAGCCGAGGTGGGCCGCGAGGGGGCCCTCATCCAGGGACCAGCGGGGGGCTTAGCTCCACCCAGGCCCCGAGACAGGCTCTCCCATCGGCTTAGGGAGCCACAGTGGCCAGGGCGCCCGGCCCTTCTTCCCCCGTGAGACCAGCCGGGCAGACGGGAGGAGGGGAGGTGGGGCCGCACCAGGAATGAGAATTACAAGGCCATCCCACCCGAGGGAGGTGGACAATCTATTTGCCAATTTAGGGTTTGCAGAGCCCTTTTTCTGTGGACCTCCCAAATCACCTTTGGGAGACATTAGATGACCTTTTGTGAAACACTCCTATTCGTTCAATGATCGTTGCCTAAATCCCTAAATCATGGTGAACCTGAATTCCTCCTCAAGCTTCGCTTTTTCCTGGTCGGCCGCTACTGAGAGCGATAATCTTCTGGATGCCTAATTTTACTACTTGGTCCCAATTTATCCGCCCCACCCCAGGGCCCCTCCCAGGGGCACCCTCCCAGCCTCCCATCTTTCCTCACATTCCCAGGCCCTAATCTGGGGATCTCATCCCAGCCCCGCCCTCCCCCTCCTCCCAGGTGCCTCAACCCCACTGCCCTGCCCCCCCCCCCCCAGCTGACCTTCTCTCGTCGTGGTGACTCACCAGTCACCTGAGGGGCCTTTGGTCCGTTTATCTTGACTGGAGAGCAGAGATATGCAAAAGCGAGGGTGGGGCCATCCTGGGGAGAGGCTAGAGTTGAGGGTTCCCCATCCCTGTCTCCTTCGGCCTGTAGTGGGGTTCTCCATTTGAGTGAGGTACACAGGCCTTATGGGTCAGACAGAAGCCTACCAGGATGTGACATTATTTCTGTAGAGAAAACACGTGTCCCAGCTTCCCAACTGGCTTACAAAGGGTCATGCCCTCACCTCGGGGCTCTGACTTCCTCGTGGTCGGCACCCCACTTCTAGGGGGTGAGAGCCTGAGACCCAAGAGCTGGGAAATGGGTCAGGCTCACAGACACACGGCCACGGAGTCTCCCCCCCCCAAGGGAGGGGTCAGAGAGGTGAGCAGCTGTTGGGCACAGGTTGAAGTCCAGGTGTTAGATGTTCGCATTAATTATGTAATCGGATTCTCACCACACCTGAGTCTGTCACCCCCGTTTCAGAGCCGAGGCCCAGAGGTGACGTGCTCGCCCGGTTCTCCCGCCTGTAAGCGGCCGAGCCTGGACGCGGCCGCAGATCTGGCTGCCGGCGAAGCCACGCTCTTGCCCACACCCGGGAGGGGCTGGGAGGGCGTAGCCGTGGGCCCTGACCCTCCTGGGACCTCTCGTTCCAGGAGAGCCGCATCTATGCCGTGGCCACCTCAGGCATGTGTCTCTCGGACGTGCCTCCCCGAAGTAGTGCCATCTGCTTCGGTGAGTCCCCAGGGGGTGCCCGTGGTGGTCAGGGTGGACGTGCGGGGAGGGAGGAGAGGCTTCTGGGCAACACCCAGGGCTCTGGTCACTGGCACCCCATTTCCACTCCCCCCAGCCCCCCAACAGGTGGGTTTCAGGGGAAATGGCACAGCCAGGGCTGCCTGGGAGAGAAAAGGAAACTGCAGACCCAGCCCATTACCTGCTGGGTGGGCGTGGCCCTGCACAGTGTTGTAGCCAATCAGAGAGCAGGAGGGGACTTTAGAGGCGGGTCCCCCAGCCCAGCCTCCTGGGCACTGCAGTGAAGGCTGCGGGTGGGAGGGGCCCCAGTGCCTTGATTTACCCTGAGGGAGGCCCATCCCCACCACAGTCTCCCAAGTCCCCGGCGGCCACGGGATCCCACGGGCTGTGACCAGTAACTCGCCGTGGCCCTTCTCCTAAGATCTGCACCCGGAGTGCTGTTTCACCTCCTCCTCCCTCTGATGTCCCCGCTCCCCATCCTGGCCCACGGCCTGGAGCTCACCGGGTCCCTCCTCCCCGCCCCTGCAGGTTCAAGGCCTCCCTCTCTTTCGTCCCCCGGGCCCTTCTCGGGCCTGGTCTACAAGAACTGCTCGGTGCCTGTCTACACCGTCCTGAAGGGGGTAAGAACTGCCCTCCGAGGACAGCTGCCCCCCGCCCCGGCTCCTGTCCAGTCAGTGGCTGGGGTGGGCCCAGGGTCAGGTTTCAGAACACACACACACACACACACACACACACACAGCTCTGGGCAAGAAGCGTAGCCCACACCGTAAGTCATTTTGGTTTTATCGTCTTTTTCAGACTTCCAGTAGAAAAGTTCTACATTTACAAAGACTTGAGTAAATACGATTGTGGGCAAAGGAAAAATGAAAGGTTAAGGCTGTGGCTGCTCCACCTCTCCCGCCCCCCCCCCATCTTGTCACACGCGTGTCCTGGAGGGTGGGGCTCCTTTTAGAACTTTTTACGGGTTCATACATACATACACTCCCACATAAACTCTGTACATCCCCGCACTTTTTAAAACAAAAATCAGACAAAAGGGCAGCATTTTCGTCTCCTTTTAGGATTCGCTTTTGAAGTCATAACAGTTACACTTTGTAAAACTTTGCAGAAGAGTAAGAAGCCAGAGTGGAGTCTCCTCTGCATTGCTTTCCCCTGGCTCCCCGCCCCGGGGCCGCTGTCCGCCACGGCCTGGTGTCGGTTCTGTGAGGCTTCTGCCGCGCTCACAGATGCGTCCCAAAGGACCGCGCTCTCTCGCTCGCACATACACGCGCACGCACACCGAGGGGTCCTCCGCATGTCGTTCTACCCTTGCGTGTCCTCCCAGCCGTGCTCTCCCTCCCTGCCGCACCCCCCTCGTGGGCTGCCCAGTGCCCTCACGCAGACGCCACCGCCGCCTTAACCGCCCTCCACTGACTGACAGTCAGGACACATCTCCGTTCTCCTCTAAAGTCAGCGGTGACGAGCATCATTGTGCAACTGTATCTCTGCGCCCTTTCGTACACGTATCTCCGAGGACAGGGGCCTAGAGGAGGGCTTTAACTTTGACCAACAGTGCCGAGTTGTCTTCTAAAAAAACCTCACCCACTACAGAGAGCCCTTTCGCCGGTTTTCCCCCTCCCCCCCCAGCATGGAGAGGAGCGAGCAATCTGAGTAAACCTCAGTCGGTGGAGATGGTCTCGCTTCCTAGTCCCCGCACGTGTGTGTGTGTGTGTGTGTGTGTGTGTGTGTGTGTGTGAAGCGCCTGTCCTCACACTTGGGCTGTGTGTGGCTCTCTGGCCCCCCAGTGGCAGGGAGTAGGGGTCACAGTGGTGAGGTGTTCAGCTGAGATGGGGCAGCTCTTTTTTTTTTTTTTTAATATATTTTATTGATATTTCACAGAGAGGAAGGGAGAGAGATAGAGAGCTAGAAATGTCAATGAGAGAGAAACATCGACCAGCTGCCTCTTGCACACCCCCCATCCGGGATGTGCCCGCAACCAATGTACATGCCCTTGACCGGAATCGAACCCGGGACCTTTCAGTCCGCAGACCGACGCTCTACCACTGAGCCAAACCGGTTTCGGCTGGGGCAGCTCTTTTAGGGACCACAGAGGATGGTGTACACACACACACACACACACACACACACACACATCCGTCAGCCCAAGGGGGGAGGTGGGGAAGGGACAGTTGTCTGGTGGGTGGCCTGGCTGGGTGGCGGCGTCCTTGTGCCCAGACAGGCTGCGCTGGCCACACCCGGAGCGCCTGGAGCCGGAGTGCGGGTTGGGGTGGGGGGTGTCTTGCAGCCTGAGCTGCACGGGCAGGGGCCTGTCTTGCAGAGAGTCACGCAGATCAGCACGGTGCCCTTTGTGGACGAGTCCTCTGGCTCCGACGATGACTGCAGCTCTCAGGCGAGTTTCCAGAGCTCGGCCCCCTGCTCCGAGCCCAGGAAGACCAGTGGGCTAGGCAGCCCCCGGGCCATCAAGAGAGGTACGGAGCAGGGGAGCTGAGGGTGCGGGTAACAAGGGGCCCCTCACCTCCTCCCATGGGCAGCCCGTGACCCTCAGCCCCAGCCTCGGGGGTCCCGGGTGGGTGAGGAGCTGGCGTTGGGTTGGCCTGGGACAACGGGCTTCGAACCCTCCGCCTTGGCCAGGTGTCTCCATGTCCTCTCTGAGCTCGGAGGGCGACTACGCCATCCCTCCGGATGCCTGCTCCCTGGACAGCGACTACTCGGAGCCCGAGCACAAACTGCAGCGCACCTCATCCTACTCCGCCGAGGGGCCCAGCCTGGGCCGGGTGAGCCGAGGGCGGCCCACCGGATGGGGCTGGGGCGGGCAGGGCGGGAGCTGCCTGCCCGGGCCCCTCGGCGCAAGGTGGCCCACCGAGCCCCAGGGGTTACACACAGTACCTCCTTCTAGCTCAGGGGTGGGCAAACTTTTTGACTCGAGGGCCACCATGGGTTCTTCAACCGGACCGGAGGGCCGGAACAAAAGCAACCTGACCATGCTGGCACTCTCATCTTGGGCTGCTGGTGAAGGAGCGGAGGGAGAGCAAGAGAACCCTCCGCTCTTTCCGCTCCGAGGGCCGGAGAGAACAGCCGAACGGGCCGGATCTAGCCTGAGGGCCATAGTTTGCCCACGGCTGTTCTAGCTCCATGCTGACGCTGGGATGCTGGGAGCTAACATTTCCTAGGTCCTTACAGTGCGCCAGGCATGGTCCTTCTCATGTACTGTCTCAGTCGTCCTCACATCCTCTCCGGATTGTCCCCATTCTGTGGATGAGAGGCCTGAGGCTCAGAGACACGCCACTCCAGAGCCGGCCGGAAAGCCAGATCCCAGCCCCAGCCCTGGCTGCCCTGTCTGAATCTCCCCCGCCCCGAACCCTCCACCCCAGCCTGATGGGTGTGCCCACTGTTCCCCAAACCTCTCCCTTCCTTCCCTGCGGCCGCCGTGGCCGTCCTCCCCTCCTGGCTCATCTTCGGGGGAAAAGCTGACCTTTCCTGACGGCCCCTCTCCGCAGTCGGCCCCTGACCTGCCCCCTGCTCACGGTCAGGTGTGCCCCCCAGCCAGCAGGGGCCCCCTGTTTGCTGCAGTCCTCCCCGAGCCCTTAGCAGACACAGGGCCCTGAGAATACACACAGCAGGCACTCCATTTATTTTTTTCTCTAACTGGTGACAAGGCAGTGACTCAGCTGGGCTCCGTGGGCCTGTGTGGTGTCCACACCTCAGCGAGTCCCCCTCTTCCCCCCCCCCTCTGCACCCTCCACCCCCCCCCCCCCCGCAGGAGTCGCTGGAGAAGTCGGGCTACCTGCTGAAAATGGGCAGCCGGGTGAAGACGTGGAAGAGGCGCTGGTTCGTGCTGAGACAGGGGCAGATCCTGTACTACAAGTCCCCGGTGAGACCTCCTGCCCGGCCCTGTCGTCTGGGGGGCCCCACCCGGCCCCAGGGCTGTGTGGGAGAGCAGGGAAGAGGGGCGGGGTGGCCCTGCCAGGGGGCAGAGGTCTGGCAGGTGGGAGCGGCTTTGAGCCACACCCAGGCCGTGAGGTGGTCGTCGGTTCTCACAGGGGGGTCGCACACTGAGAAGACGAAGGCCATCCTAGAGGAGTTGGCTTGGACACGCCTTCCTTCGGAGGCCCAGTTCCTCTTTTACTTGGTTCTGTAAAGGAGCCGCTCTAAAAGGCGAGCCCAGCCTGGCCAGTGCAGCTCAGTGGTTGAGCGTTGACCCATGAATCAGGAGGTCGCGGTTCCATTCCTGCTGAGGGTCCATGCCCAGTTGTGGGCTCGATCCCCAGTAGGGGGCGTGTAGGAGGCAGCGATCAATGGTTCTCTCTCATCATTGATGTTTCGGTCTCTCTCTCTCCCTCTCTCTCTGAAATTAATGAACACATTTTTACAGAAGGAGAGCCCATTGCCTCCTCCCCATCCTTGCTAACACTGTTCGGAATTCGGGAGCCTGGGACACGGGGACTTATTTTGACAGGCCCTCCCTGATCTGTAACCAATGTGTATGTCTTAAGGAGGGCAAAAAGGCCTTGTCTCTCGTGCACATCTCGTTGATTCTGGGCCTGGATTGCTCAATAGGCAGGCATGCTCTGATCGATTAGTAATGTCTGCAGCGGCACTGGAAATGGGAATGGTGATGTATAAGCCACTTACTTGCCACACTTGATATAAAGGATATAGTAGGGGGGGAAAAATGTAAGGGCTTCACAGCTTAGTAATAACTTAGCGGCTTTGGACCCAACTTTAAAGGCTCGGTCTAGAAAGAACAGAATCTTATGACAGCATGGATAGAGCTAGTGGGTAGTTTGCGAAGTCTGTCAGAAAAAGGCAAATGCCACGTGTTTTCATTTAAATGTGGAATCTAAAGTACAATATAAACGAACAAACAGAAACAGACTTAAAGACTCAGAGCACAGACGGGTGGTTGCCAGGGCGGAGGGAGGTAGGGGCTGGGCAAGAGAGGTGAAGGGATTGAGGAGCTCAGGTGGGTCGTTAGGAGCCAGTCACAGGGACGTGCAGTGCAGCCCGGGAGAACAGGGGTGCTGTGGTAGCGGGGGGTGACCCAGGTGGGTACTGGAAATGCCAGCAGAACACCTGTGAGGCCTGTGATTGTGGACCGGAGGGCCGGAACAAAAGCATGGATGGATGTTTGTGTGAACTAATATAAATTCAAAGTAAACATCATTACATAAAAGGGTACGGTCTTTTTTTTTTTTTAATTTCAGTAGTTTAGAACAGCCATCCGGCCTGCGGGCCATAGTTTGCCCACGCCTGGTCTAGCCACTGCGCTGTACACCTGACACTAAGACAAAAGAACAGTGATTGTATACTGTATTTTAAAGTATTTTTAGAATTTTTAAAAAGGGAAAGAAATACAGGCTCGATCTACCAGGTCTAACCATTGCTCCATTGGGCTAGACCCAGGACGCAGAACACATTACCCAGCATGCATAGCCCAGGAAAGCGTGGAATCGCTTCCTCCTTTGCCATGACCTCGAGTGAGATCGCTCCTCTCTTTACAGAGTGATATCATCCGGAAACCTCAAGGGCAGGTGGAGCTGAACTCCCGTTGCCAGATTGTGCGGGAGGAGGGCGCCCAGACCTTCCAGGTGGGCAGGGTCCCCACAGCTCGCATCTCAGGCGGGAGGCGCCGGGCGTGGACGCGGCTGTGGTGGTTCCGGCGGTGGGGCCACGCGGGCACGAGTGAAAGACGCCTGGGGGTGACCCTGATTTGTGAGCCCGAGGAAGGGAGAGGACACGGAATGGGGGGGAGAGTGGAGGTGGGAGAGACAGAGAGAGCAAGACGGGGAGGGAAGGAAGGGGCGAGCACAGGGTGGGGAGCAGGACCGCCCGGTGGGCGCTGGGGTGTGTGCCGCCCAGAGCCGGTCTCTGGTGCCCTACCCCTCTGTCTCCCGGCCCCGCCCCGGCCCCTCCTCACAGCTCGTCTCGGAGAAGAAAACCTATTACCTGACGGCGGACTCGCCCTGCCTGCTGGAGGAGTGGATCCGGGTGCTGCAGAGGCTGCTGAGGGTCCAGGCCCTTGGGCCGCCGGCCCTGCCTCAGGGGGGCACCAAGCCCACCGTGAAGGGCTGGCTGACCAAGGTATGGCTGGCCGGTGGGGAGGAAGGCGGGCCTCTGAGAGCCACGGGGTCCCCTCTGGTCCACGGCTCCTCCAGGGATTTCCTCGCAGGGATTAGCTGGTTGGCTTCAGACACCGTCTGACCCCACAGGGATCAGATGGTTCCCTGGAAACGGGGTGGGGTTGTTAGAACAACAGTTATTCTCAAGACCGAGGAATGTGCCCACGTGAGGTCATTAGGGGTCCCCCCCGCCCCCCGCCCCACCCTGAACCCGCCAGTATGGACAGTGGGAAGCTGGGACCTAAGCGAGGTAGGTGTGGCCTCTTAAAAACGTGGAACATCCCAGGCCGGCCCTGGAGACGGTTTAGTTAGGGCTCTTCTGGTTGCAGAGAGCGGAGAGGCACACGTTAACCACAAGTTAGGGGGGCATTGACAAGGAAGCTCGGGACCTGGGCCCACAGCCGCTAGGAGGGAGAGCGGCTAGTCGGAGCGCGCTCAGCAGGAGCTGCGGCTCTCTCTCTGCCTCTGCATCCATTCGGTCCCCTCTGTGTGCGTCTGCTGTTCCCACACCATTTATACTGGCCTCCCTGCCCTGCCCTTCCTCTCAGCTTTCTGCCCACTCCGGCCTCTGATGACGCAGGCCCTTCCTCGGTCACATTCCTGGGGCAGGACACGATGGGCCTGGTCTCGCTGGGATGGTTGGGGCGGGAGGGGGGATGAAGGGTGGGAGGGGGGTGCCCTGGGGCACACCGCGGCCCCTCGCTGTGAAAGGGCCACTTCCCTCGGGGAGCCTGGGCGTCTCCCCTGAGGACCCGAGCTGGACCAGGGGCCTTTACCTCTGCCTCCCTGTGGCTGCCCTTGGCCAGGCCCGGACGTACTCCGGGGCCCCTGGTCCTGGTGATGCCGGCTCGTTCCTGCCCCGCAGGTAAAGCATGGCCACTCCAAGCTGGTCTGGTGTGCTCTCGTCGGGAGAACCTTCTTCTACTATCGGAGCCATGAGGACAAGGTACTCCCGGCCTCGGCCAGCACCGTCCCCTCTCCCCCACACCCCACTCCCGGGGCTCCACTTTCCCTTCGACCCCGTAACCCCACTTTCCCTTCGACCCCGTAACCCCAATCAGTGCAGCGCCAGCTGGCGGGCTCCCTTCTAGACACGGTGGGGCCGGGCCACAGCTCCCCAGGCAGGGAGCCGGCGAGCCCTCGCCTCCCTCCCCCCTGTATCCGCCCTCACCCACAATTCCCAGCGCTGCGGGGCCGAGGGCCCCGAGAGAGGAGCCCCCTGCCCCCCAGCTCCCCCGTTCACCGAAGCCTCGCGTCCGCAGCGACCCCTGGGCCACCTGCCGGTGCAGGACGCGCGCGTGGAGGAGGTGGACCGGTCCTGCGACTCCGACGAGGACTACGAGGCCGGGGGCACCGGGCGGCTGCTGTCCTCCCACTGCACGCTGGGGATCCACCCCCCCGAGCACAGCCCCACCTACCTCCTCATCGGCACCAAGCACGAGAAGGCAAGGCAGGGCCGGGCCCCCCCACGGCCACGCAGGAACCTGTGCTTCTCCTCCCCCCTTCTCTCTTCCCCCCCCCCCCCCCGTCTCCCCCACATTCGTGTCTATTTCCCTCCCGGACGTCTTGGCAACTAACTGCCCTGTTTCCCCAAAAATAAGACAGCGTCTTATATCAATGTTTGCTCCCAAAGATGCGCTCGGTCTTATTTTCGGGGGATGCATTATGTTCCCATGAGGTGGGTCTTATTTTCGGAGGATGTCTTATTTTCGGGGAAACACGGGGGGTAGCGTCCCGGGTTGGGAATATTCCTCGTACTGACTTGTTCCCAGGGACCATCTGTTCCCTAAGTAAAACCACAAGCTTAGAAGCCCGGGTCCGAGCTTTCCTCTCCGATGCTGGTGGCCCGGACTTCGGCTCATCCAGCCAGCCGAGCCGCACCTGGGCTTGGCCCCGGGGAAGCCCCCCCCCCCCCCCGGGAGCGCCTGCCCCGTCCCCCCACCCAGCCCCAGCAGACGGCTCTCCCTCCTCCCCCAGGACACGTGGCTCTACCACCTCACCGTGGCCGCCGGCGGCAGCTGCGCCAAGGTGGGGACCGCCTACGAGCAGCTCATCGGCAAACTGATGGACGCCGAGGGAGACCCAGGTGAGGCCTGGGTCATAGGGCGGCGGCCGGGTGGTTGTCGGTCGGTCGGTCGGTGGGTGACCCGAAGAGTGTCCTGCTGGTCCCTGATGCTGTGTAAAACCGCCGGAGCCGCCGAAGGGCATCCCCACCCCAAGCTGCAGGCCCCATCCCCGATGGAGGGACCGAGGCCACCCCTCAGACGGCCCAGTGGCCTGGGCCAGTGTCTTACTCTGTCACCCGCAGCTTTGTGGGCGGGAGAGGCCTGGTGGAGGAGGTCGCTGGGCATCTGTAGTGAGGGTCGTAGTAAGCCAAGCTTCTCCTCAGCCTGGGCGCCTGGGATCT